>CM066031.1:715170377-716370377 GCA_033557465.1 Ichthyophis bannanicus
TAGACTCACGACCTGGCGGATAAGAAGAGTGCTTTTTAGTACTCTTAATACGCCTCATTGCTGATTCTACAACAATGGAATGATGAGGAAGTTGAGTCTTTTGAAAACCTGGAGAGGGGGGCACCTTATATAGAAGATCAGTTGCCCTAGAAGGTGGGGGTACCGTTAAAGGAGTTTCCCACATTCGTAAGAGGAGATACTGCAAGGTCTGATGCAAAGGAAGCATGACGTTCTCCTTTGGACTCCAGGGAATATACCGGGATTCTGTATTCCCTGGTGCAGGATCCTGACCAGGTATAGAAATGGCAAGTGACTTTGCCATATCAAGCAGAAATGCTTGAAAAGAAAAATCCCCAGAGGGAAATCCTCTAGAAAGAGGACGACAGGCTAGATCTGTTGAAAAACTAGCATTGGCAGCCAGGGATCTATCCAAATTTAGAGGAATAGAAGACCGTAAAGGGTGGAGTATCGAATCCTTAGAGGATGGTCGCTGGTACCGCAGGTGGTTGGGACCAGCAACAGTCGGTAGCGCATCGTCCATGCTAGGGATCGATTCCAAACTCGGTACCGAGGGAAGCGAGCCTGATGAAAGCAGCATGGAAGGTACCAACAGCAATGGTAATGTGGATACCGGTACCGACTCCGGCACCGTATCCGATACCGGTAGATGAAGGCCAGCCGGTGACAGCTCTAACGGTATCGAAGAAATCGAGGGTGTCCGACATGGATCATCGGAACCGTGCCTTCGGTACCGTCCAGTATCAGTACCAAGGCGAGTCGGTACCCAGTCATCCAGACTGGAGATCGATTCTAGACACGGCATCGCGGGAAGCGAGTCTATCAATGCACATCTGGAGGGTACCGACGTCGGTACCAGTACCGGTACCGGGATCGATACCGATACTGGACGATCGGTCTGCAGCGTATCCAACGGGCCCGCAGGTACCGAGGACGTCAGACTATGATCTTTGGTGAGGAATGTTTCATCCAACACCATTGCCGATGTCGGGGTATCGGTACCAATCGAAGCGGATGCCACCACCGAGCATGGCTCAGGTATGTTCGGAGAGGGGTGAACCTCAGGAACAACCTGAAACCCCACTAAGGATTTGGAGACCGAAGACTTCCACCGGGGTTTTAAAGCCAGTGTGTCCTCGAGGGCAAGGCCAGAGGCATCTCTATGCTGTGCATGAGATCTACCACTCGAGGACTGGCTAGTCTTAACAGACTGTTTTTGGGTTACCTGATCCTGTGAAGAAGAAAGGGTGGTCGGTGCCCTGAAGTTGAATGGGGACCGCGTATCGAGGTGAACTCGATGCTGAAGACTTCTTCCGACTATACTGTTGCAGGAGGGACACTCCAGGGGATAGTGGTCAGGACCCAAGCAGGGTAGACACCAATTATGAGTGTCTAAAATGAATTTTGTACCGCCACAGTTTGAACATTTCTTAGGAAAAAGAGTAGGCCTAGTAGGCCGAAAAAAACCGTCAGGCACTAAGAAGGAAAAAAGTATTCCTTATAAAGGAAAATTTAGAAGAAAAAAGAAAAGAAACACCGGCGGTACCGGTGGCGTCAGGGAAGGCAGACGTGACCACAAGAAAACCAAAACATAAAAGAAGAATTTTTTTGCGGTGACAGAAGGACGTCCTGCCGGCTCCACGGAAAAACGAAAACTGAGGAGAGGCAGTTGGGAAAGGCGGGAAAGCAGCACGCAGGCATGTTGGGATGCTTCCAAAAGCGTTCTGATTGGACGCTGGGGAGCGTTCCCACGCAGACTCCGTCGGTACCGACGTACCCATATGTGAAGACTCATTCCTGCTTGTTCCTGGCGATTGCTTGGGATAATCCGGGGAAACCAACTGCACCACACCATGGTCTGCCATTCACCAGCAGACGGCACAGTCAGACTGCACCTGCAGCACCCTACAAGGTGTTCCAACCATGCACAGACTAACTGCAGACAGTCCACTAGCCAGCCTATAGTGCATACTCACAGGAGAACCCTGTGCACCCAGAGGTGGGATGTATAGCATAGACACCAAGCAGGTATCTCAGTGACTGGGCCCCAGAACTGGGAACACACAGGTATAACTGAAAACAAATAGTGCCAAGCACTATGTGGGAGCATAGACATGCCATGGTCACTGCTCGGTCAGGGTGAGAGTGACCTCACATCATGCCATGCTGTGGCCAACCTGTCCATGCAGGTGTTGGTCAGGCACTACAGTGTCCCAGCCATTGCCCTACACCCTGTGCAGATGCATCTTGCCAATCCGCCCTGTCCGGGCCATACCCACAATACCTTGCTCCTCATTATGCACATTTGCAGGCTAACACTGGTAACAGTGGGACATTGTGGGCCCAGAGCGGTGTAGGCAGCCACAAAACAATTGACAGACATACATACACCCACCCCTATTGCAGCATTGTGCAACGATAGGGGTGGTTGGCAATCCTGCTCGCCACACTGGTCCTGATCAGAGTGCCAACACTGCTAAACTGTGCAGGGGGTAGTAGTAGTGCTCTGCTGATAACTGCAGCTCCGTGCTGGGGCCAACAGCCTGACTCTCCATGAAGCTTTGGATAGTGGAACCTGTGTGAGTGGATGTTTTGACCCTTGTTCGACACGGCTTTGGGGTTTTCACATGGATCCACAGCTGGGACTTGAACCTGTGACCCTCTGCTTCTGGACACACTGGCTGTGTGTACTGCACCACACTATTGCCACAGAGGAGTGGTGGTCCCTGGGGCTACCCTTACTTTCCTCAGGCAGACCTTTTCTGTTGCACTGCACACCACATATTGGTGATAGATTCAGGAGTGATTTGCGGAAATATTCCTTTACGGAAAGAGTGGTGGATCCATGGAATAGTCTCCCAGTGGAGGTGGTAGAGATAAGAACAGTAACTGAATTCAAAAAAGCATGGGACAAACACAGAGGATCTCTAAAGGAAAAAAGGGGACTGTTGTAGTTGTTATTTATTTATTTATTTATTTAACTGTATTTCTATACCGCCTTATCATACAATCAATATGGAAGGACAGACTATAGGCCATGTGGTCTTTTTCTGTTGTCATATTTCTATGTTTCTATGGTACAGGGCATAGCCTAGGTCGACTGCAGGCGGGTGGGCACTGCTCCCTCCAGCACAAACACCCCCTCCCCTGCCATGCCGACATGACCATATGCTGTTGGTGCTAGTCATGCGCGGTCCCAGGCAGGTAAGTGGGTACCTAGAGTGCAGGATCTGGGGTGGCGAGGCATACATGGACATCCCCACATCCCCCCCCCCCTCTCACTGCCTACCAATGTTATATCCCTTCCACATGGAGGAATGATGACTGGGGAGGATGTCAGGCTAGTGCTCTAGCAACTATTGACTAGGGTGGACTGGGTAGACGTAGGTGGAGTGTGTTGTTACTGCCGACTGTGGACAGGCTAGGGTATGCACCTCAGGTACGGTGTACCCAGTTTGGCCTACTGGGTGTATATATGTTTCAGACAACGTATGGGCACACCCTGCAATGCCTTACTAGGGGCTGCCATAAAGTGTGTTCAATTAGCTGGGTCTACGAACTGTATGGGACCCATCCTGGGTGTGGTCTATGGACCCTTGTTAGTGTGGTCACCAGATGTGCACTGCTTGCCCTATTACAGGGATAGTGGTACCTGTGAGACTTTTGGGGTACTTGCTGGGTAATGTCCCCTGGATGGGACACTGTGGAACATGGACTACAGGGCATGCTTGGCCCTGGTCAGCTGCTGTCCTGCTGATTTCCAGTTTCTATGTTCCTATGTGCCACCTGGGCGATGGCCTAGTTCACCCTGTGCCCGGGCTGCCCCACTGCATGTCCCGGCTGCAGTCTCCCTATGCCCCATTTGCACCATCACCATAGTGGCCTTTCATACTTGGCCACTATACTGTTGCTGCAGATAGAGTACTACTATCACCTTTCTCAGGCTCCCGGCCTAGGCTGTACATTCCCGACACTGAAATGGTTTCTCTCTCCTGCAAATGTGCATCTAATGCCAGGTTTTCACTTGCGGTAGTTTCCAGCCCTTCAGTTCCCCGCGTTGGTGTCGTGGGAGCCTCTCCCTGCCCATTGACCCCTTCTCTCCACCCTCTGTGGTGTTTACCGCGGTCGGGAATGCTAAAGCGCGTTAAGGTAACGTTAACACGCTTTAATGTAACGTTAACGTGCATTAATGTTACCTAGCACGCGTTAACGTAGCCGCTGCTACATTACCGCAGTTTAGTAAACATAACCCTTGGAGTATTGTGTGCAATTCTGGATACCGTACATTCAAAAGGATAGCAGGTTCGAGTCGGTGCAGAGGGTGGCTACTAAAATGGTTAGTGGTCTTCATTAGGAAACATGAGGACAGACTTAAAAATCTTATTATGTATACTTTTTTTTTTTTTTAGAGGAAAGGTGGGACTGGGGAGATATGATAGAGACATTTAAATACCTCCGTGGCATAAGTGCACAGGAGGGTCTCTTAATTTAAGGCAAGTTCTGCTATGAGATGACAAAGGATGAGAGTGAAAGGGGATAGACTCAGGAGTAATATGTAAAATTTTTCTTTACGGAAAGAGTGCTAGATTCGTAGAATAGTTTCCCAGTGGAGGAAGGTGGACACGAGGACAGTATCTGAATTCAAAAAAGCACGTGACAAACACAGAGGATCTCTAAAGATAAAAAGGGGACTATTGTAGTTGATATGGAAAGGGAGACTAGCTAGGCCGTGGTCTTTTTCTGCCATCATATTTCTATGTTTCAAGAAAGGTCTCCAGATAGCCAAAAATTAATTGTACTTCCTTGTACTAGCAGTCGCCACAGACAATGCTTCCATCTGTATCAACACATGCATTTGTATCCTCCACAAAACAAATGTGGGAGGATCATGCCCCACCCATTTCAATAGAAAGAGTAGTTACTCACCTGTAACAGGTGTTCTCCAGGAGCAGCAGGAATCAGTCCTCACTTATGGGTGACGTCGGCGCCGACGGAGCCCTCGCAGAGCAATTTTCCCCAGCTTTCGCAGAAAGCCTTTGGGAATTGCAGCGCGCATACGCGGTCCCCTTCCCGCCCAGGGATGCCATCTTGCTCAGTCTGATGACATAGCGGAAAGACAGCAAAAAGATTTGCAAGATATGCAATAAGAATGACTGCAACTCCAAGGGGAGGAGGGAGGGTAGTGAGGACTGATTCCTGCTGCTCCTGGAGAACACCTGTTACAGGTGAGTAACTACTCTTTCTCCAGGACCAAGCAGGAAGTCAGTCCTCACTTATGGGACTCCCAAGCTTAAGGCTACCGGAGACCTCAAGCCTAAAGAGCGTCCTGAAGCTCAGCAGTACAGAAGGAAGGAATCTTCTCTGAATACGCATCCGGCCGGTAGCCAACACCGGGGCCGAAGGGTAGGAGTTGCCTAAACCTCAAAGAGATTGTGGAGGACTGCCTGACCGAAAGCACTGTCCCTGCGGGACTCCCTTTCCAGGCAGTAGTGAGCCGCAAAAGTCTGACCTGAAGACCAAGTAGCGGCCCGGCAGATGTCTGTCAACGGAACAGAGCGGAGGTGAGCCACGGACGCGGCCTTCACCCTGACCCGATGAGCCATGACGCGACTTTCCAAGGAGAGGCCGGCTGCCCCGTAAGTCCAGGCGATACAGTCGGCCACCCAGGTGGACAGAGTGCGCTTAGAGACAGGCACCCCCAACCGATTGGGATCAAAAGACACGAAAAGCTGAACCGCTTTTCTATGCTCCCGCGTACGGTCAAGGTAGAAGGACAAGGCTCTTCTACAATCCAGGGTGTGCAGGACAGTCTCAGCTCGGCTGGCATGCGGCCTGGGGAAGAAGGTCGGAAGAACCACCTCTTGATTGATGTGAAAGTGGGAGACCACCTTTGGAAGGAACTTAGGGTGGGTCCGCAGGACCACCCTATTCCTGTAGAACCTAGTGTACGGAGGCTCCGACACTAGGGCCTGCAGCTCACTTACGCGCCTGGCGGAAGTGAGGGCTACCAAGAAGAGAGTTTTCCAGGAGAGGAAACGAAGAGGGCAGGTAGCCATGGGTTCAAAAGGCGGGCAGGTAAGCCTTTGCAGAACCAAGTTGAGGTCCCAGTCAGGAGCTGGAGGGCGCAACGGAGGTTTAAGCAGAAGGAGGCCTCTGAGGAAACGCACCACCAAGGGGTGCGAAGAGAGAGGCTGACCTTCAACCGGTGAATGATGTGCAGAGAGAGCACTGAGGTGGACTCTGACAGAATTGGATTTGAGACCTAGGTCGGAGAGGTGAAGAAAATATTGCAGTACCACCGATACTAGACAGGCGAAGGGGTCCTCAGATCGCTGAGAACACCAGACCGAGAAGCGACGCCATTTGAGGGCGTAAGACTTCCGGGTGGAAGGTCGCCGAGATGCTAGGACGACGGCTTCCACCTCCGGGGGTAGCAGCAGTGGGGCTAGGACTACCCTTTCAGCAGCCAGGCCATCAGGTGCAGGGCCCCGAGGTTGGGGTGCAGAAGAGTACCCTGATCCTGGGTCAGGAGATCGGGCTGAAACCCCAGGGAAAGAGGGGTGTCCACCATGAGCTGTAGAAGCAGAGGGAACCACGGTTGTCTCGGCCACCGGGGTGCTACCAGGATCACGGAGGCCCTGTCCTGGACAACTTTGAACAAGGTCCGGGACACCAGTGGTGTGGGAGGGAAGGCATACAGCAGACCCGTGGACCACGGGATGAGGAAAGCATCCGGCGCTACTCGAAGAGGGTGAGGGTGCCGGGAGCAGAATCTGGGGAGCTGCCTGTTCAGGGGACTGGCAAAGAGATCCACAGTGGGAGAGCCCCACCGGCGGAGGATCTGCTGGACCACCGCGGGGTTCAACTTCCATTCGTGCGGCAGCAGAATCCAGCTCAGTTTGTCTGCCAGGCAATTGTCCTGCCCTGGCAGGTAAACCGCTTTGAGGAGGATGTCATGACCGACAGCCCAAGAGCACAGCCTCCGGGCTTCCTGACATAGAAGGAGGGAGCCCGTGCCCCCTTGTTTGTTCACATAGAACATGGCAACCTGATTGTCCGTCTGCACCAGTACGGACTGACCGAACGTCAGGTGAGAGAAGGCCCGCAGAGCTAGGCGGATCGCCCGTAGCTCTAGAAAGTTTATCTGCTGGGCGGCCTCCCAAGGTGTCCAAAGGCCTTGAGTGCATGTCCCCCGACAATGCGCCCCCCCAGCCCAGGAGGGAGGCATCTGTCGTGAGCACCCGGGACGGTGGGGGCGACTGAAAGGATATGTCGAGCACTAGGTTGGGCAGGTGAAGCCACCATTGCAGGGAGGAGACCAGACAGTCAGAAATCTGTATCAGGTCCGACAGTCTCCCTGTGGACTGATGCCACTGAGTGCGAAGGCTCCACTGAGCAGGTCTCATATGTAGACGGGCATTCGGAGTGACATGGACCGTGGAGGCCATGTGTCCAAGCAGTTGCAGGAACCGTCTGGCAGGGGCCGGCGACTCGCTGTTGAACCTGCCGGCTAGAGCCATAAGCCTGTTGGCCCGTTCCAGAGGCAAGAAGGCACGAGCCTGCCGAGTGTCCAGCCGTGCCCCTATGAACTCGAGGTCCTGAGAGGGAAGCAAAGCGAACTTCTCGAAGGTTATGACGAAGCGCAAGTGCTGAAGCAGAGCCACCGTACGCTGGGTGGCCTGGGCGACCTCTGGAGCAGACGATGCTCGGATGAGCCAGTCGTCCAGGTATGGGAAGACGAAGAGGCCTTGAAGCCTTAGGAAGGCTGCCACCACTGCCAGGCACTTCGTGAACACCCTGGGAGCGGAGGATAGGCCAAAGGGCAGTACCCGGTACTGATAATGGTTCCCTGCCACCACAAACCTTAGGTACTGTCGGTGGTCCGGGTGAATAAGGATGTGGGTATAAGCATCCTTTAGATCCAAGGAGCATAGCCAATCTCCCTGCTGGAGGTAGGGCAGTAGGGTTCCAAGGGTAAGCATCTTGAACTTTTCCCGCTGCAGGAACTTGTTGAGGTTGCGTAAGTCCAGAATGGGTCTGAGGCCTCCTGTTCTCTTTGGCACCAGGAAGTACCTCGAATAGAAACCGTGACCGCACAGATGCTGGGGCACTAGCTCCACTGCCTGCTCCTGAAGCAGACTTTGCAGCTTCTGGAGTACGTCCTTGTGCAGCGGGGGTCTGGGAGGCTCCCCTGGGAAGTAGGGGGGGGGGCACCTGGTGAAAATGTAGGAGGTAGCCCTTTTGAACCACCCGCAACACCCAGGCATCGGATGTTACGGCTGACCACCTGTGAGCAAAGTGGGTCAGCCGGCCCCCCGTGCTGAGCGAGGGCCCCTGGGGGGGGAGAGGCTATGCTGGCATAGTCAAAAAACCCCACCCTGCTGGGCCGGGGCCTGTGTGGTGGGCTTGGGGGCTTTCTGCCTCCGGGATCCGTTACCCTGCCCCTTAGGCTGCTGCCCCTGATGAGGGGTTGTCGAGGCCTGATAGTGTGGGTGGTGCTGCTTATAAGCGAACACCTTCCTCGGGTAAAAGGGCTTTTTTCCCAAGCCCTTCTTCCTCTGAGAAGGAGCAGAGGTTTTCCTGGAAAGGCTAGTCCTGGTGAGAGTCTCTGACTCGAGCTCTGCCGCCTTGTCGGCCATGGGCTTGCCAAAGAGGTTTTCCCCTCTGCAAGGGACATCGACCAATCTGTCCTGCACCCACGGCTCGAGGTCGGAGGACTGAAGCCAAGCTTGGCGGCGAGCCCTGATGCCGGCTCCGGCTACTCGAGCCGATGCTTCGAAGCCATCATAGGCCGCTCGAGAAATGAACTTCGAACACTCTCAAATCCCTGTGGACAGGGCTTGGAACCACTGCAAGTGTTCCTCGGAGAGACCGGCGGAAAAACCCGCCATTTCTTTCGCCAGGTCGCGGAGATACATACCCATATACAGCTGATATGTCTGGACCCAACAAGCAAGCATAGAGCCCTGGAAGCACTTCCTACCGAGGGCATCCAGATTCCAGGCCTCCTTACCCGGAGGCACCGAGGAGTGCATCTTTTGACTTTTAAGCCGATGCATGGCCGATTCCACCACCATGGAGTGGTGCGGTAGTTGCGCCTTCTGAAACCCGGGGCTCTTGCGGACTCGATACATGGAATCGACCCGCTTGCTCAACACCGGCGTCGAGGCCGGGCTTTCCCACATGCGGAAGAGAAGCCGCTCCAGCATCGGGAGAGCCGGTACAGTAAAGGCCTCCCTAGGGGGGGAGTCATATTGAAGGGCCTCGAGCTCTTCGGCTCGGGGTTCCTCCTCCGGATCCGCGGGAAAAGCCAAGGCCTTGGCCATATCCCTCACGAAATCGGAGAACCGGGTATCCTCCGGGGGGGGACCGCCTCCGAGGCTCCGACTCTGTTGAGTCGGAGGAGATGCACCGGGTCTGAAAGGAACCGGGTGACTCATCCTCCTCCGTGTCCCAGCCCGACTCCTCCGAGTAGTCGTCGAGCGGCTCCGTGCGCGCGGGGCCCGGAGACCTCCTCCCCGACGCCGAGGCCGGCGTCGAGGACCTCGGTCCCGAACGGGAAGCTGAGGGAGACCTAGGTCGAGGATCGACTCGAGCTCGTATGGACTCGAGGATCGACTCGGCCTCCGGGGTCGACTTGGGCGTCGACGTCCCGGTGGTCGGGGCAGATGCACTGGCGAGGCCGGTGATCAATGCCCGCTGCTGGTCCATGAAGGCAGAGATACTGCGCTCCAAGGTCGTCAGTCTGAAACCAAGCTCAGAAGACCCAGCATCCGCCGACTCGGTGCCCGACGTCGGATCATCCGTGGGGGAGTCCAGGAGGACTATATCACTCACGTGTCCAGGAGTCTCCACTTTGAGATGAGGAAGCTTCGAAGGCCTCTCCCCCTCCAAGGGCCCGGGGAGTCGGGCCGGGCTGAGCGACCAGGATTGCCGTCCGGCTCCACCCTCGCGGGCCTCTTCTCCCGCCGGTGTTCCCGACAATAGTCTGAGCCGGAGCCACGAGGCGTCGAGGCCTCTGACGAGGTCCGCGCGGAGTCAGAGAAGATACGATCCCTTTGCGACTGCCGACTCCTCAGGGCCTTCGAGGACATCCTGCTGCACGGGCTGCAACTCATAGTGTCATGCTCGGCCCCTAGGCAGCGGAGGCAGCAGTCATGCGTGTCAGTAAGAGACATGAGTCTCACAACGATCACACTTTTTAAACCCGCTGGCAGCCATCGGGGGAAAAAGGACCCCTGCAAGGTCAAAAGACCGCGCTGCCAGGGAAGAAGGAAAAAGTGGCGGGGACGCCAGTTGGAATAAAATAAATAAAATAAAAAACGTGAACGGGCTCAAAAGCCCGGCGGGAAGAGGACACACGAACCGAGAAAAAATTTTACGAGAAATCAAACTAAAGAAATCAACTTTTTCAGCGGTGGTAACAAACGTCTGTAGGGCTCCGCGGAAAAAAGAAGACTGAGCAAGATGGCATCCCTGGGCGGGAAGGGGACCGCGCAGGCGCGCTGCAATTCCCAAAGGCTTTCTGCGAAAGCTGGGGAAAATTGCTCCGCGAGGGCTCCGTCGGCGCCGACGTCACCCATAAGTGAGGACTGACTTCCTGCTTGGTCCTGGAGAATATAGTACATTTCTTCACCACCAAAAAGGTTTTAAGAGCAAACAATAATTCAAACCTGCACCCAAAGGTCAACCGCTGATGCAAATCCAACAGACATGCCCCACCATCCACTAGCATATGCTCCCCCAATACAAAAAACCTCCTCACAGAATCATAAGAACTTAATACCATACTGTGTCAGTATCCTGTTTCTAACAGTGGCCATTCCAGGTTACAAGTACCTGGCAGGTTCCACGATACTTGTCCCGGGGCAAGCAGTGGACGGGTCCTCTTTAATAATGGTTTATGGACCTTTCCTCCAGGAACTTGTCCTAACCTTTTTTAAACCTAGTTACACTTTTACTACACCCTCCGGTAGCAAATGCCAAAGTTTGATCATATGTTGGAATGCAGTGGAATGGGTAAACGATCTATTTATGTTTATCATTCCACTGCATTCATTAATTGATAGACCTTTATCATATCTCCCCTCAGCCGTCTCTTTTCAAAGTTGAAGAGCCCTAACCTTTTACACCTTTCCTCATAGGGGTATCCCTTCAATCCCCTTTACCATTTTGGTGACTCTTCTATGTACCTTTTTTAATTCTACTTTATCCTTTTTAAGATATTGCAACCAGAATTGCACACAATATTCAAGGTACGGTCGCACCTTGGAACAGTACAGAGGCATTATAATATCCTTGGTAGTATTCTCCATTTCTTTCCTTATGATTCCTAGCATTCGGTTTGTTTTCTAGGCTGCCGCTGCACGCTGTGCGGAGGGTTTCAACATGCTATTAACGATGACGCCTAAATCTTTTTCCTGGGTGGTGATTCATAATGTGGAACCTTGCATCATGTAACCATAATTTGGGTTCTTTTTTCCTAAGTGCATAACTTTGCACTTGTCCACATTAAATTTCATCTGCCATTTGAACGTCCAATCTTCCAATTTACCAAGATCCTCTTGCAATTTTTCACAATCCTCTTGTGTTTGAACAACTTTGAATAACTTTATATCATCCCCACAAATAACTCCAACGGACCCTATCAAACGCCTTTGCTACCGTCAAAGAATCCACTTGCTGCTCTTGCTCCATTCCTACTAACACCCTACAAATGTTGGTAACTCCAGACTGCCCAGGCACAAACCCAACTTGCTGCACACCAGTTAAGGTTGGTAAAAGGAACACAGTCAGCCAGTATCATGGCCTAGAGCTTGATATCAACATTTAACAGCAAATCAGCCTATAGGCCCCAGGGTCTGTCAAATCTTGTACTACTTACAGGATAACTGTTATAAGAGCACAATTCACAGACTGAGGAAACTCCCTACTTCCAAAGTCCTTTCATACATAGCTCACAACAAAGATACCACCAACTCTTCCAATATCAGGTAATACTCCACTCGCAACCCATCTGGGCCTGGAGCTTTGCAAAGCTTTAAGCCTCAGATGGACCAGAGAATTTCCTCATCTCCAATGGGAACAACATTCGTATTGTACTTCCATGACCTGAGGCAATTCCAAACCCAAGAAAAACTCCTCTAGCCTATCTGCCTCCACAAACCCTCCCGTATATAAAGATTATAAAATTTAGAAAAAATACAGCCAATATCCTTTTGATCGATATACAACTTAGCATCAGAATCCTGCTATACAGGAATGAATCTAGGTCCATCCACCGTCATCACTAGACATGCCAGACACTGATCTGTCCTATTGCCATAGCGAAAATGTTTGTTTATATATCAGCATTGTTCACTCAGTGTGCCTCTGCAGAAGAGTCTGCAGAGCGACTTTAATTTGATAAAATCATTCACACACCACTGCTCATAGCCTCTGAGCAAGTTCCTGTTGTGCACGCCGCTGCTCAGCCCCCAACTTAACTGGCCATTCATTTTTTTCACAGAGTGCTAACATATGCCAAAATTGTTCCTCTCATGGATTCAAGGTGGTGGCCGCCAAGCTTGTAGCACTTTGACGCCTTCCTGATGGGGAAAAAGAGTAAAGCTAAAGGGTAAGATGCCCTCTTCTGCCCCCATAACGTCCTCTCCTTTACCGCTTGTTACTTCAGGTCCCATCAACTCATTTTTGATGCGTTCACAGGGGCAATCAGCTGTTTTTGGGGAGGAAAGCCTGGCAGCTCTGGCATCTGAGTTGGGCGGCTCAGCATCAGTCTCAGGCATTGATTCTCTTTCCCAATCTATGAAGACCATCAAAGGCAGCGCTGTTGTCTGTAAGCTCCAGAGATCAGGGTCTGGGGGGAGTTCTGCATGACAGTTTGCCTTCTGGATGAGGGGGCTGATTCCGGGTTCAAGTGCTGGAGCGATACAGGTGGTCTGGGAACACTCTTTCAGCAGTGTTTCACCAATGGAAGCTGAAGGAGGGCCAGCTGTAATGGTGACTGTCATACAAAGCCAGATCCTATGCAAAGCAAGATGGAAGGCGATTTGGTGTCAGCTGGACTGGCTCTGACTTTTCCCTTGGCTTGTCTGGAGGTCTTTATTTTGGAGACTATATTGTCTGCTATTATGAAGCTCTGGTGCCTCAAATATAAGCTTTATCTCTTCAAGTCCAAGGTAATTGTGGTGCTATCTGGGAACATGCTGAAAAATGTGTTCACTCTCCAGAATTCAGTCTTGGAAATACAATCAAAAGTAAATTGCTTGGAAGGTCACTCTGACTGCCTTTTAAGGACTTTATTGCAGTAAAGGCAAAAATTGAACAGCTGGATAATGCCTCCAGGCCTTCTAATTTAAGACATTAATTTTCCCAAATCTGTGGCTGTTTAGGATAATGATATGTTTAAGTCTTATTTGACTGAAGTCCTGGGAGTCCCTCCTGAGCCACATCCCCCTATGACTAACGTTTATTATTTACCATGTGCTAAGAATTCTGTGAGTGGTTGGGGATATGCCTGGGTTGCAGCAGGTGGACTCTTTGGATGTCTCTGCTATACTTGAAACTTATAAGGTTGAGCCTGTAATCCTTTCTATGCTTTTGGCTTCTTTTGCCTTATCCACAGATAAAGAACGGTTCCTTAAAATTTTTTTCAAAGAATGGAATGTTTTCTTTAGGGGCTTACAAATTCAGATTCTCTCAGACCTCTTCAGGAAGACTCAACGGAGAAGGGAATTTCTTCTCCTCCATTCTGGGGTCCAGTAGTTGGGGGCCATGTTCTTTCTCAAGTTTCCATGCAAATGCATGGTAAAATACCAGTCTTCTACTTATATTTTTTATGAGCACTCCCAGCTGCTTGCCTTTAATACCCAAAGTCTTTGGACCACAACTCTTCTCCCCCGGCCCTCCGTGAATGTATTCTGGGCTGGTTGTTTGGGCCTGCTTCATTTCCTTATGAGTATACTCTATGTTTAATTTTCCTTTTGTTTCTTGGATCACCTTTCATATTGTGGGCTAGAGAAGGGACAGTTTATATATGTGTTTCCTTCATGTATTTCCTATGCATTTACTTCTTTCCATTAATCGTCCCCTATTTCTGTACAAGATGTAATGCTTGGATGTATCGTAAAATGAATATAAAATTTAAAAAAAATAGTTCCTCTCATAACCATCTTACTCGCCTCCCAAATCAAAAAGAGATCAATGATTTACTCCATTAAAAATCTCATTCTCACCACTGTGCCTACAAATAAAGCTACAAACTCCTGGTCTCCTTCTAACCCTAAAAACAAATGCCACAGTTTCCACCCAGTTGTCTACTGAAACAAATTGCATCATCACTGGCACATGGTAAAAAAGAACCAACTGACCAATGTCCCCAGCAGCGAGTTGCACAAATAAAGACTCTGATAACAATACATAGTACAACTGACACTGTGTTGAATGGGCACAGGATATGCGTATATTCCCTCTTGCTGGTACTGAGAAAGCGTAGTTACTCACATTTAATAGGTGTTCCTTGGGGACAGCACGAATCAGTCCTCACATATGGGTGAAGTCGACGCCGACTGAGCCCTCGCAGAAGGATCTCCCCAGCTTTAAAAGAAAGCCTTTGGGAGATGTACCACACAGGCGTGGTACCCTTCCCGCCCAAGGGTGCCATCTTGCTCAGTCAGATGACATAGCTAAAAGGCGCCAAAAAAAAAAAAGATGGTAAAGAAGCAACTCCAAGGGGAGGAGGGAGGGCTGTGAGGACTGATTCCTGCTGTCCCCAAAGAACTCCTGTTACAGGTGAGTAACTACGCTTTCTCTGGGAACAAGCAGGAAGTCAGTCCTCACATATGGGACTCCCTAGCTATAGGCTACCATAAGCCCATTCGGAAAAAACATGGTCGCCCTCAAGGGGAGCCATGAGAAGCAACTATTGAGTCTGCAGATAGAGACTACAGTAGGGCCCATGTGTCCAATGGGAACCAATACTCCAGTAGCCTAAACACAAAAGTATTGGAGGGTAGGAGATGCCTAGACCCTGAAAAGATTACGGAGCACGGCCTGGCAGAAGGGGCGGTCCCTTTGGGACTCATTTTCCAGGCAGTAATGAGCTGAAAAGGTGTGGACTGAAGACCAGGTGGTGGCCTGGCAGATGTCCAGCATCAGGACAGTGCAGAGGTTTGCCACAGAGGCCACCATGGCCCTGACAGTATGCTGTGATCTGGCCATCCAACATGAGCCTAGCTTGCTCATAGGCAAGGCGATACAGTCCACCACCCAGGTGGACAGTGTCTGTTTGGTCACCGCTTCCCCCAGTCGACTGGGGTCATATGAAGCAAAAAGCTCAGCAGCTTTCCGGTGGCCCTAGTACGCTGAAAACAGAAAGACAGGGCCCTCTTACAGTCCAAGGTGTGAAGGACCGTTTCTGCCCTGCTGGAGTGAGGCCTTGGGAAGAAGGTGCGACACTAGGGAGCAGTGATCACGCTGAAGCAAGAACAAACCAACCAGAAGCGTGATAAATTGGAAAGACAGAGTCCTTTATTAACCCTCAGGCCGCCCGACACAGGCAGTGTTTCGCTACCCTTCGTCAGGGGCTGGCCAGGCAAAAAACTCTGTTGTGGACTTTAAAAAGTATCATACCACGCTTGTGTAGTAAAATCTAAAAGAACACTGTTGCTTGAGAAAAACTGCCGTCCGACTCTTTGGGCAACAGTATACTGTAATGGTGACTGTCATACAAAGCCAGGTCCTATGCAAAGCAAGATGGAAGGCAATTTGGTGTCAGTTGGACTGGCTCTGACTTTTCCCTTGGCTTGTCTGGAGGTCTTTATTTTGGAGACTATATTGTCTGCTATTATGAAGCTCTGGTGCCTCAAATATAAGCTTTATCTCTTCAAGTCCAAGATAATTGTGGTGCTATCTGGGAACATGCTTAAAAATGTGTTCACTCTCCAGAATTCAGTCTTGGAAATACAATCAAAAGTAAATTGCTTGGAAGGTCACTCTGACTGCCTTTTAAGGACTTTATTGCAGTAAAGGCAAAAATTGAACAGCTGGATAATGCCTCCAGGCCTTCTAATTTAAGAATTATTAATTTTCCCAAGGGTATACTGTTGCCCAAAGAGTCGGACGGCAGTTTTTCTCAAGCAACAGTGTTCTTTTCGATTTTACTACACAAGCGTGGTATGATACTTTTTAAAGTCCACAACAGAGTTTTTTGCCTGGCCAGCCCCTGACGAAGGGTAGCGAAACACGGCCTGTGTCGGGCGGCCTGAGGGTTAATAAAGGACTCTGTCTTTCCAATTTATCACGCTTCTGGTTGGTTTGTTCTTGGGAAGAAGGTGGGCAGCACCACCTCCTGGTTGAGGTGGAAAATAGATACCACTTTTGGAAGGAATTTGGGGTGCATGTGTAGCACAGCACTGTTCTTATAGAATCTGGTATATAGTGCCTCTTCCATTAGGGCTTGAAGCTCACTGGCCCTGCGAGCAGAGATGAGCGCCACCAGGAAGACGACCTTCCACGAGAAGTATCTTAGGTGGCAAGTAGCCAGAGGCTCAAATGGTTGGCACGTGAGCTGCGCCAATACTATTTTGAGGTCTCATTCCATCACTAGAGGGCAGACGGGGGGTTTGGACAGCAGAAGTCCTCTCAGGAAGCGGGTCACTAGAGGCTGGACCGAGAAGGGTTTGCCTTCAACTGGATGGTGGTGCGCTGTCAGGGCACTGAGGTGCACTTTAAAAGAGTTTGACTTGAACCTGGATTGTGAGAGATAAAGGTACTTGCAGCAACCAGCTGCACCGGACAGGAGAATGGGTTCACCCATTGCTCCGCACACAAGACTGGGAACCTGCGCCATTTGAAGGTGTAAGCTCTCCTGGTGGAGGCCTTATGGGAGGGCCAGCAGGATCTCTTCCACTTCTCCAAAAAGGTTGAAAGGGGCTAGGATCATCCTTTCAGCAGCCAGTCCGTCAGCGATAGGGACCCCAGATTGGGGTGGAGGAGAGAGCCCTCCTTCTGAGACAAGAGCCCTGGGGAGTTCCCCAGTGGGACTGGTGTCTCCACTGACAGTCTGAGGAGCAGCAGGAACCACAGCTACCTGGGTGAACGAGGGGCCACCAGGATCAGGGAGGCCTTGCCATGAAGAGCCTCGAAGAGCGCTTTGGCAAATAGTGGTGTGGTTAGAAAGGCATGCATGAGGCCTTCTGACCACGGAATGAGAAATGCATCTGCCATCTGGAACTGGTGGGGCTGCTGGGAACAGAAGCAGGGCAACTGATAGTTGCCTGAGTTGGCAAAGAGCTCTACCCATGGAATCCCCCAGAGCCAGAAGAGCCGGGTGGCTACTCTGGGGTCCAGCTACCACTTGCGTGGCTGGAGAACCCTGTTCAGTTTGTCCACTAGAGCGTTGTCCTGGCCTGATAGGGAATATTCTTTTGGGCAGTATACCTATTGAACTGCGTAAGAGCAGAGTGTCATTGCTTTGCAGCAGAGGATGCAGGACCCTGTGCTCTCCTGTTCACATAGAACATCGCCACCTGATTGTCTGTTTGGATCAGCACCGGCTAGTGCCTTAGGTGGTGACAGAGCACATGGAGGGCTAGAGATATTGCCCAAAGCTCCAGGAAGTTGATCTGCTGGTTGCTCTTTGTTTACGACCAGCTGCCCCGGGTGTGGAGTTCTTTGGAGTGGGCTCTCCATCCCAGCAGGGAGGTGTCTAGTGAGGGCCCTTAAAGGGCTTGGGGTATGGAAGGACATCCCTGCCTGAAGGTGTTGGGGATTTTTCCACCAAGACAGAGATTCCTAAAACTGGTGTCACTGAGACTCTGTCTTGGAGATGGCCTGTGGCCTGTGTCCACTGGTCCCAAAGGCACCACTGAGCAGTCATCTGCAGGTGGGCATCTGGGATGACATGGACCGTCGAGGCCATGTGCCCAAGTAAACACAGTAGAAGCTGAGCTGACACCGTGGGACAGTGTTGCATGTCTATGGCCAGTGCCCTGAGATGGTCGGCTCAGTCCATTAACTGAAGAGTGTCCAGTCTTGCTCCTATGAACTACAGATATTGAGTCACGAGATGGTGAGACTTGGGGTAGTTTATCACGAACCCCAGATGTTGCAGGACCTGTATGGTGCATGCTGTGGGCTGCTGCACCTCTGTGGCTGTGCCTCCTTTTATGAGCCAGTCATTCATTTAAGGAAAGACAAATACCCCCTGGAAACGGAAGAAGGTGACCACTTACTGTCAGGCATTTGGTTAAGACCCTAGAGGCGGAGGCCAGGCCGAAGGGTAGTACCCTGTACTGGTAGTGGCCGCCCCCCACCATGAAGCACAGGTACTACCTGTGGCTGGGGTGAATGAGGATGTAGGTATAGGCATCCTTCAGATCCAAGGAGCATAGCCAGTCTCCCTGCTGGAGGTAAGGTAGCAATATTCCAAGGGAGAGCATCTTGAATTTCTCCCTCAGCAGGAATTTGTTCATGTTGCGCAGGTCTAGGATGGCCCTTTTCTTTTTGGCATGAGGAAATACCTGGAGTAGAACCCCTAGCCCCTGAGGTGTTGGGGTACTGGTTCTACTGCTTTGTCCTCAAGAAGGCCTGCGAGTTCCTTCAGTAGGAGGTCCCGGTGAAGGGGAGACGTGGGGAGCTCTCCCAGGAAGAAGGGAGGTTCTGTCTGAGCCAGATGGAGGAGGTAGCCCTCCCTGATCATCTGGAATGCCCAAGAATCGGTGGTGATGGCTAGCCACCTGTGGACATAGTGGACAAGATGTCCCCCTGGGGGCTTTTATCTTCCTTGGGGTAGAGGCTATGCCCAAGGAGTCAAAAGCTCCCCCTGACTAGGCCGGAGCAGACGCCTGGGGCTTGGGAGCTCTCTGCTAATGAGGCCCTTGCCCATGTCCCTTGGCCTGCTGACCCTGTTGGGGAGGCCTGAAAATGTGGGGAGTTTTTGTAAGCAGCCCCTTTCCTCGGGTAAAAAGAAAGGACTTTTGGGAGGGGCAGCGGTATTTTAAGAGAGCCTGGTCCTCGTCATGAACTCGGTCTCCAACTCGGCAGCCTTTTCGGTCATAGCTTTGCCGAAGAGGTCCTCTCCTTGGCATATGACATCGACCAATTTGTCCTGAACCCATTGCTTGAGGTCGGAAGACTGTACCAAAGCCTGGCATTGGGCACCGATGCCCGCCGCCGCTACTTGAGTCGCCGACTCGAAGCAATCATAAGCTGCTCGAGAGATAAATTTGGAGCACTCACGGACAGCTTTGGCCAGGTTCTTGAACTGCTGCAGGGGTTTCTCGGAGAGACCAGCTGAGAACCTGGTGATTTCCTTCACCAGGTCTCTCAGGTACATGCCCATGTACAACTGGTAGGCCTGGATCTGGCCCTGGTAGCACTTTCTGCCGAGGGCATCCAAGGTGCGGGCCTCCCTACCTAGAGGCACTGAGGAGTGCATCTTCTGGCTCTTCAGTCAACACATGGCTGACACCAACATGGAGTTGTGAAGCAGCTGTGCGCCTTTTGGAAGCCCGGGCTCCGGTGGACCTGATACATCAAGTTGAGCTGCTCACACTGATGCAGGTGTTTCCCCATATGGAGCATTAGCCATTCCAGGATGGGTAGAATGGGTACCTTGAGGGATTCCCTTGAAGGGGCCTCATATTGGAGGATTTATAGCTCCTCCGTCCGAGGGTCCTCTTCCAACTCTGTTGGTACCGCTAGGACCTTGGACATGTCCCGCACAAAGTTGAGGAATGCCATGTCCTCGGGTGGGGACCGACGCTGGGGCTCAGGTGGAGGAGAGTTCGAGGGGTGCTTTGGTGATGGGTATCTCTCGAGTCCTTGTCCTCGGTCTCCCATTCCAAGTAGTCGGTCGAAGACTCAAGGGAAGGGCAATCCACGGGCTCTGGGCCTGAGCCCAGCCCACATCCCTTGGAGGCCCTGCGGCTGGTGCCATGTGCACTAGTCGGTGAGGACCTTGGTCCCATAGAGTAGGAGCAGGATGGAGACCTCAGCCAAGGATCGATTCAAGCCATATCGTCTCAAGGATTGGCTCGGCTGGGGACATCCTCGATGCTGATGGTCCGGTGGTCTGGGCAGAGGAACCAGTGGTACCGGACAACGCCGCCCGCTGCTAGTCCATGAAGGCAGACAGACTGCGTGCTCCAAGGCCAGCATTCTGGTTTCAAGTCCAGAAGGCTCCGCAGCCATCAGCACAAGCACTGAGGAACTTGGGCCCTGCGCCGGTTCCCCCGAGGAGAAGTAGTCAACGAGGATAGGGTCTGGTGTCTGAAGCAGTTTCCCTCCAGGGGACCTTGGTAGGACTCGCCTGCTCTGATCCCTCAGACGAGTGTCTAGGACTGCGGGACCTGGCTCGGGGCTTACCCGACCTGTCGTAACCATCCAGGAACACTGCCTTCAAGGTTTTCTTTTTCTTATGTTCCCCCTCAAGGGAGACCCCTCTTTCTGAGGACCACAGCATCGATCGAAGTCCGCAAGAGCACCCTGGGATTCCATAGCTTCAGAGGAGGCCTTGGCTTTCGGAGGCATTGGGGACTCCGGGGGGGGGGGGGGGGAGGTGGAAACTTATCATGCTGCTGCTGGTGGCTCGTAAGGGTCTTGGGTGGACATCTTTTTGCAAAGACCATATGTTGCGGGGTTGCAGACCAGCCCTAGGCAGCGTAGGAAGCAGTCATATATGGCAGTTAGGGACATGATTTTAGCACACCGATCACACTTCTTGAAACCACTGGTAGCCATGGGGGAAAAAAGTACCCCAGCAAGGTCGAAGATCCACGGTGCTGCCAGCTGGAAAAAAGGGCACAAAGGTGCCAAAAAGAAAAAAATGAATGAACCCGAGACTTTACGCTGGAACACTTACCAATGTTGAAAGTGTTTCTGATGTTATAGTAGGAGATCATTTTGCATCCAGTGATTATCAGATGGTGTGGTTCAATAGTAGGACTAGGGCTGTTAAAATCCATTCAAAAGCAAGGGTCTTAGACCTTAGGAAAACTAACTTTGCCAAGATGGGCCAATACCTCATGGAGTTGTTAGCGGGATGGGAACAGCTGGGGGGGGGGGGGGAGGTAGAAAAACAGTGAGCAAAACTATAAGGGGATATTTTAAGGGCAACCAACCTTTTTGTTAAAATGGTAAATAAAGGCAAAAGGAAAAGGAGACCACTATGGTTTTCGAAAGAAGTAGCTGAAAAAGTGAAGAAAAAGAGGGAGGCCTTCATAAAATACAAGAGATCACGGAGAGAGGAAGACAGGCATCTATATTTGGAAAAACTTAGAGAAGCTAGCAAAGTAGTCAGGAAAGCAAAGATTCTAAAAGAGGAGGAAATAGCCAATGCAGTTAAATGGGGGGATAAGACATTTTTCAGATATGTTAGTGAGAAGAGGAAGGGCAAAAGTGGTATTGTCAGACTCAACAGTGAAAGGGAGGAATATGTAGAAGCTGATGTGGATACAGCGGAATTGCTTAACAAATTTCTGTTCTGTGTTCACAGATGAAGACCCAGGAGCAAGACCTCAGAAAACACCCACAAACAGGAACAGAAGCGAGGGGCATTTTGAACAATTTTCAGAAGACTGTGTTCGTGAGAAACTAGCTAAACTTAAAGTAGACAAAACGATGGAACCGGATGGGATACACTCTAGAATACTGAGGGAACTTGGGGACGTTCTAGTAGCCTCACCGACTGACCTTTCCAATGCCTCATTGGAGTTGGGAGTGGTGCCAAAGGACTGGAGAGAGGCACATGTGGCCCCTTCATACAAAAGCAGAAGTAAGGATATGGTTGAAAACTACAGGCTGGTTAATTTAACTTCAGTGGTGAGTAAATTATTGGAAGCGCTGCTGAAAGAGAATATAGTTAGGTTTCTGGAGTCCAACGGATTACAGGATCAGAAGCAGCATGGATTCACAAGAGGCAGGTCTTGTCAGACAAATCTGATTGATTTCTTTGACTGGGTGACCAGGGAGTTGGGACTGAGGGAGAGCCCTAGAAGTGGTATATTTAGATTTCAGTAAAGCCTTTGACACCGTTCCTCACAGACAACTTATAAACAAACTGAGCACCCTGGGGATGGACCCTAAAGTTACTGCTTGGGTTAGAAATTGGTTGAGTGGGAGGCGCCAAGGGTACAGGTAAATGGAGCTCACTTTAAGGAGGAAGAGGTTGTGCCCCAGGGATCTGTCCTTGGTCCGATTCTTTTTAACATCTTTGTTAGTAATATAGCAGAAGGGCTGTTGGGTAAGGTTTGCCTCTTTGCCGATGATATCAAAATTTGCAAAACAGTAGACACCCAGGAAGGTATAGATAAGAGGGATCTAGCTAAGCTTGAAGAATAGTCTAGAATTTGGCAGCTGAGATTTTAATGTTAAAAAATGCAAGGTCATGCATTTGGGCTACAGCAATCCAAAGGAGCAATATAGTATGGGGAGTGAATTACTTTTGTCCACTAAAGAAGAATGGGATCTAGGTGTGATTGTGTCTGACGATCTTAAAGTAGCTAAACAGGAAGAAAAGGCGACGGCAAAAGCTAGAAAGATGCTTGTGTGCATACAGAGAGGAATGGCCAGCAGAAGAAAGGAGGTGATAGTGCCAAGTCTTTGGTGCGACCTCATTTGAAGTATTGTGTGCAATTCTGGAGACCGCACCTTCAAAAGGATATAAACAGGCTAGAGTCTGTATAGAGGTTTGCAACTAAAATGGTTAGTGGTCTTCATTATAAAGCATATGAGGACAGACTTAAGGATTTTAATATGTACACCACCTTAGAGGAAAGGCGGAGATATGATTGAGATGTTTAAATAACTCCGTGGCACAAATGCACAGGAGGGCCTCTTTTGATGGAGAGCAAGCTCTGCTATGAGGGGACATGAGATGAGGTTGAAAGGGGATAGATTAAGAGTAGTTACTCACCTGTAACAGGTGTTCTCCAGGAGCAGCAGGAATCAGTCCTCACTTATGGGTGACGTCGGCGCCGATGGAGCCCTCGCGGAGCAATTTTCCCCAGCTTTCGAAGAAAGCCTTTGGGAATTGCAGCGCGCCTGCGCGGTCCCCTTCCCGCTCAAGGGTGCCATCTTGCTCAGTCGGATGACATAGCGAAAAGACAGCAAAAAAAGTTAGCAGAAACATGTAATAAGAATGACTGCAACTCCAAGGGGAGGAGGGAGGGTAGTGAGGACTGATTCCTGCTGCTCCTGGAGAACACCTGTTACAGGTGAGTAACTACTCTTTCTCCAGGACCAAGCAGGAAGTCAGTCCTCACTTATGGGACTCCCAAGCTTAAGGCTACCGGAGACCTCAAGCCGAAAAATGAGCTCCCTCAAGCTCAACAGTACAGAAGGAAGGAATCTTCTCTGAATACGAATCCGGCCGGTAGCCCAACACCAGGGCCGGAGGGTAGGAGTTGCCTAGACCTCAAAGAGATTGTGGAGGACTGCCGGTCCGAAAGCACTGTCCCTGCGGGACTCCCTCTCCAGGCAGTAATGAGCCGCAAAGGTCTGGCTAGAAGACCAAGTAGCGGCCCGGCAGATGTCTGCCAACGGAACAGAGCAGAGATGAGTCACTGACGCAGCCTTCGCCCTGACACGGTGAGCCGTGACTCGACTCTCTAAGGAGAGGCCGGCTGCCCCATAAGCCCAGGCGATACAGTCAGCCACCCAGATGGACAAAGTACGCTTAGAGACGGGTACCCCCAACCGATTGGGGTCAAAAGATACGAAAAGCTGGACAGCTTTCCTATGCTCTCGCGTACGGTCAAGATAGAAGGATAAGGCTCTTCTACAGTCCAGGGTATGCAGAACAGTTTCAGCTCGGCTGGTATGCGGCCTGGGAGAGAAGGTCGGAAGAACCACCTCTTGATTGATGTGAGAAGTGGAGACCACCATTGGAAGAAACTTAGGGTGACTCCGTAAGACCACCCTATTCTTGTAGAACCTAGTGTATGGGGGCTCCGACACTAGGGCCTGTAGCTCGCTAACACGCCTAGCGGAGGTAAGGGCTACCAAGAAGAGAGTTTTCCAGGAGAGGAAACGAAGAGGGCAGGTAGCCATGGGCTCAAAAGGCGGACAGATAAGCCTTTGCAAGACCACATTGAGATCCCAGTCAGGAGCTGGAGGGCACAACGGAGGCTTAAGCAGAAGGCGGCCCCTGAGAAAACACGTCACCAAGGGGTGCGAGGAATGATGTGCAGAGAGAGCACTGAGGTGGACCCTGACAGAGTTGGATTTGAGGCCCAGATCGGAGAGGTGAAGCAAATACTGCAGTACCACTGATACTAAGCAGGCGAAGGGGTCCTCAGAGCGCTAAGAACACCAGACCGAGAAGCGACGCCATTTAAGGGCGCAAGATTTCCGGGTGGAAGGTCGCCGAGATGCCAGGACGACAGCTTCCACCTCCGGAGGAAGCAGGAGCGGAGCTAGGACTACCCTTTCAGCAGCCAGGCCATCAGATGAAGGGCCCGGAGGTTGGGGTGCAGGAGAGTACCCTGATCCTGGGTCAGGAGATCGGGCTGAAACCCCAGAGGAAGAGGGGTGTCCACCGCTAGCTGTAGGAGTAGAGGGAACCAGGGTTGTCTCGGCCACCTGGGCGCCACCAGGATCACGGAGGCCCTGTCCTGGACAACTTTGAACAGCGTCCGGGACACAAGTGGCGTGGGAGGAAAGGCATACAGTAGGCCCGTGGACCACAAGATGAGGAAAGCATCCGGCGCTACTCTGAGAGGATGCGGGTGCCGGGAGCAGAACCTGGGGAGGTGCCGGTTGAGAGGACTGGCAAAGAGATCCACGGTGGGGAGGCTCCACCGGCGGAAGATCCGCTGGACAACTATGGGGTTCAACCACCATTCGTGCGGCTGCAGAATCCGGCTCAGTTTGTCGGCCAGGCAATTTTCCTGCCCGGGCAGGTAAACAGCCTTGAGGAGGATGTCGTGGTCAACTGCCCAAGAGCACAGTCTCCGAGCCTCCTGACATAGGAGGAGGGAGCCCATGCCCCCCTGTTTGTTCAAGTAGAACATGGCAACCTGATTGTCCGTCTGTACCAGCACAGACCGACGAGAAGTGAGGTGAGAGAAGGTCCGCAGAGCTAGGTGGATCGCCCGCAGCTCCAGGAAGTTTATCTGCTGAGCAGCCTCCCAAGGTGTCCAAAGGCCTTGAGTGCATGTTCCCTGGCAATGCGCTCCCCATCCCAGGAGAGAGGCATCTGTCGTTAGCACCTGGGAAGGTGGAGGAGACTGAAAGGTCATGCCGAGTACCAGATTGGGCAGGTGAAGCCACCATTGCAGAGAGGAAACCAGGCGGTCGGAGATCTGTATTAAGTCCGTCAGTCTCCCTGTGGCCTGATGCCATTGAGTGCGAAGGCTCCACTGAGCAGGTCTCATATGCAGACGGGCATTCGGAGTGACATGGACCGTGGAGGCCATATGACCGAGCAGTTGCAGGAATTGTCTGGCAGAGACCGGTGACGCACTGTGGAACCTGCCGGCCAGAGCTATGAGCCTGTTGGCCCGTTCCAGAGGCAAGAAGGCACGAGCCTGTAGAGTGTCCAGCCATGCTCCTATGAAGTTGAGGTCCTGAGAGGGGAGCAAAGTGGACTTTTCGAAGTTTATGACGAAGCCCAAGTGCTGAAGCAGGGCCACTGTGCGTTGAGTGGCCTGAGTGACCTCTAGGGAAGACTGTGCCCGGATGAGCCAGTCGTCCAGGTAGGAGAAGACGAAGAGGCCTTGAAGCCTCAGGAAGGCTGCCACCACTGCCAGGCATTTCGTGAACACCCTGGGAGCGGAGGAGAGGCCAAAGGGCAGTACGCGGTACTGATAATGATTCCCTGCAACCACAAATCTTAGATATTGTCGGTGGTCCGGATGAATAAGGATGTGAGTATAAGCATCCTTTAGATCCAAGGAGCATAGCCAATCTCCCTGCTGGAGGTAGGGCAGTAGGATTCCAAGGGTAAGCATCTTGAACTTTTCCCACTGCAGGAACTTGTTGAGATTGCGTAAGTCCAGGATGGGTCTGAGGCCTCCTGTTCTTTTTGGTATCAGGAAGTACCTCGAATAAAACCCGTGACCCCACAGGTGTTGGGGCACTGGCTCCACAGCCTGTTCCTGAAGCAGACTTTGCAGCTCCTGAAGGAGTAAGTCCTTATGCAGAGCGGGTCTTGGAAGCTCCCCTGGAAAGTAGGGGGGAGGCACCTGGTGAAAATGTAAGAGGTAGCCCTTTTGAACCACCTGCAGCACCCAGGAATCGGATGTTATGGCTGACCACCTGTGGGCAAAGTGGGTCAGCCGGCCCCCCGTGCTGAGCGAAGGCCGCGGAGGGGGAGAGGCTATGCCGGCATAGTCAAAAAACCCCACCCTGCTGAGCAGGGGCCTTCTGCCTACGGGACCCATTACCCTGTCCCTTAGCCTGCTGACCCTGATGGGGAGCTGCTGAGGCTTGATATTGAGGGTGGTGTTGTTTATAGGCAGACACTTTCCTTGGGTAAAAGGGCTTTTTCCCCCGAGCCCTTCCTCTTCTGTGAAGGGGCAGAGGTCTTTCTGGATAGGCGAGTCCTGGTGAGAGTCTCGGACTCGAGTTCTGCCGCCTTTTCAGCCATGGGCTTACCAAAGAGGTTCTCACCTCTGCAGGGGACATCGACCAACTTGTCCTGCACCCATGGCTCGAGGTCGGATGACTGAAGCCAAGCCTGACGGCGAGCACCGATGCCGGCTCCGGCTACTCGAGCCGATGCTTCGAAGCCATCGTAGGCTGCTCGAGAAATAAACTTTAAGCACTCTCGAATACCAGTGGACAAGGCCTGGAACCTCTGCAAAGGTTCCTTGGAGAGACCAGCAGAGAACCCGGCAATTTCTTTTGCCAGGTCTTGAAGATACATGCCCATATATAGCTGGTATGTCTGGACTCGGCAAGCAAGCATAGAGCCCTGGAAGCACTTCCTACCGAGGGCATCCAGGTTCCGGGCCTCCTTACCCGGAGGCACCAAGGAGTGCATCTTTTGACTCTTAAGTCGATGCATGGCCGATTCCACCACCATGGAATGGTGCGGTAGTTGTGCCTTTTGGAACCCGGGGCTCTTACGGACTCGATACATGGAATCGACCCGCTTGCTTAACACCGGTGTCGAGGCCAGGCTCTCCCACATGCGGAAAAGCAGCCGCTCCAGCATCGGAGGAACCGGTACAGTAAAGGCCTCCTTCAGGGTAGAGTCATATTGGAGGGCTTCGAGCTCTTCAGCTCCTCCTCCGGATCCGCGGGGAAGGCCAAAGCCTTGGCCATGTCCCTCACGAAATTGGAGAACCGGGTATCCTCCGGGGGGGGGGGGGGGATCGTCTCCGAGGCTCTGACTCGGAGTCGGAGGGGACGCACCGAGTCTGAAAAGACCCGGGTGACTCGTCCTCCTCCGTGTCCCAGCCCGACTCCTCCGTGGAGGAATCAAGAGGCTCCGTGCGGGCGAGTGCCGAGGACCTCTGCCCCGATGCCGAGGCCGGCGTCGAGGACCTCGGTCCCGAATGGGAGGCTGAGGGAGACCTTGGCCGAGGATCGACTCGAGCTCGTATGGACTCGAGGATCGGCTCGGCCTCCGGGGTCGACTTCGACGTCGACGTCCCGGTGGTCAGGGCAGATGCACTGGCGAGGCCGGTCATCAATGCCCGCTGCTGGTCCATGAAGGCAGCGATACTGCACTCCAAGGCCGTCAATCTGAGACCAAACTCAGAAGCCCCAGCAGCCCCTGACTCAGGCCCCGACGGCGTCGGGCCCGACGTCGGCTCCCTCGGAGGCGAGTCCACGAGGACTACAGTACTCACGTGTCCAGGAGACTCCACTTCGAGACGAGGATGCTTCGCAGGTCTCTCCGCCTCCGAGGACCCGGGGCGGCTGACGGGGCTATGCGACCTAGCCCTCGAGGGACCAGGAGCGTCCTCCGACGCCGCCCTCGCGGGTTTCTTCTTCTGACGATGTTCCCAGCCGGGAGACCCCCGCTCAGAGGAACTCCGACAATGCTCGGGGCCGGAGTCACGAGACGTCGAAGCCTCTGACGAGGTCCGGGCCCGACCGGACGCGGAGTCAGAGAAGATTCGTTCCTTTTGTGACTGTCGACTCCTCAATGCCTTCGAGGACATTTTGTTGCACGGACCACAACTCATCGAGTCATGGTTGGGTCCGAGGCAACGGAGGCAGCAGCCATGTGTGTCGATAAGAGACATGAGTCTGGTACAGCGATCACACTTTTTAAACCCGCTGGCAGCCATCGGGGGAAAAAGGGCCCCTGCGAGGTCGAAAGACTGTGCTGCCAGGGAAAAAGAAAAAAAGTGGCGGCAACGCCCATTACAAAGTACAAAAACTGAAAAAATGTGAACGGACTCGATATTGGAGTATCGAGGCCGGGCGGGAAAAGGACACGTCGTCGAACCGAGAAAAAACCAACGAAAAAAAATCAACTTTTTCAGCGGCGATCACAAACTACGTCTGTAGGGCTCCGCGGAAAAAAGAAGACTGAGCAAGATGGCACCCTTGAGCGGGAAGGGGACCGCGCATGCGCGCTGCAATTCCCAAAGGCTTTTTTCGAAAGCTGGGGAAAATTGCTCCGCGAGGGCTCCGTCGGCGCCGACGTCACCCATAAGTGAGGACTGACTTCCTGCTTGGTCCTGGAGAAATGAGTGATATGCAGAAATATTTCTTTATGGAAAGAGTAGTGGATCCGTGGAATAGTCTTCCAGTGGAGCTGGTAGAGATGAGGACAATATCTGAATTCAAAGAAGCATGGGACAAACACAGAGGATCTCTAAAGGGAAAAAGGGGAATGTTGTAGTGGTTGATATGGAAGAACAGAATAGATAGGCCTTGTGGTCTTTTCTGTCGTCATGTTTCTATGTTAGAGTATGGGTGCACAACCGGAGTATGAAACTCAGGTCCAGAAAAAAGTTAACTTTTTGGGGGGGGAACCAGATAAACGTCTGAAGGGTCCATGGAAAAAAGGAGACAGAGCAAGATGGAACCCTTGGTCAGGAAGTGCATCATGCATGCGTGGTGGCATCTCACAAAGGCTTTCTTTGAAAGCTGGGGAGATGCTTCCGCGAGGGCCGACGTCACCCATATGTGAGGACTGACTTCCCCCTGCTCCCTGCCCTTGGGCAATCGATTCTTCTTGGGATCTGTCACCCAATTAAAGTCTCCCATAAGAAGCATTGTAGTAGTCGTTAGCCCCACCAGCACATGCCAAACCTTAGAGAAACAAGGCGTACTCTTTCCCATAGAAAAATATACTAATACTATCCAAATTAGCTCCCCCAGACAGTTTCCAAGACTGCCACATACTGATCCTCAGTATCCCATACGACCTATTCTCCTCAAAGGGAACTTCCTGATGGATCAACACTGCCATCCCTGTTTTGCGGGTTACAGCAGCAGAGGCCAAGTAGCAGTGGCTCATCCAATCTCTCTTAAGCTTTGCCTGCTCACTCTCACTCAACTGAGTCTCCTGCAACAGGGCCAAAGTCGCCCCCTGACGTCACAGCACTATTAAAAAATTTTTCCGATTAACTAGCTAGCCCCCTCCCCACACACACATATTCCCTGCCACCAACACTTTCTCAGCCATACTCCCAGCCAACACCTTTTCCCATTCCACTATCCATACCATACCACCTCTCACCCATCATTCACCACACAGGCATCACAACTCCCACAAAACTCCATGATATACTCCATCACAGAGGCCATTCCCACCCTGAACCCTCTTAGTCCTTCCCACCTTTCTCCCTCCACCCACCCCACAAAATTCAACTTGAATCACATGACCCAATAAAGAACAGGAGGAAAGATCAGTTCAGCAACAGCCTAGCACATTGCCAAATCCTAGGACCCCCCCCCCCATATCCACAACATGCCCCCATCCGACCACCCTTCCAACTGATTGAAAGTATGAAATACAGTGCAAGAGCACCCACAGTCCACTTAAAGTCCAGCGTCAAACTATAACCACTACAGACCCCTCATCTGGAAAGAAAGGGAGGATGGCAATAGAAGAACAACCACCATGAGCTTCTCTTCTGTTATTTTGTTTTCTGCTTATACAATCCACAGTTTTTCAAATCTACTGCAGGCATTTCTCCATGTGATCAGTGCAAAAGGTACCTACTTACTTACAAGTGTCATATTTACATAAAGCTAGCAGTCAGAATGCGCCCGGGAGGCTAAGGTCTGGTCTCATGGAAGATTATCTTCTAAGATGTCAATTGGCCCCAGATACGTACTGTTACATCAGTGTAGCAAAACAGGCTGACCCTGTTACACCACCTTTTGGAGAACCTTCCTTCAGCAGTCCAGCTTTCATCAGTGCTTGCCAGGCCTCAGAGTGCATGCTTGGTAAACAATTTCTTTCAAAGAAATCAACTCAAACGGGTACAGCTATCTATAGTGCACTCCAGCTTTCTGCAGCACAGGTCACTTCCTTAAAATCTTGATGCCGTTGTAGTGAGAGCAGACAGATCCCTATAAATCTCAATCTTATGGCCAACTAGCATCGAATCCATCCACCACCGAGTCAAGGCCAAAATTGTCTCTTTCAAAGTGTACTGGAGTAAATACACTACAATGTCTCTAGGAAGATTTGCTCTAGGCAGTCCAAGCGCCCAATGCACTCTCTGTATGAGGATTTTCATTGGAGTTGAGGTCTCTCCTTCCTCCTGCAATACCACAGCGAAAATGTGCCTGGCCTTGGCCACTGCATACACCTCAACTTCAGACACAGGACATATCCTCAAACTGCATCTCCTTGTGTGGTTTTCAGTATCCTCCATCTTGGCTTCAAAGCATCCCTCTGCGCAGCCACTTTGTCCACTCAGCCTGACACAGCTACCACCCTCTCCTCATGGGTTTCAACACACTGCTCAAGCTCCTCTGCGCAATCCCCAAGATCTGCCACATCTTTTCTCATCTCAGCCACCAATTCATGTAGCTCCAGTGCCAATGTGCCAAATTCAGCTTCTAATTCACCCTGCAGCTCCTCCAGCAATTTCCCCATCATTTGGGCTGTCAGCTGTTCACCTGCATCAGACTGTTCAACATTGCTTCCTGAATCAGAGGCTTCATCCACCACTGCATCAGCATTACCATCCCTGAAACATCTTAATGTCCACGTTTCTGGACTTTGCAGTTATGATTTGAACACACACACACTGTCTGATTATACTGCCAGAGCTTTACAATAAGGCTACCATTTGCTGGGCTGATGTCCATTCCCACAAAAAGGGATATTTTAAAGGCAACAAACTTTTTTGTTAGGAAAATAAATAAATGCAAAAAGAAAGAGGCCATTATGCTTCTCAAAAGTAGTAGCTGAAAAGGAAGAAAAAGAGGGTGGCCTTCAAAAAATACAAGAGATCACAGAAAGTGGAAGACCAGCATCAATATTTGAAAATGCTAAGAGAAGCGAGGAAAGGAGTCAGGAAAGCAAAGATATAGATGAAAGAAAAACAGAAAATGCAATAAAATGCTGGGAAAAACACATTTTTCAGATATGTTAGTGAGAGAAGGAAAAGTGGTATTGTCAGACTGAAGGGGAGGAATGTGTAAAAGCTGATGAGGATAAAGCAGAATTGCTTAAGAAATATTGTTGTTTTGTGTTCTCAGATGAAGGGCCAGGAGACGGACTTTATAACAGGAACAGAAGGGGGATTTTGAATGATTTTCAGAAGACTTGTTCATGAGGAGCTAGCTAAACTAAACAAAGCAATGAGGCTGGATGGGATACATCCAGGAGTATTGAAAGAACTCTGGAAAGTTCTAGCGATTGCACTGACATTTTCAATGCTTCTTTAGAGTTGGGAATAGTTCTAGAGGACTGGAGAAGTGTGCATATGTTTCCTTTACACAAAAGCGGAACGATGAGGTTGGGGAACTACTAGTCAGTTAGTCTGACCTCTGTGATGAGTAAATTAATGGAAACAGAATAGCGAGGTTTCTGGAGTCCAATTGATTGCAGGTTCTGAGGCAGCATGTCAAACTACTAGAAGCAGGTCTTGTCAAGCCCTAGATGTGGTGTATCTCAGTAAAACCTTTGACACCATTCTGCACAGGCAACTTATAAAATAAATTGAGCACTCTAGGGATGGATGCTAAAGTAACTGACTGAGATAGAAATTGGTTAAGTGGGAGGCAACAAAGGGTACAGGTAAATGGAGCTCACTCTGAGAAGGATGTGACCAGTGGTGTACTGCTGGGATCTGTCCTTAGTCCGATTCTTTTTAACATTTTTGTTAATGACATTGCAGATGGGCTGTCGAGTAAGATTGGCTTCTTTGCAGATGATACCAAAATCTGCAATAAAATAAACACCCAAGAAGGAGTAGATAACATGAGGAAGTATCTAAACAAAACTTAATGAATGGTCGAAAATTTGTCAGCTGAGATTTAATGCTAAAAAAAGCAGAGTCATGCATTTGGGCTGAAAAAGTCCAAGGGAGTGGTATTGTATAGGAGGTGAAGTACTTTTGTCCACCAAAGAAGAGCGGGACCTGAGCATGATTGTTTCTGATTATCTTAAGGTGGCTAAACAGGTAGAGGTGGTGGCAGCCAGAAGGATATTTGGATGCATAGGGAGAGGATTGGCCAGCAGGAAGGAGACAGTGATAGTGCCTTCTTATAAATCTTTCGTGAGACTCCATTTGGAGTTTTCTATGCAATTCTGGAGACCACGCCTTCAAAAAGATATAAACAATATGGAGTCGGTTTAGAGGGTGGCTTCCAAAATGGTCTGTGGGCTTTGTCAAAAGGCATATGGTGACAAATATCTCAATATGTATTACTTTGGAGAAAAGGCAGGAGAGGGGTATAAGACAGTCGTTTAAATACCTCAGTGCATAAATGCATAGGGTGAGAGTATCATCAATTGTTTGACATGTGGGGCTGTCGCCACCGGAGCAAGGGGAGGTTGACGTGGGAGCCTCATCAGAATTTTGCTTGGGGGCCCCCCCACTAGAACTTTTGCGACTGCCCTGATGGTCTCTTCCCCTTATGATGCATGCTTTTGCATCAAGGGGGAGGGGGATTGGAGGGCAGGATTGGCAGGGAACTTACAAGTGCCCTGGAGGCCCAAAGGCCTTACATGCTTGTTTTTTTAAGCTGCTGATGGCGCCAACATTGAGAAAGGCATTGGCAGCAGCTCTTTGGGGTAGGAAGGGAGAGATGCCACAATAGGCATCGATGGGGGGGGCATGAAGGTGGAGGGAAGATTCTGGACACAAGGGGAGCAGGGGAACAGATGCTGGCCATGGAGGGAGAGGAGAGAAAAGGCAGATGGTGACTACAGGGGGGTGGTGGCAGAGGGCAATGCTGGACATGGGGGATGGAGGGCAAGATGGCGGGAGGGCATAGGGAAGAAAAGGTAAATGCTGGGCATGGTGTGGGGAGATAGGGGAATAAGGGCAGATGCTGGACATGGGAGCATGGAGGGCAGATGCTGGCCATTGTGTACAGAGATAGGTGAGAAAGGGCAAATACTGGACACTGGAGGATGGACAAAGAGGGGAGATGCTGAACATTGATGGGTAGAATGAGAGAGAAGAGATGCTGGGGAGAAGGATAGAGGAGAGATGGTGGGCACTGGTGGAGGAGAGAAGAGGAGGAAATACTAGAGGGGAGGGAGAAGTGGAAAAGGTGAAATGCTGGACACAGGGGAACAGAGAGAAAGAGGGATATACTGTACACACATCAGAAATAGGAAGAGAGAGATGGAATGGTGGACACAACAGGGTAGAGTGGGATGTGCTGGATGGAGAAGAGAGAGGAGAAGAGAAGAGAAAAGGAAGATGCTGGACATTATCGGATCCAAATATGCAAAAAGTGCCAAAATATGAAAGTAAATGTCCAGAATCTGTCTCCATTATGAAACTTGGACAAGCGTTCCAATGACCAGAAGGAATGAGTGAGAATCCACAAGCATACAGAGAATATGCAAAACAAGAGAAAAAAAACTCTTCAAAGAATTAGATCAACAAACGAGGAAAAACAAGTGTTAAATGCGCAAATACAGTGGGAAATACAGAGTGTTCTCCAGGAACCCTTTGTCGATCAAGAATGGACACATGAATGGTTGAGAGGTGAACTGAAACCGAAGGATCAGAGGTTGATAATTGCAACCCAGGACAGCGTCCTCAAAACCACCTTAGAGTCTGAGAAGGACAGAAAGGGCTTCCTACAGGACAGAGCCTGCAACTCCGACACTCGCCGCGCCGACGCCATAGCCACCAGAAACACTACCTTTAGGGTCAGATCCTTCAACATCGCCCTAGCCAACGGCTCAAAAGGCGCTTTCCGCAACACCTCCAAGACCAAAGGCAGATCCCAGGATGGAACTACTTGCCTCCGCGGCGGCCTCAGCAACGCCACTGCCTTCAAAAATCACTTCACATCCGCATGACTAGCCAGGGAAGTGCCTTGCACCTTCTCCCTGTAACAGGCCAGAGCTGCCAACTGCACTTTCAACGCCGCCACCGCTAAGCCCTTCTGAAACCCGTCCTGTAAGAAGGCTAGCACTTGCGGCACTGACGCTTTTAAGGGCACCACTGTCCTTATCTGCACACCAGGCCTCAAAAATACGCCACACTCTAACATACGCTAGCGACGTAGACTTCCGTCTCGCTTTCAGCAGGGTCGCTATCACCGTGCTTGAATAACCTCTCGATTTCAACCTAGCCCGTTCAATAGCCAGGCCGTAAGCGAGAATCGATCCACTTGGGGCATGCACAGAGGACCCTGCGTCAAAAGATCCGTTCACACCGGAAGCCTCCAGGGGACCGCCACTAGCAGCTTCACCAAGTCCGCGTACCACGGCCTCCATGGCCAATACGGAGCAATGAGGATCACTCGCCCTTGTGACCCTAGATGCGCTGCAACACTCTTCCGATTAACACCCATGGAGGAAACACATACAGAAGTTGCTCCTGCGGCTAATCTTGAACCAGCGCGTCCAGACCCTCGGACATTCTTTCCCTTCTCCTGCTGAAGAAGCGGTCGACCTTTGCCGACTGAAAGGTCACCATGAGATCCATGACCGGCGTTCCCCAGCGCTGAACTAGCCTCGCGAAAACGTCCGGATGAAGAACCCACTCCCCGGGGTCTACCTTCACTCGACTCAGGAAGTCGGCCTGCACATTGTCCACCCCCGCCACGTGCGCTGCCGACATGGCCCCCAGATTCTGCTCTGTCCATTCGAACAAGCTGTCTGCCTCGGCTTCCAGGGACCGACTGCTGGTGCCTCCCTGCCGATTGATGTAAGCCACCGCAGTCGCGTTGTCCGAGAACACGCGAACAGCCTTCCCCTGCAGAAAGGGACGAAACTCCTGTAAAGCCACCGCTCTCAATTCCAACCTGTTGATCAACCACGACCCTTCTTGGGCGGACCACTCCCCTTGCGCTATTCACCCCTGGCAATGGGCTCCCCAGCCCAGAAGACTGGCATCTGTAGTGAGTGCTACCCAAGATGGAACCTCTAGCGGCATGCCCCTTTCCAGATTTCCCAGACGTAACCACCATTGCAGGGCTTGGCGAGTCTGAGGCCGACACACCAATTTCCGAGACAGGGCATCCCTTTGATGCGACCACCTCCGCAGCAATGCCTTCTGCAACAGTCTCATGTGGGCCCGCGCCCATGGCACCAATTCCAGAGTTGCCGCCATTGTCCCCAGCACCCTCAGGTACTCCCAGGCGCTGGGACTCCACATGCCGAGAAACCGAACAATCAACTGTTTCAGCGCCAAACTCCGCTGTGGAGGGAGAAACACCCGACCGATGCCGGTGTTGAATCGAGCCCCCAGATACTCTAGATTCTGAGTCGGCTCCAACTTGCTCTTCGCTACGTTCACCACCCAACCGAGACTCTGTAGCAAGGACACCACTTTGGCCATAACCGACACACTCTCCTCTCGGGACTTTGCCCTTATCAACCAATTATCCAGATACGGGTGCACTAACACCCTGTCCTTGCGCAAGGCCGCCGCCACCACCACCATCACCTTGGTGAATGTACGCGGCGCCATTGCCAGGCCAAACGGAAGCACCTAAAACTGAAAATGGCCCATCGGGACCGCAAACCTGAGGAATTTCTGATGTTCCGGCCTTATTGGAATATGAAGGTACGCCTCGGACAGATCTAGCGATGTCAAAAACTCCCCTTTTCGCACAGCTACGATAACTGACCTGAGGGTCTCCATCCGAAAATGAGACACCCGAAGACAGCGATTTACCCTCTTTAGATCCAGAATGGGATGCCAAGACCCTTCTTTCTTTGGGACGACAAAGTAAATGGAGTATCGACCACTTCCTAACTGGCTGGCAGGAAGCCGTACAACCGCCCTCAAGTCTAGAAGCCGCTGCACCGTTTCATGCACCGCCCTGCACTTTGTGCTTGACTTGCACAGGGCTGAATGAAAGAATCGGAAACCGGCCGCTGCATCTCCAACGCATAACCTTCCCGAATCACCTCTAACACCCACTGATCGGAAGTGAGTCAGACCCAGGCAGGGTAAAATTCCCACAACCGACCTCCCACGGGAACCAACTCTCCCTGGGCCCTCCTGACTTCATTGTGTCTTTCTGAAAGTGGAGGAAGAGGACGCAGGCGTAAATCCCCTGCTCGCCCCTCGAAACCCCCGAAAACCTTGGTTACGAGCAGGAAACCATCCCCGTTGCCTCTGACCAAACCTCGGGGTCTGAAAACGTTGAAAATCCTGCTGCAGTCCCCGAAGCCCGGGTCCGGACCTCCCCGGCTTTTGTTTATCCTCTGGCAACCTACCGCCCTTGGAGTCCCCTAACTCCTTGACCAACTTCTCCAAGTCCTCACCAAAAAGTAACTTGCCGCGAAAAGGAAGTTTACTCAACCTAGCCTTAGAAGAACCATCTGCCACCCAATTACGGAGCCACAGACACCTCCTTCCCACTACTACCAAGGCCATACTCTTCGCTAACCCCCTGATCAGATCATAATGGATATCAGCCAAATACGCCGCGCCGGACTCTAACCTGGACGCCTCCTCGGTCTCTCTATGGAGTTCTCCCCCTGAATCCGCTGTGCCCATCACAAACAGGCTCTGGCTACCCAAGCCCCACAGATAGACGCCTGTAGGGATAACGCATTTGCTTCAAAAACTTGCTTCAGCAAAGTCTCTAGCTTACGATCCTGCGCATCCTTGAGCGCCGCTGCTCCTTCCAGTGGTATGGTAGTTTTCTTTGTTACCACCGAGACGGCCACATCTACCTTTGGAGCTTTAAAGAGCTCCCGATCCTGATCCATCAGCGGGTAAAGCCGGGACATCACTCTGGAGCCCTTGAGCATGGCCTCCGGCATATCCCATTCTTCCTGAATCATCTCCTTAAACACTCTGTGCACCGGGAAAGCCCTTTGCGACTTACGAACAGCCTGCAGCAAAGGGTCTTCCAGCGTAGTGTCCTCAGCCGGACCACCAGTCGGCATGTTAAGAGTCTTAAGAGACTCAGCAATGAGGGCCGGCAACTCCTCCCTACGAAACACACCGACCACTCTAGCTTGCTCTTCCTGATCCTTAATCTCACCTTCCTCCAGGTCCTCCTCGAGGCCCTCTTCAAGGTCCGCTTCCTCTTCTCGCATGTCCTCCGACAGAACCGACTGGTCCAGCTGCTCCCTATCAACTTTGGCCTTCTTCACCAACCCACCAGCCACGTCCGCCAGCAATGGAGAACCTGGCCTTTTCGCTCTAAGGCCATCCCCTGACGGCCCTACTACTGGAAACCCTTGCGGGCTCCCTAATGCCTTCTGGATTAAAGATAAAAATTCTGAGGAAAAGATAGCCGCCAAAGATCCGGAGGCCGGCAGCTGAGACTGCAGAGTATCTTGAACCCCCGAAGTACTGGGCCCCGCCTCAGGCGCTGGTAGGGGAGGGGAAGATGGCTCAACCCCCACCAGCGAGCCCTCTTCTCCGTCTGGCCCTACCTCTGATGGTAGATCTCTGGCGCCAGACTCATGGCTACATCCCCTACACACACCCTCCGGAGATACTGAGCCCTTCCTTGTTCCACAAAGGAGTCAAAGCTGCTTAGCTGGCATGGCTTGACAGCGGGAGCCCCAAGATTCAAAACCAAAACACAAATTTATTCAAAATGTTTTTTTTTTGTTCGGTCACCGAATACTCAGCTGCCTCCCCCGACCTCAACTTCCAGAAAATTGGCAAAAAACGAAGCTTCTGGAGCGGCTTGCCCGGCTAGAAAATGAAAGCAGTGAAATTAGACACCCTTACCTCTCGGGCGTTTGACTGCCTGTTCCAAACCGTGGTTTTTCTGCTTCTGTCCCACGGCAGCCTCTCAAACAGTGAAATCGTTGCCCTTTACTAACCGCAAACCCAGCCTTCAAAGGGCAGGACGGCTCTAAGCGTTAGCAGGCAAAGCATCTGCACGCTGAGCCCCACGACCTCGCTGACTCCTGCGTCTGGACAGGGAGAGCAGGTAATCAGACTCGGGTCCTCCCAGCCCCGGCCTGCTTCTATTCAGCCGCAGGCTCCGATGCTACCCCGAAGGGAGAGAAGAAATTAATAAAGAACTCCAAAGAGGGAGGATCTGAGGACCCCAGAGGCACCGACGGTCTAAACCTGAAAAATGCCCAAAAAGGCAGATCAAAACCAATTACTCCTAACTAACCTCCAACCAACTAACCCCCTTTTTTTTTTTTCTTCAAGTCAACAATTCTTAATTGTTCCTCAAGTGAACCCTTAACCCTGGGGCTCACCACCTCTCTAGCTGCTTTGGAGACTGATAACTGGTGAGAAGAGGAGGAGCCAGTGCTTATATACCAGTGACATCACAACAGTGAAGTTTCTCAGTCTCCAAAGCTGCTAGATGAGGTTGACAACCGAAGGATTCCGGGACTAGACTGGAGAGACAATCAGGAAACAAGTGTTAAATGCACAAATACAGTGGGAAATACAGAGTGTTCTCCAGGAACCCTTTGTCGATCAAGAATGGACACATGAATGGTTGAGAGGTGAACTGAAACCGAAGGATCAGAGGTTGATAATTGCAACCCAGGACAGCGGCTCATGAACAAGATGGTTTACAGTAAGCATTGAAAAGACTGGCAAAACAGACATATGTCAATTATGTCGGAAAGAGCTGGAACAGTGACTCTCCTCATTAGCTAGTTGTGAAGTTCTGATGACAGAAACGTTCTATACAGAAAGGCATGCCTTATCCATTGGAAACTCTGTAAACACTACACCATCGCTATGCCTGAAAAGTACAGGGATCATGATCCTAAAAATATTACAGAGAGTGAAGAGGTTATGATCACTTGGGATACTCCAATTTCGACCGATAAAAAGCTGGATGTGAGGAAGTCTGATTTAGTGGTAAAGGAGAAAAACACCAGAACGGCACAGATTATAGAGGTACTCTGTGAATTGTGCTGAGAGGGAGAAAATCTTAGCACCAAAAAATGCAGTCAGAGACCAAGAAAATGAAAGGATCCTTTAGCCTGCTGCCTACTTCTGACCAGATAGCAAAACTTAACCTTGATCCTTGACTTCAGTTCTCTAAATTTAACTGCAAATAAGGAAGCTCCAACACAGAATTATATAAAACAGTACAACTTCACAGGTGTGCACACTTGTGCAGGTTCCCATGATTCCCTTCTCAAGCTAGGCCAGAGGTTCCCAACTCCAGTCCCGGAGGGCCAAACACCATTCCGGTTTTCAGGCTGTCCCTAATAAATATGCATGAGATGCATTTGCATGCACTGCCCCCATTGCATTCAAATGTATCTCATGCATATTCATTAGGGACTGCCTGAAAACCTGAATGGTGTTTGCCCCTCCAGGACTGGAGTTGGGAACCTCTGAGCTAGGCCATCGCACCTCCTTTTATTAGGGAAAAACTATTGCATGGTACAAATTCAATTCTACGTCAAGCTTTGTTTATCTATATGTTATAGGTCAGAGCACAGACATTTCTCAGCTTCAGTATTCTAAAAACAAAGCATTCTGTCTCATTCTCACAATGTCATACCAAAATATAACCGTGGCTTTTTATAGCACATCTCTCTCCAGGCTGCTAGGCTTCAGACTGTCAACAACATTCCAAGCCATTCTCCATATTAACCCTTTCAGAGAGCCCTGGTACCCCACTTCAAGTTACTTTCAACAGAAAATATGGTAGAAAGAAACAGTTGGGTGCCACAGTTTTAATTAAGAGAAATTTTCAAGCACATCTTGATAAATTACCCATTAACATGTTATGAACCCCAGAGGGAGGCTATGTACTACACTGGACATTAGCAGTAAATTTGAGAGACTAAGATCATACTTCACATATCCTGGCTTAGAAGTGAGTTTTATGACTGTCATGGTATGCGCAAAACTCACTCATTTGGAGAAATTGTCCTGAATGAAACAGTCATGGAGGGTTCAGAGGGAGAGCCCTGTACTGAAGAAGCAAGAGATGAACTGTACATTGCTGCTTATTCTTATACTATTTTCACCTTTCTCTGTGACTGTCATTTGATACTGTGTGCATTAGTGCTTTATGGGAATACTGTCAACAGTTGGCCGAAAGCTGCCTGGGATGTGGAACACTGCTGTGCTCAGGGATTGTAGTATAACTGACACCATTTGATCTCAGAGATGGCCAAAGGGCTGGCACATTCTTTGGCACCCTATGCTGTGATTACATATTGCCAGACTGATATGCAGGCATATAGGTTTACATGCACCTAGCTGCCAAACCTTCAGTGCTGTGTTATATAGTGGCACTGGATGATCTTCCACTTGGCCCATTTCACATCCTGACTGAATTTGACATTACCATTTGTCCCATCTTGGTACTCCAACAGCTGTAGGGACTATTGGACAGGCAGCTGATGCTGCTGCACATGTAGTGGATTGGTAAGAGTTGTAGGAAACAGGTGTGGCACATTTGGCACCAATGTCAGTTTGTACTATTCTGCAGGTTTGGGGTAGTGGCCATGATGACATAGTGGAGAGAGCCAATGGATGTAGGATACAGAAAACATGGGTTCTGTGGAAGCAAAAATGCATAACAAACACTTTTTCAAGTACATTTCTAGCAAAAAACATGAGAGTCGGTTGGTCTATTAGTTGATAGAGAGGTAAAGAGGTGCTAAGAGAGGACAAGGTCATAGTGGAGAGATAATGAAAGGTGTTGAAAGAACTGAAATATGACACTGCAGACCTCCTATTACTAATCTGTGAACTATCATTAAAAATTATCTGTAATACCTGAAGATTGGTGAATGGCCAATGTAAGCCCATTTTTAAAAAGGATTCCAGGGGTGATCTGGAGAGCTACAGATCAATGAGCATGAAGAAAGTACTGGGCAAAATGGTAGAACTGTTATAAAGAAAGCATGGTTATGGTTTGGTTATGGTTTAGATACTTGATATACTGCCTTTTACTTATGCATCAGAGCGGTTTACATGTATACTATCAGGTACTTTTTATTCCCTTATCCCAGAAGGGCTCACAATCTAAGTGTACCTGAGGCAATGGAGGGTTAAGTGGCTTGCCCAAAGCCACAAGGAATGGCCATGGTACTACAGACCCCAGTCCCTCTGGCCTGAAATTTGCTTGTCCCCATGTGGGAACTGAACCCCTGGCCCTCCGGCCTGAGGTAACCTGTCCCAACCACTGAGCCACTCCTCCCTCCCTCTAACAGGTGTTCTCCAGGAACAGCAAAAATCAGTCCTCATATATGGGTGACAGCATCAATTGAGCCTGTGCAGTAACCCCAGCTTTCAAAGAAAGCCTTTGGGAGATCCACCATGCATGCGTAGCTTGCCTTCCACCCAAGGGTGCCATCTTGCCTCAGTATGATGACATAGCTCAAGACAGCAAAAAAGAAAAGCAACCCCACAGGGAGGAGGAAGGGTTGTGAGGACTGATTCCTGCTGTTCCCAGAGAGCAACTATTACAGGAGAGTAACCACACTTTCTCTAGGAACAAGCAGGAAGTCAGTCCTCACATATTGGACTCCCTAGCTACTGGCTACCAAAAAAAAGTTGTAAGCTACAGGCAACCCAAAAAAGCAAACCGCGAGGAACAGCAAGAGTACAGTTCGATCGCAAAACATCAGCAGCAACCCCAGCATCAACCAGGGAAACCAGCCAGAGGGCAGGAGTTGGCTTAAACTCCAAAGAAATGATGGAGTACTGCCTGGCCAAGGGCGCTGTCCCACCGAGACTCCTCCTCCAGACAGTAATGCACTACAAAGGTGTGAACGGAGGACCAGGTGGCAGCCCAGCAGATCTCCAGCAAGGGAACTTCGCCATAGAAGCAGTCATGGCCGGGATGCTATGCACCATGATGCGATGCTCCAGTGAAATCTGAGTAGCAGTAGTAAGCAGCAGGGACAGCCATGGTAAAGCTGTGACAGAAGTGGTGAAGCTTTTGGGAAAAACTATTGGAGTGAACCTGCATATTGGAATCTGTGTATTATATGGTGGAGTCATAATTTTGGCTTTTGTATTCCCCTATCTATATTGAAGTCCTTTGAATTTATTTATTTATTTACATTCTCTTATATACCACGCTATTCTGGATCAGTGCGGTTTACATTGAACAAACTGAAATTACATTGAACAGGGCATTATAACTTGGAGATAACTATTTTACAGGGAACATGGGCTATGGAGGGTTAAGTGGCTTACCCAAGACCACAAGGAGCACCTGTGGGACTAGAAACCCCAGTCCTTCCGGCCCAAGGTTGCTGTCCTCTAGTGGGATTTGAACCCCCGACCTTCCGGCCTGAAGTACCTTGCCCCAACCACTAGGCCACTCCTCCACTCCTGAATGTTTAGCACTTGTTTAATGGTTTTTAAGAACGTATGGTGTTTGACTATTTATTGTGTTGTGAATTTTGTTAATGTTGGTCAGTTTCTTAAGGCTGTGGAAATGATGATGAAGGTGACCAGGTGGTTTGGTTACAGAGCACTGTACCAGTATAAAAAAACACAGATTGAGTTCCTGCCTGCCAATAAATACGTTTAAAAATTGTTAAGAGCTAAAAACTGCTTGTATAAAATTTTGTTTGCTAGAAATGTATTAATAATATTTGTATGATGTGTATTTTCAGATTTTTTTTTTTAGATGTTCCATTATATAGAGAACAATTTGTACAAGTCCCACTATTTATCTTGACTAGTTTATTTGCGGCACTTTTCTGTATGTGTTTTTAAGATATTGCACATCTCTCTCATGCATATTCATTGTGGATATCCTAAAAACCCAACTAAACTAGGTGTCCCAGAGGACTGGGTTGAGAACCACTGTACTAGAGCCTGGAGCACACGGACTGTGTGCAGATGTGAATGCCACAAGGAAGACCACCTTCCAGGTCAGATACTTGAGGTAGTAAGAAGCCAGTGGCTCAAAGGGTGGAGTAATGAGCTTCGAGAGGACTACATTGAGATCTCATGCTGCCTCCAGCAGTCAAATGGGTGGTCGACATAGCAGGAGGTCCCTCTGGAACTGAGCCATAAGAGGCTGGGCAGAGAGGGGCTTCCTCTAGATAAGGCGATGGTGTGCCGATAGTGCACTGAGGTGAACCCTGATGGAGTTAAACTTCAGACCAGCATTAGACAGATGCAGCAGGTACTGCAGCACCAGCTGGACAGAATAGAAGGGGCCGGCACCCCTTTCTGCACATGAAACCAATAATCAATGCAACTCAAAAGCATATACCTGTTGAGTGGAATCCTTGAAGGACGCCAGCCAGACGTCTTCCACCTCTCTAGGCAAGTCAAACTAGGCCAGGCCTACCCTTTCAGCAGCCAAGTCATCAGGGCCAGGGATTCCAGGCTGGGGTGCAGGAGAGAGCCGTCCTCCTGCGAGAGCAGTCCAGGGCGCTCCCCAGGGGGATTGGGCTACCGAAGATAGACCGAGGAACAGCGGAAACTATGGCTGCCAGGGCCACTGGGGGCTATGAGGATCAGGGTGGCCTGGTTGAGTTGGACCTTATAAAGGGTCTTGGCAATGAGCAGCATGGGAGGGTAGGCATAGAGGAGAGGCCTTCCATCCACAAGACAGGTGACAAAGGTGGACAAAGGTGAGTCGGTTGATATAGTGTATCTCCACTTTCAGAAAGCCTTTGACAAGGTCCCTCATCAGAGACTTTTGGCAAAACTAAAGAGTCATGGGATAGGAGGCAGTGTACTATTGTGGATCAGGAAATGGTTAAACGATAGAAAGCAGAGGGTAGGGCTAAATGGCCAATTTTCCCAATGGAGAAAGGTGAATAGTGGTGTACCCCAGGGATCTGTACTGGGTCCGCTGTTTTTTGACATATTCATAAATGACCTGGAAAAGGTAATAACGAGTGAGGTTTTCAAATTTGCAGATGACACAGAACTATTTAAAGTTGTTAAAACCCAAGAGGATTGTGGAAAATTGCAAGAGGATCTTGATAAATTGGACTGGGCATCAAAATGGCAGATGAAATTTAATGAGGACAAGTGCAAAGTTATGCACCTAGGGAAGAACAACCCAAACTATGGTTACACGATGCAAGGTTCCACATTAGGAACCACCACTCAGGAAAAAGATTTAGGCGTCATTGTGGATAACATGTTAAAACCCTCGGCCCAGTGTGCAACGGCGGCGAAGAGAGCAAATAGAATGCTAGGTATCATAATGAAAGGAATGGAAAATAAAACAAAAGATATTATAATGCCTCTATATCGTTCCATGGTGAGACTGCACCTTGAATATTGTGTGCAATTCTGGTCGCCGCATCTTAAAAAGGATATAGCGTTATTAGAAAAGGTTCAGAAAAGAGCCACCAAAATGGTAAAGGCTGGGCAGAGTATACTCCTATGAAGAAAGGCTAAAAAGGTTAGGGCTCTTTAACCTGGAAAAGAGACGGCTGAGGGGAGATATGGTAGAAGTCTATAAATTAATGAATGGAGTGGAACGGGTAAACGTAGATCGATTGTTTACATTATCAGAATATAGAAAGACTAGGGGACATGCAATGAAGCTACAGGGTAAACTATTTAAGACTAGTAAAAGAAAATATTTTTTCACTCAACGTGTAATCAAACTCTGGAATTTGTTATTGGAGGATGTAGTAAAGGCTGTTAGTGTAGCTGGGTTTAGAAAAGGTTTGGACAAGTTCCTGGAGGAAAGGTCCATAAACCATTATTAAGAAGGGACCCAGGATATCAATGCTTGACCCAGTACAAGCACTGTGGAAGCTGTGTCTTTTGGGGAAACTGCTAGATACGTATGACCTAGATTGGCCACTGTTGGAAACAGGATACTGGGCTTGATTGACTTTGGTCTGACCCAGTATGTCATATCTTATGTTCATCTAGCTGATATGGCTTTTGCTGCAGAACGTGCTATGGAATCACAGACATTATATGTGGCTTGACTTATGTGATAGAAAGATTCATGGAGGTCAGTTACGAGATGGCATGAATTCATGGAGATCAGCTCAGAAGCTGGGTCATCAAGCTGAAAGATGGTCATGATGGTAATGAAGCATCAGTAACTGGTAAGCCAAAATTCACATGGCTAAGGTGCTACCTTGGTAGATCTTACACCCCAGGGTATCTAAGATCCATTGTTTTTTGCCTGGGGGTATTTTCAAAGGCGGTTTGGAGCTCTTGGGCTTCTTCAGTACTGCCTGTGATTCTACCAACTGTTGCAGGAGTTGCTGATATTCAAAGCCCAGTGCATTTAAGATGCAGACATCAGGACGTGACACTGCTCGACGTGGATGTTTTCCAGAAGCTGTTTGAAGATCGAGAAGTATTTGGGGCACCGGAAGGGCAAGGATTTCCTTTGGGGTGCTACAAGCCTTGAGGATTGAATGAAAATCCTGCTTGTTGGTGGGAGTTTGTGAATTGTTCAGGGCCAGTGCTCATGAGATCTTTTGTTGGAATTTGGGTTAGGAGAGGTCCTCCATGGGCTCCTCTGGAGGATCCTTCCCTGGGGAGGTGAGGCCACCCACAGAAGGCTCATAGGTCTCTTGGGAGGGCAGGGAGTCCACATCGTCGTCCAGGGCAGTGAGGCCAACCAATGGGTTGGCAAGGATGCAGCCAGCTGCAAGGAGCCACATCGGGGGTCACAGACAGCCTCTGCCATGGACAGGTTGGGAGGGGCCCTGGAAGAGGGCTGTCTTGAAGGAGGTTCTGGAACAGAGAGAGAAAGGAGGTGTGGGTGGCCTCCCCACTGGGGTTGGGAGGGGGGGGATATCTGGTGAAGTGAATGGCATCTTGGCCAGTGGGTCCCCTTGCGCCTCTCCCCCAAGTACACTTGGGGGCAGCCTTACCTTGAGTAACAGCAGTAGCAGCAGCAGCTGGTTGAAAAACAAGTTTACTGCTAGGCTTGTGTTTATGCTTCACCTTTCCACTTGACTTTGCAGCCTGGCAGGCAGGAAAGGAGAAGATGATAGGTCAGGTTCCAGTGCAGGCGAAGTGGAGGCAGCCTGCGTTGGTGGCAGATTGAGGCCCCTTGCCCCAGAAGCCATAACCAGAAGTGGAACAGTCTCCAGCAGAGTGGCTTTCCATAATGCACCCGTTCGTGCAATGCCTGGGCCCGAAAAGGGGAGGAGGGAAACAGATGCAGCTTGTGGACATGAGGGCCCTGCGGAGGCAGATAGAGCGAGAGAGTCCCAGTCCAGAATTTAATCAAACTTGCTTTATCTGGCTGTTGGCAGTGTATTTCACCTTTGTTTTTTTGTTTTTCCTTCAAACATTGCAGCCAGCATGCAGCTGCCGCAAGCAGAGGGACTGTTGGCTGCTGTGGCTGAGGAGAAAACCCCACTAGGAAGAAGAGTTGATTTTATTGCCCTTTTTCCAGGGTTTTTTGCATTGGGTTTGATGAGAGGGTGCCAAGGTATGAATATACCACACTAAGAAGATCCTGTACTACAAATGCTGTGCCCAAGGATTTCCCCCGGTGAGAACGTATTTACTTAATCATTAACATACTTTTTTTGTCGGAGCGCTAGACTGGAGGGGGCAGAGGAACCACCCCCTCTTAGAAACAGCCGCTCCCTTTTAATCAAGTATTTATAAAACAGAGTTTTTCAGTCACTTATCTGGAACGTCAAAATGTTCCGATGCCGCTTCAGGAAAATTAATGCCAACGTGTCACGTTTCGGGTCTGCACTCTGTGACCCTGCATCAGGTTGAAGTGAAAATGTTATCCTGCAGTCATGGAAGCAAAGAAACGAAGCCGGCAAACAGCAAACTTTATAGTGCTTAAATTCAGCATCTGATGTCAGAGTCAGCTGTGAAATGAATGGCATACAGTGAAAGCCAATGAAAAGCTCCCAACCAGATGATCAGCCAATAGAAGGGGAAAACCCTACTGGAACAAGGGAACCCCTCCACAGGATTGATAGATGGAGTCAAAGGAAGCAACTCAAGTTTGACCAGCCCGGAAATGTCAAGACTGTGGAAACTACTCCACTCAAGGGCTGCATTCAACCCATACGGGGCAACTGTATTTAAATGAAAAATCCAGCATTGCTCAGTTTTCTGCAAATTATGTTGTCGGTTACCTCCACGGGGACCAGGTGGAACAAAATCCAAAATCCAACAATGTAACTGATCAAAAGTATGATTCTTCAGAAGGCAATGTGAGAGGCTGCAATTGCACTTAGGTGTACTCTTACCGAATTGGTTTTGAGTCCAGAAGAAGATAGATGGAGGACATACTCAAGTAATGCCTCCGCCGGAGCTGAGGTGGTGTTAAGATCCCTATCAGCAGAGAGAGAATCTATATCACTTGAAGGTGAAGGAGCACCTGGTGGATGGCTTCCCAGAAGCTAAGAGGATGTCCTTAACCTCCTGGGAAAGATTAATGTCCTGGAAGGCTAAGCCTTCAGCAGTCATGCTGTGAGATGGAGGGACTGCGGACTGAGATGGAAGGACTGTGGATTGGGATGGAGCAACATCCCCTCCTCCTGAGAAAGGAGATCTGGAGCATAACCCAGATCTATGGGTTGAGCCCAAGACAGACATAGGAGAGGATACATGGTTGTTGTGGCCAGCTTATGGCTATGAGCACCATGTAGCCCCTGTCTCTCTGGAGTTTGAAAGGCATCTTGGGAATGAGGGGAATGGGAGGGAAAGCATATCGGAAGCTTTGACCCCAGTGGAGGTGAAAAGCATCCACCTGCTGGCTGTCCAGTGCAGGAGTCCTGGAGCAGAAGCGAGGAAACTCAGCATTCTGAGGACTCGCGAACAGGTCTATCTCTGGGGTTCCCCAGATTTGAAAAATGTGGGCGACTTTGCATGGAGAGACCACTTGTGGGGGAAGGTCTCGGCTTAGTTTGTCTGCCTGAAAGATATACCACATGCAGCTGAATGCGCTGCTGTATGGCATAAGACCACAGATGCAGGGCCTCACTGCAGAGGGTCCAAGAGCCTGTTCTGCCCTGCTTGTTGAAGCAGAACATGGCTACTTGATTGTCTGTCTGGACTAGAACTCTGCAGAATCGAAGACGGTCCTGAAACACTTTGAGAGCATTGTGAATGGCTCTGAGCTCCAGCAGATTTATATGGAGTTGTGACTCCTGATGAGACCAGAACCCCTGAGTGGAGATTGTCCATTTGAGCTCCCCAGCCCAATCTGGAAGCATCTGTCATCAGGGTACATTGATGTGCTGGCATCTGAAATGGTGACCCTATCAGGTGGTTTTCTGAGATTGTCACCACTGGAGAGATGAGATTTGGTGGGTAGAGACCCTTATTTTGTCTCCCAGGTGACCCGATGCCTGAGACCACTGGGAAGCCAGTGTCCATTGAACTGTGTGCATATGTAGATGGGCATATGGAACAACATGCACCTTCGATGCCATATGGCCCAAAAGCTGTAGCATTTCTTGAGCAGTGAGAAAGTTTTTGAGGCATGCCTGAGATGCTAACTGAGTCAAGCACGGCAGAGTTGGGGCAGAAATGCCTTTGATTGCTGAGTGTCTAGGAGAGCCCTTGTAAACTCTAGAGTTTGAGAGGGGACGAGTTGGGAATTTAGAAGATTTATCAAGTGTTGTAGCACCTGCATGGTAAGCAAGAGGAAAAGGCTGGCCTCTAGAGACGTGCTTGCTCGAATGAGCCAGTCGTGTAAGTAAGGGAAGACAAATAGGAATCCTTAGGAATGCAGCCACCACCGCTATGCATTTTGTGAAGACTCTTGGGGCAGAGGTGAGGCCGAAAGGCAGGATTCTGTATTGATAACGTCTCCCCTGGAACATGAAGCACAGGAACTTTCTGTGCTGTGAGTGAATAAGTATGTGAGTGTATGCCTCCTTTAGATCTAGAGAACAGAGCCAATTCTGACTCTGGAGATAGGGCAGAAGTGCCCCTAGGGAGATCATCTTGAACTTCTCCAGTAGTAAGTACTTCTTCAGTTCTTCAAGGTCCAGAATGGGCCTGTACCCTCCTGTTTTCTTTGGAATGAGGAAGTATGGAGAATAAAAGCCCATTCCCTGATGGGATAGTGGAACCTCCTCTATTGCACCCTGCAAGGGAGTGACCTCCTGAAGCAACAGAGCAGTGAGAGGGGGCTGACAGTGGAACTCTCTTGGAGGAGTCCAGGGGGGTAGAGACTTCGTAGACGAAGCTTGTACCCCTCCCGTACTATGGACAAAGTTCACTGCTCAGATGTGACAAGATGCCATCTGTGGGCAAAGTGAGAGTCTGCTGGGGAAGTGGACGGGATCTGGAATCTCCAGAGGCGGAGCTGCTATGTTCTCTAGAAAGGAGTCAAAGACACTGACAAGGCTGGGTCTACTGAGATGGCTGTGACTTAGGAGTCTGAGCATTTTTTTTGCTGCTTTGATGGCTGCTGCCCCTTTTGAGAAGCATGATGTTGACATTGTACAGCAGGAGTATAAGGAGGATAGTACTTCTTATTGAAAAAAAAGCTGTCTTTGCTGCTTTTTTCCTAGCTGGGTTGGCAGTAGATCTAGATAGCCTATTAAGAGTGGTGTTCTTAGATTCTGAGAGGCCTTCTCATGCCAATCCTTGCCAAAATGGTTTTCACTGGTGCAAGGGATATTACCCAGCTTATCTTGAACCCATTGTTCAAGACCAGATGCTTGGAACCAAGCACTGCTGCGTGCACCGATGCAGATGGATGGAGTTCTGCTGAAGCACTCAAAACAGCCAAAAGTTCCAAAGGGGATAATAAAGAACAAGTGGGAAAATTTAAAAGCCTCAAGTTCTTACTACGATAAGCGTTCTCTAAATTCTCAAGCTTCTGGTGTAAAATGAAACTATCTTTAACATGAGTGGCCGAAAAATCAGAAAATGATTTAGCCTGCATTTCCATTTTCACCAGAGCTGAGCTGAGAGCTCCTACTTGAGAATCAAGAGATTCAAATTTTTGTACAGAATCCTTAGTAAATTGACAAAGTTTAGGAACAGTCTCTTCAAGTATTTTTTCAGTATGAGAAACCACTCGCCAAACATCCGAGAGGGAAACCGTGGCCACAGAGGAAGCCCAGACCAGCTGTATTCCACGCTTTAAGAAAAGTGGAAGGAAGTCCAAAAAACTGCCAGCATGGTTTAAAGGTGAGGTCAGAGAGGCTGCTGTTGCCAAAAAAGCATCTTTCAGGAAATGGAAAAAAGAGCCAAACGATGAAACCTGGAAACAGCACAAGCACTGGCAAGTCAAATGCAAGGCATTGATAAGGCAGGCAAAGAGAGAATTTGAGAAGAAGCTTGCTGCGGAAGCAAAAACGCAAAATAAAGACCTTTTCAAGTACATTCGTAGCAAAAAACCTGTGAGAGAGTCAGTTGGTCCATTAGATGATAAAGGGGTTAAAGGGGCACTAAGAGGCGACAAGGCAATAGCGGAGAGACTGAATGAATTCTTCGCTTCGGTCTTTACTGAGGAAGATGTAGGGATGTTACCTATGACTGAAGTGGTATTTAAAAGTGCGGAAGAATTGAAGGAAATATCGATACATCGGGAAGATGTCTTACAACTATTAGATAAACTGAAGAGTAGCAAATCACCTAGGCCGGATGGTATACATCCAAGGGTGTTGAAAGAACTGAAATATGAGATTGCAAACCTGCTATCAGTAATCTGTGAACTATCATTAAAATCATCTCTAATACCTGAAGATTGGAGGATCGCCAATGTAACACCAATTTTTAAAAAGGGTTCCAGGGGTGATCCGGGAAACTACAGACCGGAGAGCCTGACGTCAGTACCGGGAAAAATGGTAGAAACCATCATAAAGAATAAAATTACTCAGCATGTAGATAGTCACGACCTAATGGGAGACAGCCAACATGACTTTAGACAAGGAAGATCTAGTCTTACTAATCTGTTATGTTTTTTTTGAAGGAGTGAATAAACAGGTGGACAAAGGTGAGTCGGTTGATATTGTGTATCTGGACTTTCAGAAAGCCTTTGACAAGGTCCCTCATCAGAGACTTTTGGCAAAACTAAAGAGTCATGGGATAGGAGGCAGTGTACTATTGTGGATCAGGAACTGGTTTAAAGATAGAAAGCAGAGGGTAGGGCTAAATGGCCAATTTTCCCAATGGAGAAAGGTGAATAGTGGTGTACCCCAGGGATCTGTGCTGGGTCTGCTGCTTTTTGACATATTCATAAATGACCTGGAAAGTGGAATAACGAGTGAGGTTATCAAATTTTCAAATGACACAAAACTATTTAAAGTTGTTAAAACCCAAGAGGATTGTGAAAAATTGCAAGAGGATCTTGATAAATTGGAAGACTGGGCATCAAAATGGCAGATGAAATTTAATGTGGACAAGTGCAAGGTTATGCACCTAGGGAAGAACAACCCAAACTATGGTTACACGATGCAAGGTTCCACATTAGGAACCACCAACCAGGAAAAAGATTTAGGCGTCATTGTGGATACCATGTTAAAACCCTCGGCCCAGTGTGCAGCGGCGGCCAAGAGAGCAAATAGAATGCTAGGTATGATAAGGAAAGGAATGGAAAATAAAACAAAAGGTATTATAATGCCTCTATATCGTTCCATGGTGAGACCGCACCTTGAATATTGTGTGCAATTCTGGTCGCCGTATCTTAAAAAGGATATAGCGATTTTAGAAAAGGTTCAGAGAAGAGCCACCAAAATGGTAAAGGGGATGGAAGGATACTCCTATGAAGAAAGGCTAAAAAGGTTAGGGCTCTTTAACCTGGAAAAGAGACGGCTGAGGGGAGATATGATAGAAGTCTATAAATTAATGAACGGAGTGGAACGGGTAAACGTAGATCGATTGTTTACGTTATCAGAATATAGAAAGACTAGGGGACATGCAATGAAGCTACAGGGTAAACTATTTAAGACTAATAAAAGAAAATATTTTTTCACTCAACGTGTAATCAAACTCTGGAATTTGTTACCGGAGGATGTAGTAAAGGCTGTTAGTGTAGCTAGGTTTAAAAAAGGTTTGGACAAGTTCCTGGAGGAAAGGTCCATAAACCATTATTAAGAAGTGAACGAAGATATCAATGCTTGACCCAGTACAAGCATTGTGGAACTTGTGTCTCTTGGGGAAACTGCTAGGTACATATGACCTAGATTGGCCACTGTTGGAAACAGAATATTGGGCTTGATGTACCTTGGTCTGACCCAGTATGGCATATCTTATGTTCTTAGTGGAAAGCGAAGGGAAGGGTCTCCAGGAAACATCAGTAGGCAACAACTTTGTCTGAACAGTATCAGGAGACAAATCCCCAGTTAATTCAAGGAAACTCGGAGGAAGCGGGGGAGTACGCTCAACAGAGCTTAGACTCGGTCCCTCGAGTAAAGGATCAGAAGAGACAGTACCTGTGTTGGAGACTCGCGGTGTGGAAACCACATGTTTTTCCATCACTCCAGCTTGAGAGTCCTCCGCAAGCTGTTTCTTTGTGCGCTTGCCGCCAGGCATTTTCGGCGCAACGTGGCCACTCCGCCTCCACGTAGGCTCCTAAGGGGCTCACAAGGGGCAGAACAAACCCCTTTTAAAACGCCCCTTAGAAGATGCGCCGACGGCTAAGCGCCGTAGAACAGCAGCAATAACAAGACCCTTGAGATGACGTCAGCTGGGGCTGGTCGCTCAATCGCCAGCCTCGGAGCCGGCTTCCTCCCCCTCGAAGGAACCGGACTGCAGATGAAATGCTCCCCTTTGGTACTGTTTAGGAAGTATCTGAAGGATATCCGCAGGCCGACTCTTGTGTTACATCTAAGTGCTATTATTTGCCCTCTAAGAAATTAGTTGGCTCTGTGGGGAGAGAGGAGGATCTCCCTCTGGACACTGGTGATTTCAATTTAACTGCTTTCTTAGAGGAATCTCACAATGTGATAGCTACTAGGGCCACATTATTGGTGACTCTAGCTTCCGAGGATGATAAGGTAGCTATTTTGAAAAGTTACTTCCGTAGGAAGGAGTTTCAATTTTGTGAGGACAAGGTAGCTATCTTTCCGGATGTTTCTCGTCCTACACAATTACGTAGGAAAGATTTCTTGCTTTTGAAATCTAGAGTGCTTGCCTTAGGGGCTACATACTTTTTAAAGTATCCTTGTAAATGTTGTATTACTCTACATTATGGTAAATATGTTTTTCTCTCCTCATCGGATTTGGAAAAATGGCTAGTGGAACAGGAAAAAGTGAGTAAACCTTCGTGATAGCTTTAGGTAGGCAGCGGGAGATCTCCACCGGCTGCTTTTGTTGGCTGTGCTTTCCCCCCCTATTTTGTCGTCATTTTAGGGGGACCCTTTGACTTGTTTTCTTTTAGCTTTATTTCTAGTTGTGATCAGTCTCCCCGAGATGTGGGCTAGAACTTAGTTTAATTATTATGTTTCTTGTTTTCTTTGATATTTTTATGTTTCTTTGATTGTAACTGTTTCATTACACTATGTAAACTGTTAAATTTTCATAAACAAATTAAAAAATAAAAAAAAACAGCCAAAAGTTGTTCTTTTAACAAACTTTGAAATATTCTGAGCATGTTTTATAAAGATGAGATAATCTGCTCTCTTGTAATCAGGGAGGAGCCATTAACTCCAAATCCTTAGCCACCTTTCTAAGAAACATACCCATATAGAGTATGTAGGAACTGATCCTGACTGATAACATGGGGGATTGAAAACAACGTTGACTAAAGACGTCGAGGGCTCTCGATTCCCTACCTGGAGAGTTCAAGAAAGGTGTCTTAGCACTCTTTATTCGATGCATTGCTGATTCCACCACCATGGAATGGTGCAGCAATTGCGTCTTTTGGAAAACGGAACACTCTGGTAGTTTAAATTTAATAGTCACTCAGGGCCAAGCATCAGCAAAGTCCTTTTAGTTTAAATTTAAAACACAGAAGAGAGCTTTCTGGTTAAATTTAGAAACCAGCAGAGAGCTTGTAGCTTAAATTTCATAATAAGATAGAGCCTAGCAGCAGCAAAGAGCTATAATTTAAATCAAATCAGAATATAGCTTACCTCAGCAGCACAGGACAGGGTACTGTGTAGCAGCCCTATTTTGATAAGTGTTATTTCCCTCCCTCCCTCCCCAACACCCTCCCATCCCTGGGATAATCGTAGCTTTATAGGTACTTACACATCTTAAAAGACAGGAGGTGCTCTCAGGTGAAGCTCATTACCCAAATCAGTCATATACTAAGGACCTGAGATTAATTAAGCTTCAGGTGAACAAGGTATATTAAACGTATTAGGTACAGTTTTATTAGTATAAATATCCATAGCAACCCTTAGTAAGTAAAGAACTTAAAGATCTAAACACAAGCTTAAAACTAAGATGCAGACAGCAGTCCAGCAGCGAGATGGGGGCTTTCCAGTCTTTTGCATTGAGTGTCACACATATGATTTTCTCCCAGTTGGTGAGAGGTCTTACGTGTGCACTAGGTGCAAGGAGCTCTTTGCTCTCAGGGAACGAGTCCGTTCTCTAGAGGCTAGAGTAGCAGACTTGGAAAACATAAGACAGAGAGAGGTACATAGATGAGACCTATAGGGATATAGTCCTGAAGTTCCACCTCCAGTCTGGCAGCATCCCTGTTGCCATGGAGAAGAGAAGTCACGTGACAGGAGAGCATCACCCTGGTGTGGCAGGAAGTGATCCTGTAATTAGGACCTGTCCTCCAGGTGATGTAAAACCCTCTAGCACCGAGGAAGTTTCTCCAGGGCCATGTGCCCATGAGGGAAGGGGTAGGACAGCCGACATAGTTGGTGATTCGATCATTAGGCATGTAGATAGCTGGGTGGCTGGTGGACGTGAGGATCGCCTGGTAACATGCCTGCCTGGTCCGAAGGTAGCAGACCTCACGCGTCACCTAGATAAGGTCTTACATTGTGCTGGGGAGGAGTCTGCTGTCTTGGTACATGTCAGTAGCAATGACATAGGAAAATGTGGTAGGGAGGTTCTGGAGGCTAAATTTAGGCTTTTAGGTAGGAAGTTGAAATCCAGAACTTCCAGGGTAGCATTCTCTGAATTGCTTCCCGTTCTACGCGAAGGACCCAAAAGGCAGGCAGAGCACCGGAGTCTCAATGCGTGGATGAAACAATGGTGCAGAGATGAGGGTTTTGGATTTGTTAGGAACTGGGGAACATTCTGGGGAAAGGAGGGTCTCTTCCGAAGGGATGGGCTTCACCTTAACCGGGATGGAACCAGGCTGCTGGCATTAACCTTTAAAAAGGAGATGAAGCAGCTTTTAAACTAGATAATAGGGGAAAGCCGACAGTCGCTCAAGAGTGGAAGGTTCGGAAGAAGGATACTACCAAAAGCAGAGAGGTTCCAAAAAAGAGTGAAGTAGCCCAAATGCCCTCAAGTATGGAGCAGACAGAGCTTAAAGATCCCAAATTACCGATGTCTACCAATAGCCAAATTAATATGAATAAAATACAGTCTCTAAAATACTTGTATGCAAATGCTAGAAATCTAAAAAATAAGATGGGAGAGTTAGAATATATAGCACTAAATGAGAGGTTAGATATGATTGGAATATCAGACATGGTGGAAGGAGGACAACCAGTGGAACACTGTGATACCTGGGTACAAACTATATCGTAATGATAGAGCTGATCAAATTGGTGGAGGGGTTGCGCTCTATGTTAGAGAGGGCATTGAGTCAGTAATGATTAAAGTTTGCAGGAAACAAAATTTGCTGTAGAATCTCTATGAACTGAAATTTCATGTAAAAAGGGGAAGACGATGGCAGTGGGGGTGTACTATCGACCAACTGGCCAGAATGAACAAATGGATTATGAAATGCTCAAAGAAATCAAGGAAGCTAACAAAAGTTACAGAGCAGTAATAATAATGGGTGATTTCAATTACCCCGGTATCGACTGGGTCAGTGTGACGGCAGGACATGCTAGGGAGATAAAGTACCTAGATGAAATAAATGACTGCTTCTTGCAGCAGCTGGTTCATGAACCGACCAGAGGGGAAGCCATATTAGACCTAGTCCTTAGTGGAACACCAGATCTAGTGCAAGAGATAAGGGTGTTGGGGCCACTTGGCAATAGTGATCATAGCGTGATCGCATCTGATTTAATTAGTGGAGGAGGGATAGTAAGGAAATCCTTTAACTTTCGAAAGGGAGACTATGATAAAATGAGGAAAATAGTTAAGAAAAAACTAAAAGGAGCAGTTGCAAAGGTTAAAGACTTACATCAAGCTTGGGTGTTGTTGAAAAATACTATCTTGGAAGCCCAGACCAGCTGTATTCCACGCTTTAAGAAAAGTGGAAGGAAGTCCAAAAAACTGCCAGCATGGTTTAAAGGTGAGGTCAGAGAGGCTGCTGTTGCCAAAAAAGCATCTTTCAGGAAATGGAAAAAAGAGCCAAACGACGAAACCTGGAAACAGCACAAGCACTGGCAAGTCTAATGCAAGGCATTGATAAGGCTGGCAAAGGGAGAATTTGAGAAGAAGCTTGCTGCGGAAACAAAAATGCAAAAGAAAGACTTTTTCAAGTACATTCGTAGCAAAAATCCTGTGAGAGAGTCAGCTGGTCCATTAGATGACAGAGGGGTTAAAGGGGCACTAAGAGGCGACAAGGCAATAGCGGAGAAACTGAATGAATCCTTTGCTTTGGTCTTTACTGAGGAAGATGTAGGGATGTTACCAATGACTGAAGTGGTATTTAAAGGTGTAGAATTGAAGGATATATTGATACATCGGGAAGATGTATTACAACTATTTGATAAACTGAAGAGTAGCAAATCACCTGGACCAGATGGCATACATCCAAGGGTGTTGAAAGAACTGAAATATGAGACTGCAGACCTGCTATTAGCAATCTGTGAACTATCATTAAAATCATCTGTAATACCTGAAGATTAGATGATCGCCAAAGTAATACCAATTTTTAAAAAGGGTCCCAGGGGTGATCCTGGAAACTACAGACCAGTGAGCCTGACGTCAGTACCGGAAAAAATGGTAGAAACCATCATAAAAAATTACTCAACATGTAGATAGTCATGGCCTAATGGGAGACAGCCAACATAGCTTTATACAAGGAAGATCTTGTCTTACTAATCTGTTGTTTTTTTGAAGGTGTGAATAAACAGGTGGACAAAGGTGAGTCAGTTGATATAGTGTATCTAGACTTTCAGAAAGCCTTTGACAAGGTTCCTCATCAGAGACTTTTGGCAAAACTAAAGAGTCAAGATAGACAGCAGAGGGTAGGGCTAAATGGCCAATTTTCCCAATGGAGAAGGGTGAATAGTGGTGTACTCCAGGGATCTGTGCTGGGTCCGCTGCTTTTTGACATATTCATAAATGACCTGGAAAGTGGAATAACGAGTGAGGTTATCCAATTTGCAGATGACACAAAACTATTTAAAGTTGTTAAAACCCAAGAGGATTGTGGAAAATTGCAAGAGGATCTTGATAAATTGGAAGACTGGGCATCAAAATGGCAGATAAAATTTAATGTGGACAAGTGCAAAGTTATGCACCTAGGGAAGAACAATGCAAACTATGGTTACACGATGCAAGGTTCCACATTAGGAACCACCACCCAGGAAAAAGATTTAGGCGTCATTGTGGATAACATGTTAAAACCCTCGACCCAGTGTGCAGCGGCAGCCAAAAGAGCAAATAGAATGCTAGGTATCATAAGGAAAGGAATGGAAAATAAAACAAAAGATATTATAATGCCTCTATATCGTTCCATGGTGAGACCCCACCTTGAATATTGTGTGCAATTCTGGTTGCCGTATCTTAAAAAGGATATAGCGTTATTAGAAAAGGTTCAGAGAAGAGCCACCAAAATGGTAAAGGGGATGGAAGGATACTCCTATGAAGAAAGGCTAAAAAGGTTAGGGCTCTTTAACCTGGAAAAGAGACGGCTGAGGGGAGATATGATAAAAGTCTATAAATTAATGAACGGAGTGGAACGGGTAAACGTAGATCGATTGTTTACGTTATCAGAATATAGAAAGACTAGGGGACATGCAATGAAGCTACAGGGTAAACTATTTAAGACTAATATTTAATGTTAAGAAATGTAAGGTCATGCATCTGGGCTGCAGCTATCCAAGGGAGCAATACAGTATAGGAGGTGAAGTACTTTTGTCCACTAAAGAAGAGCGGGACCTAGGCGTGGTTGTGTCTGATGATCTTAAAGTAGCTAAACAGGTAGAAAAGGCGACGGCAAAAGCTAGGATGATGCTTGGGTGCATACGGAGAGGAATGGCTAGCAGAAAAAAGGAGGTGATAATGTCTCTGTATAAGTCTTTGGTTCGACCTCATTTGGAGTATGGTGTGCAATTCTGGAGACCGCACCTTCAAAAGGATGTGAACAGGATGGAGTCGGTGCAGAGGGTTGCTACTAAAATGATTAATGGGCTTCATTATAAAGCATATGAGGACAGACTTAAGGATCTTAATATGTACACCTTAGAGGAAAGGCGGGATAGAGGTGATATGATTGAGATGTTTAAATACCTCCGTGGCATAAATGTTCAGGGAGAGCGCCTCTTTCAATTGAAGGCAAGTTCTGCTATGAGGGGACATGGGAGGAGGGTGAAGGGAGATAGATTCAGGAGTGATATGCGGAAATATTTCTTTACGTAAAGAGTAGTGGATCCATGGAATAGTCTCCCAGTGGAGGTGGTAGAGATGAGGACAGTAACTGAATTCAAAAAAGCATGGACCAACACAGAGGATCTTCTAAAGGTAAAAAGTGGACTGTTGTAGTTGTTGTTATGGAAGGACAGACTAGATAGGCCATGTGGTCTTTTTCTGTCATCATGTTTCTATGTTTCTAATAAAAGAAAATATTTTTTCACTCAACGTATTAGTGTAGCTGGGTTTAAAAAAGGTTTGGACAAGTTCCTGGAGGAAAGGTCCATAAACCATTATTAAGAAGGGACCCAGGATATCAATGCTTGACCCATACAAGCTTTGTGGAACGTGTGTCTTTTGGGGAAACTGCTAGGTACGTATGACCTAGATTGGCCACTGTTGGAAACAGGATACTGGGCTTGATGGACCTTGGTCTGACCCAGTATGGTATGTTCTTATGGTTCTGGTACATGACATCGAGCCATCTGGTATGGGGAGAGATGGTAAGGGGTATCTCCCACATACGAAGCATAAGGTTCTGAAGTATGTGATGGATAGCGAGCACAGCAGCCTCCTTCAGTGCTCTAGGGTATTGAAGAATTTCAAGCTGTTCAGCCCTAGGTTCTTTCTCAGATGTCACTGTTATGGACAGAACCCCTAGCAACATCGCAAATAAAGTCTTGAAAAGAAATGTCCTCTGGAGGGGACATGCGATGTTGTGGAGATGGGTCTTCTGGCATAGTCCTCATGTCCTGTATATCGGCCGATTCATCATCCGATTAATCGGAATCCCAAGACTCAAAATATCGACGGGCAGTGTGTTCCCACTTCGCCCATACTCTGTACTGATCAAAACCGGTAGCTGAGGCTTGCAGTGCTAAAACCTTAGTACCGGAAACAGATTCGAGGGCCAGCATGGACGGTAGCGTGGTAAGCAGCAAAAAGGTCGATGCAGGTTGTATCAGTACCGGAACCAGTACCGATGCCTGCGGAACAGACTGTAAGAGTTTTACTGGTACCAAGGCTGCCAGTAAGGCCGCTAAGCTCTGCTTGATGGCCATGATACGTTGATCCATGGAGCTTGCCGATGCTTGGGTATCGGTATCAGAATTGCGGGCCATGATCCCTGAGCATGGCACCAGGAGCTCTCCAGAGGTGGAGGCCTCGGGAGCATCGTGGGACCCCACTAAGGCTTTGGATGGAAGGTCCTCCCACCGGGGCTGTTTGGTCAGTGTTTCCCACTCCAGTGCAATGCCCAATGCATCTCGATGCTTAGAAAATCTACCCTTGGAGGGCCGACCAGTCTTCAATGAAGACTTAGGTTTCGATAACTAAGATCCTTGGGAGGAAGATGAAGCTCTTGATGACGTTGATGCTAGAGATACTGCATCAAAGGCAAAGAGGGTGCCCAGCTTTGCAGCTTGCTATTGTAGGCCTCTCTGTCATCTTGCTACAAAGACGACATTCTGACGGCTGATGATCCGGCCTTAAGCATTTTAGACACCAGTCATAGGTGTCTGTGGCCAAAATGGTACTGCCACATTTGGAATACTTTTTAAAACCACTGCAAGGCTTTTCCATTTTGTCTATGACAAAAAGGGAGGCCAATTTTTTTTTTTTTTTTTTAGAAAGAAAGCAAGCAAGTACTGATGGAGGTCGACGGGAAGGCAGACGCGATCACAAAAAAAGGAAAAAGACTAATTTTCAGCAGTGACAGGAACTGCTTCTTGTTGGCTCTGCTGAAAACGAAGAACTGAGGAGGGAGAGCTGGAAAGGCGGGAAGGCAGCTACACAAGCGCAGTGGGATGCTCCCAAAAGCATTCCTATTGGATGCTAGGGAGCATTCCTGCGGAGGCTCCGTCGGTACTGACGTCACTCATGTGTGAAGACTACATTCCTGCTTGTTCCTGGATATAAGATACTTTGTGTGGGAGGGAAGAAAAATCTACAATTGGTCGGGTATTGGGAGAGTAAGTGAGGATTGAGGATGAAAAGGTGACATTTAAATGGATGAAAAAGAAAAAGAAAGAAATTGAGATAAGGGCAAAAGGGGAAGATCAGTATGTTAAAGCAGATGTAGAGAGAGAATGGAAAAAAACTAGAAGGGAGAAGAAAGGACAAATGGCCAGCAGACAATGGAGATTTAGCCGAAGACATGAAGAAACCAGAAGTGGCTGGAGCAATTGGAACCGAAAAATAAAATGCCCAAACAACAAAAGGTAGAAAAATACTTTACTTCTTTGAATTTATTAACTGGAATATGTCAGCTCTGGGAAATGTGCCTTGCTAACGTCTTTGTGCTTTAGTTTAGTACAAGAGGAAATTAATTTATAGTTTTATTTCTCCAGTGTTGTTGTACATTCCAAGTTTGCCTTTTGGGGTTTCCAGTTTAATTGTTTTCTATTTCTAAATTGTGATCCCTTGTTCTTTTTTTGGCGACAGTCTATGTTACTACTACTATTACTACTGAGCATCTGTATAGAGCTACAAGACGTATGCAGCACTGCACAGACATGTAAGAGACAGTCCCTGCTCATCAAAGCTTACAGTCTAGTCAAGACAGACAGCACAGTAGGTGTAAACATGGGATACATCTATGTTCTGCATGTGTAACTGAGCTGAGGTATTATTTTCATGTAGTTTCTATTAGACAATGCCACTTCTTCTCTTTCCCCTGTAAAGCACAGTTACTTACCTGTAACAGGTGATCTCTGGGAACAGCAGGAATAAATCTTAACATATGGGTACGTCGGTACTGACGGAGCCTGCGTGGGAACGCTCCCCAGCGTCCAAAAAGAATGCTTTTGGGAGCATCCCACGCGCATGCGTGCTGCGTTCCCGCCCATTCACTTCTCTCTCATCAGTTGGGTTTGTAGCTGAGACCGAAGGAGGGAAGTAGACAAATTAGAGAGAGAGAGAGAGAGAGAGAGAGAAACAACTCCTAGGGGAGGTGGGTGGGTTATGAAGACTTATTCCTGCTGTTCCCAGAGATCACCTGTTACAGGTAAGTAACTGTGCTATCTCCAGGAACAAGCAGGAATGAGTCTTCACATATGGGGACTCCCAAGCTAAAGATGCCTGGAGGGGGTCCCAGCATGTTGCAAATCTAGTCGATGGGCCATGCTATTTTCCAGAACCTGAGGCATCCAAGGGATGGAGGGTAGGAGTTGAAGTAAGAAGGGTGTGCTGTGGAACAGCGTGACTAAACAAGGCGTCTGGAGGGGAGTCCTTGCGTAGATCAGAAATGTTAGTGAAAATTGGATTCCAATTTTCTAATGTGGACCTTAATCAAAAATTTTGCGAAAGTATTTGTTGAGACTAATGGTCTGGTGCTAGAAACCAGTACATTATCCTCAAAGGAAATACCTTACTGTGAAGTAGAGGAAATAAATTTCGCAATACAGGCAGAGGTCAGAAGCCTAAATGGCTAGGACTAATCCCAGAAGAAGAAACTGGGAGAGTTTAATGGGGTTGGACTTTGGATGAGAAGCTAAAGCTTCTGTAGACCAACGTTTGAAGCTCTTTGTCCTTGGAGCAGAAAAAGGCTCTAGGAAAGAGAGGAGATAAATCTGACTGGTTTGCAGAAAAAGGATGGGTCTTTGAGACCCCTTTATCCAAATGAAAGAAACATTTATAGTAGGCGGTGTAGCCTCCAATTTCTTGAAGATCAGCAATGTCTTCCCTAAGTGATGTCACTTAGGATGACTTTACATGGAGAGCTTCAAATGTAACGTAACCAGAGAGGTTACAGTAAAAGAAGGTAGTTTGTGATTACCATAGAAATTGGTTGTCCATTTAAACCCTATGGCATGCTGGAACAGCATTAATATGAACAGTAACAAATCTTTCAGAGTGAGATATGTGTATTTATATAAATAAATATATATATATATATATAAAGAGAGACTCACTTAACAAGAAGGGGTAAGACCTGCTTGAAAATATGGATAGAGAACCCCTCACTGGTTACACGTGGAAGAACCATGAAGAAGGTTACATGGAAACCAGTGGAATTTTCCTAGTCAGAAGGATAGGTCTAGATCTCTTTAAAATTCTAGACTTTGAATAACCAGAAATGGAGATCTACGTGAAGGGGTGCAGAGAAAACCTTAGTCTTAAGACGACAAGTCTGGATCCTTCTATAACTTCAGTGTGGAGAAAAAGACGCAATAAAAGGGAATACCATATTTGCCCATCTATGAGGGCAATATGAGTATAATGCGTTCTTTGTTCAGCATAAGCTCCAATGAAGTATTGGGAATTAGAAGGAATGCACTAGACAAGGACAGACTGCAGTGAAAGGAAATGCATCCCTATTGGAGAAGTTCCACTGGAGATGTGCAACAACTCAGGGAATTAAGCAATTCTTTATGCTTTCACGTGATCTAAGCCCTGGTTCATTTTCCATAAAGGGAAATTTTAAGGAAGATGGTAAAAGTAGGAAAAAAACCGGTCATGTGGGAGCATGACTGGGCAAGCCTTTCAACCATCTGGAAGTTACCCACCAGGAATGGCTCTGACGCTCTCTGGCAAAGGCCCATAGTTGCAGAGCTTTTTGTAGAATTGCAGAGAGCATGTTGTAGGTTGCCCAGGTGAGATCTGGTTGGTTAATTACCAGTGTGCAACCTAATATATTCTGTGGGAGCCAAAGGAATGAAGATGGCTAAGAATAGCAGACAGGCTGGTTGCCTGCAACAATAAATTATCCAAGTAGGTTTTGGAACCTCTCTTGGAATTGTGTGTTATTAAGGCAGCAGAAGAGGATAGGTCCTATAGATTGGAAAAGGACCGACAGACAGAATTAGAAGTGACAAACGCTCAATTATGATCTGATAAGCTGTCTTAAAAGAAATATTTGAAAGATTGCAGAGGGGAGAAACTCTGTATGGAAATTACTTACTGGAGTAGGCATTGAGGACAATCCTATGGCTTAAAAGGTAAGTCCTCCAGTTAAATAGTATCACTCTTAGATTGAAGATCTCAACTAAGAGGGATAGAAAGTAATACAGAGTTGGGAAGACTTACAATTTGGTAAGTCTCTGAAAAGGGTAACGCTCCCCTGCAGTCAACAGGACAACTGCCAAGGTGAAGGGCATAGCATACCTTGTAAGTAGTTCTAACTCCTCTGTTTACTTTAAAAGGAGAGGAGAAACTTGTTACCTGTAGGGCATGATTATCCTCAATAGCTCTAAGAGCTGAAAGGATGGATTGCTCTTAGCAAGAGATTCATGCCTAAAGTGGAGGATTAAGGCAGTGTATCACTGACCTCTTAATAAGGATGAGAAGAAGTGCAAATGCTTCTGTAGTTAAGTAGTGGTTCTGAAACTCAACAGGAAAAAAGATTTAATGAAATAAAAAAAATCAGAAACCCTGCGACTGCTGAGTTTGCTGAGCCTGTTGAGACTTTGGTTTTCTTAGCCTGGTATGATGTTTGGAAACATCTGCATGATGGGTAGACGATGAATAAAACTTTTTCCCCTTAGGGGAATAAAGTTTGTTAGAAGGTTTTTTACTAGCTGGGGTAAAGTTATGACAATCCTCTGAAAGCAACAATATCAGTGTTTAACTGATTAGCTTGAAATAAAGCATCCTTGTTAAAGAGATTTTTACCTGTACAAGGAGTATTTCCCAGCTTTTCTTGTACCCATTTGTCCAAGTCTGAAGCTTGGAGCCAGGCCATGCGTCGTGCTCCTATGGCTATAGCAGAGGTTCTGCTAATAGACTCAAAACAGTCTAGGAAAGCACGATTAAGGAATTTAGAGACATTTTGAGCATGACTGAGTAATATGAAAATCTGCTCTTTTATGTTCTTGAAGAAAAGGGTTCAAAAGCTTTAAGTTCTTTGTGACCTCTTCAAGAGATAATCCCATATAGAAAATATATGAGATAAGTTTTGCTGAAAGCATGGATGCCTGGAAGCATCGACGTCCAAAGGCATCTAAAGTTCTAGACTCACGACCTGGCGGATAAGAAGAGTGCTTCTTTGCACTCTTAATACGCCTCATTGCTGATTCTACAACAATAGAATGATGAGGAAGTTGAGTCTTTTGAAAACCTGGAGAAGGTGGCACCTTGTACATAGAGTCAAGTGTCTTAGAATGTGGTGATACAGTTAAAGGAGTTTCCCACATCTTTAAAAGTAGATCTTGTAAGATCTGATGCAAAGGAAGCGTGATCACCTCCTTTGGAATCCAGGGGGATTGCAGGGTCTCTGAATCCCTTGGGAAGGATTCTTTACCAGGTATAGAAATGGCAAGTAACTTTGCCATATCAAGCAGAAAAGCTTGAAAAGAAATCTCCCCTGAGGAGGACCCTCTAAAATGAGGGGTAAAGGCTAGACTTGTTGAAGATTTAGCCTTGGTACCGATGGATTCATCCCAGTCATCGGGATCAGAAGACCTGAAAGGATGAAGAATCGGATTTTCCTTAAAGCGATGTCTTAGGTACCGTCCGAGGTCGGTACCGAGACGAGTCGCTACCGAATCATCCATGCTAGAGATCGATTCCAGGCTCGGCATCGAAGGAAGCGAGTGTGTTGAAGTAAGCATGAACGGTACTGACACCGATGCCCATGTCGATACTGGTACCGGTACCAAAGCCGATACTGGAGGATCGGTCTGCAGCAACTCTAGCGGTACCGAAGTAGCCGAGAGCGCTAGACTGCGATCATTGGTGAGGAGTGTTTCATCCATCACCATAGCCGATGCCGGGGTGTCGGTACCGCTCGAAGCGGCCACAACCACCGAGCATGGCCCAGGTATGTTCATCGAGGTAAGAACCCCGGGAACAACCTGAAGCCCCGTTAATGCTTTGGAGCCCGAAGACTCCCGCCGGGGCTTTATTGCCAAAATGTCCTCGAGGGCAAGGCCAGAGCCATCTCGATACTAGGAAGGAGATCTACCACTCGAGGACTGGCTAGTCTTTACAGACTTTTGTTTGGTTACCTGATCCTGTGGAGATATTCTAGCTGGTGACATCGAGTGCGATGTGAACCGGGTATCGAGTTGTGCTCGATTCTGAAGACTTCTTCTGTTTGAGCTCCAGCAGGAAAGACACTCCAGTGGGCAATGGTCAGGACCCAAACATTTTAGACACCAAGTATGGGTGTCTGAAAATATATCTGTACCGCCACACTTTGAGCATTTCTTAAGGGTAGTGGCTGGCTTTTCCATAATGGAAAGATAGAGGCCTAGTGGCCTAGAAACTGTCAGACACTAAACAGGAAAAATTTCTGAAGAAAAAGAAGAAATTCTTTAGAAAAAAGAAAGAAAAGCACCGGCGGTACCGGTGGCGTCGAGGGAGGGCAGACGCGACCACAAAAAACTAAGAAGAAAAGAAGAATTTTCTGCGGTGACAGGAATACGTCCTGCGGCTCCACGGAAAACGGATTTATTTTATTTATTTATTTAGCTGTATTTATATCCCGCTTTTCACCGGGTCAAAGCGGTCAATTGGGGGATACATTTAACACGAGGGGATGAGAGACACACACATTCATACTTACAGGGAACATGGGCAATGGAGGGTTAAGTGGCTTGCCCAAGACCACAAGGAGTGCCTATAGGACTAGAAATCCCAGTCCCTCCGGCCTGAGATTGCTATCCCCAGGTGGGACTTGAACCCCCGGCCCTCCGGCCTGAAGTACCTTCTCCTAACCACTAGACCACTCCTCATGAGAGGGAAGTGAATGGGCGGGAAGGCAGCGTGCATGCTCATGGGATGCTCCCAAAAGCTTTCTTTTTGGACGCTGGGGAGCGTTCCCGCGCAGGCTTCGTCGGTACCGACGTACCCATATGTGAAGACTCATTCCTGCTTTTTCCTGGAGATTAGATGTATAGGTATTTTCTGAGATATATTGGTTTAATATTTGCAGTTTTGCCTTTTTGATAGGTAGGATTTGATGCTTTGTGAATCCGGGTAGTGCTGTTATATACGGCGGGTATGCGATGGGTTCTAAATGTTTATGTTTATAGTACTTCCTAATGTGCCTGGCGGTTGGCACTGGAATTTAGTAATGTAGAAATATGGTAGTCCTTTATCCAGACACTCATTGTTGTTGTTGTTGGTAAGTGCCGTCGAGTCGGAGTCAACTCATGGTGACCCTCTGGATAGCTATCCTAAATTGTGTTCGGTCTTCAGTCAGGCGGCTCATTGTTGACAGACTGGTACCCGTAGCTGCTGTTATTTATCGATCCATCTCATTGCTGGCCTTCCTATTTTGCGTTGACCTATCTTGCCAAGCATGATGTCTTTCTCTAATGATCTCTCTCTTTGCATGATTTGTCCAAAGTATGAAAGTCGAAGTCTTGTCATCTGAGCTTCTCTCAATAAGAGGCATGTTTACTAAAAGTTAGCGTATATTAACATTATGAAAATAGTTATGTAAATGAGGACTCTTAAGCAAATGAGGTCTCGGAATGAATCTCCACAAATGGCCCCCTTGGGCCGCCCCTGCGTGGCAAATCCCTGCCAGTGAAAGGCCATGGCTCCCGAAGCACTCTGCACACAACTGCAGAGCTGTCCGCATGCACCCATTCTGAGGAAGCTGCACCAGGCCCTGGAGAATGCTGCAGAAAGCCCCACCCATGCTAATCACTGCTTCTCCCTTAAGATGCTGCTTTCCTTACCTGCTCAGCGCTTGACTTATACCAAGAGCAAAACTGCCACCTAGCTTAGGCCACCGCTATAACACTGCTTCGAGGGAGAGAGAGAAATGAGGTAGGGGGAGGGAGAAGGGAAGGATGTTTGCAGGTGGAGAACTAAGCAAGTTCACTGCTGCTAGATTCCCTGGCTGAGAGAGGAAAGGGACCTGGGGTGCCCAGGTATTTTTCCCCTGGCCTGTCCTGAACCCAGCTAGGAATGGATCTCCTGGACTGCCCTATAACCAGTGCCAGCTTGAACCCTGCTCCCTTAGTTGGAAAGAAGGGATATCTCAGCCCATAGCTCCTAATGCTCTAATGCTTGTACAGCGCTCTTCCTGAAGGTTGAAAAACTAATGTAATTAATCAATTTACTTTATTAAACCTATTACACAGGTACACTAAAAAAAATTTTTTTTAAACTGCCTCTAATGTTTCGATTGATTTTTACGTTTTTTGGTGCGCTGAATCCAAATCTGGTAACCAATTTGCTCCATCACGTACAGATTTTTTGCTACATTGGGTTAGCAGTTTGAGGTGAACGTTTCAGATTGAGTGCGATCGAGATAAAAGTTTCTTGGATGAATTCTTTATACTAATTGTTTAGTAGTTATTCAAATAAGAATAAAGAAAATTGTAACAAGGCAGCACATAAGAATAGAGTAATGTCAACAAAACACACTGTGATGGTAGCAAAATTGTCTGCACTTAAAACAGCCAAATACATGTGCACAAACATTGAGCATATAAGAGCGAGGTTAGACACAAAGCAAAGCAAAGAAATGTGCAAAAAATGTTGTACAGGTATGTATGTAAGAATAGAAAACGCAAACCGCACCATTGCAATACATGAAGACAAACACCCGATGGTGCGAAAATAAAATTCTAATAAATGAGATCCGACACTGTGGTAATAACTAGCAAATTTTTATTTCAAAGTTTAGTAAAAACACGACATTTGTCAACACAGTTTAGATTTTAAAGTCATTCTTGGGTCAATCAATCTCCTGGTGGGCCCGTTTCTTCTTCCCCCGAATGCTTCTCTTGGTGCGCTGCTTGGCGTATTTTTCATCTGGGGTTTCCCGCAGCAGCAACCAGCAGAAATCAGCCATCATAGTGGTGTTCCATCTTCCTTGGTACCTTCTCTCTGCGTCCTTGATGTCCTGGTGAAACCTTTCACCTTGTTCTTCACTGTACGCCCCCAAGTTTTCGGGAAAGTAGTTCACATGGGAGTGCAAGAAATGGACTTTCAGGCTCATGTTACAGCCTTGTTCTTTGAAGGCATTGAGTATCCTGGCAACAATATCCTTATAGTTCTCATCCCGCCTGTTCCCCAAGAATTTGAGAACATCCTTCTTGAAGGAATCCCAGGCTTCTTTTTCCTTCTCAGACATCGTTTCAGCGAATGCTCCATCTGAAATGAGTTTCCTTATATCAGGGCCAACAAACACTCCTTCCTTTAGCTTTGCTTCAGAAAGTCGGGGGAACTTTGAGCAAAGGTACCGAAAGCACTCACCATTTTTTGGAAGGGACTTGATGAATTGCTTAATGAGACCCAACTTAATGTGGAGAGGTGGTAATAGAATTTTATCACGAGGTACCAAGCTCTCATGAAGAACATTTTTCTCACCGGGTCTCAAATACTCCCGAATTGGCCAGTCTTTTTTCCCCCAGTGTAGGTCGCGGGCCCGGCTATCCCACAAGCAAAGGAAGCAGGGATATTTGGTGAAACCGGATTGCTGCCCTAATAGCATGGATAGAATTTTAAAGTCTCCACAAATCATCCACTTATGCTCATCATAACGAATCTTCTGAAGAATCAGGGCCAAATTCTCGTATTTTTCTTGGAGAATAACAGAGTGAGCAATAGGAACTGAAGCGAATGTGTTGGCATTATGAAGAAGAACACCTTTTATGCTGTCTTTTGACGAATCAATGAACAGCCGCCATTCAGCAGGATCATACTTGAGTTTAAACTTTTCCATCACTCCGTATATATCGTTGCAAAATACCAAATCTTCCTCTTTGCTGAAATACTTCAAAAATTGTGTCTTGCGGTTGCGGTACCAATAAAAAGTTGTTCCTAGTGACAATAGATTTTTCTGTTTAAGCTGAGAACCTAGCAGTTGGGCAGCATCTTTTGGGAGTCCTAAATCCCGGACTAAATCATTCAATTCAGCTTGAGAGAAAAGTTCAGGTTTCGGATCTGGTTCAGTTTCAAACTCGGAAGTACTGGACTCATCGGGAAAAGCCATCTGATGAGTCTCATCATGATCAGAACCGTCCACACAAATATGATCCAAAGATTTTGGTGGTTCAGGCACAGGTACTTCGTTGCTATGAGGCATAGGCCTAATTGCTGAGGGAAGGTTGGGGTAACTTATTACGTTCTTATTTTTTAAGTTGTATCCCTTCACAATGCAAGAGCAAAAATAGCAGTCACTGCTGTGGTCTCTTTGTTCACGCCACATCATAGGTATTCCGAAACGAAATGCTTGTTTTTTACCTTTCATCCATAAGCGTAGATCTTCCTCACATGTCTTGCACACTTTGTGAGGAGCCCACGGTTTGTCTTGATCGCCTAACTTCAAACCGAAATAGGCGAAATATACTTTTTTAATAAATGCAGAAATGTTCCTCTGCCGCTTTTTCATGGTATATTCCCCACAAATAAAACAAAAACTGTCCGGAGAGATGACGCAACCTCTGGCTCTGTGAGCCATCACAAATACACAGCACTGCAAACTACAACTGTAGTGAACCACTTCGGAATAAAGCTGGATTACGACTGAGCAAACAAAAGGTAATAATGAACTTGCAAGAAACTGAAATTTGACAGGAACGTTCATGTCGCAACCACCATGTTTGAGCGAGCGAACGAGGCGAGGCGAACAGGAAAGAACATGCGCCAGCGCGAGTACTGGATTTAGCCCCCCGCCTCCCAATTGTCCTGTTAATGTATAAAATGAATACAAAACACTCTAAAATATCATGAGGGAGTGTTTCTAGTTAGTTAACCATTACAACCTCTAATTTGGGCCAAGAAAATAAACTGCAGTCGGCTAAAAAGAAATTATGTGAACATTCCTTATATGGGTAAGAAATCTAATTTTGCAAGAAAACGTGACGTGATGGAACATTTTGGCTATTTTTCCTGGATTTAGCACCCCAAAATCTATAGGAATCAGTTGCAAAACTGGAGGCAGTTTTTTGGTAGTGTACCTGTGTTATCAATTTAATTTATTTAAATTGTCTGCCCAGAGTGGTCCACCATGCAGACACCCCTATCCAGCTACTGAGGACTGACAGACTGGATTCTGGAGCAGCAAAGGGAGCTGTTATGCTAGTAGAGCAGAATCCTAACATGCTCAGTCCTCAGCTGCTGAAGGAGGGTGAATATCCAAGTTTAACTGGACTGGCCTGGAGAGACAATAAGGAAGGGAGACCCGTGGCTACTCACTTGCAATAGAGGAAAAAAAACTGATTCTCTGGGGCCAAGCAAGCAGAAAGCAGGCACCCGTGCTCAGAGAAGCAAAAGCTTCTCTTAGCCATGGGAGATATGGGCAACTCAGGCTCAGTCAGACACTTCACCTTCAGTGTGTGCCTGCATTCCCCTGCTTGTCTCTGGAGAACATGCTACAGTTGTGTGTTCCATTGTGCAAAGATCAAGTACTAGAAAATAGCTCTTATCAGACTGCATCTTAATAGAAATCAACACTCCTTTCTTGTATATTCTTTTATTTACTTGAACATCAGAGACATCATAGTGGCACACATTTTTGTTTATCCAGCTTAGGTGCTTCAGCAAAAAGCTTGGATTAGTATATTTATATTAGACACTACATTAACTCTTCATTTCAATAACAAATATATTCCTCTATCTCCTTTTGCTTTGATCCCACATGCATGTGGCAGTGGTAGGAACTCAGTCCCAGGTCAGACATTATACTCCTTGCAAAACAAGCTCCTATTTAATCTGCCACCCATATTTATAAGAAAAGCCTAAAGAAAAATATACTGATAATCACTACCATCTTAACATTGAATCTTTCAGCATATTGAGAGGGAACACCCCCCCCCCACACCCCATCTAGTTTCATGGCAATGCCTTGCCCCAGGCATGCCTTATAAATAGTCAAAGGGGACTGGGCCCTTTCCTCAGGCTTCAATGAGTGTATGCATAGAATGCAAGGGTTGCTTTTTACAAAATGGATTTGTTACATGTCCTGTAAAAGCCCAGTACCAATTTTTTTTCAAGTGCTGTACAAATATTCCTAGGCTTATAGTGCAGCAAAAACAATAAAAAATAAAAAACAAAAATATACATTTAAACACTTCTAGATATTTACCTGTTTCCCCAATTTTACAGCATTTTGCTATCTGCCATTTTAAATACCAGTCTTCAGATTCATGAAACAAGGAACAGTTTAACACTTATCTGCACTGATTTCTTTTTTAATTTTTAAAGTCTTTTTGGCATGTACAGAATGCAATCAAATCTTCTGCCCAACTGTAGTGCAAACCTTATTTTAGAACTCTCTTGACATTCTTTAAAGTGTGCACGTGTTGGAAGATGGCCTTCCATGGCCTCCAAGGCAAAAAATTACGATGGAACTGCAGGGTAAGAGGAAGAGGTCTGACATCTGAGGGGAAAAAAGAGACAGAAATCCTATCAAATGAAAATATAATTTTTCCCCCCTCACCCTTCTCCAATTTCCTGTACATCCCTTTCTCCTACCATCTTTCATCAGGAATCCATAACAAACCTTCTCTGCATAAAATATTTCCTATCTGGCTCCCACCAGCAAGTGAATCATTGAAAGCCTCCAGGATTTCCACCTGTGTCTTCCCTTCCTCTATGATAGCACAAGAATGCCTTCCAGTGAAAGATGTAGCTTCTTTAAGAGCCTATCTTGCACAATCAAGGTTCATGACTAGCTAAGACAAAGATCTAAGCTAAAGATCAAATCTGAGTGACCAAAAGACGACTTATGAGCAGGGCTCAATTAGTAGACAATCCCTCTGTCCTGGAAATTTTGATGATTAAACTAAATTATAATCACCATAAAATAACCTCCTCCACAACAAAATCCTGTAAAAATGCATAATTGGACATCAGACTTAAAGCTTTGGTCCACACAGAAGATCTACAAAGGAAAAAAGGACTATAGTGGTTTGTATGGAAAGGCAAACTGGATAGGCCAGAGTGTCTTTTTTGCCATTATATTTCTATGTTTTGTAAGCTCCAAAGAGCAGGGACCGTCTTTTATATGTGTCTGTGTAGTGCTGCGTACGCCTTGTAGCGCTATACAACTGTTCAGCAGTAGTAGTATGTTTCTATTAAAAACTTTGCTTTGTATATGTGTGCCCCCACTCTCACTGCAGGTAAAAGAATGTGCTGATGGCTTTTCTGAGTTTATGTACGTCAGGATCTATTGTTTTCCTTTGACTGCTGCTGCTCTTTGCTACCCCAGAGAAGCTGCTGCTCTAGACCATCAAGCCACTGTATAGTTTTGCCTAATGGTGGAGCTGGCCCTACAGGCAGGAAAGGTAGGCAGGCAGGCCGGCCAAGTGGCAGGAGGAATAGGAGGAGCTAGATTAGGAATCAGAATGGCCATACCAAGGGCTGTGCGAGTGGTATGGCCGCACAAGGGGCAAGTATGGAAGGAGCACCAATGTCATTAGTGGGGTTCCATGAAATCTGATAAAATGAAGTTCCTGCCTGAAGCTGGATGAGCGTAGGGGCTATCAGTTCAGTCACACAGGATGCATTGCTACCTTGGCTACAGGCTCCTCTATTCTTTCCTGCAAGTTGCTTGGAAGTGAGAGGTTCAAGCAGAACAGCCCTGATGTCTGAAAAGAAGTGGTGGAACTGCGTTCCAGGCTATTCTCCCTAAAATTAAGCCCTGCTTATGAGGAAGGAGGTACAGAAGTAGTCTACCTTAATATTGTTGAAAGGGATTACATCCTATGTTCACTTACTCCATTTTGTTCTCCAGCCCATGAAATGTCTGCTTATCCAAATAGCGGCAGAAGAGAGACAGTAGATTACTGGGGATGAAGAGTGGCTCCACAACACAGGTCTTTGAGACTTGGGAGAGCTCTTTGGCAACCAGGTACACCAGATCAGTCCTGCAGGGGATATAGCAAGCACAAACAGTACTTACATTATTCCAAACACCATTAGTGTACAAAAGAACCTTTACTAATATCCATGCTGTTCTGATGCAGCTGCCTGTATAGTACTCACCATTTCTCATAGTCTCCAATGCTTGGCTCCATTGGTGTATCCGATGACAGCAACCGCTCTCCGTGGCTCAATAGAGAGTAAAGCAGTGAAATACCAAACTAAACAGGCAGAGAAGGAAGATGGAGAATAAAATGCAATTATCTTAATTCAAAAATCTTACAGAACTACATTTTAATTTTTCATCTTAAATGTGACAGTTCTAGTTTCAGATATATCAATGAGAGCACAACTGTAGTAATCAAGAGGACATGAACTACACATGTATACTACAGATTTGCCAAGCTGACTCTTAGCCTGAATATAAGCACAAAGGTAACATACACTTAACTAGCATGCATTTTTAAGTATTATTTTAGAACACTGGGCACAAAAAGTTGATTTCATGAAGATTTAGAACATAAAAGGTGACATTTTACTTACCAGATAATGTCTTTTCTTGGAGTCTCGCTAGACCAGTCCAGACAAGTGGGTTGTGTTCCCCCACTCGCAGAGGTGAAGATAGAAGAATCATCCAGAGGTTTCTTATGACATCATCCTGCTATTATAGCTAATGCAGCTATGGACACTCTTAACACTAGATCAAGAACCCCTGATTGCACACATCATCAATGAGGTTAACAAAGATTAACAGAATAAGGAACCATAACTATGTACCGAAGAGACTTTGTCAAGAGGGTTATGGACGTGAAGGACCAAACTGCACAGAGTACAGAAGATAATAAGAGTGGGTCCTGAATTGGTCTAGCATGACTCCAGATAAAGGAAGTTATCTGTAAGTAAAATGTTACTTTCAATATTATCCTCTTAGACAAGTGGGATGTACCAAAGGTATGACTCCACTGGGCAGAAAGAAGAGAAATGGCAGGTTTCAAAATTCTCTACACAAAAGGCCATGTCTGCTTGACCATGGACATCCAAGTGGTAATGCTTGACAAAAGTGGAGGTCACCCCTATTTGTTGAGATAGCAGAGACAGTTATTTTGATTTTATCCTGTTGCTATAAAGGGATCCACTGTGTCTGTCCCATGCAATTTTGAATTTTGTCACTGTATTTACCCCCACCACTTCCATCAACAGGGCATTTGAAGCATCCACCACCCTTTCAGTGAAAAAGTATTTCCTGACGTTGTGTTTCAGTTTACCCCCTTGCAGCTTCATGTTATGCCCTCTAGTTTTACAGCTTCCCTGTCTTTGAAAAAGGTTTGTTTGTTCATTATTACCCTAAGTATTTAAAGGTCTGTATCATGTCTCCTCTGTCCCTTCTCTCCTCTAGAGTATACATTATTTAGGTCTTCAAGTGTCTTCTCCTATGTCTTCTGGTGCAAGCTGAAAATCATTTTGGTTACCTTCCTTTGAACAGTTTCCAGTTTTTTTTATTTCCTTTGCGAGATACGGTCTCCAAAACTGAACACAATATTCCAAGTGAGGCCTCACCAGCAACTTGTATGGTGGCATTAGTACCTCCTCCTTTCTGCTGGTAATTCCTCTCTGTATGCAACCCAGAATCTTTCTGGCTTTGGCCAATGCCTTGCCACACTGTTTCTTCAAGTTGAGATCTGAGGAAACAATCGCTCTGAGGTCCTTCAACTGGTCTGTGCACACCAACCTCTTGCCCCTTATTGCATACAATTCCCTTGGATTTCTGCATCCCAAGTGCATAAGAACATAAGATATGCCATACTGGGTCAGACCAAGGTCCATCAAGCCCAGTATTCTGTTTCCAACAGTGGCCAATCTAGGTCATACGTACCTAGCAGTTTCCCCAAGGGACACAGGTTCCACAATGCTTGTATTGGTTCAAGCATTGATATCCTGGGTCCCTTCTTAATAATGGTTTATGGACCTTTCCTCCAGGAACTTGTCCAAACCTTTTTTAAACCCAGCTACACTAACAGCCTTTACTAAATCCAACGGTAACAAATTCCAGAGTTTGATTACACGTTGAGTGAAAAAATATTTTCTTTTATTAGTCTTAAATAGCTTACCCTGTAGCTTCATTGCATCTCCCCTAGTCTTTCTATATTCTGATAAGGTAAACAATCGATCTACGTTTACCCGTTCCACTCCGTTCATTAATTTATAGACTTCTATCATATCTCCCCTCAGCCGTCTCTTTTCCAGGTTAAAGAGCCCTAACCTTTTTAGCCTTTCTTCATAGGAGTATCCTTCCATCCCCTTTACCATTTTGGTGGCTCTTCTCTGAACCTTTTCTAAAATCGCTATATCCTTTTTAAAATACGGCGACCAGAATTGCACACAATATTCAAGGTGCGGTCTCACCATGGAACGATATAGAGGCATTATAATATCTTTTGTTTTATTTTCCATTCCTTTCCTTATCATACCTAGCATTCTATTTGCTCTCTTGGCCGCCGCTGCACACTGGGCCGAGGGTTTTAACATGGTATCCACAATGACGCCTAAATCTTTTACCTGGGTGATGGTTCCTAATGTGGAACCTTGCATCGTGTAACCATAGTTTGGGTTGTTCTTCCCTAGGTGCATAACCTTGCACTTGTCCACATTAAATTTCATCTGCCATTCTGATTTCATCTGCCAGTCTTCCAATTTATCAAGATCCTCTTGCAATTTTCCACAATCCTCTTGGGTTTTAACAACTTTAATAGTTTTGTGTCATCTGCAAATTTGATAACCTCACTCGTTATTCCACTTTCCAGGTCATTTATGAATATGTCAAAAAGCAGCGGACCCAGCACAGATCCCTGGGGTACACCACTATTCACCTTTCTCCATTGGGAAAATTGGCCATTTAGCCCTACCCTCTGCTTTCTCTCTTTTAACCAGTTCCTGATCCACAACAGTACACTGCCTCCTATCCCATGACTCTCTAGTTTTGCCAAAGGTCTCTCATGAGGGACCTTGTCAAAGGCTTTCTGAAAGTCCAGATACACAATATCAACCGACTCACCTTTGTCCACCTGATTATTCACTCCTTCAAAAAAACATAACAGATTACTAAGACAAGATCTTCCTTGTCTAAAGCCATGTTGGCTGTCTCACATTAGGTCATGACTATCTACATGCTAAGTAATTTTATTCTTTATGATGGTTTCTACCATTTTTCCCGGTACTGATGTCAGGCTCACTGGTCTGTAGTTTCCCGGATCACCCCTGGAACCCTTTTTAAAAATTGGTGTTACATTGGCGATCCTCCAATCTTCAGGTATTAGAGATGATTTTAATGATAGTTCACAGATTACTAATAGCAGGTCTGCAATCTCGTATTTCAGTTCTTTCAACACCCTTGGATGTATACCATCCGGCCCAGGTGATTTGCTACTCTTCAGCTTATCTAATAGTTGTAATACATCTTTCCGATGTATCGATATTTCCTTCAATTCTTCCGCACCTTTAAATACCACTTCAGTCATGGGTAACATCCCTACGTCTTCCTCAGTAAAGACTGAAGCAAAGAATTCATTCAGTCTCTCCGCTATCGCCTTGTCGCCTCTTAGTGCTCCTTTAACCCCTTTATCATCTAATGGACCAACTGACTCTCTCACAGGTTTTTTGCTACGAATGTACTTGAAAAGGTCTTTACTTCGCGTTTTTGCTTCTGCAGCAAGCTTCTTTTCAAATTCTCCCTTTGCCTGCCTTATCAATGCCTTGCATTTGACTTGCCAGTGCTTGTGCTGTTTCCAGGTTTCGTCGTTTGGCTCTTTTTTCCATTTCCTGAAAGATGCTTTTTTGGCAACAAAAGCCTCTCTGACCTCATCTTTAAACCATGCTGGCAGTTTTTTGGACTTCCTTCCACTTTTCTTAAAGCGTGGAATACAGCTGATCTGGGCTTCCAAGATAGTATTTTTCAAAAACAGCCAAGCCTGATGTATGTCTTTAACCTTTGCAACTGCTCCTTTTAGTTTTTTCTTAACTGTTTTCCTCATTTTATCATAGTCTCCCTTTCGAAAGTTAAATCGTAGTACTGTGGATTTCCTTACTATCCCTCCTCCACTAATTAAATCAAAGGCGATCATGCTATGATCACTATTGCCAAGTGGCCCCAACAACCTTATCTCTTGCACTAGATCTGGTGTTCCACTAAGGATTAGGTCTAATATGGCTTCCCCTCTGGTAGGTTCATGAACCAGCTGCTCCAAGAAGCAGTCATTTATTTCAGCTAGGAACGTGACACTAACCCAGTCGATACCGGGGTAGTTGAAATCACCCATTATTATTACTGTGCTGTAACTTTTGTTAGATTCCTTGATTTCTTTGAGCATTTCATCATCCATTTGGTCATTCTGGCCAGGCGCTCAATAGTACACCCCCACTGCCATTGCCTTGCCCCTTTTACATGGAATTTCAATCCATATAGATTCTACAGCAGATTTTGTTTCCTGCAAAACTTTAATCCTTTCTGACTCAATGCCCTCTCTACCATAGAGAGCAACCCCTCCACCAATTTGATCAGCTCTATCATTACAATATAGTTTGTACCCAGGTATCACAGTGTCCCACTGGTTGTCCTCCTTCCACCATGTCTCTGATATTCCAATCATATCTAACATTTCATTTAGTGCTATATATTCTAACTCTCCCATCTTATTTTTTAGACTTCTAGCATTTGCATACAAGCATTTTAGAGAATGTATTTTATTCATATTAATTTGGCTGTTGTTAGACATGGGTAATTTGGGATCTTTAAGCTCTGTCTGCTCCATACTTGAGGGCATTTGGGCTACTTTACTCTTTTGTGGAACCTCTCTGCTTTTGGTAGTATCCTTCAAAGATACATTCTTCCGAACCATCCGCTCTTGGGCGACTGTCGGCATTCCCCTAATATCTAGTTTAAAAGCTGCTCTATCTCCTTTTTAAAGGTTAATGCCAGCAGCCTGGTTCCATCCCGGTTAAGGTGAAGCCCATCCCTTCGGAAGAGCCCCTCCTTTCCCCAGAATGTTCCCCAGTTCCTAACAAATCCAAAACCCTCATCTCTACACCATTATCTCATCCACGCATTGAGACTCCGGAGCTCTGCCTGCCTTTTGGGTCCTGCGCGTGGAACAGGAAGCATTTCGGAGAATGCTACCCTGGAAGTTCTTCCTATCTAAAAGCCTAAATTTAGCCTCCAGAACCTCCCTACCACATTTTCCTATGTCATTGGTACCAACATGTACTAAGACAGCAGACTCCTCCCCAGCACTATCTAAGACCTTATCTATGTGGCGCGTGAGGTCCGCTACCTTCGCACCATGTTCCCTGTAAAATAGTTATCTCCAAGTTATAATGCCCTGTTCAATGTAATTTCAGTTTGTTCAATGTAAACCGCATTGATGCAGAATAGAGCGGTATATAAGAGAATCTAAATAAATAAATAGGCAGGCATGTTACCAGGCGATCCTCACGTCCACCAGCCACCCAGCTATCTACATGCCTAATGATCGAATCACCAACTATAACGGCTGTCCTAACCCTTCCCTCATGGGCACATGGCCCTGGAGAAACTTACTCGGTGCGAGAGGGTTTCACATCACCTGGAGGACAGGTCCTAGTTACAGGATCACTTCCTGCCACACCAGGGTGATGCTCTCCTGTCACGTGACCTCTCTCCTCCATGGCAACAGGGGTGCTGCCAGACTGGAGGTGGGACATCAGGTCTATATCCCTGTAGGTCTCGTCTATGTAACTCTCTGTCTGTCTTATGCTTTTCAAGTCTGCTACTTTAGCCTCTAGAGAACGGACTCGTTCCCTGAGAGCAAAGAGCTCCTTGCACCTAGTGCACACATAAGACCTCTCACCAACTGGGAGACTCTGCATGACACTGCACTTCTTCATATTAAATCTTATCTGCCATTAGACCCTTCTTCCAGCTTTTGTAGATCTTTCCTCATGATATCCACTCCCTCAGGGAAGTCCACTCTGTTGAACATTTTCATGTTTTCTGCAAAAAGACAGTCTTTTCCATTCAGGTCCATCAGCAATATCACTCACAAATACATTGACCAGTACCGGTTTCAGGACTGATCCCTGGGATATGCCACTAATTACCTTTCTTTCATCACCTTCTGTTGTCTGTCAGTCAACCGATTTCTGATCCAGTTCACCATGTTGGAACCCATCCCCAGGCTGTTCAGTTTACTGATAAGTCTCCTAAGAGGAACAGTATCAAAGGCTTTGCTGAAATCTATTTAGATCACATCACCCAGTCAAAGAACTCAATCAGATTTGTTTGGTATGATCGTCCTTTGATAAAACCTTGTTGCCTCGGATCATCCAACCTATTGGCTTCAAGAAAGTCCACTATTCTCTTTCAGGAGTGCCACCATACATTTCCCACCACCGAGGTAAGATTTACTGGCCTGTAGTTTGCCACTTCTTACCTATTACCACCCTTGTGAAGAGGTACCACATTAGCCCTTCTCCAGTCCTGTGAAACTTCTCCTGTCTTCAGGGGTCTATTAAAAACATCCTTTAAAGACCCTGAAAGAATCTCTCTGAGCTCTTTTAGTATCCTGGGATGTATCCCATCTGGTCCCATGGCCTTGCCAACTTTCAGTTTTACAAGCTGTTCAAACATCTTCTGTAAATGTAGTAGTATCTTCTCTAATCACATTTGTATATTTGTTAAACACAAGTGGTCCTTCTCCAGGATTTTCTTTAGTAAAAACAGAACAGAAGTATTTGGTTAGCATTTTCAATGTCAATGTCACTTTCCATAAATCTGTTCTCGGCACTTTTGAGTCTTGCAATTATACCTCTGATCTTCCTCTTCTCCCGAATATACCTGAAAAAAGTCATCACACTTTAGATCTTTAGCCATCATGTCTTCCGCCTTTGATTTCGTTATCCTTATTTCTTTTTGTCTCTTTTAGCTATATTCTGTATTCTTTTCTAAGTTCCTCTGTTTGCAAACTTCTGAATTTTGTGAAAGTTGTGTTTTTTGCCTTTATTTGTACAGCTACTTCTTTGGAAAACCAGATAGGTTTCCTTTTCCTCTTGTTTTTATTTACTTTCCTTACATATGTACCTGTTGCCCCTTTTATTACCTCCTTTAGTTTAGCCCAATGTAATTCCAATTCCCTTACCTCCTCTCACCCTGCCAACTCTTTCTTCAGGCACTTGGTCATTTTACTGAAGTCAGCGTTTTTGATGTCTAGGACTCAGCTTGCTGTGATTGGACTCTGCCTTGGCTTTTATCACAAACCACACTGTGTGATGATCGCTGCTGCTCACACGGGTTCTCACCCGGATATTCGACATGCTATCTCCGTCGGTGAGTATTAAATCCAGCATTGAACTTTCCCTGGTCAGTTCCATCACCATTTGTCTAAGCAATGCACCTTCGAAAGCATCCACAGTTTGTTTGTTTATTGTTTTGTTTTTTTACTTCTTTCCAGATTTGCAGAAGGAAAATTCCAGTCCACATTAGGCAGATTAAAGTCACCCAGTATGATCACTGCCCCCTTCATGGCTACCTTTGCAATATCAATAATCAAGTCTCTATCCATTTCTTCAGTTTGAGTTGGAGGCCTGTAGACTACATCAATAACATAGTATGTTACTGGTGTAGTCTACGTATGATAGTGCCATCTCCTTTTTCTAACACAATCCACAGTGCTTCTAATTTCCCCCATGTCCCCTGCATTTCAGCAGCTTTAAATGAGTTGGTTTTGGAGGAAGACAATATCTTGGTCACTTTTGACACTGAATCCTGAATTATCAGACACATACTATCCCACCACGATACCTGGCCACATATCCCGACAGAATTGGTTTGTGAACTAGATAGCATGGCATTAAAAAATAATCACACTGCTTTTCATAGCAAGTTCTATTTGCAGATCAAGGGCACTGCTATGGGGGCCATAATGACCCCTGATGTAGCTTGACTTTATGTGGCACATTTTGAAACCACATTTCTAAGTGATCACCCTTTCAAAATTAAGGTCAAACTCTGTAAGAGATATATTGCCAACCCAAATCATGAAAATATAGTCAATGACAATGAGTTTCAAACATTCCACCCCTAAATAGGGGATCTTTTCGTGACTTCTGTTGATAGAGAATTTAAGTTCAGAACTGTGCATTCAAAACATCTTTTTCCTGCAAACCCACCAATAAAAAGCACAGTTACTTACCTGTAACAGGTGATCTCTGGGAACAGCAGGACAGCAGAGAATCCAGTTTGCAACGGGGAAGTGAGCCTGCAGCCTGCCTGTGACCAGCGGCTAAAAGAGCAAAGCCTGCCTCACAAAAGAGCACCGAAGCAGAATCGGAGTGCTGATCGCTGGCTCCACCCCTCTACACGGCGTCACACAGCTCCACCAGCCAATCGGGGCTCCACTCTCCACTTTAAAAGGAGCGCGCCAGGAGAGAGTCCCTTATCCATCGAGCTCCAGGAGGAGCTGAAATCACCCACCTGGAACGAAGCCTGCAGCAGAGAATCCAGTTTGCAACGGGGAAGTGAGCCTGCAGCCTGCCTGTGACCAGCGGCTAAAAGAGCAAAGCCTGCCTCACAAAAGAGCACCGAAGCAGAATCGGAGTGCTGATCGCTGGCTCCACCCCTCTACACGGCGTCACACAGCTCCACCAGCCAATCGGGGCTCCACTCTCCACTTTAAAAGGAGAGCGCGCCAGGAGAGAGTCCCTTATCCATCGAGCTCCAGGAGGAGCTGAAATCACCCACCTGGAACGAAGCCTGCAGCAGAGAATCCAGTTTGCAACGGGGAAGTGAGCCTGCAGCCTGCCTGTGACCAGCGGCTAAAAGAGCAAAGCCTGCCTCACAAAAGAGCACCGAAGCAGAATCGGAGTGCTGATCGCTGGCTCCACCCCTCTACACGGCGTCACACAGCTCCACCAGCCAATCGGGGCTCCACTCTCCACTTTAAAAGGAGAGCGCGCCAGGAGAGAGTCCCTTATCCATCGAGCTCCAGGAGGAGCTGAAATCACCCACCTGGAACGAAGCCTGCAGCAGAGAATCCAGTTTGCAACGGGGAAGTGAGCCTGCAGCCTGCCTGTGACCAGCGGCTAAAAGAGCAAAGCCTGCCTCACAAAAGAGCACCGAAGCAGAATCGGAGTGCTGATCGCTGGCTCCACCCCTCTACACGGCGTCACACAGCTCCACCAGCCAATCAGGGCTCCACTCTCCACTTTAAAAGGAGAGCGCGCCAGGAGAGAGTCCCTTATCCATCGAGCTCCAGGAGGAGCTGAAATCACCCACCTGGAACGAAGCCTGCAGCAGAGAATCCAGTTTGCAACGGGGAAGTGAGCCTGCAGCCTGCCTGTGACCAGCGGCTAAAAGAGCAAAGCCTGCCTCACAAAAGAGCACCGAAGCAGAATCGGAGTGCTGATCGCTGGCTCCACCCCTCTACACGGCGTCACACAGCTCCACCAGCCAATCAGGGCTCCACTCTCCACTTTAAAAGGAGAGCGCGCCAAGCGCGCCCGCGCCTTGCGGGCCCGCGCCTGAGGGCCGCGCAAGAGGGCCCTTTGGCACGGCCCTTAGGAAAAGGCCCGTCAAGGAACCTCAAGCACCCACGGAAAAGAAACAATCCCACCTCGCAGAGACCAACAGCCTCCCTCAACGTACCGCTGAGCTCCCTGTAGGTTGAGCTCGCGTGGACCCAAAGAACCAACGCATCACAAATCGCAGCAAGTATATCCTACCAAAATAACGCTATTTTAACAGACTTATCTCGAACAATTAAAATTGCTGGACTAACCTAATTATTATGCCTTAAAGATCACACTATTGTTAGCATTATCACACTCAAGCTGTGACTATACCTTACCGCAATCTAGTATTGACCAACGTTATCCGTAATTCTTTATTTTCATTTAACCTCTATAATCGTTGTCCCCAAACTATTTCTGAATATTACTGTTGTCAGTATATCATTCAAGATCAACTGTTAACTCCTCCCAGATTCTCTACTACCATTAATGCACTACAGATTCACAACTATTATCAATAACTAAATCACCCCGACTTACTGTTGTCAGTATTTTACCTTGTATTTACTGTTGTCAGTAATTCACCCTTACCATCAGAATCTGTCAGAAAATTACATTAGATTTACTGTCATCTGCAACTTATTCTAGAATTACTGTCGTCAGTAGCTCATTCTTGATTTAATATTGATATATCACTTTGACTTTGCTATTGTCAGAATCTTACACTTACTGTTGTCAGTAATTCATTATTGATTTAATATTGAAACATCACATTTGACATTATTGTTGTCAGAATCTTACACTTACTGTTGTCAGTAACTCATTTTTGATTTAGAACTAGAATACTACTTTAGCTTTACTGTTGTCAGAAGTATACACCGTATTTTACTGTCATCAGTAAATTATTCTTGATCTACTGTTGTCAGTAACACACATAGAACTCCATTAACCATTATCGCAACATAACTCTACCAGATTTTATCACTGCTACTAGACACATAAATCATTATAACTCTATTTCCACAGCTAGAAGACCTAAGTACCAGATTTATAACACGTTCAATAACACAAATACGCTTCAAGAATTTATTACCAGACAATCTCCAAAAATAAACTAGAATTAAACAATGCATACTCAATCTCCCTCTCCTATCAGGATCATACTAATTTGTCTTATTATCCTCACACTGATAAACCTAACGAAATGTATAAGAAATAACTATAAAAGACCAATCCCAATAATACAAAGTACATCACGCTACGACCACCCAATACATCTGTTCAAAAACTGTACCAACCCCAGACCCAAACAATCTAGACTAATTTATATAACAATTGCACCAAAATACAACCCCACACAACCACAACCAACTCATATTCAGAACTACACAACCCTCACCTGCCAACTTATCAATGCAAGATCTATGAGAAACAAACTACCAATCTTTACAGATATTATCAATGATAATAAAACAGATATTATCTGTATAACAGAAACTTGGCTCAAAGATACAGACTCAGTATTTATGAACCAACTAAAATCAACTGAATATGAGATCTTCCATACCCACCGCACAAATAAAAAAGGAGGAGGAGTACTTATAATAAGGAAAAACCTTAATGCAAAACTAATTTCATCCAATAATATTGATAATATAGACACACTAACTATAAAAATTAGAACCACAAAGATATGTTTAATATATAGACCCCCAGAATACAATACAAACAACACTGATAACCTAATTGAACTACTGGCATCATCCACTGACACAAACCCAATAATACTAATGGGTGATTCTAATCTCCCCTCAACACATAACAACCAACCAAATCACTTCACAGAAGCAGTAAGCAACTTAGACTTCCATCAAATAATAACAGAACAAACACATAAAAAAGGAAAAACACTCGACATGGTATTCCTACCAAACTCACTTCATAACCTATATAACTCCAAATCACTCTCAAACATACCAGTCCCCTGGTCAGACCATTACCTTCTGAAATTTGATATTACCATCCCTGACAACAATCACACTAAACGAACACAACCCCCACAAAATAAGAGATTTAGAAAGTTTAATGAGGAAGAATTCTTAGATCAAATAATTCCTCACCTCACCTTAACACCTACAAATTTGGAAGAAACTATCAAATCCTGGAACAAAACTATCTCACTAGCAGCAGAAAAAAAACCTAACCTGTCAACATAATAGAAACGACAATATAATTGATAAAAAGGATGCCCCATGGTTCAACATGACACTTAAAAATCTTAAAAGACAACTAAGAATGGAAGAAAGGAAATGGAGGCAAAACAAATCTCCAACAACCTATGAGAAATACATAAATACTCTACACACATATAAAGTAGCAATAGACAATTCTAAGAGAACCTACCACTCTAACTTACTCAATAACTCAATTAACCGACCAAGAGAATTGTTCTGTATAATACAGAAGCTAACAAACAAAACATACAATTCAGATGAAATATCCATAGATATTACCCCACAAGACTTAGCTCAATACTATATCAATAAAACAAAAATACAAACAAATAACCCCTCAACAACACACACTGAAATGAAGCACACAACCTCTCATAACTGGTCCAATTTCAGCCAAATTTCAAAGACCACACTCAAAGCTACCATATCTAACATCAATACAACCACATCATATCTTGACCCATGCCCAGTTGACTGGATAAAAAAGACACACTCAATACTCTCTCCCTTCATCCTCCCCATGGTTAACATTTCACTAGATGAAGGATACTTACCACCATCACTCAAACATGTTCAAATAAGACCAATACTTAAAAATAAAACACTAGACAAATTATCCCCAAAATCATACAGACCCATATCGAGCATTCCTTTCATGGCCAAACTTATTGAAAAAATAGTTCAAACCCAACTACAGGATTTTATTGACACCTTGAACCTCCTTGACGAACACCAATATGGCTTCCGACCATTCCATGGGGTTGAAACATTGCTAACAGTCCTTTATGACACCTTACTAAGAGGAATTGATGACACAAAACAAGCCTTCATACTAGTATTCCTCGACATCTCTGCCGCATTTGACAGCGTAAACCATATAACAATGCTCAACAGACTTCAACAAATAGGAATTACATCCACTGTCTATAACTGGTTTAAATCCTACTTATCAAACAGAACCCAAACAGTAAGAATTCTTAACCAAACATCCAACACATTCAACCAAACACAAGGCCTCCCACAGGGATCCGCACTATCAGCACTTTTGTTTAACATTTACCTACAACCAGTCAGCAACATCTTTAAACGTCATGGCGTCCATTATCATATCTACGCCGACGATATAATGTTTTACCTACCATTTAAAATCCCACACCCACCACTACAACAAATAACAGATTGTTTTAAAGAACTAACAATATGGCTCAGCAATCAGAACCTACACATTAACTTCTCAAAAACCGATGTACTATATATTACTAAAAACCAAACATACACACCTCCAAGCACCATCACACTTGATAACCATGAGATCAACATAAAACAAGAAATAAAATACCTAGGTGTGATACTTGACAATAAGCTTAACATGGATTCACACATAAAATATCTAACAAAAACATACACTACAAACTTAAGACCTTGAGACAACTAAGACCTTTAATTCACTTACAAGACTTCATAACCATAATTCAAGCTATCATAACCCCACATTTTGATTTTGCAAATTTAATCCTTAATGGCATCACAAAGCAAAACATTAAAAAGATACAACTAACTCAGAACATAGCAGCAAGGATAATAATGAATATAAGTTCAATCGAACATATCACACCGATCTTAGCTGAACTCCATTGGCTACCTATTCACAGCAGAATAAAATACAAGATTCTACTAACTACATTTAAACTAATAAATAACTTAGCACCATCAGTACTCAATACACTCATCAATTTAGAAATAGATAAAAGATCACAAAGGAGTAGATACACAAACACTATTACAGTACCAAAAGACTACACAAAAGCTAGAAAACAAACCAACATGAGAGCCTTCTCTCATTCAGCACCTATCCTCTGGAATAACCTTCCTGACAACATTCGCCTACTATCAGACATAAAGGAATTCAGAAAAAAAACTGAAAACCCATTTATTCTCATTACACTATAACAAAGGAGCAGAAACTAGCCAGACTACACAAAGAGACACAGGTTAACTAGCAACTACAACCATTATATAACTACGTGCCTTGAAGATTAAATTAATGTTTACACCTACAAGCGATATATGATAATTGTAAATATCTACTATGTACATATGTTCTAATAGTTTAACGTTCTAATAATTTACTGTTTAAATATTATACTGTTACCTGTACCTAGTTCACCTGTTCTATGTAAAATGACTTGGTATGATACTACCCATACCATATAACATAATGTTCATTGTAAACCGCACTTGATACTTGTGAAAGAGCGGTATAGAAATAATTGTTAAATAAATAATAATAATAATAAATATGAGTACGTAGGTACCGACGGAGCCTGCAAGGGAACGCTCCCCAGCGTCCAATCAGAAAGCTTTTGGGAGCATCCCACAGCGCCTGCGTGCTGCCTTCCTGCCTTTCCAACTGTCTCTCCTCAGTTGAGTTTTATAGCTGAGACAGAGGGAGAGAGAGGGAAAGGAAGAGAGATAGAGAGAGAGAGACAACTCCTAGGGGAGGTGGGTGGGTTGTGAAGACTTATTCCTGCTGTTCCCAGAGATCACCTGTTACAGGTAAGTAACTGCTATCACCAGGAACAAGCAGAAATGAGTCTTCACATATGGGGACTCCCTAGCTTTTGATGCCAGGGAGAGCGCCCAGAAGTTGTGTGACCCTGGGACAGGGCTGCACTTCCCCACCTGGATCTCTGGCATCCCCTGAGGGATGGTGGGTAGGAGTTGATTAAGTATGGAACAGGTGTTTGAGAACAGCCTGACCAAACAAGGCATCCCGGCGGGAGTCCTTTTTCTAAGCAGTAATGCGCTGTGAAGGTATGAACCGAGGCCCAAGTGGCTGCTCGACAGATGTCGTCGATAGACACAGAGTTCAGATGAGCCATTGAGGCTGCCATGGCTCTCACATTGTGAGCTGTGACATGGCCCTCCAGAGAAATGTTCTTGCTCTGATAGGCAAAAGAAATACATTGGGCAATCCAGTTGGAAAGAGTTCTCTTGGAGACTGGTTGTCCCAAATGAGAAGGATCAAAAGCAACAAAGATTTGGGAAGACTTTCTATGTTGCTGTGTCCTCTGTAAGCAAAAAGCCAGAGCTCTTTTACAGTCCAGGGTATGAAGATTCCTCTCTGCAGGTGATGCATGAGGCCCTGGAAAAAAAAGACAGGTAGGTAGACCTCTTGGTTGAGGTGAAAAGGCAAGACCACCTTAGGCATAAAATGTGGATTAGTCCTAAGGACCACCTTGTCATGATGGAATCTTGTATAAGGTGGATTAGCTACTAGTGCTTGCAATTCACTGATGCGGCGTGCTGATGTGATTGCAATGAAAAAGATAACCTTCCAAGAAAGGTATTTCAAGGAGGTAGTAGCTAAAGGTTCAAAAGGCGGCTTCATAAGCTGACCAAGAACCAAATTTAAGTCCCATGCCACTGGTGGTGGTCTAATGGGAGGCTTTGTTAAAAGGAGGCTTCTCGTGAACCTTGTTACAAGGGGATGAGAGGAAACAGGTTGTCCATTTAGAGACGAGTGAAGCTGCAATAGCACTCAGACTCTTACTGAATTTGTCTTAAGGCCTGCATTAGACAGATGCAGGAGATACTCCAGCAAGGATTCCAGAGGTATGGCACGGGGGTTAAGACTCTTTTCAGAACACCAGATGGTAAACCTTTTCTACTTGAAGGCGTAAAAACGTCTAGTGGAAGGTTTTCTGGAAGCTTTAAGAACATCTTTCACTTGCTGAGAAAGAGGAAGATCCTGGTGATCTAGGCCTTCAGCAACCAAGCCCTGAGATGCAGAGACTGGGGATTGGGATGCCACAACTTTCCGTCCTCCTGAGAGAGGAGGTCTGGAGCAGACCCTAACTCTAGGGAGGGAGCTTGAGAGAGATGTAGAAGCAGAGGATCCCACACTTGCCGTGGCCAATGTGGAGCTAAGAGAATCATGTGGCCTCTGTCTCTCTGAAGCTTGAGCAGGGTTTTGGGAATTAGGGGAATGGGTGGAAAGGCATACAGGAAGTCTTGACCCCAGTGAAGGAGGAAAGCATCCCTTGCCTGAGCCCCCTGAGCCAGAGTTTTGGAACAGAATCGGGGAAGTTTGGCATTCCACGGACTTGCAAAGAGGTCTATGTCCGGGGTTCCCCAAATTTGAAAAATTTTGGACACCTGGTCCATATGTAGGGACCACTCGTGTGGAAGCAGAACTCGACTGAGTCTGTCTGCCCAAGAGTTTAGAACCCCTGGAAGACAGACTGCCAGAAGATGAATGTGATGCTCTCTGGCGAGGGCCCACAGTCGCAGAGCTTCATTGCAAAGCGACAGAGAGCCAGTTCCTCCCTGCTTGTTTATGTAGAACATGGCCACCTGATAGTCCTTGTCCACACGGACAGTCTTGTGGCTGAGCAGGGTGTGGAAAACTCAGAGCAAGGAAGATTGCTCTGAGTTCCAAGAGATTGATGTGGAGACAAGTCTCCTGTGGGGACCAGATGCCCTGGGTGGAGAGGTCCTGAAGGTGAGCTCCCCAGCCCATTGGAGAAGCATCTGATGTAAGAGTTGCCTGGGGTAGAGGCTGTTGAAAAGGACACCCCAGCAAGAGGTTCTGAGGGGACTTCCACCACTGGAGGGACAAAATGAGGCGACTTGTGTTTGCTATTTTGTCTGACAGGTAGCCTAATGCCTGGGTCCATTGGGTGGATAAAGTCCACTGAGCTACTCTCTTGTGAAGGCGAGCATATGGTACCACATGAACGGTGGAAGCCATGTGGCCTAGCAACTGTAACATCTCTCGAGCAGTGAGTAGGGGTTTCAACTCTTCTTGAGAAGCTAACTGCATCAAGCGAAGGCAACAGGCCTGGGGAAGAAAGGCCCTTGCCTTTGTGGTATCCAGCAGTGCCCCTATGAACTCCAGGGACTGAGTAGGGATCAAATTGGATTTTGAGATGTTTATTACCAGCCCTAAGTATTGAAGGATACGCAATGTGCAGGTTAGAGCAGTCCTAGCCTCTGATTGAGTGGGAGCTCGAATGAGCCAGTCGTCCAGGTAGGGAAGACACCAGCAACCACTGTCATGCATTTCGTGAACACCCTTGGTACAGAGGCCAGGCCAAAGGGGAGCACTCTGTATTGATAGTGCTTCTCCTGGAAAAGGAACCGAAGGAACTTTCTGTGAGTTGGATGGATGAGAACATGAGTGTACGCATCCTTGAGATCTAGAGAACAAAGCCAATCCTGACTCTGAAGGTATGGCAGCAGAGTTCCTAGAGAAACCATCTTGAATTTTTCTTTGACTAGGAATCTGTTCAATTCTCTGAGATCTAAAATGGGTCTGAAGCCCCCTGTTTTCTTTGGGATAAGAAAATAGGGGGAGTAGAACCTTGTGCCCTGTTGATGAGAGGGCACTTCCTCTACTGCCCCTTGGACTAGAAGAGTGGCAACCTCCTGCTCTAATAGGCTGAGGAGGGAGGTTGGAGAATTGAACTGGTGCACTCTTGTGAGAGGGGGCAAGCTGGAAAAATGAAGTCTGTACCCCTCTCTTATGATGGAGAGTGTCCAATGCTCTGCTGTGATTTGCCCCCATCTGGGAGCAAAGTGACATAGCCTTCCTGGAATGGTGGAGGGCTCTGGTCCTTCTAGAGCCAGGAAGGCTAAGTTCTCTAGCAGAAAGTCAAAGGCCCTGAGGGGGCTGAGACTGCTGGGCTGGAGCAGGCCTCGCAGCCTTTGCCTTTATTTATTTATTTATTTATTTAACAGTATTTCTAAACCGCCTTATCTTAATAATCAAGGTGGTATCACAGCAAGCAATCAAGTAAAGTGTGTGCGTTGTACATGCAGTGAGGATGAAACTTAGTTGTGTGAGGGCTGTGTTGGGTGCTTGATTTGTTTGAGCTATGTACAAGGTGGGCTATTTACAGTGGTGCTAAAACACATTTTATATACATACAGTTGTTTAGGAGGATTGGAGTGCTGTTATCCATTCTCTTAGGTTATGTGATGTGACCATAGTGCTCTATGAACAGCATGGTTTTCAGTTGTTTGGAGGATTGCTGACGTTTGGAAGGGAACTGAGCTGCAGAAGATGCTCTCTGACTATAAGCAGGATAGGATCTTCCCTTTTTTGAAAAAGGTGTTTTCTTGAACAACCTTTTCTTAGCAGGAGCAGCTGAAGATTTGGATAGTCTATCCAAAGCAGAATTTTCAGCATCCATCTGATTGGCTTTTGCTTGCCAATCCTTACCAAACAGATTTTCACCTGTACAAGGGATATTTCCCAATTCATCTTGGACCCAGGTCTCCAAATCAAATGCTTGAAGCCAAGCTATCCTACGTGCTCCTATAGCTATAGCTGAGGCTCTGCTTATGCATTCAAAGGAATCAAAAGCTGCACGGTTGGAGAATTTGGAGATATCCTGGGCATGTTTGAGCCCAGAGAGAAATTCTTGCCTTTTATTGTCAGACATAAAAGGACTTAAAGTTTGCAAATGGTCAGTGATTTCTTTTAAGAACATGCCCATGTAGAGACTATAAGAATTAATTCTTGCAGCAAGCATGGAAGCTTGGAAGACTCTTCTACCAAAAGCATCCAGGGTTCTACATTCACGTCCCGGAGGATTAGAGGCATGTCTCTTGGCACTTCTAATCTTTTTCATTGCAGACTCAACCACAATAGAGTGGTGAGGAAGCTGGGTTTTATGAAAACCAGGACAAGGAGGGACATGATACATGGTGTCCAACCTGCGAGAATGAGGAGAGGTGGTTAGAGGTGCTTCCCACATTCTTAACATGAGATCATATAGAATCTCATGAATAGGCAAGGCAGCTGCCTCTTTAGGAGTTTTAGGATATTGTAGAATATCTAACTCCTTAGCTCTAGGCTCTGACTCTGGGGCTACTGTAATAGAGAGACCCCGAGCCACCTCTCTGATAAAGTCCTGAAAAGACAAGTCTTCTGGAGGAGACATCCTTCATTTAGGAGAGGACTCCTCCTGTGGAAGAAGCATCGCTGCATCGACAGACCCTTCAGAATCCTGAGAGTCATCAGAGGAACTAAAGTATCGTCTGTCGGGATGCTCTTGCAAAGCCCGATACCCGTACCGACCGAGGTCGGTATCGGGAATCATCGGTACCGGAAGGCTGCAGAGGGCAGGGTACCGGCATGGCTGACACCGATGCCGATGTCACCGGTACTGGGATCGGTACCGATGGCGATACCGGAGCCAGTACCTGCGGAGTAGTCTGTTGTGGTACCACGGGCTTCGATGCCACAAGGAAAACCGCCAGACTGCGTTCCATGGACAGAATCCTCTGATCCATCGACGCTGCCAATGCCTGGAAGTCGGTACTGGTGGAGGACACCGGTACCCCAGAGCATAGCACCAGGAGATCTGTTGAGGCCACGCCATCTAGATTGTCCTGGAACCCCGATGATGATGCTTTAGAAGCCGAAGCCTCCCGCTGGGGTAATTTTGCCAGTGCAGAATCCTCGAGGGCAAGGCCAGAGGTATCTCGATGCTTAGAAGGAGATTTGCCCTTTGAGGATCGGCTGGATTTATGTTTATTTACCTGAGATCCATGTGAGGAAGCAGCAGCCCTGGAAGACGTCGATGCCACCGAAGCCGCATCAGAGGGAAACAGGGTACTGAGCTTGGCAGCTCGGTTCTGTCGACCTCTCAGACATCATGGAACAGGACACACAATCTTTAATGGAATGGTCAGGGCCTAAATATTTGAGACACCAGTCATGGGTGTCAGTGACGGATATAGTACCGCCACATTTTGTGCACTTCTTAAAACCTGAGGCAGGTTTTTCCATATTTAAGGAAAAAGGTTTTGGGCTTAAGGCCCAAAACTGAAGTACACCTGAAAGAAAAATAGGTGGTCTTTTTTTTTTTTTTTTTTTTAAGAAACAAGAACCGGCGGTACCGGTATAGCGTCGAGGAAGGCAGACGCATACAGAAAAGAAAGAAAGAAAAAAATAAGGAAATTCTTCTGCGGTGACAGGAACACGACCTGCTGGCTCCGCGGAAAAAGAACAACTGAGGAGAGACAGTAGGAAAGGCGGGAAGGCAGCACACAGGCACTGTGGGATGCTCCCAAAAGCTTTCTGATTGGACGCTGGGGAGCGTTCCCGCGCAGGCTCCGTCGGTACCGACGTACCCGTATGTGAAGACTCATTCCTGCTTGTTCCTGGAGATACTAATTTCTGGAATTTAAAAGCTATCCCGATTGGCAACTCAAATATAATTTGCCTGCAAGTCAATTTCTGAGATTAAAGAGATTGTGCTCTGACCAAATAGATTTTGAAAGACAGGCATCTAGTTTGAAAAAAAGATTTGAACACGGAGGTTATCCTATCAATAGCATCAAAAAAGGGTTATACATGAGACAGAAATACAGAGACTTGAACTTCTGATTGGGAGGGGTGCACCTGCTCCTGGTGGGTTCACCACTAAGCAAAGACATGGGAAGGGGTGCACCTACTCCTATCATATTGCTGGGAAGACTAGATGGACCATACTGGTCTTTATCTGCCGTCATTTACTATGTTACTATGATACAACATATGACACTTGAAGTACATGTTAAAGGACAGCTGAGGAACAGGTAGGGTTTTTGGTATGTCTCTCTCTTTTACTTCAGTGGGTACCAAAGCTCTACCAACTAAGCAATGGCTGGGAAAAAAAATATTTCTAAAGCTGTTGCTCCCATTACAGCTTCTGCATCTGTCCAGAGATCCCAATGCCAGTTGAGGGACCAGTTCCATGTGCATGATGCCTGCATGCTGAGGCTCTCAGGAAACAATTGGAGGAGCTCAGGAAAGAAGTGGTGAAATTTAGAAGCATTCGAGACAGTGAGAAGTACATAGACAAGATGCTTCTTGAAACATCCAGAGGTGGGAATTGGAGGCTACAGAAGGAAAAAGGTTGGACACAAATCACCAGAGCCTGCAGTATCAGCAATCCAACTCCTTCAGTCCTTGAATTGAAGAACCAGTATGAGGAGGAGAAAGCTCGAGCACCCCAAAGTTAAACCACACACAACCACCACAATGAAGCGAAGGAAAGCGGTGGCTGGTGACTCTCTCTGAGGGGTACTGAGGCATCAATCTGCCGACAAGATTTGATGTTCAGAAGGATGTGCTCTCTGTCAGTTGCCAAAATCCAAGATGTTATGGGGAGTTTGCAGAGACTCATCAAGCCTACTGACTATTATCCTATGTTGCTCATCCATGTTGGCACAAATGATTCTGCTAGGTATCTGTCCAAGCATATCAAACATGACTTCATGGCTCTGGGACAGAATGTGAAGCAGACAGGTGCACAGGTGGTGTTCTCTTCAATCCTACCTGTTGAGGGTAAAGGCCGAGGCAGGGAAGCTCGCATCCTGGAGATGAATGCATGGCTGCATGGATGGTGTCATCGAGAGCGTTTTGGTTTCCTGGACCATGGGATAATGTTCCAAGGGCTGCAGAGCAGAGATGGTATCCATCTTACCAAGAGGGGTTGAAGTGTTTCTGCAGCAGACTGGCTGACCTACTGGAGAGGGCTTTAAACTAGATTTGATGGGGATGGGTGAAGAGAGCCCCTGGTAAGTGAAACATTAAATATCTCTGTAGAAATGGGTAATAGGAGCAACAACTGGAAAGCGATGTGCATAAATGCCTGTAACATGGGAAATAAGATCCCAGATGTTGAGGCTTTAATGGAAGAGGCTGACTTGGATTTAGTGGTAGTTACAGAAACATGGTTCACAGAAGACCATTACTGGGATGTAATTATACCGGGCTATACTTTATTCAGGAAGAACAGGATAGGAAGGAGGAGAGGTGGTGTGGCCCTGTATGTTAAAAATAATATTAAAGCTATAGAAATGCAGGGCTTAAAAGGAAGAGGAGGCACTGTGGATAAACTAGAAAGAGCGAAAGGGAAATCCATTTGCATTGGAGTTATATATAGAACCCCATCACCGGGTGTAGAAGCGGACGAAGATTTGATACAAGACATATACAGTATTGCCATGAAAGGAGAAGTGCTACTGATAGGTGATTTCAATATGCTGGGTGTGGATTGCCACATTCCTGCTGCGGTGTCATCTACAAGTAAGGATATCCTGGATTCTCTACAGGGAGAACTATTCAGGAAATTGGTAACAGAACCTATACGTGATGGGGCCATACTGGACTCAGTGCTTACCAATGGGGAAAGTATTTCTGATGTTACAATGGGAGATCAACTCACATCCAGTGATAATCAGATGGTATGGCTCTGTATTAGTACTAGGACTGATAAAATCCATTCAAGAGAGGGTCTTAGACTTTTAGAAAACTAATTTTGTAAAGATGGGACAATACCTCAGAGAGTCTTTAGCAGGATGGAAACAGCTAGGGGATGTAGAAAGACAGTGGGCAAAACTGAAAGGGAATATTTTAAAGGAAACAAACCTTTTTGTTAGAAATGTAAATAAATGTAAAAGGAAAAGGAGGTCCTATGGTTCTCAAAAGAAATAGCTGAGAAGGTGAAGAAAAAGAGAGAGGCCTTCATGAAATACAAGAGATCACAGAAAGAGAAAGATAGGCATCTATATTTAGAGAAGCTAGCAAAGAAGTCAGGAAAGCAAAGGTACAAGAAGAAGAAATAGCCAATGCAATAAAATGCAAGGGATAAGACATTTTTCAGATATGTTAGTGAGAGGAGGAAGGGCAAAAGTGGTGTTGTCAGACTTAAGGGAGGAATATGGGTTTCAAACAAATCATAACTACACCCACCCACAAGGGAAATACACTGAACCTTGTTTTCCTCCCTGCCATAAATGCGCAACACACCCACAACAACCCCCCATCCATATCTGCAGTCCCCTGGTCTGACCACCACCTTATAACCTTCAAGATCCCAATAATGAGCACAATTGCCAACACACCAAATAACCAACCACTCACCAAACGCTTCACCCGATTCAACAAAGACGCCTTCCTCCACGATGTCATCCCTCAGCTCTCAAAGGACACAAGACCTAACCACCTCACTAAACACTTGGAATAGCACTATACAAAAAGCAGCATTCTCCCCCATTAACCATGCAAACCACTCATCAAAGTGCTCAGAAAAATGGTACACCCCAGACCTCCTAAAACCTAAGAGGCAACTGAGAAAACTAGAAAAGAAATTGTGCATATCACAAACACAACAGAACAAACTCCAATACCTTAACCTTCTCACTGCCTACAAGGATGCAATAAACAACCCCCCCCCTAAAAAAAGCACCACACAAGAATCATAAATCGTGCCCTAAATCGAAGAGAGCTGTCTGCCTTCGTCCAGTCCCTAACCAAAAATAACCAAAACGACACAGACATATGCAACATAGAACCCTACACCCTCACCAACTACTTTGCTGACAAACTAAAAAGCAAAAACCACAATCCCACCCCCTCCCCACACGAACCCCCAACGAATCCCAACATCTGGACCACATTCTGCATGCTGGACCAAAAGCACCTCTTAAAGATAATATCTAACATCAATACAACTACCTCCCCCCTGGATCCATGCCTTGTATCATGGATCAAAACCACCAAAACCGAACTTGCCCCATATTGCCTCCAAATAATAAATCAATCCCTACTCCAAGGAGTCATGCCCGCAGACCTAAAAAATCCTCCGTTCGCCCTGTACTAAAGAACAAGACTCTAAAGAAAAGTGAATCAACCTCATACAGACCGATAGCAAGCATCCCATTTGTTGCTAACATAATTGAAAAAAACCCCATCCTTAACCAACTCCAAGGCTACCTAGACACCAGTGTCCCCCTAGACACCCACCAGTATGGATTTCGCCCATTCCACGGAGTTGAAACCTTGCTCCTAGCCCTGACAACCTTATCCGAGGCATAGACAACCCTAACCATGCATTCCTCCTAGTTTTCTCAGACATTGCCTCGGCTTTCGACAACAAACCATGAAACCCTCATCACAAGACTGCAATACCTTGGCATGGGCAGAACAGTCCTCCTCTGGTTTAAATCTTACATCAGAGACTGAAAGCTCCAGATTCAAATAGAAGAACCACCCCCAAACACCTTTCCTCAAGTACAAGGTATACCGCAAGGCTCTGCCCTCTCCGCCCTCCTGTTCAATCTGTACCTACAGCCCATCACCCACATATTCAGAAAGCACAACATGCAATACTATATCTATGTGCATGACATCATGCTGTCACTCCCAATAGATATAAACAACCCCACCTACAATAGCCTAGCTGACTGCATTGAGGAAACCAACTCCTGGCTAAAATCCAACAATCTCAACCTAAATTTCAAAAAGACTGAAGCACTACATCTCACAAGGAATCACAACACCACCCAACCCTACCCAAAACCATCACCATTAACACCACAATTCTAGTCAAAAAGAAAGTCAAATACCTTGGTATAATCCTTGACAAACTCAGCATGATACCCCACCTGAAACAAACAGCCAGAACAATCCTACACAAACTAAAGACCATACAACACTTGAGACCCTTCCTTGAAGCAAGCGACTTTAGATCAGTCATCCAAGCCATCATCACCCCCCATTTCGACTACTGCAACAGCCTGTTGCAGGGTTTACCAGCAAAAAACCTACACATACTCCAACGAACACAAAACATCGCAGCTAGTATCACATGCAAAGCCAGACTAACCGACCCTTCTATATGACTTACACTGGCTACCAATAGAGAGCCAGATAAAATACAAACTGCTCGTGACAACATTCAAACTCATCAAAAATATTGCACCATCCTTCCTCTCAACCCTCCTCCTCACCCCTGCAAACACCAGATCCCGCAGAGAGAATGCTCTCCACTCCATGACAATCCCACCCTCTAGCCAAAAAAAACAAAACAAACCACCAGAGGAAGGCACAGAGGCGGCCCTCGGACCACAGGATCAAGAAGATATCCGCTACCACCCTCCCTGGGTGCGGTTGGCGAGAGCAGAAGTGAGGCAGCTGCGAGTTGCCCGGGGAGGCAAGCAGGTCTATCATAGGCCTGCCCCAGAAGCGGAAGAATATTTGCACCACCCTGGGGTTCAGATGCCATTCATGTAAGTGGAGAACTCTGCTGATTTTATCTGCTAAGCAATTGTCCTGACCTGGAAGGTGTACTGCAAAAGAGAGGAGACCCGAGCCACCGCTTCTTGGCAGAGGGAGTATGAACCCGTGCCCCCCTGCTTGTTCACATAAAACATGGCAACCTGGCTGTCCATCTGGATCAGCACAGGGCGGTTGCACAGGAGGTGGCGGAATGCTCACAAGGCTAGGAGATTGCTCTGAGCTCCAGGAGGTTGATCTGCAGAAGCGACTCCTCCTGCGACCAGCTGCCTTGAGTGAGGAGGTCTCCGCAGTGTGCCTCCCAATCCAGGAGGAAGGCATCCATGGTCAGTACCCTCTGCTCTGCGGACACCTGGAAGGGCATCCCTGCCTGGAGGTGGTGTAGGGACTACCACCAGTTGAGGGAGTCTGCCAGTTGGTGGGTGATCCCGACTCTGTCTCACAATCTGCCTGTGGCCTGAGTCCACTGGGGGCAGAGGCACCACTGGACTGCCCGCATGTACAAGTGGGCTAGGGGGCACGACATGGACTGTGGAGGTCATGTGGCTCAGTAAACAGAGGAGGAAGCGAGCCGGTATGAAACGGTGAGACTGCACCTCTCCCACCAGCTGCACAAGGTGATACGCTCTTTCCTTTGGGAGGAAGACCTTGATCTGTAATGTGTCCAGCTGGGCACCTATGAACTCCAAGTTTTGGGCTGGCAAGAGATGGGATTTGTGGTAGTTGATGACAAACCCTAGGTGCTGCAGGAAACGGATTGTTCACCCTGCAGCCTGGCTGGCCTTGGAGGCTGCGCTGTCTCTGATGAGCCAGTCATCCAGATAGGGGATGACTAAGGCCCCTTGTAGGCGCATGTGAGTGGCACGACCACAAGGCACTTTGTAAAGACCCTTGGCAAGAAGGGCAGGCCGAATGGAAGCACCCTGTACTGGTAGTGCTCTACTCCCACCATGAACCTTAAGTACTGTCTGTGGGAGGGATGAGTCAGGATGTGGATATATAACATAAGATATGCCATACTGGGTCAGACCAAGGTCCATCAAGCCCAGTATCCTGTTTCCAACTGTAGCTAATCTAGGTCATACGTACCTAGCAGTTTCCCCAAAAGACACAGGTTCCACAATGCTTGTACGGGTCAAACATTGATATCCTGGGTCACTTCTTAATAATGGTTTATGGACCTTTCCTCCAGGAACTTGTCCAATCCTTTTTAAAACCCAGCTACACTAACAGCCTTTACTGCATCCTCCGGTAACAAATTCCAGAGTTTGATTACACGTTGAGTGAAAAAATATTTTCTTTTATTAGTCTTAAATAACTTCATTGCATGTTCCCTAGTCTTTTTATATTCTGATAACGTAAACATTTACCCGTTCCACTCCATTCATTAATTTATAGACTTCTATCATATCTCCCCTCAGCCGTCTCTTTTCCAGGTTAAAGAGCCCTAACCTTTTTAGCCTTTCTTCATAGGAGTATCCTTCCATCCCCTTTACCATTTTGGTGGCTCTTCTCTAAACCTTTTCTAATAACGCTATATCCTTTTTAAGATACGGCGACCAGAATTGCACACAATATTCAAGGTGTGGTCTCACCATGGAACGATATAGAGGCATTATAATATCTTTTGTTTTATTTTCCATTCCTTTCCTTATGATACCTAGCATTCTATTTGCTCTCTTGGCCGCCGCTGCACACTGGGCCGAGGGTTTTAACATGTTATCCACAATGACGCCTAAATCTTTTTTCTGGGTGGTGGCTCCTAATGTGGAACCTTGCATCTTGTAACCATAGTTTGGGTTGTTCTTCCCTAGGTGCATAACTTTGCACTTGTCCACATTAAATTTCATCTGCCATTTTGATGCCCAGTCTTCCAATTTATCAAGATCCTCTTGCAATTTTCCACAATCCTCTTGGGTTTTAACAACTTTAAATAGTTTTGTGTCATCTGCAAATTGATAACCTCACTTGTTATTTCCTAGTGGTGACCTGTGTGGACTTGGATTGCTAAGAAAAATATAATGCAATCCTTAGTTTATGTAAAAAAAACTTGAATGGCAAAATCATCAATAGAGATGGTAGGGATATAGAAAATAGAAATATGATGAGAGAAAAAGACCACATGGCCTATCTAGTCTGTCCTTCCATATCAACAACTACAACAGTCCCCTTTTTACCTTTAGAGATCCTCTGTATTTGCCCCATGCTTTTTTGAATTCAGTTACTGTCCTCATCTTTACCACCTCCACTGGGAGACTATTCCACGGATCCACTACTCTTTCCGTAAATAAATATTTCTGCATATCACTCCTGAATCTATCCCCCATCACCCTCATCCCATGTCCCCTCATAGCCGAACTTACTTTCAATTGAAAGAGGCTCTCCCTCTGTACATTTATGCCACGGAGGTACGTATTTAAACATCTCAATCATATCACCTCTATCCCACCTTTCCTCTAAGGTGAACATATTGATCCTTAAGTCTGTCCTCATATGCTTTATAATGAAGCCCATTAATCATTTTAGTAGCAACCCTCTGCACCGACTCCATCCTGTTCACATCCTTTTGAAGGTGTGGTCTCCAGAATTGCACACAGTACTGAAAATGAGGTCGCACCAAAGACTTATACAGAGTCACTATCACCTCCTTTTTTCTGCTAGCCATTCCTCTCCGTATGCACCCAAGCATCCTTCTAGCTTTTGCAGTCTCCTTTTCTACCTGTTTAGCTACTTAAGATCATCAGACACAACCACGCCTAGGTCCCGCTCTTCTTTAGTGGACAAAAGTACTTCACCCCCTATACTATATTGCTCCCTTGGACTGCTGCAGCCCAAATGCATGACCTTTCATTTTTTAACATTAAATCGCAGCTGCCAAATTCTAGACCATTCTTCAAGCTTAGCTAGATCCCTCCTCATGTTATCTACACCTTCCTGGATAGAATCATAGAAATATGACGACAGAAAAAGACCATATGGCCTATCTTTCATACAGAGCTAGTATTGATTGTTGGGGAAAATCTTTATAAGATTATGAAGAAGTGAAGACTATTGTTATTTTTCTCAAGGCCCCTGATTTTCCAAGCTAAGGCATATTGCTTTTCAGAACTACCCAAGGGGAAGGGTCTAGTTTAGTATGCAGGGTGAAGTTTCTCAAGAAACCCTCCTTATTCTGATCTGATAGGCTGCTACACTTAAAGACTAATAGATGCTTAGGCATAAAGCACTTGTAAGCTTTGATTTGTCTCGTGTTTAAATTAGAACCTCTGCAATGTATGTTTTAGTCTACAGTATATACTATTTTTCTTTCATTGCTGACTGCTCAAGTAGATTTCACGGCCCCTGGATGCAGGATGCTGAAAAGACTACAGCTCTTTACTAAAGCTGAATGAAACAAATAACAAAAAGACAGAAAATTAAGGACTTTCAAAGTAGGGTTTGAGAGCCCTGTCAGGACAATGGGGCATCCTGAGTCAGTAGTTACGAGACTGCAACTTGAAAATGATTTAAATCTTGAGTGAATAAGGTGGTAATCCTGCTTGAGTCTTATTTTTGGTATGTTATGTGTCTGTTCTTTATCTTTGTGTATGCTATCAAGCAAAGTTAAAAGGGGATTTTATATATTGTGGCAGGCATTTCATGGAGGGCATAATTATTGTTCATATATTACAAAAACTCAAAGAGGTGTAACTATAGGTTTATTTAGGAATTCAATAGCAATTACAATTAGTAACAATTCTCAAGCAACCTTTTATTTTAACTCCTCTCTCTTGTTCAGCTGCAGATATTTAGACATAGTAATCTGCAGTTGCCTGAAGGATTTTTGGACAGAAGAGACCTACTGTTTACTTTGCTATCTGTGTTTAAGATAACATCAAGGTTGGTTGTAACTCTAGGTAAATTGTTTAAAATAACTTCATTGTTTTCAAATCAGTTTGATATCAGTCTCAGGTATAAATGTAAAAGGTTTTAATTTAAATGTGACAAAGTACTAGCATTCTGGTTAAAAATATAAAAAGTGGAGTATTTGCATTCCAGATATCCACCAACCTTTCCATGAAAACGTGTTTCCTTATGATGATTTTGAATTTACCTCCTTGCAGCTTCATTTCATTTGAATGTCTGTTTCCTGAACTGTAAGATTTTAGTTAATTATTTTGCATTGTTAAGCTCGGTGCTGATGACTGATGTACAGGACAGTAACACCATAGGCGTTAACTACACTGATCTTTCCAGTTTTATTTGTTACAATATTGGGTTTTAGGATAAATTCACCTGTTTTTCTGTATTTGAATTTTACGTGTCCAGAGAAAAAGTATACTTTGTTTTGAAAGCTTTTTTATCTCAGTTTCAGGAGTACAGTTCCTGAGAAAACTGATATATGTTGTAGCACTGTGAGATATTTAGTTTACACACTTGCACTTATGTTACCAAATATTCTTATTGTAGCAGTACATTATGTAGAGGTCCAGTATACACTCAGCAATTACAAGATGAGTAAACATTACTGTTTCTTTTGAACTTGCATTGCCCTTAAGTTTGCTGGAATTTTGGACAGAGGCTGATCTGAAATTGCTTTGTTCCCAAGCATATAGATCACATTTAGCAGAAAGATGAAACTGAGTTCCCAGAAAATATGAGAATATTTTTTTCCTAACTTATTTGTATAAAAATAAAACAACTTGAGTTTATTGGACAAAACAAAAATCTTGCTTGTCAGCAACAATCCAGAAGAGGTTTGGGAAAAAGAAACAGAGCGAGAGAGAGAGGCAGAAGGTGAGGCCACAGCTTAGGAAAAGGCAATAAACGTGATGCTTCTAATGTGGTGATCTGGGCCACTGGAATTCTGACTGCTCTAAGTTTCCTCAAGGACCCACAAAGCCTGAAGAAAATTAAATTTGTATATTTATGCCTCTGCAGAGACATGAATAGGCAGGGGAGAGTAGGCCAAGAAGAACCCGAGGAAGTATCGCCATGAGGCCCAACCACAAATGTCTTGTACCTTCTTAGGCCTCTCACCTCAAAAGGATTTTTTGACACCATAATTAATGAGTAGCTTACATAAATCCTTGTGGACACTGCAATTTCAAGATCAGTCTTCAAATGTTTTGAGTTTCCTACAGCACTCTCACTGGGAACAGTTTATACTCTAGTCACACCTGAGAGATATGTGGCCGTCCTGTTAGAAGCCATACTTCTTCCTATTGGGACTGATGTCATAAAATGTTGTGAAATAATAGTTTTATATTGTAAGAACTTTACCTATATTATTTAGACAGTTGCTATTTAAAATAAGCCCATGTCCACTTAGTACTACACCAATTAAGTTAGTGGGAAAGGGGCATTGTTTACTCACACTGTTATGCTTATTGAGAAGAATCTAAATTTATATCTTCTACCTACCATTTGTTTACAACAATACTAAGCTTTTAACAATTGCATGATGTTCTTAGCAGCCTTACCAAATAAGGATACATTAGTATGGCATAAAAAAACATGAAAAGGACCTATGTATGTACTGTAGTTGATAGAATGATGCAAGTGATGAAAAAGTGTTGTGAGGAGTGAAGTGGGGTATTAAGAGGAAGGACTCTGATGGACAGTAAACTGATGAAGATAATTTAAGGATGTGAAGTGATGTGTCTGCCTAATGAATATGTAAATGAAAAAAAATGATAAGCACTTTATTCAACAATGCCATCTCCAGTACCTTCAATTCAGGAAGTCATCTAAGTCTCAACACATACTCAACAATTGGAAATAGACACTTTGAGACAGGCTAGGTGCGCCTTGCACTCTGCTGAGCTTTGGAAAACCCACACTGGCCATGTGGTACTTTCAGATGCTTTTTTGCCTCATTTTGCCTCTGTATGTCCTTGCCAGGCATGCAAAGGGGGATGATATGATGCACAAATTCTCACAATATTGGTATAATCCTAAACTTGCCAAACTTGCAGAAGACGTGTGTGCAACTTGTCTGATCTGTAAACGGTGCAAAGGGGGCTAAGCATGTAAAGATCAGTCAAGGGCACAATGGAGTATTTCCTACCAGCAAATGAATCTCCAGGGATAGAGAGACAAGGAGTTTATCAAACTGCGAGACAGGGTTGACACCATATGAGATAGTTACTGGTAGACCACTAAAAGTTTATAAAGCAATATTTACAGGATATGATCTTAGTAAATATGGATGAAATTAAGTTTGCCTCATTGCAAAATCTAATCTAGAATATTTAGTCTTTTCATTTAATATTGGATGCTGCTCTTCTGAATGAGGCCTGGAGCCATGTCACCAACTGCAATCCAGAGATTCCAGCAGAGAGCATTGCCTATAATCCAGATGGAACAGACCATCCCAAGTACTGCTAACTACACACCACAGCAATGTGTGAAGGAGTCCCTACCTGGATCCATGCGTCCCACTGCAAAAGGGCCAAGATATCCGCCTATGAGACTGAGAGGTTCAGCTTTTGGGAGAAATCAAACCTAAACTTCAGCGAAGTCATGAAGAACTGCTGAGAAGCAGGACCAAATTATCTGAAAATAGGAAGAGGACTATTAGATTGATTGGGGGCTTTTGTGAATGATATTTTGTCTTATGTATTGTTATTCTTTTATTGTTTCCTTGGTAAGTAACTAATTCTAGGATATTTTCTGCTGGACATCATGTGCCCAATTGCTCGTTTTGCCTGTTCCCCAAATATTAGTTATTGTGGTGGCTTCTCTTTCTCGCACTCATACTGCTTTTGGATCTACAGGTGGCCAATGGTGCAAAATGGCTGGGTAATAGACTGAAATCCATGGGGCAGATATACAGCAGAAAAAGTCCTGAATATGCAGGTGAAATGAGTCCCCACTGTATGGAGTACTGATGAGAGTAACTGAGATCTATAAGCCATTTGGCTTCGGCAATTGCAATGCCGGTGGGAACAGTATATTAGATACCTTGGAAAAATATCACCCAATTTACACTAACTTCTTGTCCCCTCAAGCATTTACCTTAATGTTATCCACTATGTTTCATCCCATGTTAATAATAATAATGATAATTATATTGATTGGCTTAACCTTATGGAACTGTATTCTCACTTATTGTATTTCCAAATGAACTACAAGGGCAATTCAGCCAGTGCTTACATACAATATCCTTGCTGATCCACGGGTGGCATGTATTACAAATTAAAGATCATTTGAATCAGCAAGGAATATTGAACTTTTGAACCATCCCGTAATGTGAGGAATCATGCTGAGATAACTGTTTATTAGCCCGGAGACCAAAGGTATAGGGAATGACTGATCAGAATTGTTTATTAACTCGGAGAGTAAACAAAGGCTGGAGAAGGACTGGTCAGAAATTTCTGTTTAGCAAAGGTGTATGATGTGGAGAATATCTGTAGAGAAAACCTCATGTGAGGAGTCATGCTGCCCAGCTGTGACACAACGAGCTAGAAAATCCAGGACAGGTAGAGAGCTGATGTCCGTATGGCCAGCACGTGCCAGCACATGAGGAATCCCAGACTTTTCTCCAGCCTTCGCTGTGGCTCTCCCAGCTGATGATAAAAGGGGGCTGTGATGTCGTCAGTTTGGTGATGCATTGTTCTATGTGTTGTCCTTGTAATATTGTTATATTGTCTAGCTAATTGTCATATTAAATAAATTATTAAATACCATGCACGTGTGGCTGTTTGATCTTGAATTTAATATCATAGCAGGGCAATGCACTTGGGCGGGAAGAGGACCACGCATGCGTGGCAGCAATCCCAAAGGCTTTCTTTGAAAGCTGGGGAATTGCTCCACACGGGCTCCATTGGTGCCAACATAACCCATAAGGGAGGATTGACTTCCTGCTTGTTCCTGGAGAACCCTCCTTTACCTCCTGTAGGACCCACTGGTCCATGGTGACTCCAGCCCTCCTGTGGGCAAAGAGCATCAGGTGGCCCCCTGTGGGCTGAAAATGGTCTCCCAGGGGGGAGGCGCCACCTGGGGAGTCAAAAGCCACCCCCCAGGCTGGGTCGGAGCTGGTGGTTGAGGTTTCTGAGTCTTCAGCTTCCTCTGCCCATGACCCTGGTTCTTAGGTTGGGGGCCCTGCTGCTGTTGGACTTAGTAGGATTGGTAATGGCCCTGGTGAAAAGACCCCTTTTTCCCCCCCTCGGGAAAAGTGGTCTTGTTCCCCAACAGTTTCTTCCAGGGAAGGATCAAGGTTTCCTCGAGAACCTCTGCCTGGTCATTACCTCGGCCTCTATCTCGGCTGCCTTGTCAGCCATGGGCTTGCCAAACAAGTTTTTCCCAGTGCAAGGGGAGATTGAGCAATTTCTCTTGCACCCATTGCTCGAGGTCGGAGGTCTGCAACCAGGTGTAGCACTGGGCCCCAATGCCTGGTGCTGCTACCTGGGCTGCGGATTCAAAGCCATTGCAGGTGGCACGGGATAGGAACTTTGAGCAGTTCTAGATCCCAGCTGTCAAAGCTTGGAACCTCTGGAGGGTTTTCCCGGCAAGGCCTGCAGAGAAGCCCACCAGTTATTGGATGAGGCCCTTGAGGTACATGCCAATGTACAATTCATAGGCCTGTATCCAACAGCTCAGCATGGATCCCTGGAAGCACTTGTGACAGAGGGTGTTGAGGGCTTGGGTCTCTGCTCAGGGGAACAGAAGAGCAGTTTTTCTGACTTTTCAGCTTTTGCATAGCAGACTCCACAACCATGGAGTTATGCGGGAGTTGGGACTTTTGGAAACTCGGGCCCTTCTTGACACGGTAGATGGCATTGAGGTGTCGGCTGACAACTGGCACAGAGGCCAGGGTCTCCCACATCTGCAGGAGCAGCCTCTCGAGGTTGGGCTGTACCAGCACAGTGGGAGTCTCCTTTGGCGGGAACTCGTACTGAAGGATCTCCAGTTCTTTTGTGCGTGGGTTTCTCCTCGATTGGAACCGAAAGGCCTGGGTCATGTCCTGGACAAAGTTGTGGAAGTCCACATCCTCGGGGGGAAAATGGCACCAGGGCTCCAGGGAAGATGACTCCGAAGGGACATCTCGGTGTTGAATGGTCTCGGGAGAGGCCGCAATGTCAGTCTCCCAATCACAGCTGGAAGGCATCAAGGACTCCAAGGCTTGGGACTCCCGCACCTCGAGGCCATCCCCAAAGAACCGGGTTTCTCCGGTGAATCTCAGGTCGGACTCCTGGAAACTGGCTGGGGAGGACCGGACACCTGAGGATCGGGACCTGGGTCCCAGACGAACCTGACATCACTGCCTGCTGCAAGGCCAGGATGGCAGAAATATTCTGCTCCAGGGCTGCCAATCTGGATTCCTGCCAGAAGGCTCTGCAGCAGTCAGCATGGGCACAGAGGACCTCGTGCCTGACGCCGGCACTCTCACGAGTGCATCCTTGGATGAGGACCCACAGCCTCGAGAAGTCTCGCCAGCTGAGGACTCCTTCTTAGAGTCCTTAGGTGGGGCACTGTTCAGAGTTGCCTGAGTCCCACCATGGGACCTTACCAGGTTTCACCTGAGGATCCTTGACTGGTCTTGAAGATTTTTTCTTTTTCTTTCTGGGCTCCAGGGTCTTTACGGAGGAGCTGCTGCCGTGGGTCTTCAAAGACACCCAGGCCTCGCAGGAGGTGCTCAGCTTGGCGCTCAGCATTGGGGAAGCCGGGGCTGAGTTGGACCACGGGAACATCCACTCCTGCAACTCCAACATTTTCTTCTTGGTTTTCAGAGTCATGGCCTGGCACAGGTGGTACTGTCATGGGACAATGCTCTGTGCAGGCTCCGTTGGCATCTGTATCACCCATATGTGGGGACTGAATTTCTGCTTGTTCCTGGAGAATCTATTGTACATCGGTAAAGCCAAGAAGAAAGTCAGAATTAGATTTCTCGAACACAAAAGCTGCTTTTCACGTAAACTGGAAGATAAACCAATGGTAACCCACTGCCTGGCCAATAATCATAGTTTCAGACATTTGAAGTTCTCTGATATCTACATACACATATTTACATATTTCCTGCCAAGAGCAAAGACTGATTTATGTCAAACACAATGCGCCCCTTTGCAAATAGACTATAAAAAGTTATTTTTATAGCTTTTATAAATTTTTTTATAGCTTTTATAAATTTCCATTTTTATGTTCCTTTCCATTTTTAGTATCCTTGCCACTCTTAAAAATATGATAAAATTATGTATAATGTATCATTCTTTTTAAATTTTTACTTTTGTTGGTTGTGGCTTTGTTTTACATGTTTTAGGAAATGTTTTTGATTTTTGTTTTTCACCCTTTTACCCCATCCCTTTTTTTTTTAACACCTTAATTGGTCCATCCTTTTTCATTTCCATTTTTACATATTTTCACGTTGCATGTTATTTTATGTTTTCTGCTTTTACAGATTTTATGAATTATCACATTTTGTTTATGCCCCTTTTATTATTATACTATCCATTTTTTATATATTTTTTTTAGTGATTTTAAAGTTTATTTTTGTTTTTGTCCTTTGTTAATCTTAATAGGTTTTAATATTTAGGTTTGTTTTATTTTTTTCTTCCTCTTTTTCCCCATTATGAAAAATCTTATGAATTGTTTTAATACATTGACTTTTTTTATTTATGCAAATTTTACAATAAACTAAGAAATAATATCCATCTTGTACAGAAAAGAGAGCTAAACAGTAAAAAACATAAGCAGAAAATGAAAGAAAAACAAATGTACCGTTAGCTCATACTAGCCCTCAATATGGAGGAGAACCCAAAGAAATACCTATATTTATTTCACAAGTCACAAAGAAAAGAAGGCAGGGAACCACTCAGTCAATACAAATTCCTATGACTCAGAGATAGATGCTTCTAAGCGATGAGCCTTTATGAAAGTCAGCAGCTGGGAGGGCTCAAAAAAATATAAGAAACAGACTGGTACTTAATCATACATTACACAAACACACAAAAGCAAGCAAAGGAACCCTTGGAGGAAAAACACAGCTTTATTATATGGTCGCCCTACCCATGTTTCGGCCATCGGGCCTTCACCAGGGGACAATGACCACTAAATGTAAAAACATAAAAAAATAAAAATTCATCAATAGACAATTACCAAAAGAGAGTCATAAAAAGAGCATGGAGAACCAAAAAACAAATATAATAAAAACAATAATATAACCATAAGAAATTTCAAAGACTAACATAAAAGCTTAAATTACAAGCAACATAGAACTAAAACAACATAAAATCCATAAGGACATATATATATATGCACGATAGTGCTTTGTATAAAAAGATGAACATGAGCTCAGTAAAAATAAATATAAGACAGACATAATAATACACTCACCAAAAGAATTAAATATGGTCAAAACCAAGGATAATGCGAAGGAAATTATCACACTAAAAGCAAAACAAATATATATTACATAGTATCAGCAATAATCAATGCAATTTTCATAAGAAAAGTACTTTGGAAAGAAAAAAAAGAAAAAAAAGACATGCTGGATAATCCTTGTCGGAAGGTCATTATATATAAAGAAAGTAAAAGAAAGAAAGTAAAAGAAAGTGAAAGTAACATGAAAAACAACATGTAAAAATACACGGCAACTACCAAATAAACTCAGGTAAGGGTAAACAGAGGACGACTTAACATTCTACAAACTGTATAGTGAGTGGAGTACAAAGGCAACTGTAAATGTACCATATAGTATGTGAGCTGAAACAAAAAGTAAGTGAAAATATAACGTGAAAAGTGAGAGATAGTGATCTGTAGACAAAAGTGTATATGTAAATTATAAATGCTTGAGGTGAAGTGGACGCAATATATATCAGTGGGAACATCAAGTACAAACAGTGGTTAGCATAGTGTCTAGAATGTCATAAAACCAGGCATCTGAATAAAGATGAGGATGAAATCTCAGATGCAATGGGGTATAAAAACAAGGACAATGGACAAAAGCACTGTAAACCGGAGTAGCACTAGGAACCAGAGTCTTAAAACAGCTCTTAATTCATAGATAGGAAAACTACATTCAATTTAAAAACACAGAAGAGAACTTTCTGGTTACCTTTCATACCCAGTAGACAGCTGTAGTTTAAATTTCATAGTCACTCAGGGCCTAGCATCAGCAAAGTACTTTTAGTTTCAAATTAAAACACAGAAGAGAGCTTTCTGGTTAAATTTAGAATCCAGCAGAGAGCTTGTAGTTTAAATTTCATAATAGGTTAGAGCCTAGTAGCAGCAAAGAGCTATAATTTAAATCAAATCAGAATATAGTTTTCCTCAGCAGCACAGGACAAGGTACTGTGTAGCAGCCCTTTTTTAATAAGTGTTATATCCCTCCCTCCCTCCCCACACCCACCCTCCCCTGGGAAAATCACAGCTTTATAGGTACTTGCACAACTTAAAAGACAGGAGGTGCTCTCAGGTGAAGCTCATTACCCAAATCAGTCATACACCAAGGACCTGAGATTAATTAAGCTTCAGGTGAACAAGGTATATTAAACTTCTTAGGTACAGTTTTAGTGGTATAAATATCCATTGCACCCTTTAGTACATATAGAACTTAAAGATCTAAACACAAACTTAAAACTAAGATGCAGACAGCAGTCCAGCAGCGGGATGTGGGCTTTCCAGTCTTTTGCATTGAGTGTCACATGTATGATTTTCTCCCAGCTGGTGAGAGGTCTTACATGTGCACTAGGTGCAAGGAGCTCTCTGCTCTCAGGGAACAAGTCCGTTCTCTAGAGGCTAGAGTAGCAGACTTGGAAAACATAAGACAGACAGAGAGGTACATAGACGAGACCTACAGGGATATAGTCCTGAAGTCCCACCTCCAGTCTGGCAGCATCCCTGTTGCCATGGAGGAGAGAGGTCACGTGACAGGAGAGCATCACCCTGGTGTGGCAGGAAGTGATCCTGTAACTAGGACCTGTCCTCCAGGTGATGTAAACCCCTCTCGCACCGAGGAGGTTTCTCCAGGGCCAAGTGCCCATGCGGGAAGGGTTAGGACAGCAGTTATAGTTGGTGATTCGATCATTAGGCATGTAGATAGCTGGGTGGCTGGTGGACGTGAGGATCGCCTGGTAACATGCCTGCCTGGTGCGAAGGTAGCGGACCTCACACGCCACCTAGATAAGGTCTTAGATAGTGCTGGGGAGGAGTCTGCTGTCTTGGTACATGTTGGTACCAATGACATAGGAAAATGTGGTAGGGAGGTTCTGGAAGCTAAATTTAGGCTTTTAGGTAGGAAGTTGAAATCCAGAACTTCCAGGGTAGCATTCTCCGAAATGCTTCCCGTTCCACGCGCAGGACCCAATAGGCAGGCAGAGCTCCGGAGTCTCAATGCGTGGATGAGACAATGGTGCAGAGATGAGGGGTTCGGATTTGTTAGGAACTGGGGAACATTCTGGGGAAAGGAGGGGCTCTTCCGAAGGGATGGGCTTCACCTTAACCGGGATGGAACCAGGCTGCTGGCATTAACCTTTAAAAAGGAGATAGAGCAGCTTTTAAACTAGATAATAGGGGAAAGCCGACAGTCGTCCAAGAGCGCATGGTTCGGAAGAATGTATCCTTGAAGGATACTACAAAAAGCAGAGAGGTTCCAAAAAAGAGTAAAGTAGCCCAAATGCCCTCGAGTATGGAGCAGACAGAACTTAAAGATCCCAAATTACCCATGTCTACCAATAGCCAAATTAATATGAATAAAATACAGTCTCTAAAATGCTTGTATGCAAATGCTAGAAGTCTACAAAACAAGATGGGAGAGTTAGAATATATAGCACTAAACGAGAGGTTAGATATGATTGGAATATCAGAGACATGGTGGAAGGAGGACAACCAGTGGGACACTGTGATACCTGGGTACAAACTATATCGAAATGATAGAGCTGATCAAATTGGTGGAGGGGTTGCGCTCTATGTTAGAGAGGGCATTGAGTCAGAAAGGATTAAAGTTTTGCAAGAAACAAAATTTGCTGTAGAATCTCTATGGATTGAAATTCCATGTAAAAAGGGGAAGGCGATGGCAGTGGGGGTGTACTATCGTCCGCCTGGCCAGAATGAACAAATGGATGATGAAATGCTCAAAGAAATCAAGGAAGCTAGCAAAAGTTACAGTGCAGTAATAATAATGGGTGATTTCAATTACCCCGGCATCGACTGGGTCAGTGTCACAACAGGACATGCTAGGGAGATAAAGTTCCTAGATGAAATAAATGACTGCTTCTTGGAGCAGCTGGTTCATGAACCAACCAGAGGGGAAGCAATATTAGACCTAGTCCTTAGTGGAACACCAGATGTAGTGCAAGAGATAAGGGTGTTGGGGCCACTTGGCAATAGTGATCATAGCATGATCGCCTTTGATTTAATTAGTGGAGGAGGGATAGTAAGGAAATCCACAGTACTACCCTTTAACTTTCGAAAGGGAGAATATGATAGAATGAGGAAAACAGTTAAGAAAAAACTAAAAGGAGCAGTTGCAAAGGTTAAAGACGTACATCAAGCTTGGGTGTTGTTGAAAAATACTATCTTGGAAGCCCAGACCAGCTGTATTCCACGCTTTAAGAAAAGTGGAAGGAAGTCCAAAAAATTGCCAGCATGGTTTAAAGCTGAGGTCAGAGAGGCTGTTGTTGCCAAAAAAGCATCTTTCAAGAAATGGAAAAAAGAGCCAAATGATGAAACCTGGAAACAGCACAAGCACTGGCAAGTCAAATGCAAGGCATTGATAAGGCAGGCAAAGAGAGAATTTGAGAAGAAGCTTGCTGCGGAAGCAAAAACGCGAAATAAAGACCTTTTCAAGTACATTCGTAGCAAAAAACCCGTGAGAGAGTCAGTTGGTCCATTAGATGATAAAGGGGTTAAAGGAGCACTAAGAGGCGACAAGGCGATAGCGGAGAGACTGAATGAATTCTTTGCTTCGGTCTTTACTGAGGAAGATGTAGGGATGTTACCCACGACTGAAGTGGTATTTAAAGGTGTGGAAGAATTGAAGGAAATATCGATACATCGGGAAGATGTCCTACAACTATTAGATAAACTGAAGAGTAGCAAATCACCTGGGCCGGATGGTATACATCCAAGGGTGTTGAAAGAACTGAAATTTGAGATTGCAGACCTGCTATCAGTAATCTGTGAACTATCATTAAAATCATCTCTAATACCTGAGGATTGGAGGATCGCCAATGTAACACCAATTTTTAAAAAGGGTTCGAGGGGTGATCCGGGAAACTACAGACCGGTGAGCCTGACATCAGTACCGGGAAAAATGGTAGAAACCATCATAAAGAATAAAATTACTCAGCATATAGATAGTCATGACCTAATGGGAGACAGCCAACATGGCTTTAGACAAGGAAGATCTTGTCTTACTAATCTGTTATGTTTTTTTGAAGGAGTGAATAAACAGGTGGACAAAGGTGAGTCGGTTGATATTGTGTATCTGGACTTTCAGAAAGCCTTTGACAAGGTCCCTCATGAGAGACTTTTGGCAAAACTAAAGAGTCATGGGATAGGAGGCAGTGTACTACTGTGGATCAGGAACTGGTTAAAAGATAGAAAGCAGAGGGTAGGACTAAATGGCCAATTTTCCCAATGGAGAAAGGTGAATAGTGGTGTACCCCAGGGATCTGTGCTGGGTCCGCTGCTTTTTGACATATTCATAAATGACCTGGAAAGTGGAATAACGAGTGAGGTTATCAAATTTGCTGATGACACAAAACTATTTAAAGTTGTTAAAACCCAGGAGGATTGTGGAAAATTGCAAGAGGATCTTGATAAATTGGAAGACTGGGCATCAAAATGGCAGATGAAATTTAATGTGGAGAAGTGCAAGGTTATGCACCTAGGGAAGAACAACCCAAACTATGGTTACACGATGCAAGGTTCCACATTAGGAACCACCACCCAAGAAAAAGATTTAGGCGTCCTTGTGGATACCATGTTAAAACCCTCGGCCCAGTGTGCAGCGGCGGCCAAGAGAGCAAATAGAATGCTAGGTATGATAAGGAAAGGAATGGAAAATAAAACAAAAGATATTATAATGCCTCTATATCGTTCCATGGTGAGACCGCACCTTGAATATTGTGTGCAATTCTGGTCGCCATATCTTAAAAAGGATATAGCAATTTTAGAAAAGGTTCAGAGAAGAGCCACCAAAATGGTAAAGGGGATGGAAGGCTACTCCTATGAAGAAAGGCTAAAAAGGTTGGGGCTCTTTAACCTGGAAAAGAGACGGCTGAGGGGAGATATGATAGAAGTCTATAAATTAATGAACGGAGTGGAACGGGTAAACGTAGATCGATTGTTTATCTTATCAGAATATAGAAAGACTAGGGGACATGCAATGAAGCTACAGGGTAAACTATTTAAGACTAATAAAAGAAAATATTTTTTCACTCAACGTGTAATCAAACTCTGGAATTTGTTACCGGAGGATGTAGTAAAGGCTGTTAGTGTAGCTGGGTTTAAAAAAGGTTTGGACAAGTTCCTGGAGGAAAGGTCCATAAACCATTATTAAGAAGGGACCCAGGATATCAATGCTTGAACCAATACAAGCATTGTGGAACCTGTGTCCCTTGGGGAAACTGCTAGGTACGTATGACCTAGATTGGCCACTGTTGGAAACAGAATACTGGGCTTGATGGACCTTGGTCTGACCCAGTATGGCATATCTTATGTTCTTATGTTCTTATGTTCTACATTAAAAATTGAAAAGAAACATCCGGAACAAGAAATAAATGTAGGAACCAATATTGCATTGATAGTTGAGTAGCGTGATCACAGAAAACATAACGTTAAGATATCGAACAAGAGCATTATATATCGCTGTGAGCTAAAGGGTCATGATGGCTCTGATAAATTCTACAGTTCTGAAGAGTTTAGGGAGCTGATTAGTGGAAATGTTTTTAAAGAAACATACTAGTAAGCCACTTACCTGCAAAAACACTGTGAAACAATTGAAAGAGAAAAGCCCGCGCAAGGAGCATTTAAAACAGTGTTGCTCACTGACGTCAAATCTAAATTTGAATAAATTATTATGAAGCAAAAGAAAATCTATAAGGTAGCTATGAAAACCCACATAAATAAAAAAACTGATGAAAAACCTAATGTATCACTAATCTAAGTATAGAAGAATGAAAAAGATTATAATTAATTGATAAAGATAAATGCAAAAAATCACCTTAAATAAAAAAGGTAAAAAAAGTAGAATCATATAAAGACTATGAGGTGAACTTGGAAAAATAAAGGGGGAGGGGCACTGGGAATTCAAAATGAAGTAAAAATACAACTTGAAAAATGAGAGATCATGATGTGTAGATAAAAGTGTGTATGTAAATTATAAGTGCTCGGGGCGAAGTGGACGCGATATACGGTATACCAGTGGTTAGCATAGTGTCTAGAATATCATTAAAACCATATATCTGAATAAAGATGAGGATGAAATCTCAAAAATGCAACAGGGTATAATAACAAGAATAATGAACAGAAGCACCGTAAACCGGAGTAGCCCGAGGAACCATGTTTTTTTTTTAAAAACAGCTCTTAATTCATAGATGGAAAACTACATTAAAAATTGAAGGAAAACATCCAGAACAAGAAATAAATGTGAGTATCTCTAGATAGATTTGGAGAGATCCGAACCATCAACCCCTTAAAAGTTAATAGTCATTTCTTAAAGAAGAGCTTTCAGAGCCAATCCTTGTCAGATGGAATTGGAATCTCCTCTAATGAAGACTCCAACAAGGTGGTAACATTTAATGCCTCAACAGGTTGATTATCCAACCGAGCTGAGAAAGGAGATTTTTTTCCCCAATGACAAATAAAACATTTTCACAATAGGTGGAATCATATCTGTAGGAACCATAAGTATCTCAGTTAAATATGTTCTAAACATCTCTCTCGGTGTAACAGTTGATATCCTAGGAAAATTAATAATCCTCAGGTTTCCAGCTGCTCGATCTTACTATTCAGCATATTAAAGTTCTTGACAAAGGATATAGACTGTTCCTCAGGTAATGACACAATCTCAGTTTGCAAACCAGTTACCTTACAGGAAAGGAGTTCCACCGCTGTAGTATTGGACTGACCATTGACGGCCTGAGATGAAACTTGCAGTGAAATGGATTCACCCAAAGAAAAAATAGCTTGCCAAATTGTTTCCAAAGTGAAATTCAAAGGGCGAGCCAAAGCAAAATTAGAAAGTTCAAGCTGCCAACCAGGGGATCGATCCCTCCAATCCTGCCAATGTCGATGAAGCACCAACAACTGCAGCCATACTAGCTGCCTCACTTCCGTCTACTTCCACCGAACCGCAAGTGTGCTGAAGTTGTTCCAGGGCAAGGCTGCCCCAATACCCGGCCTTCCCAGCATAGACAGGAGCCCTTCTCCTAAGAACTCCTCCTGCTGCAGATCTCCCACACCAGACTGCTGTAGGCACACAACCTTTGGGGACAGCCTGTAGATTGGGGGAAAGAGATGGACTCCTGCACTGGCATCACTGTAGCTAGAGTATGCGCCCCCGAAGCAGCTGAGTATCGAGACAGTCTCTGAACAAAAGAATCAAGTGGACCAGTAGTAAGAGACGTTGAGGTACTGGGGGTATGGGAAGGCACCAAAAAACCCTTTCCCTTGTGCTTATGACACATACCATACAGAACCGGCTCGCTAAACCCTGACCAATGACATTTTTTGGTCCAACAATTTTTTTTTGATTGGCAGTTGGCTTGTATTTACACAGTTATGTACATTCACAATATATCCTTAATTTCTCATTCAGTTTCAGTGTACTCATTCATTGTCAATCAACCAAATAAGTGTGGTTTTCCCTATAAAATTGAGCAGTTTCATAGCATGGGCCCTTTTACACTCCTTTCAGCATGTTTCCATATACATTTGATACCTCATTGGTGATAAGTATTTTCGTACATTGATTTTAAGAATATCTGCATACATTGGTTTTAAAGGGATTTTCATGCTTTGAGCAGTGCCGATACTCCATATTTATGATTGCTAACAGCTTAATGTTTGCTTTTCCGTATGAGTGTCAACACATAGGCTTGTCTGATAGTAACATGCATTTATGTTTGGTTGCCCTATTGTTCAGTGATGAACACTTTGGTCATTTGCTCTTTATATTTTAAAGACATATAAAAATTGATCTTTGTTTCATTTGCTTTATCCTGCCCACATCCTATGTGTTTTTTGGAGAAATGTATTGGCATCCATAATCCCATCATCACCATATAATTGTGTTTCACAGGGTTAATCACTACTGCATGATTTTTTTTTTTATATTTCATGCCACTGTACAACCTCATTGTTTTTTGTTTTTTAGCAAGGATATGGTTTATGGTTGTTGGCTCTAATATTTATTGTTTAGTCTTGTATTCTATGGTTATTTGGTCTTCATATTTCATAAATATACACTATTAAGTTCTGCCACTCTATCCTCCAGTTATCTTGTGAATTTATTGTGGAAATGGCTTAGCGTTCATAACCTCATTCATTGATCACCAACCATATGATACTGTTTTATGGCGTCATTCATGAATTTTGCATGATACTGTTTTTGACTATATTGCATGCACCACTTTAGAATCATTCTTTGACAGGGTTATTAGTGTTACACCAAGGGTGGCTCACTGCTCATTCCTTCCCTTTCTAATAATGCTGGTTTACGTTGTTACCTCCACATTTACATTGTCACCTCCACAACCTTGAGGATAAAAGATACAAATATTCAAGTAAAAAAAAAAGATATTTGGGAGTTTTACTAGACCATCAACACTCTTTCACCAAGCATATAAGTAACTTGACTAAACCATTTACGCCAAACTAAAAATGATACAGCACCTAAGACCGCTTCTCTCCGAAAACGATTTCAGAACTGTCCAAGCTTTATTTAATCTTCCCACTCTTCGACTTCTGTAATGCTATCCTTATGGGCCTCCCGAAACAAAGCATTCGTCGCATACAACTAGCGCAAAACGCAACAGCTAGAGTAATTTTGCAGTCTTCATTCAAATAACACATTAGCCCAATTATAATGCAACTACACTGGCTTCCAATAGAGATTAGAATAAAGTATAAGGTACTCCACACCATATTCAAAACCATTCAATCAGATCCAGCCACCTGCCTGAAAGAATTCATCCGAATCAGTCCAGAAAACAGATGAAGGAGAAGTTGCAACAGAAACTCGCTTGAAACACACACCAATTTCAAAAACAGTAACTCAACAACATCTAAGAGAGCCTTCTCTCTTTACGCCCCAACTCTATAGAACTCACTGCCATCAAGCATAAGAGACAATAAGGACCCTAAATCCTTCCACAAGCTACTTAAAACACTCCTGTTCAGGGATTACTATGGTGAATCAGTCATCTAAACAAATACCTCTATACAGCATCATGCCTCCCACATATGACAACTTCTTATCCCTGAACCAATGATTTATAGACTTAATTCTATGTACATAGTTTTATCTGAATTGTTTTCAGATTCAAGTTATAATTACCCTATCCCTTTACACTCCTGTTAAATGGTTATATGTAATAATGTTTTAATGTAACGTCCATGCTTTGAAGTTTTTTGTAAAACGCTTTGATTCACTAAAAGCAGTAAATAAGCACAAATAAATAAAATATGCCCTACTTACTAACATTATATGATGTTGTCATTCACACTATTGGCTGTTAGCTCATTATTAAAGTTTGTTACATTTTTCAAACATTTTTCATTGTGACATTGCCCCCCCCCCCTTTCTTTCTTTTTTTTTCACACACACTTGCCTATTAATTCTATCATTTCTGATTTTATCACACTGTGTAATATTTTAGAATTCCTTGAACCCAAACTCTACTTGCATACATGTAATTGTTTTTCTACCACCCTCTTAGTGTATGTTTCAATTTCAATTCCAGTCCTTTAGCACCACCCACTGGTCACACACTTATATGGATCTTTTTGTATGAACATCATAAAATTTTATGATTTCACCAAAAGGTATTAATTGACATGTGGTCATATCTTTGTTCTATATTATGTTTAAACTTGTATCATCATTATCTGATGTTTATCATTTTTCATTTAAAATTATTTTTAATTTTCATGAATCCTCTTACAGGATTTGTGTTTGTTATTTGATTACTTTGATAAATAAAAGTACAGTTTTCATTGACTTTCCACTACTGAACATGCATGAAGTAGCCTGCCCTATTCACTCACTCAATCTCTTGCAAAGGTAGCATGTTGTGTATTACTGATTACTAATCACATTGTTTTATCTTCATTTTTTTTTATGTTGCGTGACTTTCCAAAATTGGTATGTATGTTTTTATATAGTTCATTTTTATATTTATTATTGCATTTATGTATTTTGTGGTAAATGCTGATTTTGTTGTATTATAGCTGCCCCTGATGAAGGTATCAACAGCAGAAATATGGCCATGTCAGCAGGCATAATAAAATCTGAGATTGCAGACCTGCTATTAGCAATCTGTGGACTATCATTATAAACATCTGTAATACCTGAAGCTTGGAGGATGGCAAACATAACACCAATTTTTAAAGAGTTCCAGGGGTGATTCGGGAAACTACAGACCGGTGAGCCTGACATCAGTACGGGGAAAAATGGTAGAAACCATCATAAAGAACAAAAGTGCTCAACATGTGCTCTGCTGCACTCCGGGCGACCATCTGCTCTCCTCAGTCCGAGGATCGAGCCGCCGGAGCATCGGGCCACCCACGACACACGTGCTGACCAATCGGGTCAGCCAGAGCCTACTTTAAAAGCACCGCTAATCAGGGGCCCGCGCCTGAGGGCCTCGCCAGAGGGCCCTTTGGCGTGGCCCTTAGGCTGTGGCCACACTGGAAGCTGAGTCCCGCAACAACGAGCAACAACTATCTTTAAGACCCGTTCAAGCTATCCACCCGGCTCCCGGCATGTAGATATACCTACTCTACAACCTCAACACATGCTCCTACCACTACATGAACTTCCTCTACTCCAAATGTAAGCATCATCAACCTTTTCTCATCAGTAAGAACTACTGTAAGAATTATTGTATTCTTGTATTGTATTCTCCGGTAAGATATAATTGGATTTCACTCTTATCTTACTGTTGTAAAATTCTAAACATATCCTCTCCAGCTCAATTGTTCAACAAACCAGCTACCACCTATCACTGTTCTCATCCATAACTTAACTGTGATTTCTCAGCTACAAATTAACTGGGAATTAATGTGCCTATGTTACAAAGTTCCTAGTTGTAATTATTGTATCACTCTACCCTACAATGTATCTAGCTTTTGCTTATTGAGCTTATTTATACTACAAACCACTTGCATTTCATTTCTTCAACTAAGCACTATTACAATAGACCCTAAATCATTGAAAATAGACTAACCCCTGTGACAACACATACCCTTTGACTACAAAAACTCAAAATCTCCACTCCCCCTGCCCCCCTCCCCACTAGCACGCATCCCCCACCACCTTCATCTAACCCAATAATGGATACCCGTAAATCATACTCATTCATACGATGGCTTACCCTCACCTCACTTTACCTGCTTTTGCTTACATTCCCAAATGTACTCATGTTAAATACCAGCAACCCCATACCAATAATATACTCTTCAAGGCGCCCACCCACTCAACCACTTCCCCTTTTTGCCCATCATAACCAACACCGCCGTACATGCAAACTTAAACCTATCACACTAACTCCCAACATTAAACCTCATACTCCCACTGACAACAACCCTCCCCCCCTTAAATGCGCCCTACTCAATGCGCGTTCTGCCAGAAATAAAATCCCCCTGCTTGCTGACCTCATTATTGACAACGATCTAGATATACTTTGTCTCACGGAAACCTGGTTCCAAGACACTGACACGGTCCTTTTGAATCAGATATACCCCGACACATATTCAATTAACATATGTAATAGATTGCATGGAAGAGGCGGAGGTGTAGCCATAATATCCAGATCCAACCTACAATTCTCCACTATAGAATCCACATCCACATCCGGCATGGAATCTATCATGATCTCTAACTCCTTGCTATCAATGTACCTTATTTACCGAGCTCCTCAGATAGACTCCTCCGACCTCTCCTCTATCATAGACACAGCCTGCTCCCCCCAATCCCACTCACGACCACTAGTAATCTTAGGAGATCTAAACCTGCATTCCACACCCCCTACACAGTCCTCCTCCTTCCTCCAAGCAATGAGTACTCTTCAATTTACTCAAATTTTACACCACCCTACTCATACTAAAGGAAACATCCTCGATCTAATATTTATCCCCCATCACCCTCGCCTCCATAACCAAGTCCTACACTCTTATCCACCCAATACCATGGTCTGACCATGCTATCATATTCTTCTCACTCCCATACTCCTCCATCAAACATCAACCTCCTACCCATCACCAGTACAGTGGTAAATTCAAACCTTTCAATGCAGCCAACTTCCTGGATCAAACTATCCCTTCACTTGACCTACTAGTAAACAGCAACTTAGAGCTCGACCCCATCATTTCTAATTGGAATAATATCCTATCCACTGCCTCCCTACTCCCACCAACACATCATCCTCATAAACACCGCAGAAAAACTCCCTGGTTCTCCACAAACCTCAAAATCCTTAAAAGAGAGCTTAGACGTCTGGAACGCAAATGGAGACATACCCAAGACCCCAACTTACACATAGCCTACATAACTAAACTTCAAACATACTGTTCAGAAACACTCAATCATAAAAGACAATATAATGAAAACATTATCACACGTGCCCTTAACAAACCTAGAGAACTTTTCTCCATAGCCAAATCCCTAATAAACGAACCCATCCAACATGACCAACCACCTAAAACAACAGCACAAGCTATTGCTGACCACTTGTCCTCCAAATGCCCCCCTTCATCTTCAACATATAACCCCCAACCAACCATAGATTACTTTACACAACCTCTCAACTTACCCTGCCCAAACACATGGAATGAGTTTCACACTATCACTTCAGATAATGTAACTGATATCATAAAAGGCCTGAACACCTCAACCTCAGCCCTAGACCCTTGCCCAGCCCATTGGATTAAAACCACTAATAAAACCCTTAGCCCCTATATTCTGAGCATAATACAAACCTCCCTTAAGTCAGGTTCCGTTCCACCCCTTCTTAAATGTGCTTCTATTCGCCCAGTCATAAAAGGGACAAAACTTGATCCTACTTCCCCCTCTTCTTACAGACCCATCTCCAGTATCCCGTTCCTGGCAAAGATCACTGAGAAAATAGTCCAAACACAACTTCAGAACCACATTGACGATCACTCCCCCCTTGACTTATACCAACATGGCTTTAAAAGAAATCATGGAGTTGAAACTCTACTTACTTCTCTACTTGACTCCTTATACTTACATACTCAAAACCATACTCAAGGATGTTTACTCATCTTTCTTGACCTTTCTGCCGCATTTGACTCCCTTCCTCACAATCAACTATTAACCAGACTTCACGAAATAGGACTTAGAGACACTACACTCAAATGGTTCCAATCTTACCTGAACTCCAGAACACAACAGGTCCGTCTTGGAAATGACACCTCCCTCCCATTTATACTAAAACAAGGAGTACCTCAAGGATCTAGCCTATCTGCCTTACTGTTCAATATCTTCCTTCAACTGGCTTGCAAGATATTTCAGGAACATGGCATTCAGTACCAAATATATGCTGATATGATGTGTTTCACACCATTTAACCTCTCCAATCCCAACTTCACCAAAATCAATGAATGTCTAACTTGTCTCAAATCCTGGCTTTCCCAACACAATCTTCTAATCAACCAATCCAAAACAGAGGTACTCCAAGTATTCTCCAACCTTACATACTCCCCTCCCCCAACTCTCACCATCGCTGATCTCCCACTTACCATAAAAAACCAAGTAAAATATCTTGGGATTATCATTGACAAGAACCTCTCCTTCACTGAACATATAAAAAGATCCACCAATTTAATCTATGCAAAATTACGCACCCTCCGTAATCTTAAACCCCTCTTAAACCCTAACTCCTTTCGCACTGTCTGTCAGTCTCTTACAATCCCCTCACTTGACTATTGCAACCTAATCTACCATGGTCTCCCCAAAAATACTATCCAACCTCTCCAATTAGCCCAGAATATGGTAGCTAGACTCATAACCAACAACCCCAGAAGTGCTCATATCACACCTGTCCTTTACGACCTTCACTGGCTCCCCATACAACCCAGAACCAAATTTAAAGTCCTTACCCTGATTCATAAAATAATTATAAATGAATCAGCACCCTGCCTCACTTCACTTCTTACCTTTCCTAGTAACACAAGATCACATCGTACCTCTACCAAAAACCTCCTATCTATACCAACAGCCAAAAGATACTGTAAACAACTTACTAGCAATAGGGCCTTCTCCCTCTACGCCCCATCCTTATGGAACACTCTCCCCCCCGAACATGATCCACCTTCCACCAAAACTGCCCACAATTCTTTACAAAATTAACTGTAAATATATCTTAAGTATAAAATCATCCATTGTTCTCAATCCCCGATCATGGTAGTTAGTTCTACCGCTACAGTTGTATATATTATCTGTATCATAGTTAATTGTTACTTGTTATCTAGTTATATTACCTATTTGTTTTCTTTGTTCCTTGTAAACAGTTGTAATATACTGTACTATATTGTTTCATGTAAACCGTCTTGACTTGTAGAAAGACGGTATATAAAAACTGTTAAATAAATAAATAAATAAATAAATAAATAGTCATGGCTTAATGGGAGACAGCCAACATGGCTTTAGACAAGGAAGATCTTGTCTTACTAATCTGTTATGTTTTTTTGAAGGTGTGAATAAACAGGTGGACAAAGGTGAGTCGGTTGTTATATTGTATCTGGACTTTCAGAAAGCCTTAGACAAGGTCCCTCATCAGAGACTTTTGGCAAAACTAAAGAGTCATGGGATAGGAGGCAGTGTACTATTGTGGATCAGGAACTGCATAAAAGATAGAAAGCAGAGGGTAAGGCTAAATGCCAATTTTCCCAAGGAGAAAGGTGAATAGTGGTGTACCCCAGGGATCTGTGCAGAGTCCACTGCTTTTTGAGATATTCATAAATAACCTGGAAAAGGGAATAACAAGTGAGTTTATCAAATTTGCAGATGACACAAAATTATTTAAAGTTGTTAAAACCCAAGAGGATTGTGGAAAATTGCAAGAGGATCTTGATAAATTGGAAGACTGGGCATCAAAATGATAGATGAAATTTAATGTGGACAAGTGCAAAATTATGCACCTAGGAAACAACAACCCAAACTATGGTTACAAGATGCAAAGTTCCACATTAGGAACCACCACCCAGGAAAAAGATTTAGGCGTCATTGTGGATAACATGTTAAAACCCTTGGCCCAGTATGCAGCAGCGGCCAAGAGAGCAAATAGAATGCTAGGTATCATAAGGAAAGGAATGGAAAATAAAACAAAGGATGATATAATGCCTCTATCGTTCCATGATGCGACCGCACCTTAAATATTGTGTGCAATTCTGGTCGCTGTATCTTAAAAAGGATATAGCGTTATTAGACAAGGTTCAGAGAAGAGCCACCAAAATGGTAAAGGGGATGGAAGGATACCCCTATGCAGAAAGGCTAAAAAGGTTAGAGCTCTTTAACCTGGAAAAGAGACGGCTGAGGTGAGATACGATAGAAGTCTATAAATTAATGAACGGAGTGGAACGGGTAAATGTAGATTGATTGTTTACGTTATCGGAATATGGAAAGACCTAGGGGACATGCAATGAAGCTACAGGGTAAACTATTTAAGACTAATAAAAAAAAAAATTTTCACTCAACATGTAATCAAACTCTGGAATTTGTTACCAGAGGATGTAGTAAGGGCTGTTAGTGTAGCTGGGTTTAAAAAAGGTTTGGAGAAGTTCCTGGAGGAAAGGTCCATAAAGGTTCTTACTCTGATAGGTAAAGGAAATACACTGTGCAATCCAATTGGACAATGTTTTCTTGGAGACTGGAAGTCCCAAATGAGAAGGATCAAAAGCAACAAAGAGTTGAGAGGACTTTCTATGTTGCTGTGTTCTTTGTAAGTAAAAGGCAAGTGCTCTTTTACAGTCCAAAGTATGAAGATTCCTTTCTGCATTTTAAGCATGGGGCCTTGGAAAAAATACAGGCAGATAAACTGCTTGGTTTAAATGAAAAGGTGAGACCACCTTTGGCATAAAGTGTGGATGAGTCCTAAGGACTATCTTATCATGATGGAACCTCGTATAAGGAGGATCAGCAACTAATGCTTGCAATTCACTGATGCGACGTGCTGATTGATTGCAATGAGAAAGATAACTTTCCAGGAAAGGAATTTCAAGGAGGTAGTAGCTAAAGGTTCAAAAGGCAGCTTCATGAGCTGGCCAAGAACTAGATTCAGGTCCCATGCCACTGGTGGTGGCCTAATGGGAGGCTTAGTTAGAAGAAGACCCCTCATAAATCTCGCTATGAGAGGATGAAAGGAAAGAGGCTGCCCATTTAAAGGCTTTAAAGAAGCTGAAATAGCACTTAAATGGACTCTTACTGAGTTAGTCTTAAGTCCTGCATTAGATAAATGAAGGAGATACTCCAGTAAGGATTCCAGAGGTATCGCATGGGGGTCAAGACCCTTCTGCAAACACCATATGGAAAACCTTTTCCACTTGAAAGCACAAGAGTGTCTTGTGGAAGGTTTCCTGGAAGCATAAAGGCCATCCTTTACTTGTTGAGACAGGTGAAGACCATGTAGGTCTAGGCTCTCAGCAACCAGGCCCTGAGATGCAGAGCGTGGGGATTTGGACATCCCGTCCTCCTGAGACAGGAGATCTGGAGCAGATCCGAGATCCAGAGATGGAGCTTGAGAGAGATGTAGGAGCAGAGGGTACCACACTTGCCGTGGCCAATGTGGAGCTATGAGACTCATATGGCCTCTCTCTCTCTGAAGCTTGAATAGGGTTATGGGAATTAGGGGAATGGGTGGAAAGGCATATAGGAAGTCCTGACCCCAATGGAGGAGGAAAGCATCCCTGGCGTGAGAACTCTGAGCCAGAATTCTGGAACAGAATCGGGGAAGTTTGGCATTCAGTGGACTTGCAAAGAGGTCTATGTCCGGGGTTCCTCAAATTTGAAAATTTTTGCTAACTGGTCTGCATGGAGAGACCATTCGTGTGGGAGCAGAACTCGACTGAGTCTGTCTGCCTAAGAGTTTTGAATGCCTGGCAGATACACCACAAGGAGATGAATCTGATGCTCTCTGGCGAGGGCCCAAAGTCGCAAAGCTTCGTTGCAAAGCAACAGAGAGCCTGTTCCTCCCCGCTTGTTCAGATAGAACATAGCTACTTGATTGTCTGACTGAATTAGGACTGTCTTGTAGCTTAGCTGGGTATGGAACACTCGAAGAGCAAAGAAGATTGCTCTGAGTTCTAGGAGATTGATATGAAAGTGGGTCTCCTGTGGAGTCCAGGTGCCTTGGGAAGAGAGATCTTGTAGGTGAGCTCCCCAACCCAGCTGTGAGGCATCTGTTGTTAGAGTGACCTGGGGTAGGGGCTGCTGGAAAAGGCACTCTACCAACAGGTTTTGGGTTGATCGCCACCATTGGAGAGACAAAATAAGGCGACTTGTGCTTGCTATTTTGTCTGATAGGCAGCCTGATGCCTGAGTCCACTGAGTGGACAGAGTCCATTGGGCTGCCCTCATATGGAGGCGACCATAGGGGACCACATGCACGGTAGATGCCATGTGGCCTAGTATTGTAACATTTCCCGAGCAGTGAGATGAGTTTTCAACACTGCCTGGGAGGCTAACTGCACAATGCGAGGGCTGTGGAAGATAGGCCCTTGCTTGTCTGGTATCCAGCAAAGCTCCTATAAACTCTAGAGACTGAGTGGGAGTTAGGCAGGATTTTGGGATGTTTATGACCAGACCCAAATACTGAAGGATACGCATTGTGCAAGATAGAGAAATCCTGGCCTCTGACTCTGATTTGGCTCAAATGAGCCAGTCATCTAAGTAGGGGAAGACTAATATTCCTAGAGTGCAGAGAAAGCACAGTTACTTACCTGTAACAGGTGATCTCTGGGAACAGCAGGAATTAGTCTTCACATATGGGTACATCGGTACCGACGGAGCCTGCACGGGAATGCTCCCCAGCATCCAATCAGAAAGCTTTTGGGAGCATCCCTCGCGCCTGCGCGGTGACTTCCCACCTTTCCCACTGCCTCTCCTCAGTTGAGTTTCATAGCTGAGACAGAAGGAGAGAAAGAGGAAAGGAGATAGATAGATACAACTCCTAGGAGAGGTGGGTGGGTTGTGAAGACTAATTCCTGCTGTTCCCAGAGATCACCTGTTACAGGTAAGTAACTGTGCTATCTCCAGGAACAAGCAGGAATGAGTCTTCACATATGGGGACTCCCTAGCTGTGGGTGCCAGGGGAGATCCCAGAAAATGCGTATCCCTGGACAGGACGGCATTTTCCAACCTGGATCCCCGGCATCCCCTGAGGGATGGGGGGTAGGAGTTGAATAGAGAAGAGCTGCAAGGAACAGCAAATCTAAAGACTATAGGGGAGAGGAGTCTTTAGAATGTATGTCAAGTATCATTAAAATATTTAATGAACTAGCACAATATAGAGCTTACCTACTGGATTGTAGGAAGTAGAACTGTGATGGAGTGTACTGTAGATGCAGTAACGGAATCTTCAAGGTAACTTCACAGCAGTGAGGATGAAGTTCCAAATCTGGAATGGGCAGGTGTCAACTGGGGCAGGAGAAGAACGGCAAGTCTTCAATGGAAAGCTTTATGGGAAAAAGCTGAAAACTCTTTTAGGTACAGAGTTATTAACATTGAGGACTAAAAGAAGACGACTGACCGATCTGGAAGAGTAGCCCAGTCCGGAAGGGAAGAGGGGGTATGGAAAAAAGCCCCTATTCCCAAGGAGAACAGAAGTGTACTCAGAAATATTGAAGATGTACACTGTCATTCCTAGCTGGTAAGAGATAGGAAGACAATGAAGTTTAATACTGCATGGATAGGAAGATCTATAACAAAAATAAAAGCTGTTGATGTCACAGCAGTAATTGTGTGTATAACCGCTCCCACTTACTGAGCCATATGAGAATAGGCAAGTTGACTGTCTGGACCCCTTAAGAAGGTAAAAGCTTTATAGCACAGACAGTTAGGGAGATAGTAGGTAATACCTAGTGTCCTATGGACATCTCCCAAAGGGTATATATATATAGATATATATAGATAGATAGATAGATAGATAGATAGATAGATATAGAGAGATACAGAGAGAGAGAGATACAGAGAGAGAGAGACATACATGTCTATATATATATATGTGCATATATGTCCAGATATGTGTGAGATATATATATATACATACACATATACAGATGGGCATGGCTTATGCCCATACAGATTACAAAAATATGTATGTATAGGACATATACATACAGGAATATGACTCTGAGAATACATGCCTGCAACTGAACCACAGAAAAACATTCACATGGGGAATGTGATGGGAAAAGATTCATCTAATAAGGGGGTGAAAACCACCTGAAGATATATAGAGAATCTGTTTCTGTGGTGCAGGAATGTAGTTCAGTGGAATAACCAATATGGTTGCGTGAAAGACAGAGGATAATAGCAGTCTAGTAAGAGCACGTCAGGAGTACTTTAGGACTCTGACATGTCCAGAGGACAAGAAAACGCATAGACTAAGACACCAGGAGGACCCAGTCAAGGGACTCAGAGGTATCATGTACAGTAAGAGAGTATGCGTTGTCCAAGAGGAGTAGAAAAGATAATGCCAAGCTGTAAGGAAAAAAGGGGTAGATTCCTGCCAGATTGGGAACTCCTTGGACATTCACGCAGAAAAAGCTTGTCTTCTGTATCACAATAGGAGACAAGAGGGTATAAAGAACCTATATAGCCATGGATGACTATATAAGCTTTTCCTATTATATGGAAAACCCTCAAAGACAAAGTTCAATGCTCTACAGCAAGGGCCCATAGTGGAAAGCTTCTCTGAAGATTGCAGAGAGCATTGTGCAGGAGAATTATGAGATAACTGACAGCAGTCAGATGTGGTGCCACATCCTAGGTAAGGATATGGCAAGAAGAAGATAACCTGCAGTGAGTAGTATCATGCAAGATAGTTGAAAATAACTTGCAAGCAACATTAAAGTAAGCACTGGAAGTTCTGCTTGTACAGCAACTGAACAAAAGAGCAGAGGAGATCCCCCTGTATAAAAACAGGGAGAAAAACAGACAGAGGGAGCGGAGATATTCCCGTCCCTGTCTGATGAGTTGTTCAGAGCATGCATTGAAGGATAGCAAAAAGTCTACACTGGAAAGAAAGAGAAGTGTTTCAGTATGGTACCAACTCGAGCAGGGGAAACCCTGGAAGAGAGGGGCTTGGAAGGTGACGTACCATAAGGTAAGTCAGCTGAAGGAAAAAATGTCCCTGTGGGGACAGAAACTATCCTGGGATAATTGTAATCTCCCTTTATAATAAAAAGAAAGGGAGAATTCTGTAACCCATGGACAAAAATATCCTAACAGCTTAGCATACTGAAAAGAAAAAAACAGTGTAGGGTTTGAAGAATAACTTCTGGTAAGAAGTAGTTAACTGTAGATTGCAACATACAGAAACCTATGGTTGCTGGCTATGATGAGCCTGGTTAGAGTCTGGAGACTTCAGACGAGGATGAGATGTCCCTTGCCTGGGTACATCTGGAGGATGAGCAGAAGAAGGATGAAACTTTCTTTTCCTAGGGAAAGAAGGTTTGGTAGGACATTTCCTACGCCCTGGGGAAAAAGAAGGCTTAGGACAGTTTCCAGAACTAGGAAAGTCAGTGGAGCAATGAGCAACCTGACGTAAAGCCTCTTTATTGAAGAGATTTTCTCCAGTACAAGGAGAATTACCCAGTGTATGTTGTGCCCATTTGCTCAAGTCTGAAGCCTACAGCCAGGCTGTACGACGTGCTCCAATGGCAATAGCAGAGGATCTGCTAACAGACTCAAAAGAGTCTAGAGAAGCACGAGAAAGGAACCAAGAGATATTCCTGCTATGATTGAGAAGCAAGGAATAGTCAGAGGCCTTAGGTTCTGACAAAAAAGGAGACAAGAGAGATAATTTCTCTGTGACCTCCTGAAGTGTCAGACTCATATAAAAAATATATGAAATAATTCTTGAAGCCAGCATAGAGGTTTGGAAGGTTTGACGTCCAAAGGCATCAAGTGCTTTAGATGCACGACCTGGCGGATAAGAATGCTTCTTCTTGCTTCTTACCTTCCTCATTGCTGATTCCACTACAATGGAATAATGTGGAAGTTGTTTTTTCTGGAACCCTGGAGAGGGAGGTACCTGATACAGAACGTCAATGGCTGTAGAAGGCAAAGGAACCTTTAAGGGTGATTCCCATATCCTCAGAAGAAGATCCTGTAAAGAATGATGTAAAGGAAGCATTATGTTTTCCTTTTCTGCAGGATCTTGGTTAAGAGAAAAACCAGAAATAGGAATGGCAAGAAAAGCTGCCATGTCAAGGAGAAACTTCTGAAAAGAAGGATTTCCAATAGGAACTAATACTGGGTAAGCTGAGGTTGAAGGAGCAGCTTGAGCACCAGAAGATATACTGGACTGGTGCAGAAAAAGAATCCTGCTCGATGGACTGTGATACTGACAGTTCTGATTTGAGGCAGTTAGTACTGCATCGTCAGTGCCTGGTATCGATTCCAAACTAGGCATAGAAAGGATCGATGGCACCGATGGAACTGCAGGAATCGATCCTGACACCGGTATCGGTATCGGAGATAAAGTCATCGAAGCAGTAATCAAGGGCTGCTGAAGCGGTACCGAGGTAACCAGGGAGCCTTGGTGAATATCCTCGGTACTGCGTAACCGGAAACGATATGGATCAGTTCTGAAACGCGTCGGTACCAAGTCATCTAGACTGGATATCGATTCTAGACTCGGCATTGAAGCGAGCGAGTCTATCGATGCATGTCTAGAAGGTACCGACGTTGGTGGTGGTATCAGCGATGCCGATATATGAAAGTCAATTGGAATCTCATCGAACGGCACCGAAGGTACCGAGGACATTCAAAGACGATGCCCGGCGACGAGAGGAACACTCGACACCGATGTCGGTGAGTCGGTACCGCTCAAAGTCGGTAGCAACCCCGAGCATGGCTGGGATACAGGAAAGCCAATCTGGGTCGTATTGATCGGCCCCGAAGGTACCGAGGACACCAGATGACGATCCCTGGTGAAGAGTGAGGTACTCGACACCGATGCCGGTGCCAGGTTATCGATACCGCTCGAAGCGAATACCACCCCCTGGCACGGCTCAGGTATGTTCTGTGAGGAGTGAGCCCCAGGAACAACCTGAAACCCCGTGAATGCTTTGGAGCCCGAAGACTCCCGCCGGGGTTTTATTGCCAATGGGATCTTGAGGGCAAGGCGAGGAGCCATCATCATGCTGTGCATGAGACTTACCCTTCAAGAATTGGCTAGTCTTAACAGACTGTTTGTGGGTTACCTGATCCTGGAGAGAAGAATAAACCGGTGTTCTCACCTTAGGAGGAAAAACGGTATCGAGGGAAACTCGAAAAAGGGAAGGTCTTCTCCCAACCATATAGCCTGAAGTATCAGGGGAAAAAAGGTCAGGACCCAGACAGGTTAGACACCAAGCATTGGAGTCTAAAAAGAAAACTGAGTTTCCACAGTGAAGGCACTTCTTAGGGGAAGGCGGCTCCATGTTGGAAAAGGCCTGGTAGGCCCCAAAAAGTTAAAACAAAAAACTGAGGAGAAATAAAATTCTCTAAGTTTGAAAAAGAAAAGAATAAAGCACCGGCGGTACCGGTATCGGCGGGAAAGACGGCCGCGACCACAAGAAAACAAGAAAATAAGGATTTTAAAGTAAAATGTTTCTGCGGTGACAGGAGGACGTCCTGTTGGCTCCGCGGAAAAACGAAAACTGAGGAGAGGCAGTGGGAAAGGCGGGAAGTCAACGCGCAGGTGCGAGGGATGCTCCCAAAAGCTTTCTGATTGGATGCTGGGGAGCATTCCCGTGCAGGCTCCGTCGGTACCGACGTACCCATATGTGAAGACTCATTCCTGCTTGTTCCTGGAGATATGCTGCTACTATAGCCATGCATTTAGTAAACACCATTGGTGCTGAGGCCAAGCCAAAAGGAAGCACCCTGTATTGGTAGTGCTTTCCTTGAAAAAGGAACTGAAGGAATCTTCTGTGAGTTGGATGGATGAGAACATGAGTGTACGCATCCTTGAGATCTAGAGAACAAAGCCAATCCTGACTCTGAAGGTATGGCAGCAGAGTTCCTAGAGAAATCTTGAATTTCTCTTTGAACAGGAATTTGTTCAATTCTCTGAGGTCTAAAATAGGTCTGTGTACCCTGTTTTCTTTGGGATAAGGAAATAGGGGGAGTAAAACCCTGTACCCTGTTGAGGAATGGGTACCTCTTCTATTGCCCCTTGGGCAAGAAGCATAGTGACCTCTTGACCTAACAGGTTGTTGAGAGAGGTCTGAGAATTGAACTGTCATACCATTGTAGGAGGGGGCATGCAAAGAAAGTGAAGCTTGTACCCCTCTTTTATAATGGAGAGAGTCCAATCTTCTGCTGTTATCTGCCCCCATCTGGGGGCAAAATGACACAACCTTCCTGGAATGATGGAAGGCTCTGGTCCGCTGAGGGCCAGGAAGGCTAAGTTCTCTAGATGGAAGTCAAAGGCCTTGTGGAGGCTGAGACTGCTGAGACGGTTGAGGCTTAGCAGTCTTTGCTTTTCTTTGTTTAGGTGGTTGCTGACCCTTTCAGGCAGACTGACCTGCAGAACGTCCCTGCTGGGTATAAAAGAGGGGTAAAACCTCTTCTTTTTGGAGAAGAATGGTTTCTTGAAAGATTTCTTCCTTGCAAGATCAGCTGTAGCTCTGGATAATCTATCCAAAGTGGAGTTATCAGCATCCAGTTCATTGGCTTTCTCTTGCCAATTTTTGCCAAAGAGATTCTCACCTGTACAAGGGATATTGCCCAGTTTGTCCTGCACCCAGAGCTCCAAGTCAGATGCCTGAAGCCAGGCAATCCTACGTCCACCTATGGCAATGGCAGAGGTTCTGCTTATGCACTCAAAACAGTCAAAAGCTGCATGATTGACAAACTTAGAAACATCCTGGGCATGTTTAACCAGTGTGAGAAAATCTTGCCTCTTATCAGGAAGGAGTGTGCTCAAAATCTCCAAATCTCCTATGACTTCCTTAAGGAACATTCCCATATATAAAATATAGGAACTGATCCTGGCAAAAAGCATGAAAGCCTGGAAAGTACGACTCCAAAGGCATCCAAAGTTCTACACTCACGTCCTGGAGGATTAGAGGCATGCCTCTTTGCACTCCTGATCCTTCTCATAGCTGATTCCACTACAATGGAGTGGTGAGGAAGCTGAGTCTTCTGGAAGCCAGGACAAGGAGGCACGCGATACATGGTATCCAGTCTACGAGAGTGAGGAGAGGTGGTAAAGCACAGTTACTTACCTGTAACAGGTGATCTCTGGGAACAGCAGGAATAAGTCTTCACATATGGGTACGTCGGTATCGACGGAGTCTGCGCGGGAACGCTTCCCAGCTTCCAATCAAAGAGCTTTTGGAAGCATCCCACCACGCCTGCCTGCTGCCTTCCTGCCTTTCCCAACTGCCTCTCCTCACTTAAGTTTTAAAGCTGAGACAAAGAGAGAGAGAGAGAGAGAGAGAGAGAGAGAGAGAGAGAGAGAGAGAGGAAAGGAAAGATAGATAGAGATACAACTCCTGGGGAGGTGGGTGGGTTGTGAAGACTTATTCCTGCTGTTCCCAGAGATCACCTGTTACAGGTAAGTAACTGTGCTATCTCCAGGAACAAGCAGGAATGAGTCTTCACATATGGGGACTCCCAAGCTGAGATGCCTGGAGTCCTAGCATGGCATAGATTGGAACATGCCATACCTCACAACACCAGGCATCCAGAGGATGGAGGATAGGAGTTGAAGAAAGATGCTGTGGAACAGCTAACCCAGCATAGGACTGCAGAGGAGGAGTCCATGTGTGGATGATAATTGTCATCAATGATATTGCAAAGAATATTGCAATATGGACCTCCCCTGACAGGATTTCATAGAAGTATAGAGGTTCATGGAATCTACTGGGAAACCCAGTAGAGGAACCTCAAAGAGGACCTCACTGTAAGTGGAGGTAAGAAACCTGTAGGAAAAAATAGTGGAGGTCAGAATCCTGAAAGGTAATAGGTAACCCCCAGTAGGAAAAAAACTGGGGTAGTACAAAAACGGTGGGCCTTCAGCGGAAGGCTTTATGACAAAAACCAAACTCTTTTGGCAGCAGAGTGGCTCACTCTTAGAAACAAAAGAGAAAGGCTAACTGATTTGGAGAAACAGGCACAGTCCTTGTGGGGAGAAAGGGTATGGGAACCCCTTGTATCCCAAAAGAAAGGACAAACGCTGGAGGCATTAGAGCCTGTGATTAGCTGAAGATCCGCAATGTCTCTCCTAACTGGAGTCAGCTAGGAGAGATATTGGGACATGGAGAGCTTCAGATGTATCTAACTGTAAGGTTATGGTGGAAGTTGTTAACTACCACCGAAGTGGTTGTGGAACCCCAAAAACATGCTGGATAGCATATAATTGGTAAAGCCCATCTGTCAGAATCATATAGCTATATGAGCCTGGACAGTCAGGTAGATAAATACAAAATATATATCTACCCATAGTAACAAATCTCGAGAGATACATATATAAATAGATATAGATAGAAATATAGATATAGATATAGAAGAATATATCTATAGTGAGATATGAAGGGCATAAAATACACACAAATGATAGGCATAGACATCTGTAAGATGTATGCTATAGGTATGGATATATATATATATATATATATATATATATATATACACACACACACACACATACATGTATGCTATAGGTATGGATATATATACATACATACATATATATATGCCTCTATATGGGAGTCTGCAATGAAGCAGACAGAGATATGCCTACACAAATGGTATTCACATAGGAAAAAGTGGAAAGGACAGATTCATCTAACAAGAAGGTGGAACCTACTTGAGAAGATATATAGAGAATCAATTTCCACTGGTTATGACCTACAGGGATACTAGGTAGTGGAATAACCAGGATGGTTACGTGAAAAGCAGAGGATGATATCAGTCTGCAGCCAGCAAGTCCCGAGTATTCTAGAACTCTAGCATGGTAAGTGAACAGAAGACGCATAAAAATGAGATACCCTGCTGACCTGCTTAAGGGCAAAAAGGTATCATGCGTTCTTACCATGAGGACGAGCTGGAAGGAGAAAACATATTCCCAATTGGAAATACTATGGACCAAAGCAGGGAATTAGCAACTCCTTAAGCTTTCACGTAAGAGGAGGCCTATGTCCTTTATATTAAAAGGAGAACTTCTCTAGTCATGGGAGACATGACTGAAAAAGCCTTTTTCAACCATCTAGTATAGCTGTTGGAGAAAAAGCCCCCCATGCTCTCTAGCAAGGGCCCATAGTGAAGAGCTTCTCTGTAGAATTGCAGAGAGCATGATGCAGGAGAATGAGGAGATAGAACTGGCTGCAGGAGAGCCAGTACCTATGTCAACTATACTGCCAAACCCAGGGGAATGGAGATGGCAGAAAGAGGAGACAATCCAACAAGCTTGTAGCGAAAATATTGCCAAGACAGATGACAGCACTGACTTGGAGCCACTACTAAGACCAGACAGAATGTTAGTGGAGGACAAATCTGGTTGCTGATGGACAAGAACCAGAGGTCCAAACATTAAGGCTCCTGAATTGGCAGCTGCTTGCCAGACAGCAGAAAGAATGGTACTGTTTAAAAACAGAAAAAACAGACCTTTACAAGAGTAGAAAACTCTGGACATGTCTGATGAACTGCTTCAAGGCAAGATTGAAGAAGAGGAGTCAACTCAGAGAAGAGAACGCCGCACTGGAAAGTAGCAAAACTAGAGAGGCTGAAGAAAAAGCCCTCCAGTGAAGCAATACCGCTCTTACATAGGAAAACCTGGTAAGAGGGTAAAAAGAATAGAGCTGAAGAAGACTTACAAAATAGTAAGTCTATAGAAAGGAAAAAGACATGCTGGCACAGGAAAACTATCGTTTGATAGTGGTTAGACCTCTTTCCCTAGCAGGAAGAAGAGGAGAACCCTGTGATCTAGAAGCATGAACATCCTGACAGCTCATAGAACATAGAAAGAATGGATGTCTTTGGGAAGAGATCCATGTTTAGGATTTAGAATGACAGCAGTGGATTGCTTCTATTGAGAAGAAGTAACTGTAGATTCTAACCCCAAGAGTCACAAACATCTGATGATGATTGATCAGAAACCCTGCGGTTGAGGGTTTGCTGAGCCTGGTGAGGGGTTGGATTCTTCAGACCAGGACGATGCCTCCCCTGTTTGGGAACATCTGTATGATGGGCAAATGATGAATAAAACCTTCTTCTCTTGTGGGAAGAAAGTTTGGTAGGACATTTCCTACCTACTGGGACAGAAGGTGGTGTAGAACAACCCCTAGGAACAGGTAAATCAGTGGACAACTGAGTAACCTGACGTAAAGACTCCTTGTTGAAAAGATTTTCTCCAGTGCAAGGAGTATGTCCCAGTCTTTGTTGTGCCCATTTGTCCAAGTCTGAAGCTTGGAGCCAGGCTCTACCTCGTGCCCCTATAGCTATAGCAGAAGTCCTGCTAACAGACTCAAAAGAGTCTAGGGAAGAACGAGAGAGAAACCAAGAGATATTCTGGATATGCTTAAGCAATGAGGAATAGTCTGTACTCTTGGAATCTGGAAGGAAAGGAGTCAAAAGATGTAATTGCTTTGTGACCTCCTCAAGAGATAGGCTCATATAAAAAATATATGAGAGAATTCTTGCAGAAAGCATAGATGTCTGGAAGGTTTGACGTCCAAAGGCATCTAGTGTCTTAGACTCACGACCTGGCGGATAAGAAGAGTGCTTTTTCTTACTCTTTACCCGCCTCATTGCTGATTCCACTACTATGGAATGAGGAGGAAGTTGAGTCTTTTGAAACCCTGAAGAGGGGGGCACTTGATATAAGAGATCAGGTGCCCTAGGAGGTGGGGGTACCCTTAAAGGTGTTTCCCACATTCCTAGAAGGAGATCCTGCAAGGAATGATGCAAAGGAAGCATTATGTTCTCCTTTGCTTTGGTAGAAAGAGAGCCTTGTGCAGGATCATGTCTTGGGATAGGAATGGCAAGAGATCTTGCTATATCCTGGAGGAAACTCTGAAAAGAGGGATCCCCAACAGGAATCTCCCTTGGACAGTTTAGATCTGGTTAGGACAAGGTACTTCAGGCTGGAGGGCCGGGGGTTCAAGTCCCACCTGGGGACAGCAATCTCAGGCCAGAGGGACTGGGATTTCTAATCCTATAGGCACTCCTTGTGGTCTTGGGCAAGCCACTTAACCCTCCATTGCCCATGTTCCCTGTAAGTATTAGCGTATGTGTGTCATATCCCCTCATGTTAAATGTATCTCCCAATTGACCGCTTTGACCCGGTGAAAAGCGGGATATAAATACAGCTAAATAAATAAATGAGCACCGACAGAGGTATCCAAATATATAGGAATAGAAGATCCTGCACAGTGCAGTGTGGAATGCTTAAGGGATGGTCGCCGGTACTGGCTGTCAGGAGCAGCGACCGTCATTACCACATTGTCCATGCCAGGTATCGACTCCAAGCTTGGTATAGAAGGGAGTGATCCTGTTGAAAAAAGCATGGCAGGAGTTGGCCACGATGCTACTGTGGATACCGGTACCGATGCCGATACCGGTACCGATGTCGGAGTCGAGCCCGACAGAGACATCGGAGCAGTCATCGGTGACAGTTCAATCGGTACCGAGGTAACCAAAAACCTCCGGTTGCTATCCTCAGTAGCGAGCCACCGGTATCGATCGGTGTTGGTACCAAAATATATTGGTACCCAGTCTTCCAGATTAGAGATCGATTCCAAACTCGGCATCGAGGGCAGAGAGCCTGATAAGCGAAGCATGGAAGGCACCGACCGTAAAGGTAATGAGGATATCGGTACCTGTTTCGGTACCGCGTCTGATACCGGTGAAGGAAGGTCAACCAGTGGCAACTCAATCGGCCTCGGGGGAACCGAGAGTTGTGGATCCGAATCATCGGAATCGAGCCTTCAGTACTGCCGAGAGCCGGTACCAAGGCGAGTCGGTACCCAGTCCTCCAGACTGGAGATCAATTCCAGACTCGGCATCGAAGGAAGCAAGGCTATCGATGCACGTCTGGAGGGTACCGACGTCGGTGGTAGTATCGGTGCTGGTACCGATAATGGAAAGTCAGTCTGGAGAGTATCCACCGGTCCCAAAGGCACCGAGGACACCAGATGACGATCTCTGGTGAGGAGTGTTTCATCCAACACCAGTGCCGATGCCGGGGTATCGGTACCGCTCGAAGCGGATGTCATCACTGAACACGGCTGAGTTATGTTCTGTGAGGGGTGAACCCCAGGAACAACCTGAAACCCCTTATATGCTTTGGAGACCGAAGACTCCCGCCGGGGTTTTGAAGCCAGTGGGCCCTCGAGGGCAAGGCCGGAGCCGTCTACATGCTGTGCATGAGACCTACCACTCGAGGGCTGGCTAGTCTTAACAGACTGTTTGTGGGTTACCTGATCCTGTGTAGAAGAAGGGGACGGTGCCCCGAAGTTGGAGGGCAACCGTGTATCGAGGGAACCTCGATGTTGAAGACCTCTTCTCACCAAACTGTTGTCAGGACCCAAGCAGGTTAGACACCGACTTCGAGGGTCTAAAAATAAAGTTGTACCGCCACAATCTGAACATTTCTTGGAGAAAGTGGCTGGCGGTTCCATGAAGGAAAAAGAAGAGGCCTTTAAGGCCTAAGAACCCGTGGGACACTATAAAGAAAAAATATCCCGTGGAAAAGGAAGATTTTACAGAAAAAGAAAAGAAAACACCGGCGGTACCGGTGGCGTCGGGAAGACAGCCACGACCCACAAGAAAACTAAGAAATAAAACAGACATTTTCTGCGGTGACAGAAGAACGTCCTGCCGGCTATGCGGAAAAACGAAAACTGAGGAGAGGCAGTTGGGAAAGGCGGGAAGGCAGCACGCAGGCGTATTGGGATGCTTCCAAAAGCTCTTTGATTGGACGCTGGGAAACGTTCCCGCGCAGACTCCGTCGGTACCGACGTACCCATATGTGAAGACTCATTCCTGCTTGTTCCTGGAGATGAGGTGTTTCCCACATTCTTAACATGAGATCATGTAAGATCTCATGAATAAGCAAAGTAGCTGCCTCCTTAGGAGCCTTGGGATATTGTAGAATCTCCAACTCCTTTGCTCTGGGCTCTGTTTCAGGAGCCACTGTAATGGAAAGACCCCGAGCCACCTCTCTGATAAAATCCTGAAAGGATATATCCTCTGGAGGAGACATCCTACGTTTAGGAGAGGAAGGCTCCTCCGGGAGAAGTACTCCGGTACCGACCGAGCTGTCAGAATCCTCAGACTCCTCCAAGGATTCAAAGTACCTCCTATCCGGATGCTCCTGTAAAGCACGATACCCATACCGACCGAAGTCGGTGTCGGGGGGGATCGGTACCGGTCTATCTGTACCAGAAGGCATAGCATGACTCAGTGCCGGCAATGCAGATACCGATGTTGATGCTATCGGTACCGGTGCTGGTATCCGTTGAACTGTCTGAAGCGGTTCCAAGGGTACCAATGCCGCAAGGAGAGCCGCCAGACTGTGTTCAATAGCCAGGAATCTCTGGTCTATCGACGCTGCCGATGCCTGGGTATCGGTACCGGAGAAAGCAGCTGGTACCCCAGATCATGGCACCAGTAGTTCTGCCGAGGTTGAAGCCTCAAGAACATCCTGGAGCCCCGATAATGCTTTGGAAGCCGAAGCCTCCCGCTGGGGCAATTTTGCCGGTGCAAGTCCCTCAAGGGCAACGCCAGAGGCATCTCGATGCTTGGAAGGAGATCTACCCTTTGAAGACCGGCCAGACTTATGTTTAGTTACCTGAGATCCATGGGAGGAAGAGGAAGCCCTGGAAGACATCGATGCCACAGAGGCTACATCGGAGGGAAAAAGTGCTGAGCTTAGCAGCTCTGTTTTGCCGACCCCTCTTCGACATCATCCCACAGGCCATACACTCCGAAATGGAGTGGTCAGGACAAACATTTAAGGCACCACTCGTGGGTTTCGGTGACAGAGATGGTACTGCCACACTTGGTACACTTCTTGAAACCCGAAGCGGGTTTTTCCATAGTAAAGGAAATTTTGGGGCCTAGTGCCCAAAATGGCGCATGCACCTGAAGAAGAAAAGATTTGGAAAAAAAGTATTATTCTTTTTTTAAATTTTTATTTCTTTAAAGAAAGAAAGAAAGAAACGGCGGTACCGGTATAGCGCCGAGGGAAGGCAGACGCGACCACAAAAAAGAAGGAGAATAGGAAAATTTTCTGCGGTGACAGGAACGACAACCTGCTGGCTCCGCGGAAAACAAAGAACTGGAGAGAGGCAGTTGGGAAAGGCGGGAAGGCAACATGCAGGCGCTGTGGGATGCTCCCAAAATCTTTTTAATTGGACGCTGGGGAGCGTTCCCGTGCAGGCTCCTTCAGTACCGAAGATACCCATATGTGAAAACTACATTCCTGCTTGTTCTTGGAGATACCATTATTAAGAAGGGACCCAGGATATCAATGCTTGACCCAATACAAGCATTGTGGAACCTGTGATTTTTGGGGAAACTACTAGGTACGTATGACCTAGACTGGCCACTGTTGGAAACAGGATACTGGGCTTGATGGACCTTGGTCTGACCCAGTATGGCATATCTTATTTTCTTATGTTTGTTCTATTTTACTAACTCTTCTGTTTGCGGAACAGAATGTGTACAAACATTACATTAATGTACACTTTCCATCTTGATTAAACTCAGCTACACTACTAGCCTTGATCACATTCTCTTAAATTCTATAGCTAAAAAAACTTATATGTGTTGGTCAAGCCACAGATATCAGCTACCATTTGGTTTAATTTGAAATGGATAATGACATTCCTATTAATCTGTTCCAAACCACTTATGATTTTATAAACTGCGATCATATCCCCACACATCTTGTGAAGGGAGACACTCATTCCCTTTTTTTTTTGTTGCTCTTCTGCTATATGTTAAAATAGGGTGACCAGAAAGCGTAGATACTCACCTGTAATGTTGTTCTCCAGGGACAGCAGAAATCAGTCCTCACATATGGGCGACATTGGCACTGGAGCCATCACAATAATCTCTCCCCAGCTTTCAAAAAAGCCTTTGGGAGATGTACCACGCAGCATGGTCGCTTTCCCACACAAAGGTGCCATCTTGCCTCAGTCAGATAACATAGCACAAGATGGTAAAAAGAGAGCAACTCCATGGGGAGAAGGGAAGGTTGTGAGGACGGATTCCTGCTATCCCTGGAGAATACCTATTACAGGTGAGTAACTATGCTTTCTCTGGGAACAAGCAGAGAGTCAGTCCTCACATATGGGACTCCCCAGCTTCAGGCTACCGATAAAAGCCACAGGTGACCAGAAAAAGTGAGCCGTGAAAAGCAGCAACTGAGACTGGGCTGGAGGGCAAGCGTTGCCTTATACCCCAAACAAATGACTGAGTACTGCCTAGTCGAAGGCGCTGCTCTGGTGGGACTCCCTCTCCAGGCAGTAATGAGCTGACCAGGTGGTGGTCCAGCAGTGCCAGGGAGACTGAGCACAGGTTTGCCACAGATGCCACTTTGGCCTGGGCATGACAGTGAAAGTCCAGCCTGCTCATAAGTGCTGGCAATGAAGTATGCCACCCAAGTGGACAGGGTTTGCTTGGAGACCACCGTCCCCAGCCGATCTGGGTCGTAGGAGATGAAGAGCTGTGAGGAGTGGTGGTGGGCATGAGTCTGTTCTAAGTAGAAGGACAGGGCCCACTTATAGTCCAGAGTGTGGAGAGTGGCCTCAGCCCTACTGGTGTGCGGTCACAGGAAGAATGTGGGAAGTACCACCTCCTTGTTGAGGTGGAATGGCAACACCACCTTAGGTAGAAACTTGAGGTGCGTGCGGAGCATGATCCTATTATTATAGAACCTTGTGTAAGGTGGATGGGCCACCATGGCCTGAAGCTCACTGACCCTGTGAGCTGAAGTGAGCACCATGAGGAAAATCACCTTCCAGGATAGGTAATTGAGGTGGCATGAGCAGAGGGGTTCAAATGGTGACGCTGTGAGTTTCGAGAAGACTATGATGAGATGCCATTCCGCTGTCGGGGCAGACAGGTAGCTAAAGTAGCAAGCCCCTCAGGAATTGGGTTATGAGGGGATGGGCGGAAAGGGGCTTGCCCTCGACAAGATGGTGTTGTGCTGAAAATGCACAGAGATGAACTCTGACGGAGTTGAAATTGAGTCCCACCTGGGACAGGTGGAACAGGTACTGGAGTACCAGCTAGACCGAAGAGAAGGGGCTAATCCACCTCACCGCACATCAAACAGAACCGTCGCCACTTGAAGGCATGAAAGGTTTGCAGGAAGCCAAGAGAACCACTTCCACCTCTCTGGAGAGATCAAAGTGGGCCAAGACTACTCTTCCTGCAGCGAAGCTGTCAGAGATAGGGACCCCAGATTTGGGTACAAAAGGGAGCAGCCCTCCTGTGACAGCAGAACGGATCGCACCCCAGAGGTACTGGGGCACCTGGGACAGGCAAAGGAGCAGTGGGAATCATGGCTGCTGGGCCCACAGAGATCACTGTGGGCCCTGTATAGCTGGACCCTGAACAAGGTCTTGGCAATTAGCAACATGGACGAGGTGGTGTAGAGAAGGCCCCCTGTCCACGGGATGAGAAACGCATCCGCTGCCATCCGCAAGGGGTGCAGTTGCCTGGAGCAAAAAGGGGCCAACTGAGCTTTGGCTAGGCTGGCGAAGAGGTCCATCTGCGTGAGTCCCCAGAGACTAAACAGTTGGCTGGTCACTTCGGTATCCAGCCGCCATTCATGAAGTTGGAGGAGCTGGCTGAGCTGGTCCGCCAGGACATTGTTCTGGCAGAGAGGAAGACCGCTCACAGGAGCATCCTGCTGCTGCTAGTGAAGGAGCAATGACCCCATCCCTCCCTGCTTGTTGATGTAGAACATTGCCACCTGGTTGTCGGTCTGGATTAAGAATGCTTGGTGTTGAAGGTGGTGTTGGAAAGTCTGGAGGGCGAGCGCCATCACCCAGAGCTCCAGAAAGTTGATTTTCTGGAGGCTCTCCTGCTGCAACCAGCTGCCCTGCATGAAGAGGTCGTTGCAATGGGCTCCCCAGCCCAGTTTGGAGGCATTCGTGGTGAGGATTCTCTGTGGATTGGAGTTCTGGAAGGCCATCCTAGCCTGCAGTTGCTGGAGCTGCTGCACCAGTCAAGGGAGTCTGCCTGTAGGCACCCCCCCCCCCTCATTGCTTGCAACCACTGGAGCCCACTGGGCTGGCTGAATGTGCAGGTGGGAATCTAGGGTGGGCGTGCACCATGGATGCATGTGGCCCAGAAGGCGAAGCATGAGGCAGGCAGAGGCCGAGGGTTGATCCTGGACATGCCCTGTGAGCACCTGGAGTTGTTGGGTCCTGTCCAGAGGAAGGAAGGCCTTGGCCTCGACAGTGTCCACCATTTCCTCTATGAACTACAGGCATTGTGGTGGCTGGAGGTGGGACTTTGGGTAGTTTATGATGAACCCCAGGTGTTGCAGAATGAGGATGGTGCAGTCCATCATCTGGTAGGCTTCTGTGGCGGTGTCGCCCTGTATGAAACAGTCATCCAAGTATGGGATGACACCCCCTGCAGATGCAGGAAGGCAGCGACCACTGCCAAGTACTTGGTGAAGACCCTTGGGGCGGAGGCCAGACTGAAGGACCCTGTACTGATAATGGCACCTCCCACCATGTATATGCATCCTTTAGATCCAAGAAGCATAGCCAGTCTTCCTGCCGAAGGTATGGCAGCAATGTTCCAAGGGAAAGCATCTTGAAGGTTTCACAGGTCTAGGAGAAGTTGAAACCCTCTGGTCCTTTTGGGCACCAAAATGTAGCGGGAGTAGAACTCTCTACCTCTGAGTTTGAGGGGTACAGGTTCCATCACCCTGTCTGCCATGAGATTTGCAAGTTCCTGTAGAAGCAGGTCCTGGTGAAGGAGCTGCATTGGGAGCTCTCCTGGAAAGAATAGCGGGGGCATCTGTTCAAAGTGGAGGTGGTATCCCTCTATCACGACCGGCAAGGCCCACATGTCTGTGGTGATGGTGGGCCATCGGTGGACCAAAGAACATTAGATGCCCCCCAGTGAGCTGCCTTAGGATTCCCCTTGTCCCTTGGCCTGCTGGCCCTGTTGGGGAGTTGGGAAGACTGAGTGCAGTTTTTGTAAGCCTTCCTCTTTTTCAAGTATAGGGTTTGTTTGTTTTTTTTACCTGAAGCCTTCCTCCGGAAAGGATCAACGGTCTTCTTGGAGAGCCTGGTCCTGGTCATGATCTCTGACTTTAGCTCGGCGGCCTGGGTTTGCTGAAGAGATTCTCTCCCCAGCAAGGGACATTGAACAATGTGTCCTGTACCCACTGCTCCAGGTCAGAAGACTGTAGCCAGGCATGGTGTCGGGCACTAATGCCCACTGCTGCTACTCTAGCCATCGACTTGAAGCAATCATAGGCTGCCTGAGTCAAACTTAGAGCACTCCCTGCCCGTGGAGTCCAGGATCCGGAACCGCTAGAGAGGTTACTCAGAGAGACCACCTTTGAACCCTAGAAGCACCTTCGGCCCAGGGCATCCATGGCGCGGGCCTCCCTACTCAGGGGCACCAAGAAGTGCATTTTCTGGCTCTTGAGCCTCCGCATGGCTGACTCCACCACCATGGAGTTGTGGGGCAGTTGAGCTTTCTGGAAGCCAGGGCTCCAGTGGACCCAGTACATCGAGTCCAGTCGTCTGCTCACAATGGGAATAGAAACAGGGATCTCCCACATACGGAAAAGCAGCCACTCCAGGATAGGGGGAACTGGCACTGTGAGGGCCTCTTTGGGTGAAGCCTCATACTGGAGGTCCTCCGCCCTAGGCTCCTCCTCTGACTCAGTGGTGAAGGCGAGGACCATTGCCATGTCCCTCACAAAGTCCAGGAAGGCCAGGTCCTTGGGAGGGGACCATCACCAGGTCTCCGGAGGGGAAAGATCAGAGGACACATCCCTGTGGAGCTGGGTATCCAAGGACTCATCGCCCTCTGTCTCCCAGTCTGAACCGGGAGTCCTGATGCCCCGGGTCGGGTGCACTGTGTGGGGAAGTCCTCAGTCCAGACCGGGACCGGGCCCAGGTCCAGGTTGGAGAAGCATCTCGAGGCCAGTGGCACTGGAGGACAGGCTCCAGCTCTGGGGAAGCCCTTGCCGTGGACAGGCTGGTGGTCAGGATAGATGACCCTGAGGAACCGGGCATCAGAGCCTGCTGTCGAACCATGAAGGCAGACAGATGTGTTTTAAGGCTGCTATCCTGGCCTCTATGCTTGATTGCATCCACCAGTGTGGGCGTCAAAGACCTTGTGCCAATGCCATCGAGGGGGTGGTCTCGGAGGGCCGAGACCAGACCCCGGACACCAATGGTGTTCTCTCCTGCTGGGGTAACTTTGAGGGCCGCTCCTGGCCATCACCCTCATCCTCGCATCAATGGCTCTGAGGCCGGGTGGCATGGGACTTCCCCATGGTCCCAGACTAGTCATTCAAGGAGGCCACCGATGACATCAGGCTCTTCGGCCGTCCCTCCTTGAGGGAGCCCAAGCCCGATTCTCCATGTCCTAGAGGCTCTGAAGAGGCACAGCTACCGCGCATGGAGGCAGTCTCCACGGCAGTCCTCGAGGGCACTGGCCCTGCAGATGACTCCAGGGCTGAGTCGTTCTTATGAAAAATAGACTCGTAATGTTTTTTGGGACCTTGGAGGGCCTTGGGGGTCATCTGCTGGCACACACACCAAGGCATCATGATCTAGCCCGAGGCACCAAAGGCAACAGATCATGCGGGTCCGTGCATGACATTTTGTGAACGCAACAGTCACATGGTTTGAAGCCACTGACCGAGGCTGTGGCAGAGAAGACAGTCCTCACGAGGTCAAACTCCACTGGCCCGGCCAGAAAGGACACGAAAACACACACACTTTAGAAAAAGACCCCCAAAGGGGGAAAAGAAAAAAGGAACCCGAAAAAATGTGATGCTGGAGACAAGCAGAATTGGTAAGCGAAAGGGAATTGGTAGGTGACCAGAGAAAGAAAACAAAAAGACAGAAAAAAATTAACTTTTTCCATGTCTGATGGGCTATGTGGAAAAAAGGAGACCGAGGCAAGATGGCATCCTTGGGCGGGAAGGAGACCATGCATGCATGGTACATCTCAAAGACTTTCTTTGAAAGCTGGGGAGACGTTACCATGAGGGTTCTGTCAGCACTGATGTCATCCATATGTGAGGATTGACTTCTTGCTTGTTCCTGGAGAACTGTACAATAGATTTGCACAGAGGCATTATGAGTTTAAAGTATATTTCCTAAGCATTCTCTGCCAAACCTTTGGGCAGTTTGTGCCGCTCATAACTATAGTAGTAGGGCTAAGTGGAGTAGTATAGGCCACAGAGCCAGGAAGCAGCTTTTGTTAAATTGTTGGAACATTCAAGAAAAACTAACTGTACATGGCAAAAGAACTGTACATGTTTAAAGAACTAAATTCTCTCTCATCATGCCTTCTGTTCTATCCTCATACCACCTTCAAAACCCAATCAATTTTGTACCTGGTTCTGGAAAGCTTGCACCAAGGGAAGGTCCTCTGAGTCATCCACAGGCTTGATCAGCTCTTGAAGAGCTGCAATGAGCTCAGTGAAAGTCAGTCGGCAAATCACAGTATTCAGGGGCTGGTAGAGGACAGGAAGTGCCTGAAGATCAGATAAGGAAACATTAAGCTTGACTTTTGTTTGTTATGTAAGAGTTTGTGACCCAATTTCATCACCACCACCAATTATGAGAGTACAGATCTAATACACCTCTGACTTAGTCAAGTTGAATTTGGCAGCAGACTAAATCACATAAAGTACAATTTTCAAAGCTATTTACCTGATTAAATTTCTCTCTTTGAAAATTGCTGTTCTCTGCCTGGCTAAAAGTAAGTGTGGGCTTCCACAGCATGCATACTTTAAACGTAGGGCTGGCATTTCAGGGTATGGGCAGAACAACTCAGCAGTAGGCTAAATTGAGCACACATGTAACCAAGTATTACCCTCATGAGTCTCTTCATAATGAAGCTTTTTGACTGCCCGCAATCTGGGGGTTGTCTTTGACTCCTCTCTCTCTTTCTCCACACATACAGTCAAACCTCGGTTTTCATGATTAATCCGTTCGAAAAAGTCTGACTAAAACCGAAACGTAGGAAAACTGAAGCAATATTTCCCATAAGAAATAATGTAAACCAATTAATCCGTTCCAGACACCCAAAAATATTCACAAAAAATACATTTTATAGAGAATAACTATTTTTACATACAGAAAACAATGAGAAATAAATATAAATGACTAATGAAATGGATAAACGAATATTTAACATCACACTTACCTTTATTGAAGACTCTTGGCATATGGAAGACGGCGAGGAGGGGAGAGGGAGGAGGAGAGGTTATTGTTTGGAAGGGGAATCCCCCTCCATAAGGACCTCAGGTATCAAGGCCCTATCCAGGGTTACTTCCCTTCTTTGTCTTTTACTGGCACTAGGACCAGCTTGAGAGCCACTGGACCCCTGTCGCACAAACAATCTGTCCAGAGAGGTCTGTTTCTGGCGTCTAAGATTTGCCTAAAATGGAACAAGGCATTGTCATTGAACATGTTGCAGACACGGCTTGCAACAGCTTTGTTAGGGTGAAATTTCTCCACAAAACTTTGCAATTCACTCCACTTTGCACACATGTCCTTAACCCTTTCAAGGCCTACTTTAAATTTTTAATCCACATTCTGCATCCAGGTTAAGTTTTGCATATTTCAGGAAAATTGTACTCGTCTTATTCAATATGTTCTAATAGTGATTTTCCTTCTGCTATCGTCATGTATTATATACCATTTGATAGGAATATTTAGTCAGAATTTTGGATCCCAAGAGTTTCGGGCTCGGCCTGGAAAGGGTTAATCACAGAAGGCACCTTCTCTTCTCTCTCTTCTTCCTCCTCCTCTGAAGCTATTTCCTCAGCTACCATCTGTTGCTGTTCCAGTTGAAGGTCTTGCAGCTCTTCAGTGGTTAGCTCTTCCCTGTGGTCCTCCACCAACTCTTCCACATCCTGGCCACTCACATCCAACCCCATGGACTGCGCCAAAGACACAATAGATTGCACAACAGGCGTAGGATCGTCAGGGTGAGCCTCAAACCCTTCAAAATTCTTCGAGGACACATTCTGGCCACAATTTTCTCCAAGCAGAGTTCAACGTCCTGGAAGTTATTCCCTGCCAAGCCTTATCTATAAGGCTTATGCAATTGAGGATATTGAAGTGATCCCTCCAGAACTCTTAGGGTCAATTCAGTGTCCGAGGTCACTTCAAAGCACCTTTGAAACAGTGCTTTGGTGTAGAGTTTTTTGAAGTTTGAAATGACCTGCTGATCCATGGGCTGGATGAGAGGAGTGGTATTAGGGGGCAAGAACTTCACTGTGATGAAACTAAACTCCTCCAACAATTGGTCTTCCAAGCCTGGGGGATGAGCAGGAGCATTGTCCATTATCAGGAGGCACTTGAGTGGCAATTGATTTTCCAGGAGGTATTTCTTCACACTCGGGCCAAACACTTCATTGACCCACTCAATGAAAATTTGCCTAGTGACCCATGCCTTATTGTTAGCCTTCCACATCACACACAATTTACTCTTGATGACATTGTTTTTCTTGAACACTCGGGGATTTTCAGAGTGATACACCAGTAAAGGCTTCACTTTGAAATCCCCACTAGCGTTACCACACAACAAAAGAGTTAGCCTATCCTTCATAGGCTTGTGTCCTGGCAGTGCCTTTTCCTCCTGCATGATGTAGGTCCTCTTTGGCATTTTCTTCCAAAAGAGGCCTGTTTCATCACAATTGAAGACTTGTTGGGGGAGGAATCCTTCAGCCTCTACATACTCCTTGAATTCATCAACGAATTCTGCGGCCCCAAGTTTGTCCGAACTTGCAGCCTCACCATGCCTTACCACACTGTGTATGCCAGTTCGCTTCTTAAATTTGTCAAACCAGCCTCTGCTGGCCTTAAATTCAGTAACACCAGCACTTGTTCCAGGCATTTTCTTTGCAAGATCTGCATGCAACAGCCTTGCCTTTTCACAAATCGCCTCCGAAACACTATCTCCCGCTGTTTTTCGTTGATCCACACCAACAACTTCTTCTCAACATCTTCGATTGTTTGCGATCTGTTTCATTAGCGCATTTACTCCTTTCTCAACATCAGCTTCCTTGATTTCGTTTTTCTTCACCAGGATGGAACTGATCGTTGATGTGGACTTCCTGTACACCCTGGCGAGATCGGCCACGCATACGCCACTTTCATACTTTGCTACAAGTTCTTTCTTGAATTCTATCATGTTTCTCACCTTCTTTATCATCAAAGGACTGGCACTCGGAACTTTCTTTGGCCCCATGGTGGCTTATTTAGCAGTCGCACTCAATGAATGCGGGGTGATGCTCACTCAACAAGAAACAAAGGCAGACTGAGTCACGAACGCACTTTGTATGGGCGCTCGATTCCAGGAAATGAGTGGCCGAGTCACGCGAGCAGGTGGACGAGTTTGATACGGACCATTTTCAGATCACTGCTCCCCTCAAAGTCTGTGTCAAGGCACAATTTATTTTATTTATTTATTTATTTTTATTTCTTATTTACCGCGCTATTATAATCAGTGCGGTTTACATTTGAAACAGAACATACAAGAATGTAAGCAGTTACATCAAGTTTTTTACATTGAACAGGGAATGTAAACATGGAGTAAAAACGAGGGAGAGACTATGTACATATTATAAACAAATTATACAATGAGAACTTTTAGCAATTTGCAGTCAATCAGGAAGAGAATCAATCCCACTTCTGGCCACAAGATGGTGCTCCAGAGGTATTTTTGGCAGACAGATTGTTTAAACTGCTGAGAAGGGAGAAAGATTAACAGCACGGTCAAGATGCAAATCTTCAGCAAAAAAAACACCCAGAAAGGAGATCGGGCACAGGAATTTAAAAAAACAAGAAACAAAAAAACAAGAAGGATCCACAAAAAAAAGGAACCGGAACCACCACTCTCCCGCTCAGGAAACCTGGAACGCAGAGCTCAGCATGTGTTCCAGAGCCATGTGGCAATGGCTGCAGCAGCACGGGCTCCCGAAGTCTCAGCCAGGCTGTAGAACAGCTTCTGTCACTTCTTTCACCTGCCCAATCGTCCACAGGACAGCACACACGCACACAGATACTGTACTGTACAGCACTGTAATCTGATCGCCGACTCTGTCTCAAAAGCAATTTGCAAGCTGGAGGAAATAAATGCAAGCGCCTTCGGAAGAAATCTCCTGCTTACGTTGACAGCTTTTCCTCCCTGCTACCTCCGAGCCTGAGGGGGTGCTCCAGAGAACGGGCAGGCTGTGGACGAGATCGGGGCCTTCCTCTCTGCGCAATCCTTGCCTCTCCGACTCTGACCGGGCTCGAGGATGTGGTTCATTTACGTGCTCAGCTGGCTTTCGCTTCTCATCACGCTGGCGATCGGTGAGTCCGGGGGGCAGTGCTGCCGGGACCGGGCGGGCGTTCCAGCAGTGTATACAGACTGGTGTGCAGCACGAGGGTGTATGTATTTACAGTACTGTACTTTACGAAAACTGAGGCGATGTACGAGATCCGGGACAAAATCTCAATCAAAAAAGACGTCGAAAACCGAAGCGTATGAAAACCGGGGCAAATGAAAACCGAGGTTTGACTGTATTCATCTAATAGCTAAGACCTGCCGTTTCTTTCTCTATAACATCAGCAAAATCCGCCCTTTCCTTTCTGAACACACTACTAAAACACTTATCCACTCCTTAATCACCTCCCGTCTTGACTACTGTAACCTACTCCTTACTGGTCTCCCTCTGAATCATCTCTCTCCCCTTCAATCTGTTCAACACTCTGCTGCGTGGCTAATCTTCTGTCAGCCTCGTCATGCCCATATTACTCCTCTTCTCAAGTCACTTCATTGGCTCCCTATCCGTTTCCACATCCAGTTCAAACTTCTCCTGCTGACCTATAAATGCATTCATTCTGCGGCTTCTCACTACCTTTCTTCTCTTATCTCTCCTTACAACCCCCCTTGGGAACTCCGCTCTTCTAGCAAATTGCTTCTATCTGTGCCCTTCTCTTCTACTGCTAACTCCAGACTTCACTCCTTTCACCTTGCTGCGCCTTATGCCTGGAATAAACTACCTGTGTCTGTATGCCAGGCACCTTCTCTAACCCTCTTCACATCCAGGTAGAAAACTCCTCTTCCCTGCAGCTTTTGGATCTTGACCCACCTGATCTCCTTTTTCTTTCCCCTTGCTTTATCCCTGCCCACACCTTCTGTGTTTGTCTTGACTAGACTGTAAGCTCTGATGAGCAGGGACTATCTCTTACATCTCTGTGCAGCGCTGCGTATGACTTGTAGCGCTATATAAATGCTCAGTAGTAGACATCTTCCTAGAAGGTGTGGGAGTATATGAGATTTATCCTTTCTATGGACAATGTCATAGGTAAGCAACTATACTGCTTTCTCAGGCCTACAATAGGATGAGTCAGCCACACAAATAGGGAAGCCCTTACTGGAGTATGCATTCTTTGCTTTTGACTTATGGATTTTTAGGGCAACTGCAACAAATTGTTGAGAAAGTTGACTAATTGCAAAAGTCTTGAAGCACTTTATCCAAAAGCAGTGTCCCTTTGAAATATATTACACAGAATAGTGTGAATGCAAGACAGAATTACAGCTCTACATGTTGCTTCAATGGAAATTGAGCAGAGGATGTTGACATGGCTCCAACTATCTGCTTTCACTAGATAACGAACAGCATAAATCATTGTTTAGTTGTCAACTTGCAATGCTGTAACAATCTGTTTTTATGTACTGCAGTTCCAAAAATGTTAGAATTAAAGCATATGAATTATTTGATGAGCTGGTGGAATGGCTACCGCCTCCCCCCCCCCCCCCCCACCCGATTGCTGTAAACCAATGCGCTTTTACAATCCAGGGGGGAGGGGGAGGGGATAGGGAGGGAGAGAATGGAGGAAAAAAAGGAAGCACTATGGAGAGAATAATGTGAAAACCGATACCACCACTTCTGATAGGGTCATCTAATTCCTTTTTAAATTCTGACTCAGAGTTAAATCACCAACTCTGTTATCAATATGGAGTGTTGGCTTCAGATATTAATGCAATCTTTTCTAGCTTCAAAAAAGTTGGAGTAGTGTGAAACAATGAGTAAAAACCATTTCTGATCAGAGATCATTTTCTTCCCATCCTTGGGAGCAGCCAGGACTCAGGAGTTCCTGGACTCCAGAAATATGGTCTCTTGACCTGAGAAAGGTGCTTGGGATTGGTTTCCGAAAAAATTCCAAAAAAGGGCTTGGAGGAGATGGGCAAGTAGAGTGACTCCATGATCTCTTAAGCTGAAGAGGAATAACTGGTAGCCACTACATTGAGCAGAAATCCCTAAGGATCTGCTGTGGGTGTCTGCAAAGAACTCTAATGGCTCTACTAAAATGGTGCATCTTGATCTTTTATTCCCTCCAGAGTTTCCATGATTCGGAAGGGCTCTCCTGATGACCTTGACTGGCGGGAAAACTGACTGGCATAAAGACCAATCCCAAAGGCAGCTTGTCTCTGGCTGGCTATGCCATTGTACTGCAGGGTACAGGTGTCTTTCATTGGTTTAGCCACTACACCACAAGGAGCAGTGGACTGTTGAAAGGTGACAGGGATTACTTAAGCTTCTGCGTTTCAATGACCTTGTGCTCTAAATAATACCACTGCTTTTGGGGAGATAAAGGAGCTTAAAGAGGACAAGATTTGTGAATATTGAGAAGGAAAGGTATGCTACTGATCCTAGAAGAGAGAAGAAAATACAGCAGAGAACCCTTGCATCTGAGACAAGAATTGCCATTTAACACAAGAGTACAACAGAGCAGAGTAGCAGCCTATTGACTGGGCCCAGGCTTTAGGATAAAAAATCCTTGGTTGGTGAAGTACCTCTAAGTAGAATAGGCAACAGGAGTGCAAGCAGACCACTTAGGTAGCTCCTCAGCAGCGAGCCAAATATTGATAGTAAGACAAAAGAGAAAAGGCTCTTGAACCTCACCTGCAGAACATACTATAATGTTCCCAGTTTTTTGGTTCTCTCTGCTGTTGCTATGGGCCAGCTAACATACCAGAGCAGGTGGTAGTAAAAATGGCTTTTAAGCCCAAAAACACTATATTGTGGTGACTTACAAGCATAATGGGAACAATTCAGGATGCTGCTGTCTAGGTTCCAAGCATCTATAGCAAGTCATGAGTGTGTCTGTAATGGACACTTTCCATTTGTACGTGCACCTTTGTTTCAGTAAGTGCTTTGCTGACTGAGGATGTGGTAAAAGCAAGTAATGTTGTTGGCTTTAAAACATAAAAGGCTTGGACATGTTTCTGAAAATAAACAGTCAATGGACTTTTGGCAGAGCTGTTTAAAAGCCACTGCCTATCCTTGGGGGGGGGGGGGGGGGGGGGGGGGCTGCTAAGGAGCATGGAATTTGGCTACTATTTTGGAACTTGTCATGTTCTTCTAACCTGGATAGGCCACTACTGGAAAAAAGACACCGAGCTTGATGGGACTTTTGTTCACAGCCAGTATGGCAATTCTTTCTATTTTCAGTGTCCACTATGGTGAATTGCCCATCAGACAAGTTGAATTCATTTTTTGAGAACATGAGATGGAGGTGGTGGTGGCGGCTCATCAAGGACAGAAAATGGAACAAACTTAAGGGCTATTCGAAAAAAATGCTGCAATAGCAGTGCTACATTTATGATCTAGCCTGGACATGTGTGCGCGCGCACACACAAAACTGCAGAGATTTATGACAGCGCCATGCAGGAATCCATAAGCAAATAAAGTCTGTTGGGGCTGTCTTATGACATCACCCACTTGTGTGGTAGATTCATCCTGCTTGTTGACTGAGAAACTACATAAATAGATTTGATTTTCAAATCCACTCACACATGTTGCCGGCAATATTTTATCAAAGCTGCAGATGCAAAGTCTGAACACTTAACTTAAGAAAAATGCCATACTGGATCAGACCGAGGTCCATCAAGCCCAGTATCCTGTTTTCAACAGTGGCCAATCCAGGTCACAAGTACCTGGCAGTTTCCCAAGATGACACACAGGTTCCACAATGCTTGTTTAGGGCAAGTAGTGGATTTTCCAGGTCCTCTAATAATGGTTTATGACCTTTCCTCCAGGAACTTGTCCAAACCTTTTTTAAAGCCAGCTACACTAACAGCTTTTACTACATCTTCCGGTAACAAATTCGAGAGTTTGATTATGCGTCGCATGAAAAAATATTTATTAGTCTTAAACAGATTACACTGTAGCTGCATTGCATGTCCCATGTCTTTCTACTTTTTAATGGTGTAAACAATCAATCTACATTTACCCGTTCCACTCCATTAATTTATAGACCTCTATCATATCTCCCCTCAGCCGTCTCTTTTCTGCAGACCTCAAAGTTAGTTTACATTTCCCTTTGAAAATTGACTACAAGGTCTATGGAAAAAGTACTTGATCTGACTAATGAAAAACTGCCCCTTAATATCATTCTATTTTGAGAGTTTTGTTTCAAATAATTGTCAGCTAAATGTTCATGCTGGGTCAAGGAAAACCCCATTCAGAACATTCTTGTAGCGTTAGCAAATCGCCTCCATCCAGGGCCATATAGTACTGTCTTCCTTCAGAGCTGCATGTCCCTGAGATGATAAAAAAATGGAGCAGTTCATAGATTTTTGTAATGCCTTTATTTTCTTTTTGGGTATGGAGGTAAGCAGCAAATGAGCTCTCTCGTCTCCACCCTCCTTATTTCAATTTCAAATACTAAAACACTTGCACAGACTCCCTGTAACAAGCCAAACAAAATACAAAGTCCTATTAACAGTTTTCAAAGCTTCACAGTTTGTCCCCAGAATATCTTAAATCACTCCTACACAAATTAGATACCAGAACCAGAAGATCCTTCAACATCCCTACCCTGAAGATAAAAAGCAGTCAGACCACCTCCAACTGAGCCTTCTCACTCTATGCACCAAGGTGGGGAGGACCACCTCCTGGTTGAAGTGGAAGGGGGATACCACCTTGGGAAGGAATTTGGGATGAGTGCGGAGCACTAGCCTGTTCTTATAGAATCAAGGACCTTGAACAGGAAGACATATATAAGTATCCCAGAATAGAGGAAGGAATGACACTTGGGCAGAAACTATTGAGAGAGAAGATCAGCAAAGATTATTCCAGGAGATTAAGCTTATTGAAAAGTGCTTTAACATCACGAAATAAGATGCAAGCCATCAATCAGCTGGCAATTCCTGTACTCTCCTACAGTTTTGGCATTGTGGATTGACCTCAAAGAGTTTGAAAAACTGGATGTGCAAACAAGAAAACTCTTCCATGCTCATGAAGTAATTTACAAGAATCAGTGTATGCCAAGATTGTACATTCCTAGAGCTGAAGGAGGGCTAGGACTTATAGAAATTGACTATACCTACAGAGCTACAATCATAGACCTCAAAGCCTGACATCATCATTGGATCCAAATACACAAAAAGTGCTGAAATATGAAAGACAAACGTCCAGAATCATTCTCCATCATCAAACTTGGACAAGCATTCCAACGATTAGAAGGAATGAGCGAGAATCCACAGGTGTGCATGAAAAAGAAAGTAACAGAATTTGCAAAACAAGAGAAAAAAAAACTCTTCAAAGAATTAGATCAGCAGGTGAGGAAAAACAAGTGGCAAATGCACAAATACAGTTGAAAATACAGAGTGTTACTCCAAGAACCTTTTGTTTATTTATTTATTTTTATTTATTTACATTCTCTTATATACCGCGCTATTCTGTATCAGTGCGGTTTACATTGAACAAACTGAAATTACATTGAACAGGGCATTATAACTTGGAGATAACTATCTTACAGGGAACATGGGCTATGGAGGGTTAAGTGGCTTGCCCAAGACCACAAGGAGCACCTGTGGGACTAGAAACCCCAGTCCTTCCGGCCCAAGGTTGCTGTCCTCTAGTGGGATTTGAACTCCCGACCTTCCGGCCTGAAGTACCTTGCCCCAACCACTAGGCCACTCCTCCACTCCCAAGAACAGACACATGAATGGTTGAGGAAAGGTAGACTGAAACCAAAGGATGAAAGATTGATAGTTGCTGCCCAGGACAGTGGATTCCGGATGAGATAGTTTACAGCATGTATTGAGAAGACTGGCACAACGGACATATGCCGATTCTGTAAGAAAAAGCTGGAAACAGTGACTCACCTAATAGCAGGTTGTGAAGTTCTGATGGCAGAAAACTTCTATACAGAAAGGCACAACAAAGTAGCATACCTCCTCCACTGGAAACTCTATAAACACTACAACATCACTGCCCTGAAAAGCACTGGGGATCATGACCCTAAGAGAATAACAGAGAATGAAGAGATTATGATCACCTGGAATATTCCCATTCCGATGGATAAGAAACTGGATGCCAGAAAATCTGACAGTGGTAAAGGAGAACACCAGAACAGCATTGATAATAGAAGTGTCGGTACCAAGTGATTATTCTGTGAATCGCGTGGAGAGGGAGAAGATCTTGAAGTATCAAGAAATCCAATCAGAGACCAGGAAAACATGGCAGAAAGATACAGAAATATTTCCCATTGCACTGGGAGCCACAGGCCTAATAAAGAAGAATTTCCAAGCACATCTTGACAAACTACCCATACATGTTACATCTTATGAACTCCAGCAGGAGGCTCTCTTTGGCACGATGCAAGAATTACGCAGAGCTTTAGCAGTAAATTTGAGAGATTAAGATCATATTCCACATACCCTGGCTTAGAAGCGAGGTTCACGACTGCCATGGTATGCACAAAACTGACCCATTAGGAGAAACTACCTTGAATAAAACCTTGTATATGGCGGATCCGCCACCAAGGCCTGGGAATTTGCTCACTCTACGAGTGGACGTGATGGCCAACAGAAAAAAACATTTTCCAGGAGAGGTATCTCAGAAGGCAGGTGACCAGGGGCTGAACAGAGGCTTGATGAGTTGGGAGAGCACCACATTAAGGTCCCATTCTGCCACCAGATGGCAGAAGCTTCAATAAAAGGCTGGTTTGAGAGGGATTTTCCCTCTACAGGGTGATGGTGAGTGGCTATGGCACTCAGGTGTACCCTCACTGAATTAGACTTTAGGCTGGTGTGCGAGAGATGCAGCAAGCATTGTAACACTAGTTGCACGTGGCAGGAGAAAGGGTTCTCCCTTTTCTCTGCACACCAGATGGAGAATCTCCTCCATTTGAAGGCGTTTGCCCATCTGGTGGAGGGTTTTCGGGTGGCCAACAGGATCTCCTCAACTTCTCCTGGGAGACTGAAGGGAAAGCACAGTTACTTACCTGTAACAGGTGATCTCTGGGAACAGCAGGAATAAGTCTTCACATATGGGTACGTCGGAACCAACGGAGCCTGCGCGGGAACGCTCCCCAGCTTCCCAAAAAGGAAAGCTTTTGGGAGCATCCCACTGTGCCTGCGCGCTGCCTTCCCGCCTTTCCTGACCAGCTCTCCTCAGTTCGAGTTTAAAGCTGAGACAATAGAGAGAGAGAGGAAAGGAAAGACAGAAAAGAGGTACAACTCCTAGGGGAGGTGGGAGGGTTGTGAAGACTTATTCCTGCTGTTCCCAGAGATCACCTGTTACAGGTAAGTAACTGTGCTATCTCCAGGAACAAACAGGAATGAGTCTTCACATATGGGGATTCCCTAGCTGAGATGCCTGGGAGATCCCCAAGGATATGAGACCCTGGGAAGGGTCCTACGTACTCCTATGGATCTCAGGCATCCATCCAGGGAAGGAGGGTAGGAGTTGTTTAAGAATGGAACAGGTGTTTGAGGACAGCCTGACCAAACAAGGCATCCCGGCGGGAGTCCTTGTCCAAGCAGTAATGGGCTGTGAAGGTATGAACCGAGGCCCAGGTGGCTGCTCGACAGATCTGATCGATGGACACAGAGTTTAGATGAGCCATAGAGGTGGCCATGGCCCTCACATTATGAGCTGTGACATGGCTCTCCAGAGAAAGGTTCTTACTCTGGTAGGCGAAAGAAATACACTGAGCAATCCAATTGGACAGTGTTCTCTTAGAGACTGGAAGTCCTAAATGAGAAGGATCAAAAGCAACAAAAAGCTGGGAAGACTTTCTATGTTGCTGTGTCCTTTGCAAGTAAAAAGCAAGAGCTCTTTTACAATCCAGAGTATGAAGACTCTTCTCTGCACTGGATGCATGAGGAGCAGGAAAAAAGACAGGTAAATATACCTCCTGATTAAGATGGAAAGGTGAGACCACTTTAGGCTTAAAGTGTGGATTTGTCCTAAGGACCACCTTGTCATGATGGAACCTTGTATAAGGTGGATTAGCCACTAAGGCCTGCAGTTCACTGATGCGGCGAGCTGAAGTGACTGCCTGAGGAAAATAACCTTCCAGGAAAGAAATTTCAAGGGGGTAGTGGCTAAGGGTTCAAAAGGTGGCTTCATAAGCTGACCAAGAACCAAATTTAAGTCCCATGCCAGCGGAGGAGGCCTGATGGGAGGTTTGGTTAAAGTTAGGCCTCTCATGAATCTTGCAATGAGAGGATGAGAGGAAATAGGTTGTCCATTGATTGGCTTAAGGGATGCTGCAATAGCACTCAAATGGACTCTTACTGAATTCGTTTTAAGTCCTGCTTTGGAAAGATGCAGGAGATAGTCTAATAGAGAAGTTAAAGGTAGTGCTAGAGGGTCAAGACCCTTTTCAGCACACCAAATGGAAAACCTCTTCCATTTAAAAGCATAGGAACGCCTGGTGGAAGGTTTTCTGGAAGCATGGAGGATATTCTTTTACTTGCTGAGAAAGAGTCAAGCCTTGAAGGTCTAGGCCTTCAGTAACCAAGCTCTGAGGTGAAGGGACTTGGGGTTTGGGTGCCACAAAGTCCCTTCCTCCTGGGATAGGAGGTCTGGAGCAGCTCCCAAGTCCAAGGAGGGGGCTTGGGAGAGATGTAGAAGTAGAGGGTACCACACTTGGCGTGGCCAGCGTGGAGCTATGAGGATCATAGATCCTTGATCCCTCTGGAGTTTGAACAGAGTCTTGGGAATCAAGGGAATGGGTGGAAAGGCATACAGGAAGCCCTGACCCCAATGAAGGAGGAAGGCATCCTTGGCCTGAACTCCCTGACACGGAATTCTGGACTTGCAAAGAGGTCTATGTCCGGGGTTCCCCATTCCTGGAAGATTCTGAGTACCTGATCCATGTGCAGGGACCATTCGTGTGGAAGCAGAACTCGACTGAGTCTGTCCGCCCAAAAGTTTTGGATTCCTGGGAGGTATACTGCCAGGAGATGGATTTGATGCTCTCTGGCGAAGGCCCACAATCTTAAAGCTTCGTTGCAAAGCGACAGAGCGCCAGTTCCTCCTTGCTTGTTTATGTAAAACATGGCTACTTGATTGTCCGTATGAATGAGGACTGCCTTGTAGCTGAGGAGGGTATGAAAGACCTTGAGAGCTAGAAAAACTGCTCGAAGCTCCAAGTGGTTGATGTGAAGAGAGGCCTCCTGTGGGGACCAAGTGCCTTGAGTGGAGAGGTCTTGTAGATGAGCTCCCCAACCTGTCTGGGAGGCATCTGTTGTGAGGGTTGCTTGGGGCAACAACTGTTGGAAGGGGGACCCCAGCAACAGATTTTGAGTGGACATCCACCATTGGAGAGACCAAAAGAGACATTTGGAGGTTGCTATTTGGTCTGAGAGAGCTCCTGATGCTTGAGTCCAGTGGGTGGACAAAGTCCATTGAGCTGCTCTCATGTGTAGGCGAGCATAGGGTATCACATGCACTGTGGACGCCATGTGGCCTAGCAGTTGTAGCATCTCCCAGGCAGTTAAGTGGCTCTTTGACTGAATCTGGGAGGCTAACTGCACTAGACGTTGGCAACGGGCCTGAGGAAGGTAGGCTCTTGAAGTGGTGGTATCCAACCAGGCCCCTATGAATTCTAGGGACCGAGTTGGGGTGAGCTGAGACTTTGGGAGGTTTACCACAAGTCCCAGATACTGCAGAATGCGCCTTGTGCGGTCCAGGGAAATCAGGGCCTCTGACTGAGATGGAGCTCGGATGAGCCAGTCGTCCAGGTATGGGAATACAAATATTCTGGAAGGACTGGGGTTTCTAGTCCCACAGGTGCTCCTTGTGGTCTTGGGCAAGCCACTTAACCCTCCATTGCCCATGTTCCCTGTAAGTATTAGTGTGTTTGTGTCTCATATCCCCACGTGTTAAATGTATCCCCCAATTGTGTTGTGACCGTTTTGATTGAAGGATAAGGCGGGATACAAAACTGTCTAAATAAATAAAATAAATAAATAAATATTCCCAGAGTGCGTAGAAATGCAGCAACTATTGCCATGCATTTGGTGAACACTCTTGGAGCAGAGGCCAGACCAAAAGGAAGCACCCTGTATTGGTAATGTTTTTCTTGGAAAAGAAAACGCAGGAATCTTCTGTGAGATGGATGGATGAGGACATGTGTGTACGCATCCTTGAGATCTTGAGAACAAAGCCAATCCTGACTCTGAAGGTATTGAAGGAGAGTGCCCAGAGAAAGCATCTTGAACTTCTCCTTGCATAGAAATTTGTTCAATTCTCTGAGATCTAAGATGGGTCTGTATCCCCCTGTCTTCTTTGGAATGAGAAAATAGGGGGAGTAAAACCCTGACCCTTGTTGAAGAAGAGGAACTTCTTCTATTGCCCCTTGGGCAAGAAGGGTAGCCACCTCCTGACCTAGAAGGTCGAGAAGAGATGTGGGAGAATTGAAATGTCTCACCATGGTGTGGGGAGGAAGGTCTGAGAAATGAAGCTTGTAGCCCTCTCTTATGATGGAGAGGGTCCACTGCTCTGATGTAATTTGCTCCCATCTGGGAGCAAATTGAGCTAACCTTCCCAGAATGGTGAGAGGCTCTGGCTGTTTTAGAGCCAGAAAGGCTAAGTTCTCTAGCATCAAGTCTAAAACCCTGAGGAGGTAGGGTCTGCTGAGTTGCAGCAGCCCCTGTAGACTTAAGCCTGGCCTGTATAGGTTGCTGACGCTTAGTGGCAAAGCGACCTGTAGAAGATTGTTGGCCAGAAGTAGAAGGAAATCTGCCCTTTTTGAAAAAAGACTTTTTAAAGGGCTTTTTCTTGGCAGGAATGGAGGTTGACTTTGAAAGTCTATAGGGAGCAGAGTTTTCTGCATCCATTTGAGTGGCTTTTATTTGCCATTCTTTGCCAAATAGGTTTTCACCTGTACAGGGAAGATTTCCTAAGCCATCTTGAACCCAGGGTTCTAAATCAGAAGCTTGGAGCCAAGCAATTCTGCGAGCAGCTATGGCAATACCTGAAGCTCTGCTGGCACCTTCAAAGGAGTCAAAGGCTGCCCTTTTGGAAAACTTTGAAATGTCTTGAGTATGCTTAAGCCAAATGAGGAATTCTTCCCTTTTATCTTCTGGAAGAAAAGGGAGGAAAGTGTGCAGCTTATCTGCAACTTCTTTTAGAAACATACCCATGTAAAGACTATATGAGTTGATTCTGGCAATAAGCATACTGGCTTGGAAGATTTTCCTACCAAAGGCATCCAAGGTCCTGCATTCTCTTCCTGGAAGAGCAGAAGTGTGTCTCTTTGTACTCTTTATCCTCTTCATAGCTGACTGCACCACAATGGAATGGTGAGGAAGCTGTGTTTTATGAAACCCAGGACAGGGAGGGACACGATACATAGTGTCCAATCTGCGAGAATGAGGAGAGAGAGTGAGAGGAGTCTCCCATAAATCAATCATGTGTTCATAAAGAATCTCATGAATTGGTAAGGTGACTGCCTCTCTAGGAGCCTTAGAATAACCTAAAATATCTAATTTTTTTGCTCTAGGCTCTGTTTCAGAGGTTACTGAAATAGAAAGTCCTTTAGCTACTTCTCTTATGAAGTCTTGAAAGGACAAGTCCTCTGGAGGAGACATTCTTCTTTTTGGAGAAGGCGGCTCTTCAGGAAGGGCTATGGATACTTCAGGAGACTCCTCTGATGTATCAGAATCACCAGAGGAATCAAAGTACCGTCTGTCAGGGTGCTCTTCTAACGCTCGATATGCGTATCGAGCAGTATCGACATCGGGCGTCATCGGTACCGATAAGCAGCCCTGGACAAGGAACCGCTGCAGTCGGTATCCTGGTCGATGCCGATGCAGTCTGTACCGGTATTGGCGCTGGTGCCGGTACCCGAGTCGATACCGACAACGGAGTTTGCTGTGGCATCAACGGCGTCGCAGCTTGAATGAAGGCATTAATAGCCCGCTGCATGGACAGAACATTCTGATCCATAGACGCCATGAATGCCTGGAATTCGGTACCGGGAGATTGTGCCGGTACCCCAGAGCATTCTAACAGGTGATCGGTCGAGGCCGTGCCATCGATGTCAACCTGTAACCCCATAGGAGGAGCTTTGGAAGCCGGAGCTTCCCGCTGGGGTTGTTTTGCTGGTGCAGGGTCCTCGAGGGCAAGCCCGGAGGCATCTCGATGCTTAGAGGGAGATTTACCCTTCGAGGACCTGCTAGATTTATGTTTGGTTACCTGAGATCCATTAGGAGAAGAAGACCTGGAAGATGTCGATGCTACCGAAGCTGCATCAGCGGGAAACAGCACATGGAGCTTAGCTGCTCGGTTCTGTAAACCCCGTTTAGACATTAGAGAGCAGGACGGACAATCCGGAATGGAGTGTTCAGGACCCAAACATTTAAGGCACCACTCATGGGTGTCTGTAACAGAAATAGTACCGCTACACTTAGTGCATTTCTTGAAGCCGGAGGCTGGTTTTTCCATGAGGGAAATTTTCTTGTGGGCCCTAAGGCCCAAAGAGAAAAAGTACACTAAGTGAGGAAAAATACAGATTATTATTATTTTTTTTTTTTAATAGAAAGAAAGAAAAGACCAGCGGTACCGGTCCGGAGTCGGGGAAGGCAGACACGCGACCAAAGAAATAAAATAAAGAACTTCTTCAGCGGTGACAGGGCTCGACCTGCTGGCTCCGCGGCAAAGAAGAACTGAGGAGAGGCGGTTAGGAAAGGCGGGAAGGCAGCGCGCAGGCGCTGTGGGATGCTCCCAAAAGCTTTCCTTTTTGGGAAGCTGGGGAGCGTTCCCGCGCAGGCTCCGTCGGTACCGACGTACCCATATGTGAAGACTCATTCCTGCTTGTTCCTGGAGATTCAAGGCTACCCTTTCAGCAGCCACGTCATCAACACTAGCAACCCAAGGTTGGGGTGCAGGAGGGAGCCCTCCTCCTGGGAAGGTCTGGATCCTGACCCAGCAGGACCAGGACGGCCACCGACAGGGAGAGCAGCAGAGGGAACAAAGGTTGCCGGGCCCATCTGAGGGTGATCAGGATTCACCGATGCCCACTCGCTCTGGATTTTGAAGAGGGTCTTAGCCACCAGAGGAGTTGGTGGGAAGGCATAGAGGCTGCCCTCGGACCACAGGATCAGGAAGGCATCTGTTACTACTCTCTCCAGGTGCGGCTGGCGTGAGCAGAAGCGGGAAGCTGTGTGTTATCCAGGGAGGTGAACAGATCCATCTCGGGCCTGCCCCAGAGACGGAATAGTCGCTGCACCACCTTGTGGTGTAGACACCATTTGTGTGGGCAGAGGACTCTGATGAACTTGACTGCCAAGCAGTTGTTCTGGCCTGGAAGGTATACTGTTCGTAATATTCTGTGTCATACTGCTAAAGCAAGGAGAGCCACTGCTTCCTGGCAGAGGGAGTATGAACCCGTGCCACCTTGCTTGTTCACAAAGAACATGACGACCTGGTTGTCCATCTGGATCAGCACAGGAGGTGGTACAGGAGGTGGCGGAATGTTCGGAGGGCTAGGAAAATGGCCCAGAGTTCCAGGAGGTTGATCTGCAGGACAGACTCCTCTTGCAACCAAGCTTTCTTGAATGTAGAGGTCTCCGCAGTATGCTCCCCAACCCAGAAGTGAGGCATCCGTGGTTAGGACCATCTGCAGTGCAGGTGTCTGGAATGGCATCCCCTCCTGGAGGTGGCATAGGGTCTGTCACCAGTTGAGGGAATCTGCCAGTTGGTGGGTGACTCTGACCCTGTCCTGTAACCTGCCCGTAGCTTGAGTCCACTGGGAGTGGAGGCATCACTGGGCTGCCCACATGTGCAAGTGGGCTAGGGGCATGACGTGAACTGTTGAGGCCATGTGGCACAGCAAAGGGAGGTGGCAGTGAGCCGGTACCAACCGGCGAGTCTGTACCTCTCTTGCTAGCAGCACGAGACAAAATGCCCTCACCTTTGGAAGGGAGGCCTTGACCTATAACATGTCCAGCTGGACGCCTATGAACTCCAGGTTTTGGGCTGGAGAGAGGTGGGATTTGGGGTAGTACAGGACAATTTCCAGATGCTGCAGGAGACAAATTGTTTGCCCTGCGGCATGGCTGGTCTTAAGGGCCATGCTGCCTCTGATGAGCCAGTCATCCAGATAGGGGAAGACGAAGGTCCCTTGTAAGCGCACATAGGGGTGAGGAGGTCAAGCCGAATGGAAGTACCCTGTACTGGTAGTGCTCTCCTCACACCATGAACCTTAGGTATTGTCTGTTGGAGGGGTGGATCAGGATGTGGGTATATGCATCCTTTAGGTCTAAGGAGCACAGCCAATCTCCCTGGTGAAGGTAGGGCAATAGAGTTCCAAGGGAGAAAATCTTAAACTTCTCCCTCACCAGAAACTTGTTCAAGTTTTGCAGGTCTAGTATGGGTCTAAGACCTCCAGTTCTTTTGGTGACAAGGAAATATCTTGAGTAGAAACCTTTTCCCCACAGTTGTCTGGGTACATGTTCTACCACCTTGTCCCTGAGCAAGCTCGGACAGGAGCAAGGTCTGGTGAAGGAGAGGCTGCACCTGCTCTCCTGGGAAGAGCTCTGGAGGTGTTTGTTGGAACCTGAGGAAATAGCCCTCCTTTACTGCTTGTAGGACCCACTGGTCCGTGGTGACCCAGGCCACCTGTGGACTGGGGAGGGTCTACTGGGGGAGAGGAGGCCCTGCTCAGAGAGTCAAAAGCTCCCCCCAGGCTGGGTGAGAGCTGGTGTCTCAGGCTTCTGGGCCTTTGGCTTCCTCGGCCCATGGCCCTGATTCTTGGGCTGGGGGCCCTGTTGCCCTGAGAAGGGCTGGTAGTGGCCCTGGTGGAAAGATCTCTTCTTCCTTGGGAAGGGTGGTCTCTTTCCTGAAGGCTTCTTCTGGGGAAGGTTTGAGGTTTTCCTCAAGAGCCTTTGCCTGGTCATGACCTCAGCCTCTATCTCGGCCAGTTTGTCAGCCATGGGCTTGCCAAACAAGTTTACCCCGGTGCAGGGGACGTCCAGCAATTTTTCTTGCACTCATTGCTCTAGGCCGGGTCCCAATGCCCGCTGCTGCTACTCATGATGCAGATTCAAAGCCGTTGTAGGCGACATTGGAAAGAAACTTTGAGCAGTCCCAGATCCTGGTGGTCAGAACTTGGAACCTCTGAAGGGGTTCCCTGGCGAGGCACGCAGAAAAGCCTGCCAGCTCTTGAATAAGGCCCTTGAGGTACATACTCATGTACAACTCATAGGCATGTATCCGGCAGCCCAGCATGGATCCCTGGAAGCACTTGCACCCGAGGGCATCAAGGGTTCTGGCTTCCCTGCCCAGAGGGACAGAAAAGTAGTTGTTCTGGCTTTTGAGTTTTTGCATTGAGGACTCCACATCCAAGGAGTTATGCAGAAGTTGTGACTTTTGGAAACCCGGGCCCTTCTTGATGCAGTAGATGGTGTCGAGCGCCGGCTGACCACCAGCACAGAGGCTGAGGTCTCCCACATCTGAGGAGCAGATGCTCGAGGATGGGCTGCACCGGCATCAGAGTCTCCTTTGGCAGGGACTCATACGGGAGAATCTCTAGTTCTTCAGTGCGCGGATCCCCCTCTGACTTTGTCGGGACTGAGAGGGCCTGGGCCATGTCCCGTATGAAGTTGTGGAAAGTCACGTCCTCAGGTGGGGAGCGGTGCTGGGTTTCCAAAGGGAATGGCTCTGAGAGGACATCTCAGTGTTGAGGTCTTGGGGGAGGCCTCGATGTCGGTCTCCCAGTCGAAGCCTGGGTGTCAAGGATTCAGAGGCTCGGGGTTCTCATGCTTCGAGGCTGGCCCCGAGGAGCTGGGGTCCTCTGCTGGGTCTCGGGTCGGACTCCTGGAAACTAGCCAGGGAGGATCAGACACCCAAAGATCAGGACCAGGACCTCGATCGGTGCTGAGGGCTCGTCCGAGGCTGGTGGTGCTCGGGGCCTGGCTTGATGCCTGGGGACTCCCCTGCAGTTGGTGGCCCAGTTGTCAGAGCAGATGATCCGGGTGAACCTGACATCACCTGCTGCAAAGGCCAGTATAGCAGAGATATTCTGCTCCAGGGCTGCCACCCTGGACTCGATACCAGGAGGCTCTGCAGCTTTTGGCGTGGGCACCAAGAGTCTCGAGCCTGACGCCTGGCACTCTTGTGAGTGCATCCTCGACGAGGACCATGGCCTTGGGGAGCCTTGCATGGCTGCTGTTGGCCAAGGACTCCCTCTTAGAGACCTTAATGGGGAGCTGCTTGGAGTCACCTGATTCCCTCCACGGGACCTTACTGGGTTTCACCGGTGGAACCTCGACTGGCTTTGAGGATTTTTTTCTTTTTCTTTGAAGGGTCTGGATCTTTATGGAGGAGCCGCCACCATGGGACTCCAAAGATGCCCAGACCTCACGGGATGTGCTCGGCTTTGTACTCAGCATCAGGGAAGCCGGTGCTGAGTCGGACCGTGGGGACAGCTTCTCCTGCAATGCTGACAGTTTCCTGTTGGTTCTCAGAGTCATGGCTTGGCACAGGTCACAGGTGGTACTGTAGTGGTCCAGGCCGAGGCAGTGCATGCAGCAGTAATGTGTGTCTGTGACAAACATGGTCTAACTGCATGGTCGCACTTCTTGAACCTACCAGGGAACATGGTTTGAGACACCTGGTTGGGGGTAGACTCCCCCTGGACAAAAAAGGGTGCGAACGCCAGTCGAGGCAAGTTTCGTCAAAAAGAAAGGGAAGAGCCTGGGACGGTGCCGACTTGAGGTGGAAAGAGGAACCAGTACACAAGCCGGGAAAAACAACAACTTTTGAGGATAATTTTTAAAGGATTTTTTCAGGGAAACAGTACATATGTCCATTGGGCTCCGTGGAATAAGTAGAATGAGCAAGATGGCACCCTTGGACAAGAAGGGGACAACGCATGCGTGATAGCATCCCAAAGGCTTTCTGTGAAAGCTGGGGAAATGCTCCACGTGGGCTCAGTCAGTGCTTACGTCACCCATATGTGAGGACTGACTTCCTGCTTGTTCCCGGAGAACCACCTCGTCCTCAAAGGGGAACATTCAAAAAGAGAGTGCTGAGACTGTAGATCCGATGATCATCCTCCTTCAGGGCAACATTCGCTGCCAACGCCAGTGAAGATAAGGCCAGAGCACTCACGTCCTCCTGTTACAAAGGGGGGAGGACTGGCCTTCTAAAGATGCATCTGAAGCCTTCATGCAAGCTCAGCAGACACCAATATCTAGTGATGAGACTTTCCACAGACGAGACCACGCTCACCAGCAATCAGCTAACACAGTCAGCAAGCGAACTGTGTTTCAGGGCTGCACATAAAGACACTGCGTGGACAGCCGCATGCAAAGGGACCATGTAAAGACACTATGTGCCACTAGCACACACCAGGAAAGGTACAGGGTGTGGCTAAGCATGGGAAGCACAAATACCACACACTGGCAGATGGGCAAGGTGGAAAAACACTGACACCAAACTAACCGACACCCTGCAATGCCCCAAACCTGACTTAGCACTCCCCACAGACAAACTAAACAGGCTTAGTCTTTGGTACTCACCACAGTGAGCCTTTGGCATCTAAAAACCATGCTGGGGTCCATGTTACTTTCCTGTTACCAGGCACATACCTCTGAAGAGCCTTCTAATCTTCAGGGAGAGCAAGTAAGAGAGGGCACCGAGGCTGTGTAAAGTTTGAAGAATCCTCAAAGAACTCTTTTCCCAATTTTCAAGCTGCTCAAAGTGTCCTTAACAAGATAAGGGCAGGGAGCTGAAACAATTTCCCTCTTACTACAGCATCCAAAAAGAGCATGTGTTTTAAGAATTACCCCAGTGGAGCATCCCACGTCACGCTCCAGTGAGAAATCCACCCCCAGGGATGACTGCTCATTAGCAAAATCAATCCTTCCTCTCAATCTTCCATGAATCTTCATTTTCTCACAGAGCTGAAAACATGCATTCATCATCTGCTGAAGACAGAATTACTGAAGGCTCACTCTGGTGGGGGCAAAATGAAAGGCAAAGTCAGGAAATACTTTTTCATTGGAAGGGTGGTGGATGCTTGGAATGGCCTCCTGATGTAAGTGGTGGGGGCAAATACAGTGATAGAATTCAAAATGGCATGGAACAGACAGTGGATCCCTTTATAGCAACAGGATAAAATCAAAACAAAACATTACTATCTCTTATATCTCAACAAATAGGGGTGACCTACATGGAGCAGTGGGTACACCCCTAAACAAAGGCATGGGGAGGGGTGACCTGCACGGAACGGCATGTGCACCTACTCTTGCCAACTTGCTGGGCAGACTAGATGGACCATATTGGTCTTTATCTGCCATCATATGTTACTATGAAAACTTGTGAAAGATCCTCCTCACAACAAGAGTACTATTCAATAAAGGTGGCTGTTAAGCATAGTTACTCACCTGTAACATGTGTTCTCTGCGGACAGCAAGAATCAGTCCTCACATATGGGTGACATCGGCACCGACGGAGCCCTCACGGAAGTATTTCCCCAGCTTTCAAAGAAAGCCTTTGGGAGATGCCACCACACATGCGTGGTCCCCTTCACGCCCACGGGTGCCATCTTGCTCAGTCAGATGACATAGCTAAACGGCAAAAATAAAAATAAAGGAGCTACTCCAAGAGGAGGAGGAAGGGTTGTGAGGACTGGTTCCTGCTGTCCCTGGAGAACACCTGTTACAGGTGAGTAGCTATGCTGTCTCCAGGAACAAGCAGGAAGTCAGTCCTCAAATATGGGACTCTCTAGCTACAGGCCATAGCAAAAATAGCTGATCCCTCATGGGGAGACGCAAGCAGCAGCAATTTAGTCCATGTACACAGACTACAGTAGGACCTCTGTGTCCGATGAACCAGCACTCCGGTAGCCTGAACACAGAAAGGTCGGAGGGTAGGAGTTGCCTAAACCCCAAAAAGGTTACAGAGCACAGCCTGGCGAAGGCACTGTCCTGTCAGGAATCACTTTCCAGGCAGTAATGAGCTGCAAAGGTATGGACTAAAGACCAGGTGGCAGCCTGGCAGATGTCCACCATCAGGGCAGAGCGCAAGTTTGCCATCGAGGCCGCCATGGCCCTGACACGGTGAGCTGTTATGTGGCCCTACAACAGGAGCCTCGCCTGCTCATAAGCGAGGGCAATACAGTCTGCCACCCATGTAGACAGCGTACGCTTGGTCACCGCCTCCCCCAGCCTACTGGAGGTCGTAGGAGATGAAAAGCTTTGCGGTGGTCCTGAGTACACTGGATATAGAAGGACAAAGGTGTGTAGGACCGCTTCCGCCCAACTGGAGTGAGGTCTTGGAAAGAAGATAGGGAGCACCACTTCCTGGTTGAGATGGAAAGGCAATACTACCTTCGGCAGGAATTTGGGGTGCGTGCGAAGCACCACTCTGTTCCTGTAGAACCTGGTATAAGGCGCCTCAGCCACGAGGGCCTGAAGCTCGCTAACTCTGTGAGGGGTGGTAAGTGCGACCAGGAAAGTCACCTTCTAAGAAAGTTAGTGAAGGAGGCAGGTAGCCAGAGGTTCAAAGGGCGGGTGAGTGAGCTGCCCCAACACTACATTGTGGTCCCATTCGGTTGCTGGAGGGCGAACTTGGGGCTTCAATAAGAGCAGGCCCTGAGGAAAACAGGTCACCAACAGCTGGACCAAGAGGGGCTTACCGGATGGTGGTGCGCTGCCAGGGCACTAAAATGCACTCGGACAGAGTTAGACTTGAGCCCAGATTGAAAGAGGTGGAGAAGGTACTGTAACACCAGAGCCACCAGACAGGAGAAAGGGTCAGTCCCACGATTGACGCACCAAACAGAGAACCTGCGCCATTTGAGGGTATAGGCCTTCCTAGTAGATGCCTTGCGAGAGGTCAGCAGAATGTCCTCCACTTCATCTGGAAGGTTGAAAGGGACCAGAGTCACTCTCTTAGCAGCCACGCTGTCAGTGACAGGGACCCCAGGTTGAGGTGCAGGAAAGAGTCCCCATCCGTAGACAGGAGTGCCGGGGCAGTCCCCCAAGGGGATGGGGGTCACCACCGTCAACTGCAGAAGCAGCAGGAACCCGCAGGAGGATACCCTGTTGGATTGCATATGAGCAGAGGACCAGAGCCTCGGCTCGGTCCCTGGGTAAGAAAGCCTTCAACTGGAGAGTGTCGATCTTTGCTCCAATGAACTCCAGACACTGAGTCGGGAGGAGGTGAGACTTGGGGTAGTTAATGACAAAACCCAAGTGTTGTAGAACCTGGATGGTGCATGCGGTGGCTTACTGCACCTCTGAGGCCATGCCTCCCTTTTATGAGCTAGTCATCCAGGTAGTGAAAGACGAAAATCCTCTGGAGCCGGAGGAAAGCGGCCACGACCACCAAGCATTTTGTGAAAACTCTTGGGGCAGAGGCTAGGCCAAAGGGAAGAACCCTGTACTGAAAGTGCCTGCCCCCCACTATGAACCGTAGGTACTGCCTGTGGTTGGGGTGGATAAGGATGTGGGTATAATCTACTGAAGATTATTCAAAAGAGACTACAACCATACCTGGAACAAGAACTACCTGAAGTGCAAGCAGGGTTCAGGAAAGGGCGAGGAACAAGAGACATCATTGCAGATGTGAGATGGATCCTTGAAAAGACTAAAGAATACCAAAAGGATATCTATTTGTGCTTTATCGACTATAGCAAGGCTTTCGACTGTGCAAACCATGAGAAACTCTGGGTCACATTAAGAAGCATGGGTATACCAGAACACCTGATCGTATTCTTGCACAATCTGTACATTGATCAAGAAAGAGTAGTTACTCACCTGTAACAGGTGTTCTCCAGGAGCAGCAGGAATCAGTCCTCACATATGGGTGACATCGACGTTGATGGAGCCTTGCGGAGCATTTCCCCAGCTTTCTATGAAAGCCTTTGGGAATACTGCACGCATGCGCGGTCCCCTTCCCGCCTAAAGGTGCCATCTTGCTCAGTCAAATGACATAGCTAAAAAACAGCACACAAAAATGTAAAATAAACTATGCACAACTGCAACTCCCAGGGGAGGAGGGAGGGTTGTGAGGATTGATTCCTGCTGCTCCTGGAGAACACCTGTTACAAGTGAGTAACTACTCTTTCTCCAGGACCAAGCAGGAAGTCAGTCCTCACATATGGGTGACTCCCTAGCTCTGGGCTACCAAGGAACCCAGGCTGAACAAGAGAACTCCCTCTAGTCCCAGCATCGAAGAAAGGCTTTCCACTGAAAGAACCTCCACCGGTAGCCCAACGGAGGGCTGGAGGGCAGGAGTTGCCTAAACCTCAAAGAGATTCCGGAGTACTGCCTGGCCAAAAGCACTGTCCCTACGGGACTCCCTCTCCAGGCAGTAATGGGCCGCAAAGGTCTGGCTTGAGGACCAAGTTGCAGCCCTACAGATGTCTGCCAATGGTAGAGAGAATCCATAAAAAACCCAGCAAATATCAAACCACAAATAACTTTTTTTGTTGGATTGGCCAGCACAGTAAACAGGATCAATGCCTGTTACCACAGTGGCCCGTCCTTTTTAATCAATTTGTAAAGTAAATTTAAAACAGCTCCCATTCAATGATGGCTGGTACTTAGCTTTGTAAACAGACGAACAGGCTGTGTAGACGTTATAAGCAGCGAGAATTCGATGCCAGTTCAGTAGGTCATGTCGCTACGACGTGCCACGTTTCGGGGGTACACACATCCACCCCCTGCTTCAGGTCAGACCTCTGAATTAGGAAAGGAACGTCAGCCCTGGATGCCTAGCTGTAGAAGTGGTTTTTATATCCGACTTGCCATTGAGAAATCACAGGGAATGACACGCCCCCCCCAATTGTGATAGGCCAGGGAGGAACCAACCCAATCGAAGCGGTGAAGCCACCAAACAGGTTCCACCTCCAGATGGGATAGGTTAATAAGTGATTAACAGATTTCAATGCAGGAAGGAATACTCATATCGTCACATATCCCAAGGTTTAACGAATAGTGTACCAATCAATCTGTTGGTTAAGTCCGTGGGGAGCAACTGAGTTCAGTCGAAATATCCATTTCTGCTCCAAATTCTGCAAACGTTGGATCCGATCTCCACCACACGGATCCAAAGGTACATGATCAAGAACTCGCCAACGGAGGTCCCCAAATGCATGAGAGTACTGTCATTGAGTGGGTACGAATTCGAGAGGCATGTTCTGTCAGTCGTTGTTTAAAGGACCGTGAGGTCCTACCCACATAGGGCAACTGACACGGGCAAACAATCATGTAGACCACATGGTCGGTGTTGCAGTCAGTACGCCACCGAGTGTAGTAAGAGCTGTTGCTGCGAGTGTCCATCCAAAGAATGCCCGTCAGAGTGCCCGAACAGAAGGAGCAAGACTGACATGAAGAATGGCCCGCCTGATCATGGCATCGGAGGGGTTGATCTAAGGGGGACCTAGTCTTAACCAAAAAATCTCGCAAATTTGATCCACGGGAATAGGCAATTTGAAGTGGCAGTTGAAAACAGGAGTGAATAGCTAAGGTAGGCCAAAACTGATGTATCAAACGAATCACTGCAGACGTACCCTGCATAAAGGGGAAAACCCCCGTGATCTTTTCCTCAGATGATGTGGCCGCCTTAGGAATCAAAAGCCAAGTTGCTTGTCAATTTCAGCCCATTGTGTGTCAAAGCTCAAAGGAGGTAGTGTCTCCAAAATTTTCCCTTTTAAAACCCCCGTCTGTGATGGGAGGGTCTCAAGTTCCTGGAGAGACCGTTCCAATAATAATAATGCCACCAAATCAAGATCCATAAATCGTTGGTGAATCCCCCGGGGCGTCCAATCGTCTCCTGTAGGGATTCTTTACTAGAACCCTTGTCTCAATTCTGCGACCTTTTTTTGAAACCGCTGGCTATGACTGTGTCATCATATATTAAAGACACGGGGGATTTTTTGAGTCAACTGGTTGCTTATTCTGATATCTCAGCTTGCACGTTTTTAGTTACGCTGGACGTTCAAGCTCTTTACACGAATATCGATCAGGCTGAGGTTATGGCAGGTCTCTTACATACACCCATTCCACTACCGGATCGTATACCTAAGCAGTTTTTTTTGGATCTACTGGCTTTAGTATTAAATAAGAATTTTTTTCTTTACCAGGGGCAATTCTATTTACAGATTTTTGGAATTGCCATGGGGGCGACGGTGGCCCCTTCCATAGCAACGATATATATGGCCTGGTTTGAGGATCAACATGTTTATTCTCATCCACTTTTCTCTTATGTCAAATGCTGGAAACGATTTTTGGATGACTTTTTTGTATGGACTGGCACTCGGGGGGGACTTAGAAATTTTTTTGATCTCCCTGAACTCTTTCAAGCCCAACATACAATTCACTTCTCAAGTGGAGCCTCAAAAGATCCAATTTTTGGACATAGAGATTGAATATTCCCTCACTGGTTTTTCAACGTCTCTATATAGGAAACCTGTCCAACGCAACACGTTGTTACGCTTTGACAGCTATCATCCCCCGGCCCTAAAACGGGGTTTACCATATGGCCAATTTCTGAGACTTCGCAGAAATTGCACTGAGGTATCGCAATTTAAGCACCATGCCTGTGATTTAACCACTCGCCTTCTCTCTAGGGGTTACCCCTCAAAAGTGATTCGTTTAGCCTACAAGCGGGCATGCAACACACATAGGGAGTGGCTTTTGATTCCTAAGGCGGCCACATCATCTGAGGAAAAGATCACGGGGGTTTTCCCCTTTATGCAGGGTACGTCTGCAGTGATTCGTTTGATACATCAGTTTTGGCCTACCTTAGCTATTCACTCCTGTTTTCAACTGCCACTTCAAATTGCCTATTCCCGTGGATCAAATTTGCGAGATTTTTTGGTTAAGACTAGGTCCCCCTTGGATCAACCCCTCCGATGCCATGATCAGGCGGGCCATTCTTCATGTCAGTCTTGCTCCTTCTGTTCGGGCACTCTGACGGGCATTCTTTGGATGGACACTCGCAGCAACAGCTCTTACTACACTCGGTGGCGTACTGACTGCAACACCGACCATGTGGTCTACTTGATTGTTTGCCCGTGTCAGTTGCCCTATGTGGGTAGGACCTCACGGTCCTTTAAACGACGACTGACAGAACATGCCTCTCGAATTCGTACCCACTCAATGACAGCTCCTCTGGTCGGGCATTGTCTCGAGTACTCTCATGCATTTGGGGACCTCCGTTGGCGAGTTCTTGATCATGTACCTTTGGATCCGTGTGGTGGAGATCGGATCCAACGTTTGCAGAATTTGGAGCAGAAATGGATATTTCGACTGAACTCAGTTGCTCCCCACGGACTTAACCAACAGATTGATTGGTACACTATTCGTTAAACCTTGGGATATGTGACGATATGAGTATTCCTTCCTGCATTGAAATCTGTTAATCACTTATTAACCTATCCCATCTGGAGGTGGAACCTGTTTGGTGGCTTCACCTCTTCGATTGGGTTGGTTCCTCCCTGGCCTATCACAATTGGGGGGGCGTGTCCTTCCCTGTGATTTCTCAATGGCAAGTCGGATATAAAAACCACTTCTACAGCTAGGCATCCAGGGCTAACGTTCCTTTCCTAATTCAGAGGTCTGACCTGAAGCAGGGGGTGGATGTGTGTACCCCCGAAACGTGGCACGTCGTAGCGACATGACCTACTGAACTGGCATCGAATTCTCGCTGCTTATAACGTCTACACAGCCTGTTCGTCTGTTTACAAAGCTAAGTACCAGCCATCATTGAATGGGAGCTGTTTTAAATTTACTTTACAAATTGATTAAAAAGGACGGGCCACTGTGGTAACAGGCATTGATCCTGTTTACTGTGCTGGCCAATCCAACAAAAAAAGTTATTTGTGGTTTGACATTTGCTGGGTATTTTATGGATTCTTGAATGTGTTTTGACCCAGTCTTGAAGTATTTAGGTGTTCACCTTGGTGCCAATGGTAGAGAGCAGAGATGAGCTACTGAGGCAGCCATAGCCCCTACACGGTGGGCCGTGACCCAACCCTGCAAGGGAAGGTCAGCCGCCCTGTAAGCCCAGGTGATACAGTCAGCCACCCAAATGGACAACGTATGCTTGGACACAGCTAACACCAAATTATTAGGGTTAAAAGAGATGAAGAGCTAAGTAGCCCTTCTATATCCCTGCGTACGGTCAAGGTAGAAGGATAAGGCCCTCCTACAGTCCAGGGTATGCAGGACCGCTTCAGCCTGGCTTGCATGAGGCCTAGGGAAGAATGTTGGAAGAACCACCGCCTGGTTGAGGTGGAAAGAGGAGACAACTTTAGGGAGGAACTTAGGATGAGTCCTAAGGACTACCCTGTTCCTATAGAATCGGGTGTAAGGCCCGTCACAGACCAGGACCTGAAGCTCACTCACTCGTCTGGCTGAGGTTAAGGCTACCAGGAAGAGTGTCTTCCAGGAAAGGAAACGGAGAGGACAAGTAGCCATCGGCTCAAAAGGTGGGCGAGTCAGTTGTTGCAAGACCACATTCAACTCCCACTCAGGGGCTGGAGGACGGACAGGAGACTTGAGCAAGAGCAAACCTCTGAGAAACCGGGACACAAAAGGGTGAACCGACAGAGTGTCCCTTCCACCAGTGAGTGGTGAGCTGCTAGAGCTGAGAGGTGGACCCGAACAGAATTGGACTTAAGGCCCTGATTGGATAAGTGCAGCAGGTACTGAAGCACCACTGGTACAGCACAGGAGAAAGGATCCTCTGTACGCAGCTGACACCACACAGAAAACCTCTTCCATTTCAGGGCATAGGTTTTTCTAGTGGACTGCTTCCGAGAGGCCAGGACGACCTCTTCAACTTCAGGAGGTAGGCCCCAAGGAGCCAAAACTACCCTTGCAGCTTCCAAGCCATCAAATTGAGAGATTTGAGATTGGGGTGCCAAAGAGACCCCTGGTCCTGAGAGAGAAGGTCGGGCTGCAACCCCAGAGGTAGTGGAGTGTCCACTGCTAGTTGAAGCAGAAGTGGGAACCAAGGTTGCCTTGGCCACCTGGGGGCCACCAGCAGGACCGAGGCCTGGTCCTGTAGAATCTTGAACAGGGTTCAGGCCACCAGAGGCGTGGGAGGAAACGCATAAAGGAGGCCCTGGGACCAAGAAATCAGAAAAGCATCTGCTGTTAGCCTCAGAGGATGCGGTTGTATGGAGCAGAACCTGGGCAGCTGTCTGTTTAGGGGGCTGGCAAATAGATCTATGGATGGAAGTTCCCATCTCAGGAAGATCTTCTGAACCACCAAGGGATGGAGCTGCCATTCGTGGGGCTGCAGAATCCTGCTCAACCTGTCTGCCAGGTAATTTTCCTGGCCAGGGAGATAAACCGCCCTGAGCAACATGTTGCGCCTGAGCGCAAACAAGCAAAAGTCCTGCGCCTCCTGACAAAGGAGACTGGACCCAGTGCTGCCCTGTTTGTTCACATAAAACATGGCTCCCTGATTGTCTGTACTAAGACCGACTGGCGGGCCAGGGTTTGAGAGAAAGTCTTGAGGGCTAAGCGAATAGCCCGTAGTTCCAGTAGATTGATCTGCTGTTTGGCCTCCCAGGGAGACCACAGGCCCTGGGTAAACTGGCCCAGACAGTGTGCACCCCATCCCTGCAGGGAGGCATCTGTGGTCAACACCACTGTGAACCCAGGTGGCTGAAAAGGCATTCCCTTCAGTAAGTTGGGGGATGCAGCCACCAACGTAGGGAGTGCAGGAATTGTCTGGACACCCTTACTCTGTCGCTGAGGCTCCCTGTGGCCTGCAACCACTGATTCCGGAGACACCATTGTGCAGGCCTCATATGAAGCCTGGCATTGGGAGTCACATGTACTGTCGAAGCCATGTGGCCAAGAAGCCTCAGGCAGAGCCTGGCGGAGACCAGTGACCTGCTAAGAAATTAGTTTGCCAAGGTCATCAGTCTTTGGGCACTGTCCTCTGGCAAGAAAGCTTTTGCCTGCAGAGAGTCTAGCCTTGCCCCTATGAACTCCAAGTTTTGGGAGTGTAGCAAAGTGGACTTTGCGAAGTTTATGACAAACCTAGGATGTTGGAGTACAGAAATCGTTTGGAGGGTGGCTTGCCTGGCCTCCTGGCACATCTGACCCCTGATGAGCCAGTCATCCAGATAGGGGAAGACAAAGATACCCTGATTTCTTAAGTAGGCCGCCACCACTGCCAGGCATTTGGTAAAGACCCTGGGGGCGGAGGTGAGGCCAAATGGCAGCACTCTGTACTGATAATGCTTTCCTCCCACAATGAACCTGAGGTATTTCTGTGGTCTGGATGAATGAGGATGTGAGTGTACGCACCCTTTAGATCTAAAGAGCATAGCCAATCTCCCTGCTGGAGGTAGGGCAGAAGTGTTCCAAGAGTAAGCATCTTGAACTTCTCCTTCTGTAAGAACTTGTTGAGATTTCCGAGGTCGAGAATAGGCCTGAGATCCCCTGTTCTCTTTGGTACTAGGAAGTACCTGGAGTAGAAACCGTGACCTTGTAGGTGGGGAGGCACAGGCTCCACTGCCTTGTCTCGCAACAGACCCTGAAGCTCCTGCAGGAGGAGGGCTGTATGGAGCCCAAATGCCCTCAAGTATGGAGCAGACTGAGCTTAAAGATCCCAAATTACCCAATAGCCAAATTAATATGAGTAAAATACATTCTCTAAAATGCTTGTATGCAAATGCTAGAAGTCTAAAAAATAAGATGGGAGAGTTAGAATATATAGCACTAAATGAAAGGTTAGATATGATTGGAATATCAGAGACATGGTGGAAGGAGGACAACCAATGGGACACTGATACCTAGGTACAAACTATATCGTAATGAGAGAGCTGATCAAATTGGTGGAGGGGCTGCTCTCTATGTCAGAGAGGGCATTGAGTCAGAAAGGATTAAAGTTTTGCAGGAAACAAAATCTGCTGTAGAATCTATATGGATTGAAATTCCATGTAAAAGGGGGAAGGCAATGGCAGTGGGGGTGTACTATCGAGCGCCTTGCCAGAATGACCAAATGGATGAGGAAATGCTCAAAGAAATCAAGGAAGCTAACAAAAGTTACAGTGCAGTAATAATAATGGGTGATTTCAACTACCCCGGTATCGACTGGGTCAGTGTCACTTCAGAACATGCTAGGGAGATAAAGTTCCTAGATGAAATAAATGACTGCTTCTTGGAGCAGCTGGTTCATGAACCGACCAGAGGGGAAGCCATATTAGACCTAGTCCTTAGTGGAACACCAGATCTAGTGCAAGAGATAAGGTTGTTGGGGCCACTTGGCAATAGTGATCATAGCATGATCGCCTTTGATTTAATTAGTGGAGGAGGGATAGTAAGGAAATCCACAGTACTACCTTTTAACTTTGGAAAGGGAGACTATGATAAAATGAGGAAAACAGTTAAGAAAAAACTAAAAGGAGCAGTTGCAAAGGCGTACATCAGGCTTGCTGCTGTTGAAAAATACTATCTTGGAAGCCCAGAACAGCTCTATTCCACGCTTTAAGAAAAGTGGAAGGAAGTCCAAAAAACTGCCAGCATGGTTTAAAGGTGAGGTCAGAGAGGCTGTTGCCAAAAAAGAATCTTTCGGGAAATGGAAAAAACAGCCAAACGATGAAACCTGGAAACAGCACAAGCACTGACAAGTCAAATGCAAGGCATTGATAAGGCAGGCAAAGAGAGAATTTGAGAAGAAGCTTGCTGCGGAAGCAAAAACGCGAAGTAAAGACCTTTTCAAGTACATTCGTAGCAAAAAACCTGTGAGAGAGTCAGTTGGTCCATTAGATGATAAAGGGGTTAAAGGAGCACTAAGAGGCGACAAGGCGATAGCGGAGAGATTGAATGAATTCTCTGCTTCAGTCTTTACTGAGGAAGATATAGGGATGTTACCCATGACTGAAGTGGTATTTAAAGGTGCAGAAGAATTGAAGGAAATATCGATACATCGGGAAGATGTATTACAACTATTAGATAAACTGAAGAGTAGCAAATCACCTGGGCCGGATGGTATACATCCAAGGGTGTTGAAAGAACTGAAATATGAGATTGCAGACCTGCTATTAGTAATCTGTGAACTATCATTAAAATCATCTCTAATACCTGAAGATTGGAGGATCGCCAATGTAACACCAATTTTTAAAAAGGGTTCCAGGGGTGATCCGGGAAACTACAGACCGGTAAGCCTGACATCAGTACCGGGAAAAATGGTAGAAACCATCATAAAGAATAAAATTACTCAGCATGTAGATAGTCACGACCTAATGGGAGACAGCCAACATGGCTTTAGACAAGGAAGAGCTTGTCTTACTAATCTGTTATGTTTTTTTGAAGGAGTGAATAATCAGGTGGACAATGGTGAGTCTGTTGATATTGTGTATCTGGACTTTCAGAAAGCCTTTGACAAGGTCCCTCATCAGAGACTTTTGGCAAAACTAAAGAGTCATGGGATAGGAGGCAGTGTACTATTGTGGATCAGGAACTGGTTAAAAGAGAGAAAGCAGAGGGTAGGGCTAAATGGCCAATTTTCCCAACGGAGAAAGGTGAATAGTGGTGTACCCCAGGGATCTGTGCTGGGTTCGCTGCTTTGACATATTCATAAATGACCTGGAAAGTGGAATAACGAGTGAGGTTGTCAACTTTGCAGATAACACAAAACTATTTAAAGTTGTTAAAACCCAAGAGGATTGTGGAAAATTGCAAGAGGATCTTGATAAATTGGAAGACTGGGCATCAAAATGGCAGATGAAATTTAATGTGGACAAGTGCAAGGTTATGCACCTAGGGAAGAACAACCCAAACTATGGTTACACGATGCAAGGTTCCACATTAGGAACCACCACCCAGGAAAAAGATTTAGGCGTCATTGTGGATACCATGTTAAAACCCTCGGCCCAGTGTGCAGCAGCGGCCAAGAGAGCAAATAGAATGCTAGGTATGATAAGAAAAGGAATGGAAAATAAAACAAAAGATATTATAATGCCTTTATATTGTTCCATGGTGAGACCGCACCTTGAATATTGTGTGCAATTCTGGTTGCCGTATCTTAAAAAGGATATAGCGATTTTAGAAAAGGTTCAGAGAAGAGCCACCAAAATGGTAAAGGGGATGGAAGGATACTCCTATGAAGAAAGGCTAAAAAGGTTAGGGCTCTTTAACCTGGAAAAGAGACGGCTGAGGGGAGATATGATAGAAGTCTATAAATTAATGAACGGAGTGGAACGGGTAAACGTAGATCGATTGTTTACCTTATCAGAATATAGAAAGACTAGGGTACATGCAATGAAGTTACAGGGTAAACTATTTAAGACTAATAAAAGAAAATATTTTTTTACTCAACGTGTAATCAAACTCTGGAATTTGTTACCGGAGGATGTAGTAAAGGCTGTTAGTGTAGCTGGGTTTAAAAAAGGTTTGGACAAGTTCCTGGAGGAAAGGTCCATAAACCATTTTTAAGAAGGGACCCAGGATATCAATGTTTGAAGCAATACAAGCATTGTGGAACCTGTGTCCCTTGGGGAAACTGCTAGGTACGTATGACCTAGATTGGTCACTGTTGGAAACAGAATACTGGGCTTGATGGAACTTGGTCTGACCCAGTATGGCATATCTTATGTTCTTATGTGGCTCTCCTGGAAAATAGGGAGGAGGCAACTGATGAAAATGAAGCAGGTAGCCCTTGTGGGCTATGCATAAGACCCCTGTAATGGGTGGCCACCAGTGGGCAAACAGGGCTAGTCGACCTCCTGTGCAGGGATGGGACAGCAGAGACGGAGAGGCTATGCCTTGGGAGTCAAAAACCCCCACCCTGCTGAGAGGGAGCAGGAGCCTGAGGCTTGGGGGCCTTCTGCCTACGGGGCCCATGTCCCTGCCCCTTGGCCTGCTGACCCTGTGGGGGAGCGGGGGAGGCCTGGTAAGGTGGGAACTGTTTGTAGGCAGTCGCCTTCCGTCGGGTAAAAGGACTTCTTACCCGAGCTCTTCTTCTTGAGTGAAGGGGCAGAAGTCTTTCGAGACAGCCTTGTCCTCGTGAGGTGCTCGGTCTCGAGCTCAGCAGCCTTCTCAGCCATGGGCTTGCCAAAAAGGTTCTCACGTCGGCAAGGGACATCGACCAACTTGTCCTGAACCCATGGTTCGAGGTACGATGACTGCAGCAATGCCTGGCGTCGAGCCGCGATGCCGGCTGCCGCAACACGGGCTGAGGCTTCGAAGCCATCGTAGGCCGCTCGGGACATGAACTTAGAGCATTCCCGGATCCCCTAAGACAAAGACTTGAACCTCTGCAAAGGTTCCCCGGAGAGACCAGCAGAGAACCCAGCAAGCTCCTTTGCTAGGTCCCGCAAGTACATGCCCATGTACAGCTGGTAAGACTGGACACGGCAAACAAGCATCGAGCCCTGGAAGCACTTTCTACCAAACGCATCCAGGTTCCAGGCCTCCCTGCCAGGGGACACTACGGAGTGCATCTTCTGACTTTTCGGAATGGAATGGTGTGGTAGCTGCGCCTTTTGAAAACCAGGGCTCTTACGGAGTCGATAAATGGAATCGACCCGCTTGCTGAGAACCGGCGCCGAGGCCGGTGCCTCCACATCTGGAAGAGGAGCCGTTCCAGCATCAGAGGAACCGGCACAGTAAAGGCCTCCTTCGGAGGAGAGTCATACTGGAGTGCCTTGAGCTCTTCGGCTCGAGGCGCTGCCTCGGGATCCGCCGGGATCGCCAAAGCAGTGGCCATATCCCTAACGAACTCCGAGAACCGGGTATCCTCTGGAGGGGACCTACTCCGGGGCTCAGACTGCGGTGAGTCCGACGGGACGCACCGAGTCTTGAAGGTATCAGGGGACTCCTCGCCCTCCGTCTCACAGGCAGACTTGTCCGAAGAGGAGTCGGGCTCCAAACACGCGGGGCCCGGCAGCACCCACCCCGACGCCGAAGGCACCGGCGTCGACGCCCTTGGTCCCGACCGGGAGGTCGAGGGTGACCGTGACCGAGGACGACCTCGAGCCTTCATGGTCTCGAGTAGCGGCTCGGTCTCCGGTGTCGACTTCGACGTCGATGTCCCGGTGGTCGGGGCAGATGCACCAGCGAGGCTGGCCATCAGCACCCGCTGCTGATCCATGAAGGCAGACAGTCTGCACTCCAAGGCTGTCAGCCTGAGACCCAGCTCAGGAGACTCAGCAGCCGACTCGGACGTCAGCTCCCTGGGAGGAGAGTCCTCGAGGACAACAGGACTTACGTGTCCAGCAGACTCCGGCTCCACTCGAGGTACTTTCGACGGCTTCTCCTGTTCCACGGGCCCGGGACGGCGGTCGGGGATCCAAGACCTAGCCCTCGAGGAGACAGAGACCTCCTCCAATGCCGCCCTCGTGAGCCGCTTCTTCCTCTTTCGCTCCCGCTCGGGGGACCCCCTCTCTGAGGAACCCTGACAATGCTCGGGGTCAGACTCCCGAGACGTCGAGGCCTCAGACGAGGTCCGGGCCCAGCCGGAGGCCAAATCGGAGAAAAGCCTTTCCTTTTGGTTCTGACGACTTCGCAGTGCCTTAGTGGACATTTTCCCACACGGTCCACAGATCTTAGGATCATGATCAGGACCGAGGCACCGAAGGCAGCATTCGTGTGTGTTGGTGAGAGACATTAGTTTCTTGCACCGATCACACTTCTTAAAACCACTGGAAGCCATCGGGGAAAAAAAGAGTCCCCACGAGGTCAAAGGACCGGCCTTCCAGGGAAAAGGGAAAAAAGGGTGCGAACGCCAGCCACGAAGGGCAAAAACTAAAAAAATAAGATCGGGCTCGATACTGGTGTACCGAACCCGGCGAGAAGGGGAACCGGCATCGAACCGGAGAAAAAACCGCGAAGAAATCGCAAGGATTTGAAGAAAAAATCTAACTGCTTTCCGGGTGAACTAGGACAAACGTCCAACGGGCTCCACGGAAAAAGAGAGACTGGGCAAGATGGCACCTTCAGGCGGGAAGGGGACCGCGCATGCGTGCAGTATTCCCAAAGGCTTTCATAGAAAGCTGGGGAAATGCTCCGCAAGGCTCCATCGACGATGTCACCCATATGTGAGGACTGACTTTCTGCTTGGTCCTGGAGAAGCAACAGTTCGAACGGAACAAGGAGAAACAGAATGGTTTAAAATAAGCAAAAGTGTAAGACAAGGCTGCATACTTTCCCCTACCTGTTTAATTTATATGCAGAACAAATCATCAGAGAAGCAGGATTGTAGGAAGACAACAGAGGTGTGAAGATTGGTGGAAGACTCATTAACAACCTTCGCTATGCTGATGATACCACATTACTGGCTGAAAGTGAAGATGATCTGAAACATTTGCTTCTCACAATCAAAGAACAGTCTCAAAATGGGCCTGCACCTTAATGTAAAGAAGACAAAGATCATGACAACTGGCATAATCTACAAGTTCATCGTTGAAGGAGAAGAAATTGAAATCGTGAACAACTTTAACCTACTTGGATCAACTATCAATAAAGAAGCAACAAACAGTAAAGAAATCAGACGATGCATTGCTCTTGGCAGAATGGCTATGAAAGACCTAGATAAGATTCTCAAGAGCAGAGATGTCTCTCTCCATACAAAGATTCGACTTGTTCAAGCCATGGTATTTTCAACAACATCATATGGATGTGAAAGCTGGACAGTGAAAAAGATAGACAGGAAGAAAATTGATGCCTTTGAATTATGGTGCTGGCGGCGAATACTGTGTATACCATGGACTGCCCGAAGAACAAACCAGTCGGTACTAGAGGAGATCAAACCTAAGCTTTCTTTAGAAGCTCAGATGACAAGACTTCACCTTTCATACTTTGGACACATCATGCGGAGAGAGAGATCATTAGAGAAAGACATCATGCTTGGCAAGATAGAAGGTCAACGCAAAAGAGGAAGGCCAGCAATGAGATGGATCGAGACAATAAGAGCAGCTACGGGTACCAGTCTGTCAACAATGAGCCGCCTGACTCAAGACCGAACACAATTTAGGATAGCTATCCAGAGGGTCGCCATGAGTCAACTCAGACTCGACAGCTCTTAAAAACAACATAAGCATCCTTGAGGACTAAGGAGAATAGCCAGTCTCCCTGCTGGAGGTACTGCAGCAATGTTCCAAGGGAGAGCATCTTGAACTTCTCCCTCATCAGGAATTTGTTGAGGTTGTGCAGGTCGAGGATGGGCCTTAAGCCCCCTGTCCTTTTTGGCATGAGGAAGTACCTGGAATAGAACACCTTGCCCTTGAGATGGTGGGGCACCGGTTCCACCACTTTGTCCTCAAGAAGACCTGCCAACTCCTTCAGAAGGTGGTCCCGGTGGAGGAGAGACCTGATGGGCTCTCCCAGGAAATAAGGGGGAGGTGTATGAGTCAGGTGGAGGAGGTAACCCTTGCTGACTACCCGAACTGCCCAGCAATCGGTGGTGATGGACATCCACTTCTGGGCATAGAGAGCCAGATGTCCCCCTGGGGCTGCTGATCTCCTTGGTGCAGATAGGCTATGCTCAAGGAGTCAAAAATTCTCCCCTGGCTGGGCTAGGGCTGGTACCTGGGGTTTTGGAACCTTCTGCTTACGCAGGCCATGCCTATGTCCCTTGGCCTGCTGACTCTGTTGGGGAGTTGGGGAGGCCTGATAAGGTGGGTAGTTTTGGTAAGCAGCTCCCTTCCTCAGGTAAAAGGACTTTATACCTGAGCCCTTCTGTCAGGGAGGGGTAGTGGTCTTCTTGGAGAGCCTAGTCCTAGTCATGAACTCTGTCTCCGGCTCGGCAGCCTTGTCGGTCATGGGTTTGCCAAAGAGGTTCTCTCCTTGTCAGGGGACATCGACCAATTTGTCCTGAACCCACTGCTCGAGGTTGGACGACTGTAGCCAAACCTTGCGACATGCACCTGTGTCAGCCACGGCTACTCAGGCCACTGACTCAAAACAGTCATAGGCCACTCGAGACATGAATTTGGAGCACTCACGGACTGCCTTGGCCAGGTTCTTGAACCACTGCAAGGGTTCCTCGGAGAGACTAACTGAGAACCCGGCAAGTTCCTTTGCCAGCTCTCTCAGGTACATGCCCATGTACAGCTGGTAGGCCTGGATGCAGCCGATGAGCATTGAGCCTAGGACATCCAAAGTATGGGCCTCCTTGCTGGGGGGCAGAGGAGTGCGTCTTCTGGCTTTTCAGCTGACACATGGCCGACTCCACCACTATGGAGTTATGCGGCAGCTGTGACTTTTGGAAACCCAGGTTCTGGCAGACTTGATACATCGAGTCAAGCCATTTGCTTACCACTGGCACCGAAGCCTGTGACTCCCACATTCGGAGCATCAGTCGTTCCAGGATGGGAGGGATGGGCACCGTGAGCAATTCCCGAGGAGAGGACTCATACTGGAGGATTTCCAACTCATCCGCCCGAGGGTCCTCCTTAGACTCTTGTCGGGAATGCCAGGGCCTTAGATGTGTCCTTGACAAAAACAAGGAAGCCCATATCCTCGAGTGGGGATCGCCGTCGAGGTTACGAGACAGGAGAGTCAGAAGGGACGTTGTGGTGGCGACAGATATTGGGGGATTTCTCATCCTCTGTCTCCCTGCCCTGTGGCCGGTGCCCGGCAAACTTGCCAGGGATGACTGTGGTCCCATCAAGCGGGACTCAGATTGTGACCTTAGCCGAGGATCGGCTCAGCCTCTGGGGACATCTTGGATGTCAAGGGCCCGGTGGTCGGGGCGGATGTACCGGTCATGCCAGACAACAGCATCTACTGCTGGTCCATTAAGGCAGACAAACTGTGTTCCAGGGCCACCATTCTGGACTCCAGACCAGAAGGCTCTGCAGCCTTCGGCACGGGCACAGAGAGACTCTAAACCAGATGCCGGCTCTCCTGAAGGGGAATCCTCAACGAGGATGGTGTCTGGGGACAGAGGCTGATCCGCAGGCGGATCCTTCCAGGGGACTTTCGTAGGCCACTCCTTCTCCGACATCTCAGGCGAATGTCTCAGACCTTGGGACCGGGCCCAGGGAGCACCGGGTTGGTCAGAACCAAACAAGGATGCTGTCTTCGAGGGTTTCTTCTTCTTCCTGGGTTCCCTCGAGAGAGAGACCCCCTTTCTGAGGACCCATGACGAGTCTCGTGTTCGGAGGGTTCCGCCTGAGATGTCGGTGCTTCAGACGAGGCCCTGGCCTTCGGAGGCATTGGAAACTCAGGGGAAAAAAACGTATCGTGCTGCTGCTGGCGGCTCTTGAGGGCCTTGCTGGACATCCTCTTGCAGAGACTACAGGCTGCTGGCCCAAGGCAGCGGAGACAGCAGTCATGTGTGTCAGTCAAAGACATAATTTTAGAGCACCAATCACATTTCTTAAAGACACTGGTACCCCCTGCAAGGTCGAAGACTCTCCGGGCAGTCAGTGGGAGAAAAAAAAGGCACTAAGACACCAGGAGAAGAAAAGAACGAAAGACTACAAAAATAGACTGAACTCGACTGCCTCCTATCCCATGACTTTTTACCTGCACGGAAGAAAGGCCTGGCGATCTATTTCCATATCATGCCATGAAACCCCAATGAACAGTCACAACAAAACAAAACATTTTGTACTATAGGGCTGGAAAATAAGATTCCCAAGGTTGGAAGGCACTCAAATGGCTACTGGGGAGGAACTGAAGACTTTTCAGAGCAAAGCCAGCATTTATGATGTGGTTGGATCAAAGTCCTCGGGATGTCTGACTTCTGATGTAGCTGCACATGAAATGGTTGTCAGAAGCTGCAAAGATGTTTTACATATTGGGACATGGAATGTACAAAGCATGAACCAAGGGAAGTTGGAGGTGGTCAAGAATGAAATGGAACGTGTACAACTTGATCTTTTTGGTGTCACCGAACTGAAATGGACAGGCATAGGGTACTTTGCAACTGATGATCACATGGTATACTATGCTGGAAATGAAAGAAAGAAGAAACTTCCAAGTACTGTAATGAAATACAATGCAATCAGTGAATGCTTAATTTCTATTCATCTGAGGAATGCCCATCAACACAACTATAATTCAGGTATATGCCCCAACAGCTGCAGAAGGGGAAGAAGTTGATGAGTTCTATGAACAACTACAAGCTGAAATTGACAGGACATGTAAACCAGATATCCTGATAATCATGGGTGACTGGAATGCAAAAGTTGTTAACAAAGGCGACGGCAAAGTGGTTGGAAAATATGGACTTAGCAACCAGGGACGGCTCAAGGCAATCTGCTGCCTGAGGCGAAGGATGAGATGGCGTCCCACCACCCACCCCGTAGAGGGGGGCGGAGCTTTCTCAAAACTCCTATCAGGGACTGAATCAAACCAAAAAGCCGATTAGATTATATGGAGGAATTGCAAGATGTTTGTACACCAAGGAACAGAGAGCAAGAACCACAGCACAGTTTATAGAACTAAATTATAACTCATTTTTATTTTGTTATAAACTGTTATGGTTCTTGCTTTTTCTTTTTCAACATATATTTTGCATCCACGGAACCCTCTTCAACAGTGGGTGCAGAGCAGAACCAGGAAATTCAACCACAGAACTCAATATCTTAAAAAAAATCTGATTCTGATCATCTCACAAACAAACATTCTATAGTACCAGGCATATTGTGAACTAATACAACAAAGTCACTGAGTATCTATAGAGCAAATCTACCATACCATACCAGCACCAACATCCAAAACTCACATAAGGAGCACATCCAAAAAAAGCATTGCTGTAAATACTACAGTGGGTCCTGGAATATCCATACACCTATTTGAAAAGCTGAACATGTCAAATTACTACAGTACAGTATAGATCTTTATGTACAAACTCCATGTTAACAGAACACCTGGGCTCAGTCACACACTCAGAACACAGATCCTCACCAAGTACAGAATAAGTAGCCACAATCTAAAGTAAAAATAAAAATATGTAGACAAAATTTAAACTGAAACCCCAAGAAGCCAGACTCCTCAAGCAGTGCAACATCACATAAATAAGATATGTAGTTCCCCCATACAGTGTAAATCTTGACAAACTACCCATACATGTTACATCTTATGAACTCCAGCAGGAGGCTCTCTTTGGCACGATGTAAGTATTACACCAAGCATTAACAGTAAATTAGAGAGACTAAGATCATATTCCACATACCCTGGCTTAGAAGTGAGGTAAACGACTGCCATAGTATGTACAAAATTAACCCATTAGGAGAACCTACCCCATGTAAAATATAAAGATAGCACAAAGTCCAATAACTAAAATGAAATACAATTATTTTTTCTACTTTGTCTGATCATTTTTTTTCTGATCATGCTGGTCCCGATCTGAGGCTTCTGCTTTCCTGTCTTCTCTTAGCTCTCTTTCTGTGGTCTATGGTCCATCTGCCATTTCTTATCTCTTCTTTTGTTTTCTTCACTTCCTTCCATCAGCTTATTTCCAGTCCTGGTAGCCCAGTCCCCTTTCCAATCCTTTCAATGTTAACCGCCTTGCATTCCTAGGACTGTCTCTGGTGTCCATTGTCTTCCAGTCCCCTCCTTCCCCACTGTCTAGCCCCTTCTAGTCCAAATACCATCACGGGTATCAGCTCACTTCCACCCCTAGTGCCATTCCTCCCCCCCCCCGTCAGCTCCCTTCCAATCACCTTACCCTCTGTCCATCCACCTTCCAGTGCCATCCCCACGTGTCAGCTCCCTTCCAGCCTCCTCCCCATTACCCAGCCACCTACCAGTCCAATCCCCAAGTATCAGCTCCCCTCCAGTCCCCCTTCAGTACCATCCCAGGTCTCAGCTCACTTCTAGCCCCTTCTTTCCCCCATGTCAGTTCCCTTCCTACCCCCATCTCCTCTCGCGTCAGCTTCCTTCCTGCCCACCTCCATGTCAGCTCCTTTCCTGCGCCCTCCTTCTCCTGGCAGACCATCTCAGCATCCGTTCCCTTCCAGTCCCATTCTCCCATCCCCCTGCATCAGTTCATTTGTAACCCTAGCCCCCAGTTTTCTTTCAGGGCCAGCAGCTCTCTCCTCCCCCCCCCCCCCTCCATCAGCCCACTTCCAGTTCTAGCCCCCAGTCTTCCTCTAGTGCCAGCATCTCTCTCCTCCCCCCATCAGCCCATTTCCAGTCTCAGCCTATTTCCAGTCCTAGCTCCCCCAATCAGCCCACTCCAGTCCTAGCTCATTTCCAGTGCTAGCTCCCCGATCAACCCATTTCCAGTGCTATCCCCATCAGCCCATTACCAGTCCTAACCACCCCATAAACCCATTTCCAGTCCTAGCCCCCCCAGTCTGCCCATTTCCAGTCCTAACTCCCCCGATCAGCCCATTTCCAGTGCTAACCCCCCATCAGCCCATTACCAGTCCTACCCCCATCAATAGGCCCATTTCCAGTCCTAACTACCCCAATTAGCTCATTTCCAGTCCTAGCTCCCCCCCCAGTCTACCCATTTCCAGTCCTAAACCCCCTGATCAGCCCATTACCAGTCCTACCCTCCCCAATCAGACCATTTCTGGGGCTACACCCCCCCATCACAGTCCTGCCCTGACCTGCCCTGACCTGCCCTGCCCTGCTCTGCCCATTACCAGCTAAGCCTCCACACTCCACAGAAGAGCTCTGCATTTCCTAATTGGTCGCGGTTCACCTTTGCAGAGCCGTGGGAAGGAAAAGCATTTCTCTTCTTTCCCGCGGCTCTGTTTAAGTTGAGCCTGCCGGCACTGAGGGTAATCTAGGAATTTCCTGTCTTGCACGAGACAGAAAATGCCTAGATTATCCTCAGTGCCGACGGGCTCAACTTTAACAGAGCCATGGGAAAGAAGAGAAATGCTTTTCCTTTCCACGGCTCTGCAAAGATGAGCCGGGATGCCGGCAAGCTCTTCCAGGGCAGCGGGAAGGGGGAGGGAGCGCAAGGCCCCTGATTCTATCGCTGCCGCTGCCAAGAAGCAGCAGCAACAGCTTGTGCTGCAGGGTTTTTTTTTTAAAATTTGAAAGCCGAGTGAGGCGATCTTTTTGGGGGCATTTTTTGCCGCCTCCAAAAAGTTGCCACCTGAGGCCACTGCCTCACTCAGCCTCATTATAGAGCCGCCCCTCTGTCAGCAACAGAAACGAATCTGGAGAAAAAATGATAGAATTCTGTAAGACCAACGATCTATTCATCTCAAACTCCTTCTTCCAGCAACACACGCGGCCACTTTACATATGGACTTCACCCAATGAATTGTACAAAAATCAATTGACTACATCTGTGGTAGTCAAAGATGGAAAAGTTCTATAACATCAACAAAGACAAACCCTGGAGCCAACTGTGGTACAGATCACTAACTCCTAGTTTGCAAACTTAAGCTAAAGTTGAAAAAGAGCAAGCCACTCATGAATATAGCCAAAATATGAGACTATATCACCAGAACATAGACTGTTTTCAAAACTGATTTTCTGCTTTAGATACAAATGACCGCGATCCAGAAGAGTTATAGAAAGACTTCAAGAAGGTTGTGTTGGAAGAAAGTGAGAAGTCTCTACAAAAGGTGAAAAAGCAAAAAACAGCCAAAATGGATGATGTAAGAAACTCTGAAAATTGCCCAGAAACGCAGAGAAGCTAAAGCCAGAGAGGGAAGAGAGGCCATCACAGAACTCAAAGACTTTCAACATGCAGCAAGATAAGACAAGAAGTACTATAATGATGCATGAAGGAAATAGAATCAAACTATTAGAGGAACAACAAGACCAGCTTTCTTAAAGCTACGAGAATTAAAGAAAACATTCCAGCCTTGAATTGGAATGCTACAAGATGCTCAAGGATCCATATTGAATGATGCCAAGATCAAGAAAAGGTGTAAAGAATATACAGAATCGTTATACCATAACAATCAAGTGGACCAACAGCAGTTTCAACCTATAACTTATGATCTGGAGCCATTGGTGATGAAAGAAGTCGTTGAAGCAGCATTGAAAGCCTCATCAAAGAACTACTCCTCAAAGCAAGGGAGGCAGAAATAAATATCTATCTTTAAACCCCAAGAAGCTCACAAATTCTTAACCAGTAGATCATACTGCAAGAAGCATTAAGGGAACTACTACCAACCCTTACTGGAGAGAATGGGAAAAGAAGCCTCTGAGCCAGGGCTAACGGCTGATACACAGCAGCTTTTAACCGCTCAATACTACTACTACTACTGAGCATTTGTAAAGCGCTACCAGTCGTACGCAGCGCTGTACAGACATGTAAGAGACAGTCCCTGCCCATCAAAGCTTACAATCTAGTCAAGACAAAACACAGAAGGTGCAAGCAGGGATAGAACTAGGGGAAAGAAAGGAGATCAGGTGAGTCAAGATCCAAAAGCAGCGGCGAAGAGGTGAGTTTTCAACCTGGATTTGAAGAGGGCTAGAGAGGGTGCCTGGTGCACAGACACAGGTAGTTTGTTTCAGGCGTAAGGTGCAGCAAGGTGAAAGGAGCGAAGTTAGAATTGAAGGACACAGATAGAAGTAGTTTGCTAGAAGAGCGGAGTTCCTGAGGGGGGTTGTAAGGAGAGATAAGAGAAGAAAGGTAGTGAGGAGCCGCAGAGTGAATGCATTTATAGGTCAGCAGGAGAAGTTTGAACTGGATGTGGAAACAGACAGGGAGCCAATGAAGTGACTTGAGAAGAGGAGTAATATGGGCATGACGGGCTGGTGGAAGATTAGTCGTGCAGCAGAGTGTTGAACAGATTGAAGGGGAGAGAAATGATTCAAAGGGAGACCAGCAAGGAGTAGGTTACAGTCAATACGGCTCAAAGTTTTCCCCAATTTTCATTCATAGGTTTCTAGATTAACTTGTCTGTTTATACAATTTTTAAATGCTTTTAAAACAAAAACACTTAGTTTTCAATATCATCCCAATCACTCTTCAAATTACAAAAACCAAACCAAGCAGTAAGGACAGTTGACTCGAGTTTCACCAACTTTTAAATGGGCTGCATCAGGACTTGTTGAACGGTGCATCACGTACATACATATATACACACACACACACATACTCTATCCAGCTGTGTGCATGTCTGTCTCTAGAAATCAGGGTTGTTACCTCTTCTGCAACATCCATTCTCATCAGACAAGGCAAGTGCTTGACAACAGCAAGGAGCATCTCATAGGCATGGTCACCACGCAAGTATGGGATCAGCCGTGCCAGCAACTTCTTCCCCTTCCGCACAGACATTGACTGCAGAAACTCATCTTCCACTTCACTGAAGACAAAAGAAGCAAACATTTAAGCTAAATGTGGGAGTAAAGATTTCCGTAATTGAGTCTTTCTTTGGTAGTGAAACCTGAGTACCTGAGCCAAAGGATACACAGCAGATCCCTGTTGTGGAAAGGGCTAGTAATTTCAACAAAAGCTTTTAACTATTAGTTTGGATGTGCTTTCAGAATGAATTAGAAAAGTTGCTAGGTTTCTATCCTGACTAGGAAAGTTCAGCAGCCAAGTCTCTCATTCTGTCCCCTGCCAGTCCTCCAGCCCTAGGCAAGGCAGAGGTATCCAGTACCAAGGGCAGAAGGGGAAAACCTTCACAGCTACAGACATGCCCCTTCAGTTCAATAGATCAACAACATTCAGAAACTTTTAAGGACAAACAGGACATAGCTCAATGTTGCTCCCTCTCTTAATCCTCCCCCAGCCCACTGAGAACTCTCACATGTCCAAGTCTACATCCCCCAGCATCACTCTTTAGTGCCAACAGCACTACCAGCAAGCTGAGATCAAGAAGGTTGTCTCAGGTTTGTCTAAACCAACCATGGAAACCTGAGTGACAAGTCCAGCCCATTCAAGAACTAATTTTAAGAATGCTGGCCACAGAGTAAACTTCTTCCATTTAAGCAGGTGAGAAATCTCTAGCTATAAGAGATTTAACATATACCATGTTTACCTGAACAGCTAGTGTCATGAGCCATACAATCCTTTAGTGCAACAGTGTGTTTTTGCTAGGGTTTTCCCTATGCTTATACTACTACCTAACAAAGCAAGGGTTTTAGTTCAGAAAGCACCATAGGAAATCATGAACACCACAAATATGTGCAAAGTGGCAGGAAAAGTAGTTACTCACCCGCAGCAGGTATTCTCCCGGAACAGCAGGAATCAGTCCTCACATACGGGTGACGTCAGCACCGGCAGAGCCCATGCTGTTATCTCTCCTCAGCTTTTCAAAGACAGCCTTTGAGAGATCCACCACGCTTATGTGGTCACTTTCCCACCCAAGGGTATCATCTTACCTCAGTATGATGACATAGCTCAAGACAGAAAAAAGAAAAGCAACTCCACAGGGTTGGAGGAAGGGATGTAAGGACTGATTACTGTTGTTCCTGCAGAACACCTGCTACAGGTGAGTAACTATGTTTTCTCCAAGAACAAGCAGGAAGTCAATCCTCATAAATGGGACTTCCCAGCTACAGGGAATAAACCTATAAGCCACAGAAGGCCCATAAAGTGAACAGTGAGAGACAGCAGAGAGTACAGTTTGCTCACAAGACATCAGCAGCAACCACAGTGTCGATCAGGGAAACCAGCTCTCCAGTAGCCTGGACAAACCAAAGGGCCGGAGGGCAGGAGTTGTCTTAAACCCCAAACAGACGGAGTACTGCCTGGCCAAAAGCACTGTCTCGCCAGGAGTCCTCCTCCAGGCAGTAATGTACTGCAAAGGTATGGACTGAGGGCCAGGTGGCAGCCTGGCAGATCGCCAGCAAGGGAGCTGAGCAGAATTGTGCCGCAGATACAGCCCTGGCCCAGACACTGTGCACCATGATGTGGCACTCCAGCAAAACAAAAATGGCCTGCCCATAGATGAGGGCAATGCAGTCCACCACCCATGTGGACAGAGTATGCTTGGAGAGTGCTACACCTAAACGATTAGGGTTGTAGGAAATGAAAAGCTGTGAGGAGGCAATAAGACTTGGTTCACTCCAGATAGTAGGTGAAAGCCCGCTTACAGTCCAGAATGTGGAGAGTGGCCTCTGCTCCGTTAGCACGAGGCCATGGAAGAGAGGTAGAAATCCACCTCCTACCTGAGGTGGAATGGAGAAATCACCTTAGGGAGGAACTTAGGGTGCATTCAGAGCACCACCCTATTCCTGTGGAACCTGGTGTAGGGGGCATGAGCCACCAGAGCTTGAAGCTCATTGACCCTGCTTGCAGATGTGAGTGCCACGAAGACCACCTTCCAGGACAGATACTCGAGGTGGCAGGAAACCAGCAGCTGAAAGGGTGGAGCAATAAGCTTTGAGAGGACCACTGAGATCCCACGACACTGCTGGCAGACAGGTGGGTGGTTGAGAGAGAAGGAAGCCCCTCTGGAAGGGAGCCACAAAAGGCTGGGCAGAGAAGGGCTTCCCCTCAATGAGATGATGGTGCGCCAACAGCACACTGAGGTGTACCCTAATAGAGTTAGGCTTCAAACCAGCACTGGACAGATGCAGCAGATATTGCAGCACCAGCTGGACAGGAGACCTCATACACAAAACAGAGAATCTTGTGATAAGGAAGCTTATCAGGACCTAGAAGAGAGGGGTAAAAAGAAGGAATTTACCATAATAAAGGGACCCATTTTAAAAGGTCCAGGACTTAAAACTCCATTTGCTCCTAGAAAGCAGGTAATTCTTGGCTACAATGAGGAACAGAGTGCCCCTAGTGGTGGAAAGGATAGGGAATACAGGCCCAGGGTAAGGAACCCTTACGTCACTGCATCCCCTAATCACTCAGCTGCCACGAGGGAGTTTGATCTCTCTCACCTGAGAGGGGAGAGGGTGGAGCAGGAGCCTGAGGGGTTTAAGTTTAGCTCAGTTAGGTCAGAGAGACCAGGAAGACGAGGAGGGACAAGCAGACCAGGGACAAGCAGAACACGTGGCGAGAAACTGGAAGGACTCCTGAGACCTGAGAGTACTGCAACTGCTGACCAGAGAGAAAGAGAGAGCAGAAGTTTTGCCTACTCAAGAAGGAATGGAGCAGTAAGAGCCAGAAGCACTAATTGGAGAACAGGAAGTGCTGGATGGTGGCCAGAGCATGTAAGAAGTGAAGCTACTACAGGCTTTGATCAAGGTATGAGTCCCAGAAGCTTAGCTAATAAGGAGCACTACGTATTTGCCAGAGACAGCTTTAACCATAACAGAAGGCAGTCAAGTAAGCTATCTGAATCTGAGCCAGAGAGTGAACCAATGGAATTGGGGGAGCCAGATTTACCTTGTGATGAAGAGGTCTCATACATGGACTGCTCTGCATGCCAGTCTTCCAATTAAGAATGGTTGCCAGGGATGTCAACCGTAAAGAGAAGCCTCCAGTGTCCAAAGCCCTGAGAGCTATGTTTGCTTGTTAATGTTTTAAGCTCAGGAGAAGTGTGACGCAAAGCTGAATCTTCCTGATTATCTTTTGAGAAACAGCTGTGAGCAGTGCTGATCTCTTTTTGATGCCATTTCAACTGAAGGAAGTAAGAAATGCTTTTGTTTGACTAACTACTGAGAGAACCTTGAAAAGAGTTGTATCTGCTTGTGGGAATTTGTCTATCTGTATGAAGTGCTGAGTTTAAGCATACAAGATAGCCAGGTATTTGTTCTGGACTGGAAAGGGAAAGAAAACCTGGTTTAAAGTTTCTTTCTGTATGTTTTGGACTGCATGGTAAGCTCTGCTGGAAGCAGGTGCTGTTAATTAAGGCTGAGGAAAGCTGTTTTGTTTCAGTTCAAGTTATCCTGTAATGAGTTACAAGAATTCCTGGTGAAAATATCTTAAAAGGTGGATCTGTGAACCTAGTGTGTCTTTCTTTGAATAAATTCTTGTCAATGCACCTACTCAACCCAACTACAATGAAGGTGTTTTTTTTTCATCTGAGCCCAAATGATATGTTTATGTTTATGTTTATTTTAAAATTTGATATACCGCCCAACACCAGAGGCACCTGAGCGGTTTACAATAAAACAATATAAAACAAATTAAAAACAGGCTGCATGAAAGAGAAAAGAACGCCATAAAATTGATAGGACAGGGAAGAAAAGAAGGACACTGAAAGAACAATAATTACAATACAACATTAGAAGATTGCAACATCATGAGACCGGGGGAGGGGGAATAGTGGAGGGGGAGGGGGAAACCATGGTTGGAAGGTCAAACGCTAAACTGAAGAGGTGGGTCTTGAGTTGTGACTTGAAGGATAGATATGACTCTTCCGCACGAAGCGGGGGGGGGGGGGGGGAGGGAATTCCAGAGGCTTGGGGCTAGGAAATAAAAAGCAGACGAACGAGTGGAGACAAGGTGGGCCTGAGAAGGGGAGGGAAGGGACAGACGATATCTAACTGAACTACCTTTCCCAGAATGCATTTAAAGGCATCCAGTTAGAAAAGGCCAGAAGTTGAAGCACCCCAATGGCAAAAACAAAACCACACCCCTCCATACCAATGCAAGGGGCTAAGGGCGTGACAATCTACTCCACTTGAAGGCAAATGCTCATCAGGTGGAATCCTTGCGGGACACCAGCAGGACCTCTTTCACCTTCCTGGGCAAGTAAACTGGGCCAGAGACACTCTTTCAGCAGCCAGGCCATCAAGGCCAGGGACACCCGATTGGGGTGCAGAAAATAGCTGTCCTCCTATGACAGCAGGTCTGGGGTGTACCCCCAGGGGGACCGGGAGCACCTGTGAAAAGCTGAGCAGCAGAGGAGACCATGGCTGCTGGGATCACTGAGGGAGGGGCTATGAGGATCAGGGTGGCCCGGTCGAGTTGGTCCTTGAACAGAGTCTTGGCAATGAGCTGCATCAGAGGATAGGCATAGAGAAGGCCTTCCATCCACAGGATGAGAAACGTATCGGCTATCAACCCACAGGGGTGAGGCTCCTGGAGCAGAAGCGGGGCAATTGAGCATTGGCCGGCCTGGCAAAGAGATCCATCACAGAACAGTCAGCTGGCTACCCACGGGTCGAGCCACCACGCATGGGGCTAGTCTGCCAGGGCATTGTCCTGGCCGGGAAGGTACACAGCCCTGAGGGGCATCCCACTCTTGCTGGCGAAAGTGCAAAGCCCAGAGAGCACAGGCAATGGCTCAGAGCTCTAAGAAATTGATCTGCTGGAGGCTCTCTGATGTCAACCAAAGGCCCCAAGTGCGGAAGTTGCTGCAGTGGACCCCCAGCCCAATACGGAGGCATCATGGTGAAAATCCTCTGAGGGGTTGAGGCCTGGAAGGGCATTCCCACCAGCAGATTCTAAGGCTGTTGCCACCAGCCCAGGGACTCGGCAAGGGGACAGGTGATGTCACCCTGTCCTTCAGGCACCCCATTGCCTGAGACCATTGGGAGCAGAGGGCCCATTGGGCATCGGTTGCAACATGCACAGTCGAGGCCATGTGTTAGGCAGAGGTTGAGTTCTAGCCATGAAGTTCCTTTGCAAAGGCCGCTAGGCACCGGGCCCTGTGAAAAGGAAGGAAGGCTCAAGCCTGGACTGTGTCTAGCAACACCCCTATGAACTCAGGGCATTGGGTCAGCTGCAAGAGGAACTTAGAGTACTTGTTCACAAACCCCAGATGCGCCAGAGTGAGAATGGTGCAGCATAAGCCTGCTGGACTTCAATGGCAGTGCTGCCCCTGATGAACAGTCGCCCAGGTAGATGAACATCCTCTATACTGGTAATGGCATCCTCCGATGACGAAGTGGAGATACTGCCAGTAGCGAGGATGGATGAGGATGTGTGTGTATGCATCTTTGAGATCTAAAGCAGGGGTGTCAAACACCAGTCCCGGAGGGCCACAAACCAGTCTGATTTTCAGGATGCCCCTAATGAATATTCATTAGATTTATTTACATACAATGGGGGCAGTGCATGCAAATATGCATATTCATTAGGGATACCATGAAAACCTGACTGGTTTGCGGCCCTCCAGGACACCCCTGATCTAAAGAGCATACCAATCTCCCTGCTGGAGGTAGGGTAGCAATGTACCAAGGGACAGCGTTATGAACCTCTTCTTCACCAGGAAACTGTTGAGATCTCGAAGATCCAGTATAGGGCGAAAGCCGCTGGTCCTCTTGGAAACCTGAAAGTACCGGGAGTAGAACCCCTCGCCCCTGAGGTGGGTTGGGACCAGTTCCACCGCCTTGTCGGCCCGGAGCCTGGCGAGCTCTTGCCGGAGTAGGTCTCAGTGAAGAGGAATCATCAGGAGATCCCCCTGGAAAGAATGGAGGCGGCATCTTATCGAAATGGAGGAGATAACCCTCCCACACCACCTGCAGGGCCCAGGTGTCAGTGGTGATGCTGGACCACTGGCTGGTGTAGAACACCAGACATCCCCCCCATGTGCTGCGGGGCTAGACCTCCCAGGGAGGAAAGACTATGCTCAAGGAGTAAAAAGCCCCCTCCATGTTGTGGCTGGAACACTGCCTGGAGCTTGGGGGCCATACGCTTATGTGGGCCTTGCCCCTAGCCCTTGACCAGCTAGCCCTGTTGGGGGGCTGGGAAGGCCTGATACTGGGGTTAGTTTCCATAAGTCTTCCTCTTCTTCGGGTATAGGGACTTTTCCCCCCAAGCCTTCTGTCAAGAAGGGTCAGTGGTCTTTTTGGAGAGCCTGATCCTGGTCAGGAACTCTGACTCTGGCTTCGCGGCCTTGTCTATCATGGGCTTGCCAAAAGGATTCTCTCCCCAGCAGGGGACATCAACCAAATTGTCCAGAAACCATTGCTCCAAGTTGGAGGACTGTAGCCAGGCCTGGCAGAGAACTCTAATGCACACCACAGATACTCTGACTCAAAGCAGTCATAAGCCGCATGAGTGATGAACTTGGAGCACACTCCTTCACTGCCGAGTTCTAGGTCTCACAGTGGAAAGGCTGGTGGTCAGGACCAGGCATTGGCCCCTGCTACTGAGCCAAAAAGGCAGTGAGGCGGCATTCGAGGCCAGAAGGCACCACAGCCACCTGTGTGGGCACCAAGGATGTCTGGCCCGACGCCAGCACCATCGATGGGGTATCCTTGATGAGGATGGGTTCAGGAGACCAGGGGTTGATCTCCCACACCAATGTCGTCTTCTCGCACCTGGGCAGCTTGGAGGGCTGCTCCCAGCCTTTGCCCTCGGCACTGCACCGGGGACCCCTATACCAATGACTGTGGGTTCTACCCATGGTTCCAGCTTCATCACCCAACAATGCCACTTTTGGCATCCAGTGTTTCTGGGGACAGCTCTCAGAGGACGACCCTCAGTCTGATGTCTTGTGATCTCAGGGCTCAGATAAGACATGGCCATCATGCAAGGCCGAAGCCACTGCAGCAGCCCCCAAGGGCACAGACTCCACGAGCAACGCCAGAGCCGAAATGGAGGTCTTGCCGAATATGGTCTCTCGCTGCTTCTTACATTTCCTCCATCTCTTGGTTGTCATTTTCTGGCAGAGCCTACAGGAGTCATCATCATGGTCAGCACAGGGGCACCAAAGGCAGCAGTTATGCGGATCCGTGTGGAACATGGTGTGCCTGCAGTGGTCACACTGCTTTAACCCACTGGCTGAGGACATAGCAGGGAAGACGGCACCTGCAAAGTCAAACTTAAGAGGTCAAGGCCAGGGAGGGCGTGAGGATTCCCATGCCCTGAAAGAAAAAACCTGAATGGAAAAAGGACCAGAGAAAAATGCAGCACCAAAGCAACAGCAGTCCCAGGAGGTGAGAAGGCACTGGTACACGTATTGGAGGAGAAAAAAGAGAAACGAGGGAAAAAAAAAACAACCAACCTTTCTGGGGTGCAGACGAACATCTGATGAGCTCTGTGGAAAAAATGAGACTGAGGCAAGATGGTACCCTTGGGTGGAAAGGCTTACAATCTAAGTTTGTACCTGAGGCAATGGACTCCCGATTGCCTGTTGCTTGGCTGTTATGCTTCCTCGGGAGCCGACTGAACAGAACCACAGTTAAGAATCTGTGCGCTTTTGGGATTAGTGCAAATTTTTAATATGTTGCTGTTTTGTAGATTCATAGCTTACTACAATATGTGCAGTCAAGAAATCTGACATATCGCTCTTGGTAGAATGGCTATGAAGGACCTAGACAAGATCCTCAAGAACAGAAATGTCTCTCTCCATACGAAGATTCAACTTGTCCAGGACATGGTATCTTCAATAACATCATATAGATGCTAAAGTTGGACAGTGAAAAAGAAGCAGGAAGAAAATTGATGCCTTCGAATTATGGTGCTGGCGACGAATACTATGTATACAATGGAATGCCCAAAGAACAAACCAGTCAGTACTAGATGAGATCAAACCTAAACTTTACTTAAAAGCTCAGATGACAAGATTTCAACTTTCATACTTTGGACATATCATGCGAAGAGAAAGATTAGAGAAAGACAATGCTTGGCAAGGTAGGTCACTGTAAAAGAGGAAGGCCAGCAATTAGATAGATCGATAAAGTAACAGCAGCTATGGATTCCACTCTATCAACAATGAGCCGCTTGGCTGAAGACTGAATAAAGTTTAGGTCAATTATCCAGAGAGTCGCCAGGAGTAGACAGACTCGACGGCACTTAACAACAATTTATTAATATGGACATTAGAAAAAAAAGCCTTACCAATTTTTAGCCTGGAGTTTTACTATGGTTGTTACATCAGTCCCTTAGTTCCAAGAAAATTGTTGTTAAATTACTGTGGGCCTGCTAGAAAGACCACGACAAATAAAAATGTATAATAAATACCAATTTACTGACATATATGATTGCCAAAAGAATATCAACCCCTGATAATTATTTACACTAAAAAATAAAGGTGGAAAAAACTCTCAAAAGCTTTTTACAATCCTGATGCATGTGTATGTGCTGCAGAGTCAATACTGGTAGCCTCTCTTGGATGGATTTCTTTCATCAAATTCTTAAGCAGTGAACCATATAATAGAGCCCATTTAACTAGGTAGAGAAATATTTTTTCTACTTCTCAAACGATGTTGCTTACCTGTAACAGGGGTAACTCCATAGACAACAGGGAAATGCAGCCACATTTCTAGCGATGTCACCAATGGAGCCAGCGCCAAAGCAGCCCAGCGAAGTGAAATCTTTTAGACCAGTGCGCCTGTGTTGCTTGTTTCCTCTTTTCTGCTCTGTCTCAAATGGCAATCCATACATAGCTGAAAGTTGATAATTGTGCAGATGCCGTTACTGATCTTGACCATGGATCTTTTCTTTTTGAGGGGATGGCAGGAGGATAAGTTTGGCTGCATTTCCCTGCTGTCGATGGAGAACCTCTGTCACATAAGCAATCTCGCTTTCTCCAGAGACAAGGCAGAGAAGTGCAGGCATACTTCTGGTGAAAGACAAGCAAAATATAGAACCCAATCTTGAAAACTGGTCAATATCCACCTTAATTAACTGCAGTGTCTAAATTATAAACACTCTTGATATATCTATATCTACATACACACTTACATACTCTTAATTATCTAATCAATTATTTGTTAGTTTTATAAGAACAAATTATTTATGCTACTTTTAGTGCCTTGCGCTTTTAGAAAAACTGCTCATTGTACACACAGTGGTTTTCAAACGGAGCTCACCTGTCCTTCTAATTAGTTATAATTTATCGCTTTTTGCTTGCCTATTATAAATTCATCATCACTCCATAAAAAGTTTTCAATTCAATTCATGCTGTAGGACAAAGACTAGAGTTCATAGACTTATCTTTTAGTTTTGCAATAGCACCTTAAATGCTGATACCACCAGGTACAATATAAATCTCATTTCTTTTAACCAACTCCACCCCAGCCGGTGATTTTACCAAGTAAGCTGACTTCTTCAGGATTTTTTTAATACTGCTATGAATTGGCAGTTACTCCAGCACTCTTCATACTCCATTGCCTGTTGACAAACGCCACCAGCCATGGCACTGTGAGAAGATCTGGTCCGATTAGCCCCAGACCAGCAGGCAGAAATGTAAGAGGACCAAAAGAGTGGCCCACATCTCGAGGAGGTGGATAGGCTATGCTGCTTCCCAATTGCTCTGCACAACAGGCCTCCAGACAGGCTGGCATCAGTTGACAGGAGCAGCAAAGGATTGTCCATCAGCATGTCCTTGTTTAGACTGCTGGGATGACACTACCATTGTAAACCAGCCACCACTTATAGAAGGATGGGAAACTTGATCTCAAAGTCCTGCAAGCAGGGAGGCCAATGGGATAGTAAGGACTTCTGAAGCAGCCTTGTATGTGCACCCAGGGTATTATCTTTGCCGCCACCATCAAACTCAGGAGATGAAAATAGTCCCAGACCTTGGGAGCTCACTACTTGTAGAAGGGTGCCAAATGAGACAGTTTTGTCACTCTCTGAGGGAAGATGATCCTGCCTGCCCAACTGTTGAACAGGGTCCCGAGATACTCCAATGACTGAGGGGGCTCAAAGTGACTCTTGCTGAAATTGATCACCCAGGGCTCCCTAGAAACTGTACTGGTTGCTTCCGACTGCAACCTAACCCAAATAAACCAGTCATTGAGACAAGCATGCACACATCCTCTTGCACTGTAGAGTTAAGGCCATGACTACCATGATCTGAGAATGTCCTCAGTGCGGTAGACAAACCAAGGAGAGGGCAGAGAAATGAAAGCGGGAGCATAGAATGGCAAAATGCAGAAAATATTGTTGGATCCTCCCAAATAGGAATGTAAAGCACAGTTACTTACCTGTAACAGGTGATCTCTGGGAACAGCAGGAATAAGTCTTCACATATGGGTATCGTCGGTACCGACGGAGCCTGCGCGGGAACGCTCCCCAGCGTCCAAAAGGAAAGCTTTTGGGAGCATCCCACAGCGCCTGCGCGCTGCCTTCCTGCCTTTCCCAACCGCCTCTCTCCAGTTCGAGTTTTAAGCTGAGACAAAGAGAGAGAGAGGAAAGGAAAGATAGAGAGGTGGGTGGGTTGTGAAGACTTATTCCTGCTGTTCCTAGAGATCACCTGTTACAGGTAAGTAACTGTGCTATCTCCAGGAACAAGCAGGAATGAGTCTTCACATATGAGGACTCCCCAGCTACAGATGCCAGGGAGATCCCCAAGGTTGTGAGTCCCTGAGAAGGGCTCTACCTCCCTCCATGGATCTCGGGCATCCAACCAGGGATGGGGGTTTGGAGTTGTTTAAGTATGGAACAGGTGTTTGAGAACAGCCTGACCAAACAAGGCATCCCGGCGAGAGTCCTTGTCCAAGCAGTAATGAGCTGTAAAGGTATGAACCGAGGCCCAAGTGGCAGCTCGACAGATTTGGTCGATGGATACAGAGTTTAGATGAGCCATAGAGGCTGCCATGGCCCTCACATTGTGAGTTGTGACATGGCCCTCCAGAGAAAGGTTCTTACTCTGGTAGGCGAAAGAAATACACTGAGCAATCCAATTGGACAGAGTTCTCTTAGAGACTGGAAGTCCTAAATGAGAGGGATCAAAAGCAACAAAGAGTTGAGAGGACTTTCTATGTTGCTGTGTCCTTTGTAAGTAAAAAGCGAGTGCTCTCTTACAAACCAGGGTATGGGGATTCCTCTCTGCACTTGATGCATGAGGTCCTGGAAAAAAGACAGGTAAATACACCTCTTGATTTAGATGAAAAGGTGAAACCACTTTAGGCATAAAGTGGATTGGTCCTACCTTGTCATGATGGAACCTTGTATAAGGAGGATTAGCCACCAAGGCTTGCAGCTCACTGATGCGACGAGCTGAAGTGACTGCAATGAGAAAAATAACTTTCCAGGAAAGAAATTTCAAGGAGGTAGTGGCTAAGGGTTCAAAGGGTGGCTTCATAAGCTGGCCAAGAACCAGATTCAAGTCCCATGCCACTGGAGGTGGTCTAATGGGAGGTTTAGTCAAAAGAAGGCCTCTCATGGATCTTGCTATAAGAGGATGAGAGGAAATAGGCTGTCCATTGAGAGGCTTAAGGGATGCTACAATAGCACGCAAATGGACTCTTACTGAATTCGTTTTAAGGCCTGCATGGGATAAATGCAGCAAATACTCTAGTAAAGAATTCAGAGGTATTGCAAGAGGGTTAAGACCCTTATCTGCACACCAAATGGTAAACCTTTTCCATTTAAAAGCTTTCTGGAAGCATGAAGGATATCTTTCACTTGCTGAGAAAGATGCAAATCTTGAAGGTCTAGGCCTTCATCAACCAGGCCTTGAGATGAAGAGACTGGGGATTTGGGTGCCACAATGTTCCCTCCTCCTGGGATAGGAGGTCTGGAGCAGATCCCAAGTCCAGGGAAGGAGCATGAGAGAGATGCAGAAGTAGAGGGTACCACACTTGGCATGGCCAACGTGGTGCTATGAGGATCATAGACCCTTTGTCTCTCTGAAGCTTGAAGAGTGTCTTGGGAATTAGGGGAATGGGTGGAAAGGCATAGAGGAAGTCTTGCCCCCAATGAAGGAGGAAGGCATCCCTGGCCTGAACTCCCTGACACAGAATCCTGGAACAGAACCGGGGAAGTTTGGCATTCCACGGACTTTCAAACAGGTCTATGTCTGGGGTTCCCCAAATTTGAAAGATCCTGGCTATCTGGTCCCCATGGAGGGACCATTCGTGTGGAAGCAGAACTCGACTGAGTCTGTCTGCCCAAGAGTTTTGAACCCCTGGAAGATACACTGCCATGAGATGAATTTGATGCTCTCTGGAGAAGGCCCACAATCTCAGAGCTTCGTTGCAAAGCGACAGAGAGCCAGTCCCTCCCTGCTTGTTCACGAAGAACATGGCTACTTGGTTGTCCATGTGGATGAGGACTGTCTTGTAGCTGAGCAGGGTGTGGAAGACAGAGCTAGAAAAATTGCTCTGAGCTCTAAGAGGTTGATATGTAGAGATGTCTTCTGTGGAGACCAGATGCCCTGGGTGGAGAGATCTTGTAGATGAGCTCCCCACCCCCTTGGGGAGGCATCTGTTGTAAGGGTTGCTTGGGGTAACACCTGCTGAAAGGTGGACCCCAGCAACAGATTTTGGGTGGACTTCCACCACTGGAGAGAGCAAAAAAGGCGACTGGAGGTTGCTATTTTGTCTGACAGGCACCCTGATGCCTGAGTCCATTGGGTGGACAGAGTCCATTGAGCTGCCCTCATGTGAAGGCGAGCATAAGGGACCACATGCACGGTAGATGCCATGTGGCCTAACAGTTGTAACATCTCTCGAGCAGTTAAATGGGACTTTAACTGAATTTGGGAGGCTAACTGCACCAAGCGTAGGCAACGGGCCTGGGGAAGATAGGCCCTTGCAGTGGTGGTATCCAGTAAGGCCCCTATGAACTCTAGAGATTGAGTAGGGGTGAGATGGGATTTTGGGATGTTTATTACAAGTCCCAGATACTGAAGGATACGGCTTATGCAGGCCAGGGAAGCCTGGGCCTCTGACTGGGATGGAGCTCGGATGAGCCAGTCGTCCAGATATGGAAATACAAATATTCCTAGAGTGCGCAGAAATGCAGCTACTACTGCCATGCATTTTGTGAACACCCTTGGGACAGAGGCCAGACCGAAGGGAAGCACTCTGTATTGATAGTGGCTTTCCTTGGAAAAGGAACCAAAGGAACCTTCTGTGTGTTGGATGGATGAGGACATGGGTGTACGCATCCTTGAGATCTAGAGAACAAAGCCAGTCCTGACTCTGGAGGTATGGAAGGAGAGTACCGAGAGAAGTCATCTTGAATTTCTCCTTGCATAGAAACTTGTTCAACACTCTGAGATCTAAGATGGGTCTGTAGCCCCCTGTTTTCTTTGGGATGAGAAAGTAGGGGGTGTAGAACCCCGAGCCCTGTTGAAGAAGGGGTACTTCTTCTATTGCCCCTTGGGCAAGAAGGGTAGCAATTTCCTGACCCAGAAGGTCGAGGAGAGATGTTGGAGAATTGAACTGTCTCACCATGGTGTGAGGGGGACGGTTTAAGAAATGAAGCTTGTACCCTTCCCTTATGATGGAGAGGGTCCATTGCTCTGCTGTGATTTGTTCCCATCTGGGAGCAAAGTGAGCTAACCTTCCTGGAATGGTGAGGGGCTCTGGATGTTCTAGAGCCAGAAAGGCTAAGTTCTCTAGTTGTAAGTCAAAGGCCCAGAGGAGGCTGAGGCTGTTGGGCCGTAGCAGTCCTAGCAGCCTTAGGCTTGGCCTGTTTCGGTTGTTCTGTCTCTTTGTAGCAAAACGACCTGCAGAAGATGCCTGCTGACCATAAGCAGAATAATATCTGCCTTTTTGGGAAAAAAACCCTTTTTGAACAACCTTTTCTTAAAAGGAGCAGAAGTAGACTTTGAAAGTCTATCTAAAGCCGAATTTTCAGCATCTATCTGGGTGGCCTTTGCTTGCCAATCTTTGCCAAAAAGGTTTTCACCTGTACAAGGAAGGTTTCCTAGTCCATCCTGAACCCAGGGTTCCAAATCAGAAGCTTGTAACCAAGCAACTCTGCGTGCACCTATGGCAATAGCAGAGGCTCTGCTGGCACCTTCAAAAGAGTCGAAGGCTGCACGGTTGGAAAACTTGGAAACATCCTGGGCATGTTTGAGCCAGGTGAGAAACTCTTCCCTTTTATCTTCTGAAATAAAAGGAGACAAAGTTTGCAGATGATCTGTAACTTCTTTTAGAAACATCCCCATATAGAGACTATAGGAGTTGATTCTGGCAGCAAGCATATTGGCCTGGAAAATTCTCCTGCCAAAGGCATCTAAGGTTCTGCATTCTCTTCCTGGAGGAGAAGAGGAGTGCCTTTTTGTACTCTTCATCTTTTTCATAGAAGACTCCACCACAATGGAGTGGTGAGGAAGCTGAGTCTTATGAAAGCCAGGACAAGGAGGAACACGATACATGGTGTCCAACCTACGAGAATGAGGGGAGGTGGTGAGAGGAGTCTCCCATATGCCCAACATGTGATCATAAAGAATCTCATGTATTGGTAAAGTGGCTGCCTCTTTAGGAGCCTTAGGATATTGTAAAATATCTAATTTTTTGGCTCTAGGCTCTGTCTCAGGGGCCACTGAGATGGAAAGGCCCCTGGCCACTTCCCTAATGAAGTCTTGAAAAGACAAGTCTTCTGGAGGAGACATTCTCCTTTTGGAGAAGAGGGCTCCTGAGGAAGGATCACTGATGCTTCGACAGAGGCCTCTGATCCATCAGAGTCTTCAGAGGAATCGAAGTATCGTCTATCTGGATGCTCCTGCAGAGCCCGATATGCGTACCGGGTGGTATCGACATCGGGAGTGATCGGTACCGATTCGGTACCGATGGGCATCACAGAACAGTGTACTGCTGCAGTCGACACCGAAGCCGATGTCGATGCAATTGGTACCGATATCGGTACCGGTGCCGAAGTCGGTACCGACAACGGAGTTTGTTGCAGTACCGAAGGCGTCGCAGCTTGTATGAATGCCGTGATGGCACGCTGAATGGTCAGGATATTCTGATCCATGGTCGCCACCAATGTCTGGATGTCGGTACCAGTGGGAACCACCGGTACCCCAGAACATGGCAACAGGTGATCGGTCGAGGCCGAGCCATCGATGTCAACCTGTGACCCCTTAGATAAAGCTTTGGAAGCCGGAGCCTCCCGCCGGGGTAATTTTGCCAGTGCGGATTCCTCGAGAGCAAGCCCGGAGGCATCTCGATATTTAGAGGGAGATCTACCCTTCGAGGACCGGCTGGACTTAAGTTTGGTTACCTGAGATCCATGGGAGGAAGAAGCAGCCCTGGAAGACGTCGATGCCACCGAAGCTGCGTCAGAGGGAAACAGGGTACTGAGCTTGGCTGCTCGATTCTGTAGACCTCTTTTAGACATCATGGAACAGGACTCACAATCCGTAATGGAATGGTCAGGACCTAAACATTTTAGACACCATTCATGGGTGTCGGTAACAGAAATAGTGCCGCTGCACTTCGTGCACTTTTTAAACCCGGAGGCTGGCTTTTCCATGAGGAAAAAGTTTCTCTAGGCCCAAGGCCAAAGAAAGAAAAAATGCACTGAAGTGAGAAAAACAGTAGGTTTTTTTTTTTAGAATAAAGAAAGAAAAGACCGGCGGTACCGGTCCGGCGTCGAGAAGGCAGACACGCGACTAAAGAAATAAAAGAAAATAAAGAAATTCTTCAGCGGTGACAGGAACATGACCTGCTGGCTCCGCGGAAAAGAAGAACTGGAGAGAGGCGGTTGGGAAAGGCGGGAAGGCAGCGCGCAGGCGCTGTGGGATGCTCCGAAAAGCTTTCCTTTTGGACGCTGGGGAGCGTTCCCGCGCAGGCTCCGTCGGTACCGACGATACCCATATGTGAAGACTCATTCCTGCTTGTTCCTGGAGATAGTAAGCTTCTGCCAGATTCAGTGATGCAAGAAACTCCCTGCACCAAAATGTCTGGATGGCCGACCTCATTTCCATGTGTTCATTCTCCAACTGCATGGAGGATAGCCAGGAGGATCGGTAGGTTTCTCTGATCCTGTCTTGCCAAAAAGACTATTTGCCCTTTGACAAAATTGCAGTGGTGTGAAAGTACTCCACTTGGATGTTCCCTAGCTATGCTCTACCAGTGTCTCACTAGTGGTCTTAGTCTCCTGATTTCAATGGGGCCGCGGCTGCAATAACGATCGCGAACCGCTACCACGGCTTTGTAAACAAGCCCCTATGTCTCAATTGCAAAAATGCTTTCCTATGAAGCTCTGTAGCCTTTGCCACATCAGGAAAATCATTAACAGGATGCCCACAAAAGGGGGGGGGGCATCCTTTTAAGGAAAAAAATAACTTCAGGATAGCAATTTCAGACTTAAAGGTGACAACCAGTGTTGCCCTTCTTGTCACATTATCCAGAAAAGACTCAAGAAATGGAGTCAATTTGAGACTATCAATATTAACCAGCTTGTCCATATCTGCTTCAGGATGCCCAAGAGATACTGCAAGGCAGATAATATATAGAAGAAATCATCACATCATCAAAATTTAAAGAAGACAGAATCTCTTTTAAGTACTTCAAGAGCTCCAAGGGGGATAAAAGACAAACTATTGGAAAGTTTAAAAACCTTAAGTTCTTAGCTCTAGTAACATTTTCAAGAAATTACATCTTGTTATTAAGCACCAAACTGTCCTTGACAAATGAATTTCCCAAATTTTGCACACTACAAACACTGCTCTTGAATCTAGAAATCCTGCCCTCTAGGCCAGAGAGCTATATTGCCAGATTTTTCAAACACTGGGTGGCATTTTGAGAAAAAACACAAAATTGAGAGAGAGTGCACTTAAGTATCTCCTCTATCCTCCCAACAGCCAGAAACATCACAAGAACCTACACCCGCAGAAGCCATATCCACAGAAACTACTGGCATAGTAACCGGAGTCGGGAATGGGACCTCAGAGTTAAAAAGAACTGAATGCTGAGATGCTGCTAATGAGTCTAGAGGAGTAGAGGCAGTAAACATACCTGTTCCTTATACACAGGCCTCTACAACGGACAAATCCTTTAACATTGCAGATTGAGGAAGAGGGGTTCGGACACCATAACTCAAGCACACATCCGCAGAGGAGTCAATTCCAGCAGGTAAAAGTGATTTGTTAATAGGAGGGACACGCACCAGATATACATCCACCGGCCTCTGCACTGGTTTCCCCACAGCTGGTATCTTACTTCTGGCCTTTCGCTTCCTCATCATTACCTCCTGTCTCCTCTGCCAGTGTCCTTCGGTGCTCCAAAGGGGATCACAAAGGGCCAAATATACCCCTTAGTTCATGCCCCTTAAGTCACACACTCACATCCACGTAGCAAATCTGGCTTTCTCCTCAGGCAAAAAGAGGGAGGAGCTTTGACCCTTCCAGTATGCACAGTATGAGACAGGACCCTGCTTAGATATCCCACGATGCTCTGGGCAAAGTTGAATCAGTTTCCTCAGAGAATATGCTGCACTGCCCGGGTTTATTCTCTGGCGAAAAAAGGGAGGAGCTGTGACCTTTCCAGTATGCAAGGTATGAGGCAGGACACGGCTGCAATATCCCACAATGCTTTCAGCAAACAAAGTTGAATCATCTGCCTCCATGCCAATTTTTAAAAAAGGTTCCAGGGGTGATCCGGGAAACTACAGACCGGTGAGCCTGACGTCAGTACTGGACAAAATGGTAGAAACCATTATAAAGAACAAAATTACAGAACATGTACAGTAGATAGTCATGGTTTAATGGGAGAAAACCAAAATGGCTTTAGCAAGGTCTTGCCTTACTAATCTGTTATATTTTGTTTGAAGGTGTGAATAAACAGGTAGACAAAGATGAGCCAGTGAATGTAGTGTATCTGCATTTTCAAAAAGCCTTTGACAGGGTCCCTCATGAAAGACTCCTGGCAAAATTTTAAAAATCATGGGATAGGAGGCAGTGTACTAGTATGGATCAGTAACTGGTTAAAAGAGAGAAAGCAGGGTGTAGGGCTAAATGGCCAATTTTCCCATTGGAGAAAGGTGAATAGTAGAGTATCCCAGAGATCTGTGCTGCATCTGCTGCTTTTTAACATATTCATACATGATCTGGAAATGGGAACGTTGAGGTAATCAAATTTGTAGATGACAGAAAATTATTCAAAATTGTTAAAACCCAAGAGGATTGTGAAAATTTTCAAGAGGGCCTTAATAAATTGGAAGACTGGATGTTCAAATAGCAGATGAAATTTAATGTGGACAAGTGCAAAGTAATTCACCTTGGAAAAAACAACCCAAACTATGGTTACACGATGAAAGATTCCACATTAGGAAACACCACACAGGAAAAAGATTTAGCCATCATCATGGATATCACGTTGAAACCCTCCACCCAATGTGCGGCTGCGGTGGCCAAGGAGGCAAATAGTATGCTAGGAAAGGAATGGAGAATAAAACAAAGGATATTATAATGCCTCTGTATTGCTCCATGGTGTGACCGCATATTGAATATTGTGTGCAATTCTGGTCACCGTATCGTAAAGAGGATATAGCGTTATTAGAAAAGGTACAGAGAAGAGCCACCAAAATGCTAAAGGGGATGGAAGGATACCACTATGAGGAGAGGCTTAAAAGATTAGGGCTCTTCAACTTGGAAAAGAGATGGCTGAGGGGAGATATGATAGAGGTCTATAAATTAATGGAGTGGAACGGGTAAACATAGCTTGATTGTTTACACCATCAAAAAGTAGAAAGACTAGGGGACATGCAATGAAGCTACAGTGTAACCCGTTTAAGACTAATACGAGAAAATATTTTTTTTCACTCGACGTGTATTCAAACTTTGGAATTCGTTACCAGAGGACATAGTAAAAGCTGTTAGCATAGCTGGGTTTAAAAAAGGTTTGGCAAGTTCCTGGAGGAAAGGTCCATAAACCATTATTAAAGACATAGGCAATCCATTTCTTGCCCCAATACAAGCATTGTGGAATCTGTGTCTCTTTTTGGGAAACTGCCAGGTACCTGTGACCTGGACTGGCCACTGTTGGAAACAGGATACTGGGATTGATGGACCTTGGTCTGACCCAGTATGGCATTTATGTTCTTATGTTGACTCAATGGTATCGACAGAGCTGAACTGAGTGCCAATTATCTGGGAAACCAGATCTGTCTAGGCCAGGGTGGGGCAATTAGAACAATCTGAACTTTCTCCTTGAAAACCTTTTGTAACAGCCTTGAGATCAGTGAAAATGGAGAAATGCATATAATGCACCCCTAAAGTTCTATGTACCTCTTTGATTATTGTTGTAATGTAAACCGCTGCTGATCCTTGGAAGCAGCGGTATATAAAAGCTGTTCAAATAAATAAATAAAATAAAAATAAATAAAAAATAAAAGGCCATGGTACTGTGAAGGCATGTGCTAATCTCTTAGGATTGGGACTACTGGAGTAGAAGCGAGCACATTTTGTATTGTCCACCACAACAAGCAGTTCTATATCTGGGGTTCCTGCTGTCTGGAAGAGAATTGCTCGAGATCTTCGGCTCTAAAGCCTACTTGTGTTGATCCAACTGTTGGCTGACAGAGTGCCAATTGATTCTGTTGGCCAGGTAGATAAACTACCTTTAGAAATATGCAGAGTGCATATACCAAATCTTTGTTTTTCCAGACGCAGAGGGACAGAATCTGATCTGCCTTGTTTGTTTACATAAAACATTGTGACTTGATGTTCTGTTCTTATGGCTTTTTCTTGCAGCCATGCTTTGAAGGCTCTGGGCACTGAACTCCAAAGGTTAGTGGGTTGGCGGCAGAGTTGTCGAGTGGTCATGTCTGCAAGATGTGCTCCACATCCTGTTGATGCAGCTGTGATAAGGATAATTTTGGACAGTGGTTGTGAAAACAACTGACTCACCAAGAGGTTGCTTGAATTCATCCACCACAGTAGAGGCAGCGAAGAGGTGAGTTTTCAGCTTGGATTTGAAAAGGGTCAGAGAAGGCGCCTGATGTACAGACTCAGGTAATTTGTTCCAGGCATAAGGAGAAGTAAGGTGAAAGGAGCGAAGTCTGGAGTTAGCAATAGAAGAGGAGGACACATATAGAAGCAATTTGCCAGAACAGTGGAGTTCCCGAGGAGGGGTGTGTAGGGAGAGATAAGAGGAAAGGTAGTGAGGAGCTGCAGAATGAATGCACTTATAAGTCAGCAGGAGAAGTTTGAACTGGATGCCGAAACAGATAGGGACTTGAGAACGGGTAATATGAGCATGACTAGGCTGGCAGACGATTAGCCTCACAACAGAGTGTTGAACAGATTTGAAAGGGGTAGAGATGATTCAGAGGTAGATAAGTAAGGAGTAGGTTATAATAGTCTAGATGGGAGGTGACAAAGGAGTGGATAAGTATCTTTGTAGTGTGTTCAGAAAGGAATGGGCAAATTTTGTTGATGTTGTAAAGAAAGAAACGGCAGGTTTTAGCTATCAGTTGGATGTGTGTGGAGAAGACAGAGGAGTCAAACATGATCCCAAGGTTGCAAACTGATGAGACAGGGAGGAGTAGAGAGTTATCCAAAGAGACTGAGAAAGGAGGAAGGGGAGATGAGAGTTTAGGGGAAAAAATAAGAAGCTCAGTTTTGGCCATGTTCCATTTCAAAAGACAGACACATACAAGCAGCAATGTCAGAAAGGCAGGCAGAGATCTTGGCCTGAATTGCCAGAGAGATTTCAGGGAGTCATCAGCGTAAAGATGGTACTGAAAGCCATGAGAAGGCATGAGCACACCAAGGGACAGCGTATAGAGAGAGAAAAGGAGTGGACCAAGAAAGATTCTTGGGGTACACAATTGAGAGCAGGATGGCATAGTAACATAGTAAATGACGGCAGATAAAGACCAGTATGGTCCATCTACCCAACAAGGCGGTAAGAGTAGGTGCATCTGCCGCTCCGTGCATGTCACCCCTCCCCATGCCTTTGTCTAGGCATATACCCACCACTCCATGCAGGTCACCCCTATTTGTTGAGATATAAGAGAGTTATGTTTATTTTGATTTTATCCTGTTGCTATAAAGGGATCTTCTGTCTGTCCCATGCTATTTTGAATTATGTCACTTTATTTGCCCCCACCACTTCCATCAGGAGGGCATTCCAAGCATCCATCACCCTTTCAGTGAAAGCATAGTTACTCACCTGTAACAGGTGATCTCCAGGAACAGCATGTGGGTATCGTCGGTACAGACGGAGCCTGTGTGGGAATGCTCCCCAGCGTCCAATTAGAAAGCTTTTTGGAGCATCCCACAGCGCCTGTGTGCTGCCTTCCCGCTTTTCCCAACTGCCTCTCTCCAGTTGAGTTTTAAAGCTGAGACAAAGAGAGAGAGAGGGAAAGGAAAGAGATAGAGAGATACAACTCCTAGGGGAGGTGGGTGGGTTGTGAGGACTAAATTCCTGCTGTTCCCGGAGACCACCTGTTACAGGTGAGCAACTATGCTATCTCCAGGAACAAGCAGGAACGTAGTCATCACATATGGGGACTCCCTAGCTTTAGGTGCCAGGGAGAGACCCCAGAATTTGTGTGCCCCTGAACAGGGCTCCACTTCCCCCCCTGGATCTCTGGCATCCTACCAGGGATGGCGGGTAGGAGTTGATTAGGTATGGAACAGGTGTTGGGAGAACAGCCTGACCAAACAAGGCATCCCGGCGGGAGTCCTTGTCCAAGCAGTAATGGGCTGTGAAGGTATGAACCGAGGCCCAAGTGGCTGCTCGACAGATGTCGTCGATAGACACAGAGTGCAGATGAGCCATTGAGGTTGCCATGGCTGTCAAATTGTGAGCTGTGACATGGCCCTCCAGAGAAAGGTTCTTACTCTGATAGGTGAAGGAAATACACTGAGCAATCCAGTTAGTGTTCTCTTGGAGACTGGAAGCCCCAAATGAGAAGGATAAAAAAGCAACAAAGAGTTGAGAGGACTTTCTATGTTGCTGTGTTCTTTGTAAGTAAAAGGCTAAAGCTCTTTTACAGTCCAAGGTATGAAGATTGCTCTCTGCATTTGATGCATGAGGCCTTGGAAAAAACACAGGTAGGTAGACTGCTTGGTTCAGATGAAAAGGCGAGATCACCTTTGGCATAAAGTGTGGATGAGTCCTAGCGCTTGCAACTCACTAATGCGGCGTGCTAATGTGATTGCAATGAGAAAAATAACCTTCCAAGAAAGGACTTTCAAGGAGGTAGTAGCTAAAGGTTCGAAAGGTGGCTTCATGAGCTGCCCAAGAACCAGGTTTAAGTCCCATGCCACCGGTGGTGGCCTAATGGGAGGCTTAGTTAAAAGAAGGCCTCTCATAAATCTTGCTATAAGAGGATGAGAGGAAATAGGCTGTCCATTTAGAGGCTTAAAGGAAGCTGCAATAGCACTCAATTGGACTCTTACTGAATTAGTCTTAAGACCTGCACTGGATAAATGAAGGAGATACTCCAGCAATGATTCCAGAGGTATCGCAAGGGGGTTAAGACCCTTTTGCGAACACCATATGGTAAACCTTTTCCACTTGAAAGCATAAGAGCGTCTTGTGGAAGGTTTCCTGGAAGCAAAAAGAATATCTTTCACTTGCTGAGGGATATTAAGATCATGGAGATCTAGGCCTTCAGCAATCAAGCCCTGAGATGCAGAGACTGGGGATTGGGATGCCATAACATTCCGTCCTCCTGAGATAGGAGATCTGGAGCAGACCCTAACTCCAGAGAGGGAGCTTGAGAGAGATGTAGAAGCAGAGGGTACCACACTTGCCGTGGCCAATGTGGAGCTATGAGAATCATATGGCCTCTGTCTCTCTGAAGCTTGAACAGGGTTTTGGGAATTAGGGGAATGGGTGGAAAGGCATACAGGAAGTCTTGACCCCAGTAAAGGAGGAAAGCATCCCTGGCCTGAGCCCCCTGAGCCAGAATTCTGGAAAAGAACTGGGGAAGTTTGGCATTCCACGGACTTGCAAAGAGGACTATGTCCGGGGTTCCCCAAAGTTGAAATATCCTGGCCACCTAGTCTGCATGCAGAGACCACGCGTGTGGAAACAGAACTCGACTGAGTCTGTCTGCCCAAGAGTTTTGAATGCCTGGCAGATACAGCGCCAGAAGATGAATCTGATGCTCTCTGGCGAGGGCCCATAGTCGCAAAGCTTCGTTGCAAAGTGACAGAGAGCCTGTTCCCCCCCTGTTTGTTCACATAGAACATGGCTACTTGATTGTCCGTATGAATGAGGACTGTCTTGTAGCTGAACAGGGTGTGGAACACTCGCAGAGCAAGGAAGATTGCTCTGAGCTCCAAGAGATTGATATGTAGATAACTCTTCTGTGGAGACCAGGTGCCCAGGGTGGAGAAGTCTTGCAGATGAGCTCCCCAACCCATTGGAGAAGCATCTGTTGTGAGAGTTGCTTGGGGTAAGGGTGGTTGAAAAGGGGACCCCAGCAACAGGTTTTGAGTGGACTTCCACCACTGGAGGGACAAAATAAGGCGACTTGTGTTTGCTATTTTGTCTGACAGGCATCCTGATGCCTGGGTACATTGGGTGGATAAAGTCCACTGAGCTGCCCTCATATGGAGGCGAGCATAGGGAACCACATGCACAGTAGATGCCATGTGGCCTAGTAGTTGTAACATTTCTCGAGCAGTTAGATGAGGCTTTAGCACTGCTTGAGAAGCCAACTGCACCATGCGAAGGCAACGGGCCTGGGGGAGATAGGCCCTTGTCTTTGTGGTATCCAGCAAAGCTCCTATGAACTCTAAAGACTGAGTGGGAGTTAGACTGGATTTTGGGATGTTTATTACCATCCCTAAATACTGAAGGATACGCATTGTGCAGGATAGAGACGTCCTGGCCTCTGACTCTGTTGGGGCTCGAATGAGCCATTCGTCTAAGTAGGGGAAGACGAATATCCCTAGAGTGCGGAGAAATGCTGCTACAACAGCCATGCATTTTGTGAACACCCTTAGTGCTGAGGCCAGGCCAAAAGGAAGCACCCTGTATTGGTAGTGCTTTCCCTGAATAAGGAACCGAAGGAACCTTCTGTGAGTTGGATGGATGAGAACATGGGTGTACGCATCCTTGAGATCTAGAGAACAAAGCCAATCCTGACTCTGAAGGTATGGCAGCAGGGATCCGAGAGAAATCATTTTGAATTTCTCCTTGACAAGGAATTTGTTCAATTCTCTGAGGTCTAAGATAGGTCTGTAACCCCCTGTTTTCTTTGGGATAAGGAAATAAGGGGAATAGAACCCTGTACCCTGCTGATGAAGGGGTACTTCTTCTATTGCCCCTTGGGCAAGAAGGATAGCGACCTCCTGACCTAACAGGTTGAAGAGAGAGGTCAGAGAATTGAACTGCTTTACTATTGTGTGAGGGGGCATGCTTGAAAAATGAAGCTTGTACCCCTCCTTTATGATGGAGAGTGTCCAATGCTCTGCTGTTATTTGCCCCCATCTGGGGGCAAAATGACATAACCTTCCTGGAATGGTGGAAGGTTCTGGTCCCCCGAGAACCAGGAAGGCTAAGTTCTCTAGATGAGAGTCAAAGGCCCTGTGGAGCCTGAGCCTGCTGGGCCGGTTGAGGCCTAGCAGCCTTTGCTTTCTTCTGTTTGGGTGGTTGCTGACCTTTCCTGGGAAGCTGACCTGCAGAACGTCCCTGCTGAACTTAAGCAATATAAAATCTTTTCTTTTTAGAAAAGAATGGTTTCTTGAACAATTTCTTTCTAGCAGGATCAGCAGTGGACTTGGATAATCTATCCAAGGTGGAATTTTCAGCATCCATTTCATTGGCATTTTCCTGCCAATCTTTACCAAACAGGTTCTCACCAGTACAAGGGATGTTTCCCAATTTGTCTTGTACCCAGAGTTGCAGATCAGATGCCTGGAGCCAAGCAATTCTACGTGCTCCTATGGCGATGGCCGAGGCTCTGCTTATGCACTCAAAGCAGTCAAAGGCTGCACGGTTGGAAAATTTAGAAACATCTTGGGCATGTTTGACCAAAGTGAGAAAATCCTGTCTTTTATCCTCAGGAAGAAAAGGACTTAAAGCCTCTAAATCATCTGTGACCTCCTTTAGGAACATTCCCATGTAGAGACTATAGGAAATGATCCTGGCAGAAAGCATGGAAGCTTGGAAGACCCCGACGTTCAAAAGCATCCAGGGTCCTGCACTCACATCCTGGAGGATTAGAGGCATGTCTTTTTGCACTCTTGATCCTTCTCATAGCTGACTCCACTACAATAGAGTGGTGAGGAAGCGGAGTCTTATGGATCCTAGGACAAGGAGGGACTCGAAACATAGTATCCAGTCTATGAGAATGAGGAGAGGTGGTAAGAGGTGTTTCCCACATCCTTAACATGAGGTCATATAAAATCTCATGAATGGGCAAGGTAGCTGCCTCCTTAGGAGTTTTGGGATATTGTAGAATTTCCAACTCCTTGGCCCTTGGCTCTGTTTCAGAGGCCACAGTAATGGACAGGCCCCGAGCCACCTCCCTGATAAAATCTTGGAAGGAAATTGAAGGGATGGACAGATAGAGGGATACCAGAATCCCCAATATGTAATTGAAGATGGATGAATTTCTTGATACAAAATGTGTTTAGAAGTTTGACTTTTCACCTACTTTCTTAAATAGAATAGGATGTCATGGTCATGGGTTCTGTGTAACTGTCTTTAAAATAGATGGAACAGTGCTAACGCAAGCAAAAAGAACATAGGCTATGACCTGTGCAACCATAGTTCATTGTACAGTCAGCTGGAAGTCCCTGCTGACAAAACATAATTTTTGCAACTTTTGCAATTATAAATTTCATCTAATCACTGTAATCAGATCTTACTCTGTAAAAAGAACTTTGGCGACACCTTGTGTTATTTCATGGTTATAATAAATGATTGTAACTTCCTCTTTTTCTCTAATAAAAAGAGAGCTTTTTGGAGGAGGACTTTGAATTCGGCAGGTGTGGAATTATGCCCGTCCATATACCGCTTGCCGTCTTCCCTCTGAGCTCAAAGAAAATAGCACTTTGTGTGTGTGTGAGTGTGTTCTGTATTACTCTCTACCTGTCTCTCACTACTGATGGACCAGAGACCTAAAGAGCCGAGGTATTGTGGTCAGATCATGAAGTTTTCTTCAGTTTGTGCCATGACTCGGATCTCTGTGTTCCTTCAGCAGTTGGAAACAAGCAGACAAGTCTCAAGGACACAGGCAGTGGTTGCCGTGAGTATACTAATGAATTGACAGATATCTGTGTGTATATTGTGATAATAATGTAAAGTCGGTAAAGTTAATTAGAGATCTCAGTTAGATAAGTGAAGTGAGATGGGGCAAGAGAAAGGAAGCCCTAATTGTGAAATGAGGCGCAAATTTTGGTGAAGCGCCCTTATGTTAATATTTGATGACTGCCAGTAACCACAGTTTGCCGTTCCTCCTTTGTGGAACATTTCAGTGGGTCAAGTTGAGTTGATTACAGTATGAAATATGATTAGATTTAAGCAAATTTCATACCAGTCATGAATGGTTTTGTGGCAGTTTAAGGCTGAAAAAGTGCAGCAAGCCACTGACTCTGTGTTTTGAAAAATTTATAAATCAAGTGTTTAGGATGAATAGTGTAAATATGAAAGAAACGGAAGCTTACAGGGAAAAACTTATATCGTTGCTGTATGACTGTAAAATGGAATTAATCAAACAAAGTTTTAACGGATTGATTTTCATGCCATAATTGTAGTGTGAAGTTTGTTTCCTCTAATTTCGTAATTAAGTGTGCTGTGCAGTATAAGTTTTATTGCAGTAATAATTTAGAGTTTCCGGCAAAGATAACGGCTTGGCATGAATGCAATATTAGCAGGAAAGAACGTCTTGAGCAACTGTGGTAAGATTTTCTTTATTAGGGAAGTTTAAAAAAAACCTCCAAATGTGATTAACTATTTCTCTTACTTGTGTATGTATAGTAAATAAGTTTTGTTTTTAAAGGTCTGGATCTGAACTTATTTTAGGTTATGAGAATTTATTTACTGATTCTATTCTATGTGTAATGCTGAAAAATATTATTAGAAACATTACTCCTTGGTGTTTATGTCTCTGGATGCTTTGGAAAAAATGATTGATGATATATTTTCCAACTTCTATTTCTAGTTATATTTGATGTGAATGAATGGGAAGATCTTCCATGCTTTGATATATTTAGATATTTGATAATTGTGTGATGTAATAAAGGTTTAAAAAATTGTTTTAAAGGTAAAAGAAGTTAGTAACTTAACTGGGAAAAAATTGAATTGCTAGTCAAGTTAAGTCAAGCAAGTTTGTTTACTTAAAGGGAAAAAGTGAATGATACAATTACATTCAAACAAGTGAATTAAGTAATTAAAACAGTATGGTGAATATATGTATAATGTTTTATTATTTTCCTTTTGTGAAAAGTTGAAAGTTCAACTATAATAGAGTATGAGTAAATGTCTGAAGAAAAACAATGCTGATATTTCCCTTAGTATCTTTTAAGCTAATTTGCAGGAGTCGACTGGAGGAGTGATCTTAAATTCTCATGTCGTATATGTTTTAATTATTATGAAAGACCTCTGCAGAATTGATGTTGTTAATTGCAAGTGTGATCCAATATGCTTACCTCTTCTGTTGCTGCTGTTTGTGTTCTCACTCAGAAATTTCCCATTAGACGTAAGCCACTGGGCTGGTAGCAGTAGTCTTTGCAATCCAAATTACTGATTTTCTAGTACTATAACATGTCTCTCATTAAGTTTTTGCGTCTTCTGCACTTGTATAATGATTTGTGCAATGAGTAAGGAAAACTGATGCAATTGAAAGAATTGATTCTGTGACAGAGTCGGCTGCTTTGCTATTTGTTAATGCTCAACTAGCTGGAGTGTTCGCTCTTCCTAGAGCTCTAGAGTTATCTGTTTACTTCATTAATACTGATTTTGCCTCAGGCTTCTTGCATGAGGAGCCCTATGCGCTGATATTCTACTACAATGCTGTTTTGTTCTGAAAAGAAGTGATAATTGATTTTCTAAGTTGGTTCAAATTTGGTGTTAAAAAGGTTTTATAGTTTATGAATGTACACACCCTTATGTAAATTGTTCCTTCCTTTGTGAGCTTAGATGTCTATGTGAATTAGAATGAAATGGAGAAGTAGTCTAATGACTAGAGTACTAGCACTCCTTGTGACCTTGGATAAGTCACTTAACCCTCATTGCCTTACAAAGAAAATTTTCAAGTTATCAATGTTCCTGTTTAATGTGTTGTACCAAGTTTTAGTTGCAATGTGAATTGCTGTGATTAGTGAGGAAAGTAGTATTAGAAAAAAATTAATTAAAAAAAAACAAAGAAGAGTGCAAAAATAATTCATATTATGCTCCCAGCCAATGGAATAAACTGCCACTAAATCTAAGAGAGATTAAGGATCGTACATCTTTCAGGAAAGAACTTAAAACCTACCTATTTAGTCAACACTACAGCAACCTACAACCTGAAATCAAATTTACTACACAAGAATATGCAACTAACCAAACACAAATCTATCCCACCTAAATCTAGACTTCATTTTAATATCCACTCAAAATTGTCCTCCTCCCAACACTGTACTTATGATCCCAAATAACTATTATAAATAGTCTCTTGTCAACCATGTAAATAATCTACACTTTGGTTCTTTGTAACATAGTTTATGTTCCTTTATGTTCTTATGTTAATAACCTACACATTGTTTTCCTTGTAACCCAGTTCTTATGTAATCTAGTTTTATGTTCACTTAATGTGTCACTTAATGTTTAATGTAATGCAATATTGCACTGTTTGCTATATTGTTGTTTAAGTTCCTTGTAAACTGCCCCTGATCTCTGGAAGGGGCGGTATAGAAAAGAACACAAATAAATAAATAAAATAAAAATAGATAAACCAGGTCAGTTGGGTGTGGCTAGGAGGTTATATGCTGAGGTGAACAGATGGGATTTAAGTAGGGGCCTGAAATTGGTGTAGTTATCTTCCAGATGGAGTGGAGTGGGAAGAGAATTCCACAGAGCTGGACCAAGGAAGAAAAAGGCAGAATGACGGGTAGACTGTAAGTGTGCACGAGATGGTGGGGGGAAGTGAAGTCTATTAATGTGAAGAGAATGAAGACTACGTGTAGGGATATGGAAGCGGAGAAGACCAGTGAGGTATTGGGGTGTTTGTGTGTGCAGGATGCGGTGATAATGTTTAAAGTAATGTGAGTTGAATCATCACCTAAGATAAGGCAGCCTTCCTAATAATTGTTGACAAACAATTGAAATTAGTTTAACTTATTTGTCATAAACTGCTTGTTATGTTTTAATGTTTGTTACCCCTTGAATAAATCAGATTGACTATATCATGTATATTGTTAAGGCTGGAGAATACATCACAAACATAATTAGTGATATGAATATATACAATTGTGTTCCTGACAGGAAAAAGCAATGTGACTATCAGGCCACATGCTAACATTTGATTTGGCAAGTAGACAGAATAAGTTTAGGAATGCAGATGAAAAAAAAAAAAATAACTATGTTACAGGTTAGCTATGTAATAGTTTAGTGCTAGCTATGGATGTATTGTAATTAACAATGGATAATATAATTCTGTTCAAGACTGTCTTTAGGAAAGAATAATTGTGCTTGTTTGCAATTGTATGGCATCAAGACAGATAGATGCTGTAGTGGAGAGTAGGATTTTTGCAAATTATATATTGTATGCACTGAATCCTATGGGCCGAAGAGGAAAACGACTGAATGAAATGCTACTGGATATGGAGACTCCTGATAAAGATCAGCGATTCCAGAAGAACTACTCATGTATGTGCAGCAGTGAAGCCTGGGTGGATGGTCACTGAAAAAGATTGATCTAAGATGTGCATAGCACAGCCCATGGTGTGAAAGGATGCTGCTGAGGAATCTGGAGTGATGACTGGTGTCTCTGAATTATTGCTAGATCTACGAGAAGCAGTTGGCCACTGCTGGATGAGGTAGTGCTTACAAGAATAATTGGTAAAGTCTTGCTCTCTGTACACATTTTTATTGAGGCTAAGCAAAGATAAACAATGTCACATGATTTTGTATAAGGATTTCTTCCAATGAACAAGATGGAGCTCACCTATGGACCAGATGTGCCTAGGACTTTGACAGAACATCTGCAAAATGAAGCCTACTGTAGAAGATTATTCCGGAATTGGACATGTTTCAGCTACTGTTCTTTAGTAATGATTCTTTTTAGAATCACAGGGAGGACTGAAGGGATGGACAGATAGAGGGATACCAGAATCCCCAATATGTAATTGAAGATGGATGAATTTCTTGATACAAAATGTGTTTAGAAGTTTGACTTTTCACCTACTTTCTTAAATAGAATAGGATGTCATGGTCATGGGTTCTGTGTAACTGTCTTTAAAATAGATGGAACAGTGCTAACGCAAGCAAAAAGAAAATAGGCTATGACCTGTGCAACCATAGTTCATTGTACAGTCAGCTGGAAGTCCCTGCTGACAAAACATAATTTTTGCAACTTTTGCAATTATAAATTTCATCTAATCACTGTAATCAGATCTTACTCTGTAAAAAGAACTTTGGCGACACCTTGTGTTATTTCATGGTTATAATAAATGATTGTAACTTCCTCTTTTTCTCTAATAAAAAGAGAGCTTTTTGGAGGAGGACTTTGAATTCGGCAGGTGTGGAATTATGCCCGTCCATATACCGCTTGCCGTCTTCCCTCTGAGCTCAAAGAAAATAGCACTTTGTGTGTGTGTGAGTGTGTTCTGTATTACTCTCTACCTGTCTCTCACTACTGATGGACCAGAGACCTAAAGAGCCGAGGTATTGTGGTCAGATCATGAAGTTTTCTTCAGAAATATCCTCTGGAGGAGACATCCTGCGTTTAGGGGAGGAGGGCTCCTCTGGGAGAAGCATCGCTGCATCGACAGAACTGTCAGAATCCTCAGATTCTTCTGAGGACTCGAAGTATCGTCTGTCCGGATGCTCTTGAAGAGCCCGATACCGTACCGACCAAAGTCGATACCGGGAGTAACCTGTACCGGGGTATCGGTACTGGAGGTCATCGGATGACTGGGTACCGGCAAAGCAGACACCGATTCCGATGCTATCGGTACCGGTGGAATTGTCTGTCGCGGTACCGAGGGAGTCGATGCCGCAAGGAAAGCCGCCAGACTGCGTTCCATAGCCAGAACACTCTGGTCTATCGACGCTGCCAATGCCTGGATGTCGGTACCGGAAGAGACCGCCGGTACCCCAGAGCATGGCACCTGTAGTTCTGCTGAGGTCGAGGCCTCGAACATCCTGGAACCCCGATAATGCTTTGGAAGCCGAAGCCTCCCGCCGGGGTAATTTTGCCGGTGCAGAATCCTTGAGGGCAACGCCAGAGGCATCTCGATGCTTAGAAGGAGATCTACCCCTTTGAGGACCGGCTGGATTTATGTTTAGTTACCTGAGATCCACAGGAGGAAGCAGCAGCCCTGGAAGACGTCAATGCCACCGAAACTGCATCAGAGGGAAACAGGGTACTGAGCTTAGCAGCTCGGTTCTGCCGACCTCTTTTAGACATCATGGCGCAGGACATACAATTCGTGATGGAGTGGTCAGGACCTAAACATCTTAGACACCATTCATGGGTGTCGGTGATGGAAATGGTACCGCCACACTTGGTGCACTTTTTGAAACATGAGGCAGGTTTCTCCATGGTAAGGAAAGGTTTTTGGGCCTAAGGCCCAAAAAGGCACGTGTACCTGAAGAAAAAGAAAAAAGAGAATATATATATTATATATATATATATATATATATATATATATATATATATATATATATACACTTTTTTTTTACAGAAATAAGGGGAGAAAAAAACGGCGGTACCGGTAGAGCGTTGAGGAAGGCAGACACGACCACAAAAAAGAAATAAAGAATTCTTCTACGGTGACAGGAACATGACCTGCTGGCTCCGCGGAAAAAGAAGAACTGGAGAGAGGCAGTTGGGAAAGGCGGGAAGGCAGCACGCAGGTGCTGTGGGATGCTCCCAAAAGCTTTCTCATTGGACGCTGGGGAGCGTTCCCACGCAGGCTCCGTCGGTACCGACGATACCCATATGTGATGACTACATTCCTGCTTGTTCCTGGAGATAAAGTATTTCCTGACATTGCCTTTCAGTTTACCCCCTTGCAGCTTCATGTTATGCCCTCTAGTTTTACAGCTTCCCCATCTTTGGATGAGGTTTGTTCATTAATACTCTTAAGTATTTAAAGGTCTGAATCATATCTCCCCTGTCCCTCCTTCTCCTCCAGTAGAGGAGAATCCACCAGAACAATTACTGAAAGAGTGATGTGATAGATAAGAGGAGAACCAGGATAGCACAGAGCCCTTAAAGCCAAATGAGGACAAGGTATCAAGGAGAAGGTTGTGTTAAAAGCAGCAAAAAAGTCAAGAAGGATGAGGATTGAGTAAAAGCCCTTGGATTTTGCCAGGAACAAGTCACTGGAGGCTGGCAAGAGCTGTTTTAGTAGAATGTAAAGGAGGAAAGGATTGTAGAGGATCCAGGGATTGAAGGGAGAGAAAATCGAGGCAACGGTGGTGAACCGCATGTTCAAGTAGTTTAGAAACAAAGAGGAGAAGGGAGATGGGTCAATAGTGAAAAGGACAGATAGAGTCTAGTGAGGGTTTCTTGAGGAGAGGAGTGACCACAGCATGCTTGAAGGCTGCAGGAAAGGTTGCAGTGGAGAGCGATAGGTTGAGAATATGAGAGATGGAAGGGACTACAGTGGAGGAGATGGAGCTAAGGAGACGGGTGGGAATAGGATCAGAGGAGCAGGCAGTGAGTTTGGATGAGGAAAAAAAGTGAGTGGTGTCCTCCTCAGAGATCATAGAAAAGGTAGCAGAGGTAGGGGGGGAGGGGGAAGGCTGGGAGTAAAGAGGGGGAGGAGGGGGGGAAGTAGCTGACCTCTTGGGGAACTGGAATGTGATCTTGTGGATTTTGTCATGGAAATAGTCAGCCAGGGTCTGGGCAGAAAGGGAAGGAGGGGTCCGAGGCGGAGGTACCTTGAGGAGAGAGTTGAGAGTTGTAAAGAGATGGCGAGAGTCAGAGGTAAGAGGGTTAGTCAGATGGACATAATAGTTTTGTTTGGTGAGTGCTATAGCTGACTGGAAAGAGAGAAGCATGAATTTGAAATGTAGAAAGTCTGCAAGGGTGCGGGATGCAAGAACAAAGATAGCGGGTAGTGAAAGACAGCCTGGCTTGAGGTGGAGTATTCCTCACAGGACGTGGTGTGGGCTGAGGAAGAGCATCCAGAACAGAGGAGACTGCAGTATTATAGGAAGCTACTGCCTCATCAACAGACTCAGATGACAGTGGAGGAAAGAAACGATGAGACAGTGGAGGAGAGAGCCAAGGGTCAATAGCATGAAGATTTCTAAAGAGGTTGGAGGAGACAGAGTGAGGTTGAGGCAGTGAGATGTGAAAAGTGAAGCTTAGCAGGTGATGGTCCGGTAAGGGAAAAAGTGAGTTACAGAAGTTTGAAGGTAAGCAATTAGAGGCAGTAGCCTTGCTGGTGAGTAGGGGCAGTAGAGCAAAGCTGGAGGTCGAATGATGAGGTAAGGGAAAGGAGCTTTAAAGCATAAGCGTTAGAGGGGTTATCAACATGAATGTTAAAATCTCCAAGAATAAGGAAGGGGGAAGATGAATCCAGAAAGAAGAAAAGCCACAAGTGAAAGTCAGAGAGAAAGGTAGAGGTGGACTTGTCAGGAGGTCAATAAATAACAGCTAATCGGAGTATAAATCCAAATGGAGTGGACTTCAAGGGAGGAAAAGGAGTGAGAGACTGAGGAAGGAGGAGGGGTTGAAACTGATATGAAGGAGACAGGTTGGTAATTTTTCCTGTAACATGATGGGTTTTTGACAAGGTGGAAAATTCCTTTACTGCTTAACTGTCTTATCTGAGAAAACAATTCCTTGACAATCTCTAGAAAGATTATCCCCTAGGGAGCATCGACTAGCTTGTCTTAGAGATTGTCTCTCAGACTTAAGTCAAGCCAAGTCATTTAACAGGCAGAGGGATCACTACAGCTGCTGCTCGAGACATTGTCATATGCATCATACATGAAGTGGATTAGATGGTACGTGGATTCCTGAAGGTCCACGTGCAATTAGTTCTGCCAGTTGTTGAGTTAATGCAACAACACATGATAGTGCAAAATTTATTTATTTATTTATTTATTTATTTAACTGCATTTATATCCCGCTTTTCACCGGGTCAAAGCAGAGTTACAATTTTCAGAGAAAACCGTGTTTTCATAAACATGGTATCTAGGATTTTGTGATTATCTGGATGATCTGCAATGGTTTGCAAGCTGCTTTTGAAATTATGGTGGTGTAGCTGTGAAGGGTTATGTCCTAGTGCTGAGAGAGCTTAAAAGGTGACATTTTACTTATCATATAATGTCCTTCTCTTGAGTTCTGCTAGTCCGTCCAGACAAGTGGGTTGTGTCCCCCTTTCAGTATTCTTCCCCTCGGTGTTTGTCCTGTTTTGTTGCATTACAACCTGGATTTAAAATGGAATTTTGGGGGTTAGCACCATGTGATTTACATAACATGCCTACCACTTTGAAGGTGCAAAATATCCATTTTTGTGACACAATTATTAAGACAAAAAAACTGAAATCAGGAGTGTGCATAGGTATTCAACCCCCGCCCCCCACACCACAGTCAATACTTTGTAGAGCCATCCTTTGCTGCAATTATAGTTGCAAGTCTTTTGGGGTATGTCTCTATTAGCTTAGCAAACCTAGCCACTGGTAATTTCACCCATTCCTCAAGGGAAAACTACTTCAAGTTAGATAGTTTCATTGGTGTACAGCAATCTTCAAGTCATGCCACAGATTCTCTGCTGCTTTGTGGTCTGGGCTTTGACTAGGCCATTCCAAGACATTTAAACGAGTCCCTTTAAACCACTCCAGTGTAGCTTTAGCAGTATGTTTAGGGTCATTGTCCTACTGGAAGGTGAACCTTCGTCCCAGTCTCAAATCTCTTGTAGAAACAGGTTTTCCTCAAGAATTGCCCTGTGTTTAGTGCCATCCATCGTTCCTTCAATCCTGACCAGTTTTCCTGTCCCTGCTGATGAAAGACATCCCCACAGCATGATGCTGTCACCACCATGTTTCACTTTGGGAATGGTGTTCTTGGGGTGATGGGAAATGTTGGCTTTGTACCATACATGGTGCATCCCATGATGGCCAAAAAGTTCAATTTTCATCTCATCTGACCAGAGAACCTTCTTCCGTGTGTTTGGGGGGTGCACCACCTGCTGTTGTGCAAACTCCAAACGTGTTTCCTTATTTCTTTAAGTAAGGGCTTTTTTCTGGCCACTTTTCCATAAAGCCCCTCTGTGAAATGTACAGCTTAAAGTGGTCCTATGGACAGATACTCCCATCAAGAGCGGATGGTTCGGAAGAATGTATCCTTGAAGGATACTACCAAAAGCAGAGAGGTTCCACAAAAGAGTAAAGTAGCCCAAATGCCCTCAAGTATGGAGCAGACAGAGCTTAAAGATCCCAATTTACCCATGTCTAACAATAGCCAAATTAACATCAATAAAATACATTCTCTAAAATGCTTGTATGCAAATGCTAGAAGTCTAAAGAATAAGAAGGGAGAGTTAGAATATATAGCACTAAATGAAAGGTTAGATATGATTGGAATATCAGAGACATGGTGGAAGGAGGACAACCAGTGGGACACTGATACCTGGGTACAAACTATATCGTAATGATAGAGCTGATCAAATTGGTGGAGGGGTTGCGCTCTATGTTAGAGAGGGCATTGACTCAGAAAGGATTAAAGTTTTGCAGGAAACAAAATCTGCTGTAGAATCTATATGGATTGAAATTCCATATAAAAGGGGAAAGGCGATGGCAGTGGGGGTGTATTATCGAGCACCTGGCCAGAATGACCAAATGGATGATGAAATGCTCAAAGAAATCAAGGAAGCTAACAAAAGTTACAGCGCAGTAATAATAATGGGTGATTTCAATTACCCCGGTATCGACTGGGTCAGTGTCACGGCAGGACATGCTAGGGAGATAAAGTTCCTAGATGAAATAAATGACTGCTTATTGGAGCAGCTGGTTCATGAACCGACCAGAGGGGAAGCCATATTAGACCTAGTCCTTAGTGGAACACCAGATCTAGTGCAGGAGATAAGGGTGTTGGGGCCACTTGGCAATAGTGATCATAGCATGATCGCCTTTGATTTAATTAGTGGAGGAGGGATAGTAAGGAAATCCACAGTACTACCTTTTAACTTTCAAAAGGGAGACTATGATAAAATGAGGAAAACAGCTAAGAAAAAACTAAAAGGAGCAGTTGCGAAGGTTAAAGACGTACATCAAGCTTGGGTGTTGTTGAAAAATACTATCTTGGAAGCCCAGACCAGCTGTATTCCACGCTTTAAGAAAAGTGGAAGGAAGTCCAAAAAACTGCCAGCATGGTTTAAAGGTGAGGTCAGAGAGGCTGTTGTTGCCAAAAAAGCATCTTTCAGGAAATGGAAAAAAGAGCCAAACGACAAAACCTGGAAACAGCACAAGCACTGGCAAGTCAAATGCAAGGCATTGATAAGGCAGGCAAAGAGAGAATTTGAGAAGAAGCTTGCTGCGGAAGCAAAAACGCGAAATAAAGACCTTTTCAAGTACATTCGTAGCAAAAAACCTGTGAGAGAGTCAGTTGGTCCATTAGATGATAAAGGAGTTAAAGGAGCACTAAGAGGCGACAAGGCGATAGCGGAGAGACTGAATGAATTCTTTGCTTCGGTCTTTACTGAGGAAGATGTAGGGATGTTACCCATGACTGAAGTGGTATTTAAAGGTGCGGAAGAATTGAAGGAAATATCGATACATCGGAAAGATGTCTTACAACTATTAGATAAACTGAAGAGTAGCAAATCACCTGGGCCGGATGGTATACATCCAAGGGTGTTGAAAGAACTGAAATATGAAATTGCAGAACTGCTATCAGTAATCTGTGAACTATCATTAAAATCATCTCTAATACCTGAAGATTGGAGGATGGCCAATGTAACACCAATTTTTAAAAAGGGTTCCTGGGATGATCTGGGAAACTACAGACCAGTGAGCCTGACGTCAGTACTGGGAAAAATGGTAGAAACCATCATAAAGAATAAAATTACTCAGCATGTAGATAGTCACAACCTAATGGGAGACAGCCAACATGGCTTTAGACAAGGAAGATCTTGTCTTACTAATCTGTTATGTTTTTTTGAAGGAGTGAATAAACAGGTGGACAAAGGTGAGTCGGTTGATATTGTGTATCTGGACTTTCAGAAAGCCTTTGACAAGGTCCCTCATCAGAGACTTTTGGCAAAACTAAAGAGTCATGGGATAGGAGGCAGTGTACTATTGTGGATCAGGAACTGGTTAAAAGATAGAAAGCAGAGGGTAGGGCTAAATGGCCAATTTTCCCAATGGAGAAAGGTGAATAGTGGTGTACCCCAGGGATCTGTGCTGGGTCCGCTGCTTTTTGACATATTCATAAATGACCTGGAAAGTGGAATAACGAGTGAGGTTATGAAATTTGCAGATGACACAAAACTATTTAAAGTTGTTAAAACCCAAGAGGATTGTGAAAAATTGCAAGAGGATCTTGATAAATTGGAAGACTGGGCATCAAAATGGCAGATGAAATTTAATGTGGACAAGTGCAAGGTTATGCACCTAGGGAAGAACAACCCAAACTATGGTTACACGATGCAAAGTTCCACATTAGGAACCACCACCCAGGAAAAAGATTTAGGCGTCATTGTGGATACCATGTTAAAACCCTCGGTCCAGTGTGCAGCGGCGGCCAAGCGAGCAAATAGAATGCTAGGTATGATAAGGAAAGGAATGGAAAATAAAACAAAAGATATTATAATGCCTCTATATCGTTCCATGGTGAGACCGCACCTTGAATATTGTGTGCAATTCTGGTCGCCGTATCTTAAAAAGGATATAGCGATTTTAGAAAAGGTACAGAGAAGAGCCACCAAAATGGTAAAGGGGATGGAAGGATACTCCTATGAAGAAAGGCTAAAAAGGTTAGGGCTCTCTAACCTGGAAAAGAGACGGCTGAGGGGAGATATGATAGAAGTCTATAAATTAATGAACAGAGTGGAACGGGTAAACGTAGATCGATTGTTTACCTTATCAGAATATAGAAAGACTAGGGGACATGCAATGAAGCTACAGGGTAAACTATTTAAGACTAATAAAAGAAAATATTTTTTCACTCAACGTGTAATCAAACTCTGGAATTTGTTACCGGAGGATGTAGTAAAGGCTGTTAGTGTAGCTGGGTTTAAAAAAGGTTTGGACAAGTTCCTGGAGGAAAGGTCCATAAACCATTATTAAGAAGTGACCGAAGATATCAATGCTTGACCCAGTACAAGCATTGTGGAACTTGTGTCTCTTGGGAAAAACTCCTAGGTAAATATGACCTAGATTGGCCACTGTTGGAAACAGAATACTGGGCTTGATGGACCTTGGTCTGACCCAGTATGGCATATCTTATGTTCTTATCTCCGCTGTGAAACTATGCAGCTCCTTCTGTGTTATCCTTGGTGTCTTTGTGGCATCTCTGATTAATGCCCTCCTTGCCCAGTCTGAGTTTTGGTGGGCGGCCTTCTCTTGTCAGGTTTGTGGTGGTGCCATATTCTTTCTATTTTGTTATAATGGATTTAATGGTGCGCCATGGGATATTCAGAATTTTGGATTTTTTTTTAACCCAACTCTGATCTATACTTCTCCACAACGTTGTCTCTGACCTGTTTGGAATGCTCCTTGGTCTTCATGTTGCTTGCTTAGTGGACCTTTCAGAACAGGTATATTTATACAGGCATCAGGTGCAACTAATCAACTAATTATGTGACTTCTGAGGTTAATTGGTTGGGCCAGATATTATTTAGGCGTTTCATAGCAAAAGGGGTGAATACATAGACACACACTTTTCAGTTTTTACTTTTTTTTTTAATATATACAAGGTATGTTATTGTCATTCCACTTCACCAATTTTGACTATATTGTTAGGTCCATTACCTAACATCCAAATGAACCTCCATTTTCATTCCAGGTTGTAATGCGGCAAAACAGGACAAAAACCGAGGGAATGATCAGCACGGTTTACAAGATAACATTATACATAGAACAGTTTCCATGAATTAAATATAGAACATGTAACAGAATTACAGAGAACAGATGAACAAGGGAACAAATAATTATTTACAATAAGTGATCATTAATAGATCATACACAGTAATAACTATTTACAGTCAAAGAATCTTGAGCATGAGATTGATGTATATGGTTTTATTTGCAGTATAATGATAATGGGCAATGTTCGATGGGGGTGGTTTGGGACTGTTTGAAAGCAGTGGTTAGAGGTAAGCTTATAGCACTAGGAACCTACGTCAAGAAAGAAAGAGGCTAAAAAAGAGAAAGAGAAAGTCTAAAAATGTGGGAGAAGAAACGAAAACAGGGCCAATTAACTAAAGACAACAATAAAAAATGATTGAGCATCAAACAGTTAAATGAGATAGTTGGGGGAAATAAAGTTTGCACAGGAGAAGCTTCGACAAATGTATTTTGAATATGGGAATAAGCCTAGTAGATTATTAGCATATCAACTTAAAAAAATGCAAGTGCGGAATTGTATTCATAAGATAAGAGACAGACATGGTAAGGAATTGAGGCAAAGGGAAGAGATTAAGGCTAGATTTGTGGAGTTTTATAGGGAATTATACATGCCTGAACAGACTGTGTCCCAAGAGATGATACAAAAATATTTAGAGGGGATTCAATTACCTAAAATAAGGGGAGAGGAGAGTGTAATAATGTCCAGGCCTATCACTGTCCAGGAGGTACTTGGGATTATTAAGGAGCTACCAATGCGTAAGGCTCCAGGAAGGGATGGGTTTCCAAATTCTATAAGGTTTTTGCCCCGATACTGGCTGAGCCCCTAGCTCGCTTATATGATCTATTGGGAAGTGAGGAGCCTTTACCCCTGACGATGAGAATGGGAGGGGGGGGGGTAATAACCCTAATACCCAAAGAGGGTAAGGATCCCACTCAGTGTGGGTCTTACCGGCCAATCTCCTTCTTGGGATCATATTTTAAAGAATTATCTAGAGTACTGGCCAACAGATTGCTCTCACATATGCTCCAGCTAATACACATGGATCACTCTGAGTTCATACCCGGAAGACAAGCACCAGATAATTTGAGGAGAGTCTTAAATGTAGTCTGGAAGGTAAAAGTAGGAATGAGGAACTGTTACTGTTGGCGATAGATGCAGAGAACGTTTTTGACAGGCCTTTTCTGATCCAGATCTTATCAAAAGCAGGAACTGCAGGCAAATATTTAGAGTGGGTGGGCACGTAGTACAGGAATCCCCTAGTGGCACTACAAATCAATGGAGAATATATGGAGGCCTTCGGGCTTCTGAGCGGGAACAGGCAGGGGTGCCCTGTGTCCCCATTACTGTTTGTATTAACAATGGAGCCATTAGCTCAGAGGGTGAGAGCAGCAGAGGAGATCCAAGGGTTGAAATGGGAAGGGGGGGGGGGGGAGCAAGGTGTCCTTGTTTGCTGATTTGTCTATAATCACATCCCCAGAGCAGACGCTGAGCGTCCCGATGAGAGAGCTTTGGGAAAGTATCTGGTTTTAAGATGAATGCATCCAAATCAGAGATTCTAAATATTTCAATTCCAGATAAAACAAGGGAACGGTTGAGGAATCTATTCCCCTTTAAATGGGCCAAGAGAAGTATCCGGTATCTGTGTGTCCAGTTAACACCAGTGATCTCAGATCTTTTTAGGGTGAATTATACCCCTCTAGAGGGAAAGATTAGAAGAGAAGTTGAGGGATGGGGAGGGTTGAAATTAAGAACATAAGATATGCCATACTAGGTCAGATCAAGGTCCATCAAGCCCAGTATTCTCTTTCCAACAGTGGCCAATCTAGGTCATACGTACCTAGCAGTTTCCCCAAAAGACAGGTTCCACAATGCTTGTACTGGGTCAAGCATTGATATCCTGGGTCCCTTCTTAATAATGGTTTATGGACCTTTCCTCCAGGAACTTGTCCAAACCTTTTTTAAACCCAGCTACACTAACAGCCTTTACTACATCCTCCACTAACAAATTCCAGAGTTTGATTACACGTTGAGTGAAAAAATATTTTCTTTTATTAGTCTTAAATAGTTTACCCTGTAGTTTCATTGCATGTCCCCTAGTCTTTCTATATTCTGATAACAAAAAATCGATCTACCTTTACCCGTTCCTCTCCGTTCATTAATTTATAGACTTCTATCATATCTCCCCTCAGCCGTCTCTTTTCCAAGTTAAAGAGCCTTAACCTTTTTAGCCTTTCTTCATAGGAGTATCCTTCCATCCCCTTTACCATTTTGGTGGCTCTTCTCTGAACCTTTTCTAAAATCGCTACATCCTTTTTAAGATACGGCGACCCGAATTGGACGCAATATTCAAGGTGCGGTCTTCACCATGGAACGATATAGAGGCATTATAATATCTTTTGTTTTATTTTCCATTCCTTTCCTTATGATACCTAGCATTCTATTTGCTCTCTTGGCCGCTGCTGCACACTGGACCGAGGGTTTTAACATGGTATCCACAATGACACCTAAATCTTTTTCCTGGGTGGTGGTTCTTAATGTGGAACCTTGCATCGTGTAGCCATAGTTTGGGTTGTTCTTCCCTAGGTGCATAACTTTGAACTTGTCCACATTAAATTTCATCTGCCATTTTGATGCCCAGTCTTCCAATTTATCAAGATCCTCTTGCAATTTTCCACAATTCTCTTGTGTTTTAACAACTTTAAATAATTGTGTCATCTGCAAATATAACAACCTCGCTCGTTATTCCACTTTCCAGGTCATTTATGAATATGTCAAAAGGAGCGGACCCAGCACAGATCCCTGGGGTACACCACTATTCACCTTTCTCCATTGGGAAAATTGGCCATTTAGCCCTACCCTCTGTTTTCTATCTTTTAACCAGTTCCTGATCCACAATAGTACACTGCCTCCTATCCCATGACTCTTTAGTTTTGCCAAAAGTCTCTGATGAAGCACCTTGTCAAAGGCTTTCTGAAAGTCCAGATACAATATATCAACCGACTCACCTTTGTCCACCTGTTTATTCACTCCTTCAAAAAAACATAACAGATTAGTTAGACAAGATCTTCCTTGTCTAAAGCCATGTTGGCTGTCTCCCATTAGGTCATGACTATCTACATGCTGACTAATTTTATTCTTTATGATGGTTTCTACTATTTTTCCCGGTACTGACATCAGGCTCACCGGTCTGTAATTTCCCGTATCACCCCTGGATCCCTTTTTAAAAATTGGTGTTACATTGGCAATCCTCCAATCTTCAGGTATTAGAGATGTTTTTAATGATAGTTCACAGATTACTAATAGCAGGTCTGCAATCTCATATTTCAGTTCTTTCAACACCCTTGGATGTATACCATCCGGCCCAGGTGATTTGCTACTCTTCAATTTATCTAACAGTTGTAATACATCTTCCCGATGTATCGATATTTCCTTCAATTCTTCCACACCTTTAAATACCAGTTTGGTCATGGGTAACATCCCTACATCTTCCTCAGTAAAGACCGAAGCAAAGAATTCAGTCTCTCCGCTATCGCCTTGTCGCCTCTTAGTGCCCTATCATCTAATGGACCAACTGACTCTCTCACAGGTTTTTTGCTACGAATGTACTTTAAAAAGTCTTTAGTTCGCGTTTTTGCTTCCGCAGCAAGCTTCTTCTCAAATTCTCCCTTTGCCTGACTTATCAATGCCTTGCATTTGACTTGCCAGTGCTTGTGCTGTTTCCAGGTTTCGTTGTTTGGCTCTTTTTTCCATTTCCTGAAAGATGCTTTTTTGGCAACAGCTGCCTCTCTGACCTCACCTTTAAACCATGCTGGCAATTTTTGAACTTCCTTCCACTTTTCTTAAAGCGTGTAATACAGCTGGTCTGGTCTTCCAAGATAGTATTTTTCAACAACACCCAAGCTTGATATAAGTCTTTAACATTTGCAACTGCTCCTTTTTAGTTTTTTCTTAACTATTTTCCTCATTTTATCATAGTCTCCCTTTCGAAAGTTAAAAGGTAGTACTGTGAATTTCCTTACTATCCCCTCCTACACTAAATCAAATGCGATCATGCTATGATCACTATTGCCAAGTGGCCCCAACAACCTTATCTCTTGCACTAGATCTGGTGTTCCACTAAGGACTAGGTCTAATATGGCTTCCCCTCTGGTCAGTTCATGAACCAGCTGCTCCAATAAGCAGTCATTTATTTCATCTAGGAACTTTATCTCCCTAGCATGTCCTGCCGTGACACTGACCCAGTCGATACCGGGGTAATTGAAATCACCCATTATTATTACTGCGCTGTAACTTTTGTTAGCTTCCTTGATTTCTTTGAGCATTTCATCATACATTTGTTCATTCTGGCCAGGCGGTCGATAGTACACCCCCACTGCCATTGCCTTCCCCTTTTTACATGGAATTTCAATCCATAGAGATTCTACAGCAAATTTTGTTTCCTGCAAAACTTTAATCCTTTCTGACTCAATGCCCTCTCTAACAGAGCACCACCCCTCCACCAATTTGATCATTACGATATAGTTTGTACCCAGGTATCACAGTGTCCCACTGGTTGTCTTCCTTCCACCATTTCTCTGATATTCCAATCATATACAATCTTCCATTTAGTGCTATATATTCTAATTTGCCCATCTTATTTTTTAGACTTCTAGCATTTGCATACAAGCATTTTAGAGACTATATTTTATTCATATTAATTTGGCTATTGGTAGGCATGGGTAATTTGGGATCTTTAAGCTCTGTCTGCTCCATACTCGAGGGCATTTGGGCTACCTTACTCTTTTTTGGAACCTCTCTGCTTTTTGTAATATCCTTCAAGGATACATTCTTCCGAACCATCCGCTCTTGGGTGACTGTCGGCTTTCCCCTATTATCTAGTTTAAAAGCTGCTCTATTTCCTTTTTAAAGGTTAATGCCAGCAGCCTGGTTCCATCCCAGTTAAGGTGAAGCCCATACCTTTGGAAGAGCCCCTCCTTTCCCCAGAATGTTCCCCAGTTCCTAACAAATCCAAAACCCTCATCTCTGCACCATTGTCTCATCCACGCATTGAGACGCCGGAGCTCTGCCTGCCTTTTGGGTCCTGCGCGTAGAACAGGAAGCATTGACATGGTTAGGGAGAATAGCTGCAGTGAAAATGATGATTTTTCCTAAGTTGCTGTTTTTATTTAGCACGTTGCCTGGGGCTGTGCCAGGGGGATTTCTGAGAAAGATGCAAAGGATCTTGTGGAAATTTATTTGGGAAGGGAGGAGAGAGTGAGTTCCTAAACACATTTTGATAAGGAACAAAGTAAAAGGTAGAGTCCTTTAGGGGGACCTTCGCAGGTCTCTCCTTCTCTGATCCCTTGGATGGAGCGTCTAGGACTGCAGGACCTGTCTTGGGCCTTACCCGGCATGACTGAGCCATCCAGGGATGCCACCTTGGAGACCTTCTTCTTCTTGAGTTCCCTTAAGGGAGACTCCCTTTCTGAGGAACCATGGCATCTGTAGGAGGCGGCCTTGACCTTCGGAGGTACCAGGGACTCCGAGAAAAACTTATCTTGCTGCTGTTGGTGACTCTTGAGTGCCTTAGTGGACATCATCTTACAGAACCCACAGTGCCGCCATTTGGAAAAAAAGACTAGGAACCAGAGACTCGATGCTGGGGCAGCGGGCTCAAGTGGCGGGAAGAGAACCGGTGCACTACCGGAGGAGACAATGAAACTCAGGTCAAGAAAATCAACCTTTTCCGGAGGAAGAGCAGACAGACATCTGAAGAGCTCCATGGAAAACAGGAGACTGAGTAAGATGGCACCCTTGGGCAGGAAGGGGACAGAGCATGCGTGGTGGCATCTTCCAAAGGCTTTCTTTGAAAGTTGGGGGGATGCTTCCACAATGGCTCTGTCGGCACCGATGTCACCCATATCTAAGGGCTGACTTTCTGCTTGTTCCCGGAGAAAGATAAATATTTTTTTTGTGAGAACATTTTATTCAGGTCAGATTTATGACACATTACAGAAAAGTAATACCATACAGAGCCAGCACTAGAACACAGTAGGACATCCCAGAACAGGTAGTACATCACAAATAATCAGAAAAAAGTGACAATGCACAATCTAGTTGTACTCAAACAATCCATTTCTCCTTCATCTCTCCCAATTGTAATAAACCAGATACTAGACAAAAGTTAGCACAAAGTAAACTGCTGCTGCTGCTAATACTTAGGAGAAAAGTTATAACCCAACTCTCCTTCCCGGTCTGTATGTTGAACCAAACTCCTTTAAGTACGTCAGAGAGTCACCCTTCCTTCCCAATCTGAATCCCCCACCCCCTCCTCCCACTATCCTTTAACCCCGTCACCCTTCCATCCCCACCCCTAAAAGGAGGAGGAGAGGAGAGGAGAGGAGGGGAGATAACACCCGCAAAATCCAAAACCCTCCCAAGAAGACAAAGTACATCACAAAAAAAACAACTCATTCCACCACGGGGAACAGAGAAGCATCTTCCCTACAGAATTAGCAGTGGTGTAACTTCAACCCAGTGCTGCAGCAGTACTAATCCCTCAAAGGTAGAAAACCACTCAACAGCTTACGCACCCTATTGGGATTACTGTGAAAATCAGCAGTAAGTTTCTCCATCCTGTATATATCCCAAAAATTCATTTGCCATTCCTTCAGAGTGGGGACAAAAATGACTAATGACAGAATGAGCTGGCAACAACTAGGGGCAGAGCATCGCGTGGGAAATACCTCAAGATACATGTCTCAACAGTAAATGGAAACGAAGATCCAGTTTCCCCCGAAATATGAGCATGTAGCTTGGCCCAGAACTCCTGTATATTGGGACACGTCCATCACATGTGGAGAAAATCCCCCTTATGTCCACAGATTCGCCAGCACAGAAAGTCATCCGCTTTTTACCCCATCTAAACAGATTGGTAGGTACAATATGCATTCAGAATAATATGAACAATTGAGTATTCACTAAGGACAACGAGGTAGAACAAGAGTGCAAATAATGGAAGACCTCAGTCCAGAATTCCTCTTCCTAGTTAGAAAGGTCAGATGACCATTTAGCTCAAGGTGCAGATCTCAAAAAATTCAGCGTATCTGAAGTAGCAATTGCCGGTACAAGGGAGCCAGAAGGGACTAGAAACAGGATGATTCAAAAAGTATCTTTTCCCAAAATCTTGGCCTCCGGATGCACACCTACTCAACAGTTGCCACTCCAAAACAGTGTCGTAACTGTAAATATCGGAAGTCCGTAAAAGGTGCCCTGATCCACTCTTTCAAACACTTTGGATAAAAGCATACCCTGATCAAGCAGGATAGACACCTTAGCTGCGTTTCCCACCTCAAAGTACCTAAAGAAAGGGAGCACAGCCAGGTCAGTGAACAGTGAGAACTGCGGAGACAAGTGCTGAGTCTTACATAGTTCCGTCCAGGATCTCCAAACAGGTCCCAGAAAAGGATGAGAAAGAACTCTCAGATGATCTTCTTGCGCAGAAATAAATAGAACAGTTCCAAGTGGAATCGAAGCAATCCAATTAGCCTCTATTGAGGCCCAGGTCGAGTACGGGTCTGCAGCCCAAAGATATAAGATGCATAAACAAGCACAGCGATAATATAATTCCAAGTTTGGGAGACCTATCCCCCCCCCCCCCCGCACCTTTAGGCAAGATCATAAAAGACCATTTGATCCTGGGACGACGACCTTGCCAAATAAATCTCATGAAAGGACAGCGAATGGCGCTAAAAAAGGTGGAAGGAACCAATATAGGCAAATGAGTAAAAAGAAAGACGACCTTAGGAAGCAAAAGCTTCTTGACGGTGTTGTTGAATCCTAACAAAGACACCGAACAAAACTGCCAAGTCAAATCGTCTCTGTTTAAGGTCTGCAAGTGCGGAGTATAATTGAGCTCATATAATTTACAGAGGTCTTGAGGGATTACAATTACTTAATATCGAAATTGAGTGACCAACAGAAATACACCCCCCCACAAGAGGTCCACTCCTGGATATAGCAGAAAAATAGAGTAAAAGAACCAACTTCTGCTGATTCACCACAAAGCCCAAGACATTCAAAAAATCCTGGATAATCTCCAGAATGTTTGGTAAGGACAACGCCGGGTCTTTTACAAATATTAACGTGTCACTGGCATAAAGCGATACAATATGTGTATGTCCACCGATCATAATGCCAAGAGCAGAGGCCCTTTTTCTTAAATGCGCCGCAAAGGGTGCAATGGCTAAGGCAAATAAAAGTGGTGAAAGCAGGCACCCTTGTCTGGTACCTCAGCCTAATCCAAAGGAGGCTTAGAGAAAACCGTTAATAAGCACTGATGCCATGGGTGCTGCATAGAGCGCCATAATCCACCCGCAAAAACTTGCTCCGTAACTTAATCAATTGCCTCCAAGTAGAGGTGCCACCTCTTTGCCGGAGGAGCACTTCCAAGCTTTGAATTTGATTGTGCAATTTGAAGGCTGTTGTCAATGAGATCAGCTGCCCTCACAAAACCGCTTTCCCAGCCTCCCATAAAGTAAATGTGGATGTTCCCCCTTTATCGTTGAACTCGAGATATTCATGCCAAGTGGAACAAAGCGACCTCACAAAATGAGCATTATTTAAAAGATGCCGAGGTAGCGACCACATACGTGGAGGAATCTCCCAAGCTGCAGTATCCAATTCTAAGGAGAGCATAGCATGATCTGAAGGGCCCATCGATCCCACTACCATCCGGGATACCAAAGCCAAGAGGGAGTGAGAAATGAGCCAGTAATCTAGACACAAATAGGTATGAAAAATGGGAGAGAAAAAAGTGTAGTCCTGCTTCCTAGGGTGAAATGAGCACCAGGCATCAGAAAGCTGCCAGACATCCTGCAGAGCCACCAGATGAGGGGGGTTAAGTGTTGCGGTGTTGCCCCGTCCCATTCGATCCACTTTTGACATAATGCATTTGAGATCCCACCCCACCCCCACCCCCCAACAATAATCTCCCCCTCTGCCTGTGTTAGTAGCTCCTTCGAAATGTCATGGAAACATCTGTACAATCTCTGTAGGAGGGACATAAACATTCACAAAAGTAAGTGTCGTTCCATGTGCGGTGCCTACTAGTATGAGGAAACGTCCCAAAGGATCACTATGCTGCTTCATCAACTTAAAAGGAAATATGTCTGCAATCATCATAAGAACCCCCCTCCGATGAGAGGAATAACTGGAAGGATATACCTGAGAAACTTTTGAGGTTATCCAACGTTCATGTGCTTGCAGGGCCTGGTGCGTTTCTTGCAGTAAAAAACACTTCTGCCTGGTTACACCAAATCTGATCGAGAACTCTATGATGTTTAATGGGATCATGGAGACATTCCATGTGACAATTTTAGTTAGAATGCTTCAGAAATAGTTGCGTAAGGAACTCCCCTCTATGGCGCTGGGTCCAAGCACACCACCATCAAAAAGGCTTCCCAATCCCACATAACTATCGACAGCCTGTACTACCCATGGTCCACAAAGATTCCAGTCCCCATAGAGTCATCTTCACGATGCCACCCCTTCCTCCCCACCAGGGGCGGCCCAAGGGGGGTGCGGGACCTCATTTGCATAAATATTTGCATAATGTTACCATACACTAACTTTTAATAACCATGCCTCTTAATGAGTGTATTGATAAAGACTAAAAGATTTCTACATTACTATAATCCAGTGCCAACCGCCAGACACATTAGGAACTACTACAAACACTGCCCATTTAGAACCCATAGCAAACCCGCCATATCCTAACAGCACTACCAGGACTCACAAAGCACCATACCCTACCTATCAAAAGGAAACACTGCAAATATTAAACCAATACATTTCAGAGAACAACAATACATGACCTACTGGGGAAAGAGAACAAGTGGCAATGTCAAATAGGAATTATATAAACAGAATACCTCAGCTCTGTTACACATGAACAGAATATAGACCATCACCAAACAAGGAATCACAATTTAGAAACAGGACGACAATAATTAAACAAGGAATCCCAAAAGCCAAACTTGGAATGTACAACACTGTAGAAATAAAACTATACATTAATTTGCTCTTGTACTAAACAAAGCACAGACGTTAATGATGCACATTTACCAGAACTGACATATTCCAATTAATAAATTCAAAATAAAGAGATATTTTTCTACCTTTTGTGCATTTTTTTCAGCTGCAATTGCTCCAGCCCCTTTCTTCTGGTTTCTTCGTGTCTTCTGCTAACTCTCCATCGTCTGCTGTCCATTTGTCCTTTCTTCTCTCTTCTAGGTTTTTTTCCATTCTCTCTCTACATCTGCTTTAACATACTAATCTTTCTCCTTTTGCTCTTTCCTCATTCCTATTTCATCCATTCAAATTTTACCCCTCCATCCTCAATCCCCACTTACTCTCCCAATATCCGGCCAATTGTAGATTTGTCTTCCCTCCCACACAAAACACTTTTTCCCTCTCCATCTCACTCTCCCAGCTCCATCCCATTCTAATCCTCCCCCAACATCAGCTCCATTCTAGTTCCAGCCCCACCCAGCATCCGCTCCCTTCTAGTCCCCGCATCAGCCCATTTCCAGTCCTAGCCACCCATAAGCCCATTTCCAATCCTATCCTAGCCCCACCATCAGCCCATTTCCAGTCCTATCGGAGTCCCTCTATCAGCTCATTTCTAATCCCAGCCCCCCCATCAGCCCATTTCTAGTCCTTTCCTAGCCCCACCATCAGCCCATGTCAAATCCTAGCTCCCCTCCACTCAGCCCATTTCCAATCCCAATGTTGCTAATCCATGTTGGAACAAATGATACTGCCAGGTATACCTCGGAATGTATCAAAAGTGACTTCATGGCTCTGGGACAGAGGGTGAAGCAGTTAGGTGCACAGGTGGTGTTCTCTTCAATCCTCCCTGTTGAGGGTAAAGGCCAAGGCAGAGAGGCTCGCATCCTGGAGATGAATGCATGGCTGCGTGGATGGTGTCATCGAGAGCGTTTTGGTTTCCTAGACAATGTGATGCTGTTCCAAGGGTTGCAGAGCAGAGATGGCATCCATCTGTCCAAGAAAGGTCAACGCATCTTCGGTAGTAGACTGGCTAATCAACTGAAGAGGGCTTTAAACTAGATTCGTTGGGAATAGGTGAAGAAAGCCCCCAGGTAGGTGATACATTAAATACCTTTATGGAAATGGGTAACAGGGGTAATATATGGAAAGCAGTGTGTATAAATGCCCGTAGCATGGGAAATAAGATCCCTGATGTTGAAGCTTTGGTGGGAGTGGCTGACTTGGATTTAGTGGCAGTTACAGAAACATGGTTCACAGAAAACCATGACTGGGATGTATCTATACCTGGCTATACTTTATTCAGAAAGGACAGGGTAGGAAGAAGGGGAGGAGGAGTGGCACTATATGTAAAAACTACTATTAAAGCTTTGGAGTTACAGAGCTTAAAAGGGAGAGAGGAGGCATTGTGGGTTAAACTAGAAAGAGGGAAAGAGAAATCGATTTGCATTGGTGTGATATACAGACCTCCCTCACAAGAGGAAGAGGTGGACAGAGAGTTAATTGAAGACATACACAGCATTGCTAGGAAAGGGGAAGTGCTACTGATAGGAGATTTCAATATGCCAGATGTTGATTGGCACATTCCTGCTGCAGTATCATCTAGAAGTAAGGAGATCCTGGATTCTGTACAGGGAGAACTATTCAGGCAATTGGTAACAGACCCCACACGTGAAGGGACCATACTGGACTTGGTGCTTACCAATGGTGAAAGTGTTTCTGATGTTGTAGTGGGAGATCATTTTGCATCCAGTGATCACCAGATGGTGTGGTTCAGTATTAGGACTAGGGCTGTTAGAATCCATTCCAAGGTGAGGATCTTAGACTTTAAGACTAACACTGCGAAGATGGGCCAATACCTCAGGGAGTCGTTAGTGGGATGGGAACAGCTGGGGGATGTAGAAAAACAGTGGGCAAAACTGAAAGGGGATATTTTAAGGGCAACCAACCTTTTTGTTAAAATGGTAAATAAAGGCAAAAGGAAAAGGAGACCGCTATGGTTTTCTAAGGAAGTAGCTGAAAAAGTGAAGAAAAAGAGGGAGGCCTTCATGAAATACAAGAGTTCACAGAGAGAGGAAGACAGGCATCTGTATTTGGAAAAATTTAGAGAAGCTAGCAAAGTAGTCAAGAAAGCAAAGATTCAAAAGGAGGAGGAAATAACCAATGCAATAAAATGGGGGGATAAAGCACAGTTACTTACCTGTAACAGGTGATCTCTGGGAACAGCAGGAATAAGTCTTCACATATGGGTATCGTCGGTACCGATGGAGCCTGCGCGGGAAAGCTCCCCAGCGTCCAAAAGGAAAGCTTTTGGGAGCATCCCACAAGCCTGCATCCTGCCTTCCCGCCTTTCCTAACCGCCTCTCTCCAGTTTGAGTTTTAAAGCTGAAACAAAGAGAGAGTGAGGAAAGGAAAAAAAAGATAGAGAGATACAACTCCTAGGGGAGGTGGGTGGGTTGTGAAGACTTATTCCTGCTGTTCCCAGAGATCACCTGTTACAGGTAACTGTGCTATCAACAGGAACAAGCAGGAATGAGTCTTCACATATGGGGACTCCCCAGCTAGAGATGCCTGGGAGATCACCCAGGTTGTGAGTCCCTGGGAAGGGCTCTACCTCCACCCATGAATCTCAGGCATCCAGCCAGGGATGGAGGGTAGGAGTTGGTTAGGTATGGAACAGGTGTTTGAGAACAGCCTGACCAAACAAGGCATCCCGGCGGGAGTCCTTGTCCAAGTAGTAATGGGCTGTGAAGGTATGAACCGAGGCCCATGTGGCCGCTCGACAGATCTGGTCGATGGACACAGAATTTAGATGAGCCATAGAGGCTGCCATGGCCCTCACACTGTGAGCTGTGACATGGCCCTCCAGAGAAAGGTTCTTACTCTGGTAGGCGAAAGAAATACACTGAGCAATCCAATTGGACAGAGTTCTCTTAGAGACTGGAAGTCCTAAATGAGAGGGATCAAAAGCAACAAGAAGTTGAGAGGACTTTCTATGTTGCTGTGTCCTTTGTAAGTAAAAAGCAAGAGCTCTTTTACAATCCAGGGTATGAAGATGCCTCTCTGCACTTGAAGCATGAGGTCCTGGAAAAAAGACAGGTAAATAAACCTCCTGGTTCAGATGAAAAGGTGAGACCACTTTAGGCATAAAGTGTGGATTAGTCCTAAGGACTACCTTGTCATGATGGAACCTTGAATAAGGAGGATTAGCCACCAAGGCTTGCAGCTCACTGATGCGGCGAGCTGAGGTGACTGCAATGAGAAAAATAACCTTCCAGGAAAGAAATTTCAAGGAGGTAGTGGCTAAGGGTTCAAAAGGTGGCTGCATAAGCTGGCCAAGAACCAGATTCAAGTCCCATGCCACTGGAGGTGGTCTGATGGGAGGTTTAGTCAAAAGAAGGCCTCTCATGAATCTTGCTATAAGAAGATGAGAGGAAATAGGTTGTCCATTGAGAGGTTTAAGGGATGCTGCAATAGCACTCAAATGGACTCTCACTGAATTCGTTTTAAGGCCTGCATGGGATAAATGCAGCAAATACTCTAGTAAAGAATTCAGAGGTATTGCAAGAGGGTTAAGACCCTTCTCTGCACACCAAATGGTAAACCTTTTCCATTTAAAAGCATAGGAACGTCTAGTGGAAGGCTTTCTAGAAGCATGAAGGATATCCTTCACTTGCTGAGAAAGATGCAAATCTTGAAGGTCTAGGCCTTCAGCAACCAGGCTCTGAGGTGAAGAGACTGGGGATTTGGATGCCACAACGTTCTCTCCACCTGGAACAGGAGGTCTGGAGCAGATCCCAAGTCCAGGGAGGGAGCTTGGGAGAGATGCAGAAGTAGAGGGTACCACACTTGGCGTGGCCAATGTGGTGCTATGAGGATCATAGACCCCTTGTCTCTCTGATGTTTGAAGAGTGTCTTGGGAATTAGGGGAATTGGTGGAAAGGCATAGAGGAAGTCTTGCCCCCAATGAAGGAGGAAGGCATCCCTGGCCTGAACTCCCTGACACGGAATTCTGGAACAGAACTGGGGAAGTTTCGCATTCCACGGACTTGCAAAGAGGTCTATGTCCGGGGTTCCCCAAATTTCGGAAGATCCTGGCTATCTTGTCCCCATGGAGGGACCATTCGTGTGGGAGCAGAACTCGACTGAGTCTGTCTGCCCAAGAGTTTTGAACCCCTGGAAGATACACTGCCATGAGATGAATTTGATGCTCTCTGGCGAAAGCCCACAATCTCAGAGCTTCGTTGCAAAGCGACAGAGAGCCAGTCCCGCCCTGCTTGTTCACATAGAACATGGCTACTTGGTTGTCCATGTGGATGAGGACTGTCTTGTAGTTGAGCAGGGTGTGGAAGACTCAGAGCTAGAAAAATTGCTCTGAGCTCTAAGAGGTTGATATGTAGAGATGTCTCTTCTAGAGACCAGATGCCTTGAGTGGAGAGATCTTGAAGATGAGCTCCCCAACCTCTTGGAGAGGCATCTGTTGTAAGGGTTACTTGGGGTAACACCTGTTGAAAGGGGGACCCCAACAACAGATTTTGAGTGGACTTCCACCAGTGGAGGGACCAAAAGAGGCGACTGGAGGTTGCTATTTTGTCTGACAGGCAACCTGATGCCTGGGTCCATTGGGTGGATAGAGTCCACTGAGCTGCCCTCATGTGAAGGCGAGCGTAAGGAACCACATGCACAGTGGAGGCCATGTGGCCTAACAATTGTAACATCTCTCGAGCAGTTAAATGGGATTTTAACTGAATTTGTGAGGCTAACTGCACCAAGCGTAGGCAACGGGCCTGGGGAAGATAGGCCCTTGCAGTTGTGGTATCCAGCAAGGCCCCTATGAACTCTAGAGACTGAGTGGGGGTGAGATGGGATTTTGGAAAGTTTATTACAAGCCCCAGATACTGAAGGATTCGGCTTGTGCAGGTTAGAGAAATCTGGGCCTCTGACTGGGATGGAGCTCGGATGAGCCAGTCGTCCAGATATGGGAATACGAATATCCCTAGAGTGCGTAAAAATGCAGCTACTACTGCCATGCATTTCGTGAACACCCTTGGAGCAGAGACCAGACCGAAAGGAAGCACTCTGTATTGGTAGTGCTTCCCTTGATAAAGGAACCGAAGGAACCTTCTGCGTGTTGGATGGATGAGGACATGGGTGTACGCATCCTTGAGGTCTAGAGAGCAAAGCCAATCCTGACTCTGAAGGTATGGAAGGAGAGTACAGAGAGAAATCATCTTGAATTTCTCCTTGCATAGAAACTTGTTCAATTCTCTGAGATCTAATATGGGTCTGTAGCCCCCTGTTTTCTTTGGGATAAGAAAGTAGGGGGAGTAGAGCCCTGAGCCCTGTTGAAGAAGGGGTACTTCTTCTATTGCCCTTTGGACAAGAAGGGTAGTGATCTCCTGACCCAGAAGGTCGAGGAGAGATGTCTGGGAATTGAACTGTCTCACCATGGTGTGAGGAGGAAGGTTTAAGAAATGAAGCTTGTACCCCTCCCTTATGATGGAGAGGGTCCATTGCTCTGCTGTGATTTGTTCCCATCTGGGAGCAAAGTAAGCCAACCTTCCTGGAATGGTGAGAGGTTCTGGCTGTTTTAGAGCCAGAAAGGCTAAGCTCTCTAGTTCTAAGTCAAAGGCCCTGAGGAGGCTGAGGCTGTTGGGCTGTAGCAGTCCTAGCAGCCTTAGGCTTGACCGGTTTCGGTTGTTGCTGTCTCTTTGTAGCAAAATGACCTGCAGAAGAGGACTGCTGACCATAAGCAGAATAATATTTCCCTTTTTTGGGAAAAAAGCACTTTTTGAACAAACTTTTCTTAAAAGGAGCAGAAGTAGACTTTGAAAGTCTATCTAAAGCGGAATTTTCAGCATCCATTTGGGTGGCCTTTGCTTGCCAATCTTTGCCAAAAAGATTTTCACCTGTACAAGGAAAATTTCCTAGTCCATCTTGAACCCAAGGTTCCAAATCAGAAGCTTGTAACCAAGCAACTCTGTGTGCACCTATGGCAATGGCCGAGGCTCTGCTGGCACCTTCAAAAGAGTCATAGGCTGCACGGTTGGAGAACTTGGAAATATCCTGGGCATGTTTGAGCCAGGTGAGGAATTCTTCCCTTTTATCTTCTTGAATAAAAGGAGATAAAGTTTGCAGGTGATCTGTAACTTATTTTAGAAAATCCCCATATAGAGACTATAGGAGTTGATTCTGGCAACAAGCATACTAGCCTGGAAAATTCTCCTGCCAAAGGCATCTAAGGTTCTGCATTCCCTTCCTGGAGGAGCAGAAGAGTGCCTTCTTTGTACTCTATCTTCTTCATAGCAGACTCCACCACAATGGAGTGGTGAGGAAGCTGAGTCTTATGGAAGCCAGGACAAGGAGGAACACGATACATGGTGTCCAACCTGCAAGAATGAGGGGAAGTGGTGAGAGGAGTCTCCCATATGCCCAACATGTGATCATAAAGCATCTCATGTATTGGTAAAGTGGCTGCCTCTTTAGGAGCCTTAGGATATTGTAAAATATATAATTTTTTGGCTCTAGGTTCTGTCTCAGGGCCACTGAGATGGAGAGGCCCCTGGCCACTTCCCTAATGAAGTCTTGAAAAGAGAAGTCTTCTGGAGGAGACATTCTCCTTTTTGGAGAAGAGGGCTCCTGAGGATGAATCACCAATGCTTCGACAGAGACCTCTGATTCATCAGTCTTCAGAGGAATCGAAGTATCGTCTGTCTGGATGCTCCTGCAGAGCCCGATACGCGTATCGGGTGGTATCGACATCGGGAGTGATCGGTACCGATTCGGTACCGATGGGCATCACAGAACAGTGTACTGCTGCAGTAGACCCCGAAGCGGTTGTCGATGCAATCGGTACCGGCACCGGAACCGATGTCGGTACCGGTGCCGGAGTCGGTACCTGCAACGGAGTTTGTTGCAGTACCGAAGGCGTTGCAGCTTGTATGAATGCCGCAATGGCACGCTGCATGGTCAGGATATTCTGATCCATTGACGCAACCAACATCTGGATGTCGGTACCAGTGGGAAACACCGGTACCCCAGAACATGGTAACAGGTGATCGGTCGAGGCCAAGCCATCGATGTCAACCTGTGAACCCATGGATAAAGCTTTGGAAGCCGGAGCCTCCCGCCGGGGTAATTTTGCCGGTGCAGATTCCTCGAGGGCAAGCCCGGAGGCATCTCGATATTTAGAGGGAGATCTACCCTTCAAGGACCGGCTGGATTTAAGTTTGGTTAGCCGAGATCCATGTGAGGAAGAAGCAGCCCTGGAAGACTTCGATGCAACCGAAGCTGCATCCGAGGGAAACAGGGTACTGAGCTTAGCTGCTCGATTCTGTAGGCCTCTTTTAGACATCATGGAGCAGGACTCACAATCCGCAATGGAGTGGTCAGGACCTAAATATTTTAGACACCATTCATAGGTGTCAGTGACAGAAATAGTGCCGCTGCACTTCGTGCATTTTTTAAACCCAGAGGCGGGCTTTTCCATGAGGAAAAATTTCATAGGCCTAAGGCCAAAGAAAAAAATGCACTGAAGTGAGAAAAAACAGTAGGTTTTTTTTGTTTTTTTAGAATAAAGAAAGAAAAGACCGGCAGTACCGGTCCAGCGTCGAGAAGGCAGACGCGCCACCTAAGAAATAAAATAAAATAAAGAAATTCTTCAGCGGTGACAGGAACACGACCTGCTGGCTCCGCGGAAAAGAAGAACTGGAGAGAGGCGGTTAGGAAAGGCGGGAAGGCAGCGTGCAGGCGCTGTGGGATGCTCCCAAAAGCTTTCCTTTTGGATGCTGGGGAGCATTCCCGCGCAGGCTCCGTCGGTACCGATGATACCCATATGTGAAGACTCATTCCTGCTTGTTCCTGGAGATGACATTTTTCAGATATATTAGTGAGAAGAGGAAGGGCAAAAGTGGTATTGTCAGACTCAAGGCTGTAGGGGGGGGGGGAATATGTAGAAGCTGATAAGGATAAAGCGGAATTGCTTAACAAATATTTTTGTTCTGTGTTCACAGATGAAGAACCAGGAGCAGGACCTCAGAAAACACCCACAAATAGGAACAGAAGCGAGGGACATCTTGAACAATTTTCAGAAGACTGTGTTCGTGAGAAACTAGCTCAACTTAAAGTAGACAAAGCAATGGGACCGGATGGGATACACCCTAGAATACTGAGGGAACTTGGGGACGTTCTAGCAACTCCACTGACTGACCTTTTCAATGCCTCGTTGGAGTCGGGAGTGGTGCCAAAGGACTGAAGAGAGGCTCATGTGGTGCCTTTACACAAAAGCGGAAGTAAGGATGTGGTTGAAAACTACAGGCCGGTTAGTTTAACTTCAGTGGTGAGTAAATTATTGGAAACGCTGCTGAAAGAGAAAATAGTGAGGTTTCTGGAGTCCAGCGGATTACAGGATCCGAGGCAGCATGGATTCACCAGAGGCAGGTCTTGTCAGACAAATCTGATTGATTTCTTTGACTGGGTGACCAGGGAGTTGGACAGAGGGATAGCTCTAGATGTGGTGTATTTAGATTTCAGTAAAGCCTTTGACACTGTTCCGCACAGGCGACTTATAAACAAACTGAGCACCCTAGGGATGGACCCTAAAGTTACTGCTTGGGTTAGAAATTGGTTGGGTGGGAGGCGACAAAGAGTACAAGTAAATGGAGCTCACTCTGAGGAGAAGGATGTTACCAGTGGTGTGCCCCAGGGATCTGTCCTTGGTCCGATTCTTTTTAACATCTTTGTTAGTGATATAGCGGAAGGGCCGTCAGGTAAGGTTTGCCTCTTTGCAGATGATACCAAAATCTGCAATAGAGTAGACACCCAGGAAGGTGTAGATAACATGAGGAGGGATCTAGCTAAGCTTGAAGAATGGTCTAGAATTTGGCAGCTGGGATTTAATGTTAAAAAATGTAAGGTCATGCATTTGGGCTGCAGCAATCCAAGGGAGCAATACAGTATAGGAGGTGAAGTACTTTTGTCCACTAAAGAAGAGCGGGACCTAGGCGTGGTTGTGTCTGATGATCTTAAAGTAGCTAAACAGGTAGAAAAGGCGACGGCAAAAGCTAGAAGGATGCTTGGGTGCATACGGAGAGGAATGGCTAGCAGAAAAAAGGAGGTGATAATGCCTCTGTATAAGTCTTTGGTGCGACCTCATTTGGAGTTTAGTGTACAATTCTGGAGACCGCACCTTCAAAAGGATGTGAACAGGATGGAGTCGGTGCAAAGGGTGGCTACTAAAATGATTAATGGGCTTCAATATAAAGCATATGAGGACAGACTTAAGGATCTTAATATGTACACCTTAGAGAAAAGGCGGGATAGAGGTGATATGATTGAGATGTTTAAATACCTCCGTGGCATAAATGTTCAGGGAGAGAGCCTCTTTCAAATGAAAGCAAGTTCTGCTACGAGGGGACATGGGATGAGGGTGAAGGGAGATAGATTCAGGAGTGATATGCGGAAATATTTCTTTACGGAAAGAGTAGTGGATCCGTGGAATAGTCTCCCAGTGGAGGTGGTAGAGATGAGGACAGTAACTGAATTCAAAAAAGCATGGGACCAACACAGAGGATCTCTGAAGGTAAAAAGTGGACTGTTGCAGTTGTTGATATGGAGGGACAGACTGGATAGGCCATGTGGTCTTTTTCTGTCATGATGTTTCTGTTTCTAAAATCCAAGCCCCCCATGAGCCTACTTCCAGTTCTAGCCCCTCCATGAGTCTATTTCAATCCAAGCCCCCACCACAGCCCATTTCCAATCTTAGCACCCCCCAACAGCCCATTTCCAGTCCTATTCTAGCCCCTCCATCAGCCCATTTCCTGTCCTAGCCCCCCCCCCACTCAGCCCATTTCCAGTCCTAGCTCCCTCCCCTCACAGCCCATTTCCATTTCAAGCCCCCCTCCCCATCAGCTATTTGCAGTTCAAGCTCTTTCCACTCAGCCCATTTCCAGTCCTAGAAACCCCCCGCAAGCCCATTTCCAGTCTTAGCCACCCATTATGTCCTAACCGCCCCATCACCCATTTCCAGTACTAGCCCCCCCATCAGCCCATTTCTAGTCTTAGCCCCCTCCATAGCCCATTACCAGTCCTAACCCCCCATCAGCCCATTTCCAGTCCTAGCCCCCCATAACCCATTTCAGCACCATTTGCCGAAACCACCCAAATCACCACTGTCTAAAACCATACAAACACATGATCAGCCTACAAATTGTATATATGGTATATATTGTGGTTGTACATAGTTACCCTGTTAGCCAAGTTGAATATCCTGTTCATATGTAAACACAAAGTACTATTGGAAATGTGTATGTTCACTGTTTACTGTAAACCGCGCTGATGCTGAATAGCGCGGTATAAAAGAGACTTTAAATAAATAAATAAATAAATTTCCAGTCCTAAACCTCCCCATCAGCCCCCTTCCAGTCTTAGCCCCCCACAGCCCATTACTAGTCCTAATCCTCCCCCATCAGCCCACTTCCAGTCTTAGCCCCCCATAGTCCATTACTAGTCCTAACCCCCCATCAGCCCACTTCCAGTCTTAGCCCCCCCATAGCCCATTACTAGTCCTAACCCCCCCATCAGCCCATTTCCAGTCTTAGCCCCCCATAGCCCATTACTAGTCCTAATCCTCCCCCATCAGCCCACTTCCAGTCTTAGCCCACCCATAGCCCATTACTAGTCCTAACCCCCCCATCAGCCCACTTCCAGTCTTAGCCCCCCCAATAGCCCATTACCAGTCCTAACCCCCTCCCCCCATCATTCCAAGTAGATTAAAAAAAAAAACCCTGGCTGCTGCTGCTGTTTCTGCCGTGGCAGCGGCAGAATCAAGCGTTCCGCCGTGGGGCCCCCCTCCCCGGAAAAGCCTCCCTGCAGCATCAGCTAGCTCCAGAGTCCCAAAGCGCGGGCTTCTTTCAGAGCCGCGAAGAGAGAGCTTCTCTGACCTCTCGAGGCTCTGTTAAGCCCGCCGAGGGTGATGGAAATCCCATCAGCCCCGGCGGGATTAACAGAGCTGCGAGAAAGGGAAACCCGAGAGCTTTGGTGATTATCCCCGGTACTGCGTAGTCGGAAGCGACATGGATCGGCTCCGAAATGCGTCGTAACCAAGTCATCTAGACTGGATATGGATTCCAGAAAGGGCATCGAACCGAGCGTCGGTGGTGGAATCGGCGATGCCGCTACCTGAAGGTCAATCGGAATCGTATCGATCGGTACCGAAGGCACAGAGGACGTCCGAGGACGACGCCCGGTGAAGAGAGGAACACTCGACACCAGCGCCAATGTCGGGGTATCGGTACCGCTCGAAGCCGGTACCCCCCCCAAGCATGGCGTAGATAGAGGAAAGCCCATCCGGGGCGCATCGGTCAGCCCCGAAGGTACCCAGGGCACCAGATGACGATCCCCAGTGAAGAGTGGAACACTCGACACCAATGCCGGGGCATCGGTACCGCTCGACGCCGGTATCAACCCCGCGGTTGGCTGGGATACAGGAAATCTAGACTGGGTCGTATAGATCGGCCCCGAAGGCACCGAGGACTCCCGACGACGATCCCTGGTGAAGAGCGGAGCACTCGACACCGGTGCCGATGCCGGGGGATCGGCACCGCTCGAAGCCGGCACCAACCCCGCGCATGGCTGGGAAGCAGGAAAACCAGTCTGGGTCAGGTCGATCGGTCCCGAAGGTACCGAGGACACCCGACGACAACCCCTGGTGAAGAGTGGAGCACACGACACCGGTGCCGATGCCAGGGGAGCGGTACCGCTCGAAGCCGGTACCAACCCCGCGCATGGCGGGGACGCAGGAAAGCCAGTCTGGGTCGTGTCGATCGGCCCCGAAGGTACCAAGGACACCAGCTGACGATCCTCGGTGAAGAGTGGAGCACTCAACACCGGTGCCGATGCCGGGGGATCGGTACCGCTCGAAGCGGATACCACCCCCGAGGATGGCTCAGGTATGTTCTGTGAGGAGTGAACCCCAGGAACAACCTGAAACCCCGTAAATGCTTTGGAGCCCGAAGACTCCCGCCGGGGTCTTATTGCCAATGGGGTCTTGAGGGCAAGGCCGGAGCCGTCATCATGCTGGGCATGAGACCTACCCATCAAGAATTGGCTAGTCTTAACAGACTGTTTGTGGGTTACCTGATCCTGGAGAGAAGAATAAACCCGCGTCCTCACCTCAGGAGGAAAAACGGCATCGAGAGATACCCGAAAAAGGGAAGGTCTTCTGCCGATACTAAAGCCTGATGGACCAGGGGAAAAGGGGTCAGGACCCAAACAGGTTAGACACCAGGCACTGGAGTCTAAAAAGAAAACTAAGTTTCCGCAGTGAAGGCACTTCTTAGGGGAAGAAGGCTCCATGTTGGAAAGGCCTGTTAGGCCTCAAAAGATAAAAGAAAAAACTGAGGGGAAGTTATTTCCCTAAGTTGGAAAAAAAAAGAATAAAGCACCGGCGGTACCGGTATCGGCGGGAAAGACAGCCGCGACCACAAGAAAACAAGAAATTAAGGATTTTAAAGAAAAAAGTTTCTGCGGTGACAGGAGGTACGTCCTGTTGGCTCCGCGGAAAAACGAAAACTGAGGAGAGGCAGTGGGAAAGGCGGGAAGTCATCGCGCAGGCACGAGGGATGCTCCCAAAGGCTTTCTGATTGGATGCTGGGGAGCATTCCCGTGCGGGCTCCGTCGGCGCCGACGTACCCATGTGTGAAGACTCATTCCTGCTTGTTCCTGGAGATCACCCTTATCTCTTGCACCACTAATGGCTTCCCATCTGGTCGGTTGATAAACCAGCTGCTCCAAGCAGCAGTCATTTATTTCATCTAGAAATTTTATCTCCCTAGCATGTCCTGCCATGACACTGACCCGATCAATACCCGAGTAATTGAAATCACCCATTATTATTACTGTTCTGTAACTTTTGTTAGCTTCCCTGATTTCTTTGAACATTTCATCATCCATTCGTTCATTCTGGCCAGGCGGTCGATAGTACAACCCCACTGAAATCGCCTTCTCCTTTTTACATGGAATTTCAATCCATAGAGATTCTACAGCAATTTTGTTTCCTGCAAAACTTTAATCCTTTGTGACTCAATGTCCTCTCTAACAGAGCGCAACCCCTCCACCAATTTGATGAGCTCTATCCTTACGATTTAGTTTGTACCCAGGTATCAGTGTCCTACTGGTTGTCCTCCTTCCACCGTGTCTCTGAGATACCAATCATAACTTCTATATATTCTAACTCTCCCATCTTATTTTTTAGACTTCTAGCATTTGCATACAAGCATTTTAGAGACTGTATTTTATTCATATTCATCTGGTTATCGGTAGGCAGCGGTAATTTGCAATCTTTAAGCTCTGTCTGCTCTGTACTCAAAGGCATTTGGGCTACTTTTGCCTTTATTGGAACCTCTCTGCTGATGTGTCCTAACTTAATTTTTTTTGTAATATCTTTCAAGGATACATTGTTTTGAACCATGCGCTCTTGGGCGACTGTCAGCTCTCCCCTATTATCTAGTTTAAAACTGCTCTATCTCCTTTTTAAAATTTAATGCCAGCAGCCTGGTTGCATCCCGGTTAAGGTGAAGCCCATCCCTCCTTTCTCCAGAATATTCCCCTGTTCCTAACAAATCCAAAACCCTCATCCTTGCACCATCGTCGGATCCATGCATTGAGACTCCGGACCTCTGCCTGCCTTTTGGGTCCGGCGCATGGAATGGGAAGCATTTCGGAGAACGCTACTCTGGAAGTTCTGGATTTCAACTTCCTACATAAAAGCCTAAATTTAGCCTCCAGAACCTTCCTACCACATTTCCCTAAATTTAGCCTCCAGACTCCTCTCTAGCACTATCTAAGACCTTGTCTAGGGGTGCGTGAGGTCCACTACCTTTGCACCAGGCAGCCATGTTACCAGGCGATCCTCACGTCCACCAGCCACTCAGCTATCTACATGCCTAATGATCGAATCACCAACTATAACGGCTGTCCTAACCCTTCCCTCAAGGGCACATGGCCCTGGAGAAACTTCCTTGGTGCGAGAGGGTTTAACATCACCTGGAGGACAGGTCCTAGCTATAGGATCATTTCCTGCCACACCAGGGTGATGCTCTATCACGTGACCTCTCTCCTCCATGGCAACAGGGATGCTGTCAGACTGGAGGTGGGACTTCAGGACTATATCCCTGTAGGTTTCGTCTATGTACCTCTCTGTCATCCTTATGTCCTCCAAGTCTGCTACTCTTGCCTCCAGAGATCGGACTTGTTCCCTGAGAGCAAAGAGCTCCTTGCATCTTGTGCACACGTAAGACCCCTCACCAACTGGGAGAAAATCATACATGTGACACTCACTGCAAAAGACTGGAAAGCCCCCATCTCGCTGCTGGACTGCTGTCTGCATCTTTGTTTTAAGGTTGTGTTTAGATATTTAAGTTCTTTACTTAGTAAGGGTTTCTGGGGGTACTTATACTTATAAAACTATACTTAATACGTTTAATGTACTTTGTTCACTTGAAGTTTAATTAATCTCATGTCCTTAATGAATGCTGATGAGAATAAACAGCTGTACCTGAGAGTGAATATAGCACCTCCTTTCCTTTAAGAGGTTTAAGCACCTATAAAGCTACGATTATCCCAGGGGTGGGTGGGCGACGGGGGGAGGGGGGAGGGAGGGAGGGAAAGAAGACTTATTAAAAGCTGGCTGCTACACAGTACCCTGTCCTGTGCTACTAAGGTAATCTGTGACCAGTCTCCAGGGGGAGTCCCACAGCCCTTGCTTGGATACAGGGAGTCTTGGGTTCTAGATTTAACCAGAATGCTCTCTTCTGTGTTTTAAGTTTAAACTGAAGGAGCCTTGCTGCTACTAGGCCCTGCCTGAGTATTAAATTTCAACTGGAAACTCTCTGCTGGTTTCTAAATTTAACCAGAAAGCTCTCTGCTGTGTTTTAAATTTAAACTGAAAACTCTTTGCTGCTACTAGGCCCTGGCTGATTTAACAAACACACTGGGTTCACAGATTAATCAGCTTTAATCTAAACAATTCCTTTTTCCCCAAGATTTAGAAAAATTCCCAAAAGTAAATACTTACAATTGTCCCAATAGTCGTGCTTCCCCAAAGGACATGTCATTCCGATCTTCAAACAAACAAAACTACCCCCTTCTACAGAGAGCAGATTACAGAACCAGGAGGGAGCTCAGATTATCAGCAGGTGCTTTGCATAGGCAGCGGTGACAGACTTCCTAGCAAACCCCGATATCAGAAGCAGTGCAGGCAAACATACCAGAAGTAGCTTCAAGCCTGCCAGATCGTGGAATGCAGTCTGCGTGCCAACATGCGTGCTAGGTTTGCGTCCCAGGAGCATGTGGTAATGGTGAGCAGCGCGATGGCAACACTTTGGTGTAAAAGCAGCGAGGTTAACATCTGATTCTTGCTGACAGCACCGGTGGAGAGCAGACTTCTTTCAGACCAACTCACTATCCATGGATACCCAAATAGGAAGTAGACAGGAAAATCCCCATCACCATGCCTTCGACCTAGTCCTCCACAGATCTGGGCAGCAGGATCAGCTCAGGGAAGCCTGCAGGTATGTCAACCACGGACCGGTTTCCGTGGGGGTGAAATAGACAGTAGGTTTCTCTTCCCGATGCCACAGTTCAGAGCACAACCTTCTCTGCATCACCAGGGCTCACCTACAGCTCAGTCCAGCTTACTCTAACCGCTGCATTCTTAACGCTAGACCCAATACCGCTTCAGCTTTGTGATCGCGAGTCACGGATCACCTAACATTCTTTCCTTTGGAAAGGCAGGTATATAGGCACATCTTAGGGGGTTTTTAAACAGGCTCTACATTCCTTTTCCGATTTCAAGGGATCCCTTAGGGTACGAGTGGGATCATAAAGCTGCCATTTTCCAGCGGGCTTATGAGTGCCCCCTCCCCCAGAGAAAGGGATTTTTGAAAGATGTTAAAAAAGAAAGAACCCAAAGGATACATTCTCTGGAACAACCTCCACAATGCTTTTACTACGGCAGCTTTGCGAAAGGAGACAGAGGCTTGATACCTTCCCTAGTCAAAAGAAAATCAGCCAACATTTTAGATTCAAATGAAGTAGAAATCTTATAATGTAATACCAAACAAAAACAAGGAAATCTAAGCACAAACTTCAGCCCTAGAGACTGGATCCTGGCCCGTAAGGCCAGAAACCCGATGCCGCTTCTGTTGTGCCGAAACATATCAGGAAAAATGCGTATACAAACCTAAAAAGGGCTTATTCATAATTGAACCATTGGCAGAAGTGAATAGAAAGAATGGGGATGTTAAAGGAGTAGTTGTAGGAGAGAAGGAAGAGAAAATAGTGCTTTTTGCAGATGTTATATTTTCATTGACACAACCTCTAACTGCTATGCCAGTCTTGATGAGTCTTATAAAAGAATTTAGTGGAGTAGCAGGATATAAAATTAATTCTCATAAAACCAAAGTTTTGGGGTATAATTTGAAAGGAGACCTAGAGGAAAGATTGAAGACACACTTTAATTTTAAATGGGTAAGACAGCAATTTCGATACTTGGGGATACAATTGGGAAAACCGAAAAATCAGATTAAGCAATGGAATTATAAGACGTTGATAGAAACCATTAGAGTAGATTTAGGGAGGTGGGGGGGGGGATAAGGTTGTCCTGGTTAGGTCGAATAGCGGCTGTGAAGATGATTATACTGCCGAGGCTGTTGTTCATGTTCACATCCTTACCATGTAGAGTATCCAGAATGGAGATAGGGAAGATACAGAACATGATTATGCAATTTGGGAAGGAAAGTGTCCCAAGGTAGCAAGGGAGACGCTATATCAAGTAAGAGAGGAAGGAGGGTTGGGAGTACCATGTTTGATATAAGAACATAAGATATGCCATACTGGGTCAGACCAAGGTCCATCAAGCCCAGTATTCTGTTTCCAACAGTGGCCAATCTAGGTCATATGTACCTAGCAGTTTCCCCAAGAGACACAAGTTCCACAATGCTTGTACTGGGTCAAGCATTGATATCTTCAGTCACTTCTTAATAATGGTTTATGGACCTTTACTCCAGGAACTTGTCCAAACCTTTTTTAAACCCAGCTACACTAACAGCCTTTATTACATCCTCCGGTAACAAATTCCAGAGTTTGATTACACGTTGAGTGAAAAAATATTTTCTTTTATTAGTCTTAAATAGTTTACTCTGTAGCTTCATTGCATGTCCCCTAGTCTTTCTATATTCTGATAACGTAAACAATCGATCTACGTTTACCCGTTCCACTCTGTTCATTAATTTATAGACTTCTATCATATCTCCCCTCAGCCGTCTCTTTTCCAGGTTAAAGAGCCCTAACCTTTTTAGCCTTTCTTCATAGGAGTATCCTTCCATCCCCTTTACCATTTTGGTGGCTCTTCTCTGAACCTTTTCTAAAATTGCTATATCCTTTTTAAGATACGGCGACCAGAATTGCACACAAAATTCAAGGTGCGGTCTCACCATGGAACGATATAAAGGCATTATAATATCTTTTGTTTTATTTTCCATTCCTTTCCTTATCATACCTAGCATTCTATTTGCTCTCTTGGCCGCCGCTGCACACTGGGCCGAGGGTTTTAACATGGTATCCACAATGATGCCTAAATATTTTTCCTGGGTGGTGGTTCCTAATGTGGAACCTTGCATCGTGTAACCATAGTTTGGGTTGTTCTTCCCTAGGTGCATAACCTTGCACTTGTCCACATTAAATTTCATCTGCCATTTTGATGCCCAGTCTTCCAATTTATCAAGATCCTCTTGCAATTTTTCACAATCCTCTTGGGTTTTAACAACTTTAAATAGTTTTGAGTCATCTGCAAGTTTGATAACCTTACTCGTTATTCCACTTTCCAAGTCATTTATGAATATGTCAAAAAGCAGCGGACCCAGCACAGATCCCTGGGGTACACCACTATTCACCTTTCTCCATTGGGAAAATTGGCCATTTAGCCCTACCCTCTGCTTTCTCTCTTTTAACCAGTTCCTGATCCACAATAGTACACTGCCTCCTATCCCATGACTCTTTAGTTTTGTCAAAAGTCTCTGATGCGGGACCTTGTGAAAGGCTTTCTGAAAGTCCAGATACACAATATCAACCGACTCACCTTTATCCACCTGTTTATTCACTCCTTCAAAAAAAACATAACAGATTAGTAAGACAAGATCTTCCTTGTCTAAAGCCATGTTGGCTGTCTCCCATTAGGTTGTGACTATCTACATGCTGAGTAATTTTATTCTTTATGATGGTTTCTACCATTTTTCCCGGTACTGACGTCAGGCTCACCGGTCTGTAGTTTCCCGGATAACCCCTGGAACCTTTTTTAAAAATTGGTGTTACAGTGGCGATCCTCCAATCTTCAGGTATTAGAAATGATTTTAATGATAGTTCACAGATTACTGATAGCAGGTCTGCAATCTCATATTTCAGTTCTTTCAACACCCTTGGATGTATGCCATCCGGCCCAGGTGATTTGCTACTCTTCAGTTTATCTAATAGTTGTAAGACATCTTCCCGATGTATCGATATTTCCTTCAATTCTTCCGCACTTTAAATACCACTTCAGTCATGGGTAACATCCCTACATCTTCCTCAGTAAAGACCGAAGCAAAGAATTCATTCAGTCTCTCCGCTATCGCCTTGTCGCCTCTTAGTGCCCCTTTAACCCCTTTATCATCTAATGGGCCAACTGACTCTCTCACAGGTTTTTTGCTACGAATGTACTTGAAAAGGTCTTTATTTCGCTTTTTTGCTTCCGCAGCAAGCTTCTTCTCAAATTCTCTCTTTGCCTGTCTTATCAATGCCTTGCATTTGACTTGCCAGTGCTTGTGCTGGTTCCAGGTTTCGTCGTTTGGCTCTTTTTTCCATTTCCTGAAAGATGCTATTTTGGCAACAGCCTCTCTGACCTCACCTTTAAACCATGCTGGCAGTTTTTTGGACTTCCTTCCACTTTTCTTAAAGCGTGGAATACAGCTGGTCTGGGCTTCCAAGATAGTATTTTTCAACAACACCCAAGCTTGATGTACGTCTTTAACCTTTGCAACTGCTCCTTTTAGTTTTTTCTTAACTGTTTTCCTCATTTTATCATAGTCTCCCTTTTGAAAGTTAAAAGGTAGTACTGTGGATTTTCCTTACTATCCCTCCTCCACTAATTAAATCAAAGGCGATCATGCTATGATCACTATTGCCAAGTAGCCCCAACACCCTTATCTCTTGCACTAGATCTGGTGTTCCACTAAGGACTAGGTCTAATATGGCTTCCCCTCGGGTCGGTTCATGAACCAGCTGCTCCAAGAAGCAGTCATTTATTTCATCTAGGAACTTTATCTCCCTAGCATGTCCTGCCGTGACACTGACCCAGTTGATACCGGGGTAATTGAAATCACCCATTATTATTACTGCGCTGTAACTTTTGTTAGCTTCCTTGATTTCTTTGAGCATTTCATCATCCATTTGATCATTCTGGCCAGGTGCTCGATAGTACACCCCCACTGCCATTGTCTTCCCCCTTTTATATGGAATTTCAATCCATATAGATTCTACAGCAGATTTTGTTTCCTGCAAAACTTTAATCCTTTCTGAGTCAATGCCCTCTCTAACATAGAGCGCAACCCCTCCAACAATTTGATCAGCTCTATCATTACAATATAGTTTGTACCCAGGTATCACAGTGTCCCACTGGTTGTCCTCCTTCCACCATGTCTCTGATATTCCAATCATATCTAACCTTTCATTTAGTGCTATATATTCTAACTCTACCATCTTATTCTTTAGACTTCTAGAATTTGCATACAAGCATTTTAGAGAATGTATTTTATTCATGTTAATTTGGCTATTGTTAGACATGGGTAAATTGGGATCTTTAAGCTCTGTCTGCTCCATACTTGAGGGCATTTGGGCTACTTTACTCTTTTGTGGAACCTCTCTGCTTTTGGTAGTATCCTTCAAGGATACATTCTTCTGAACCATCCGCTCTTGGGCGACTGTCGGCTTTCCCCTAATATCTAGTTTAAAAGCTGCTCTCTCTCCTTTTTAAAGGTTAATGCCAGCAGCCTGGTTCCATCCCGGTTAAAGTGAAGCCCATCCCTTCGGAAGAGCCCCTCCTTTCCCCAGAATGTTCCCCAGTTCCTAACAAATCCAAAACCCTCATCTCTGCACCATTGTCTCATCCACGCATTGAGAGTCTGGAGCTCTGCCTGCCTTTTGGGTCCTGAGCGTGTTACAGGAAGCATTTTGGAGAATGCTACCCTGGAAGTTCTGGATTTCAACTTCCTACCTAAAAGCCTAAATTTTGCCTCCAGAACCTCCCTACCACATTTTCCTATGTCACTGGTACCGACATGTACCAAGACAGCAGACTCCTCCCCATCACTATCTAAGACCTTATCTAGGTGGCGTGTGAGGTCCGCTACCTTCGCACCAGGCAGGCATGTTACCAGGCGATCCTCACGTCCACCAGCCACCCAGCTATCTACATGCCTAATGATCGAATCACCAACTATAACGGCTGTCCTAACCCTTCCCTCATGGGCACATGGCCCTGGAGAAACTTCCTCGGTGCGAGAGGGTTTTACATCACCTGGAGGACAGGTCCAAGTTACAGGATCACTTCCTGCCACACCAGGGTGATGCTCTCCTGTCACGTGACCTCTCTCCTCCATGGCAACAGGGGTGCTGCCAGACTGGAGGTGGGACTTCAGGACTATATCCCTGTAGGTCTCGTCTATGTACCTCTGTCTTATGTTTTCCAAGTCTGCTACTTTAGCCTCTAGAGAACGGACTTGTTCCCTGAGAGCAAAGAGCTCCTTGCACCTAGTGCACACGTAAGACTTTTCACCAACTGGGAGAAATTCATACATGTGACACTCAATGCAAAAGACTGGAAAGCCCCCATCCCGCTGCTGGACTGCTGTCTTTATCTTAGTTTTAAGTTTGTGTCTAGATCTTTAAGTTCTTACTTACTAGGGGTTGCTATGGGTATTTATACCAATAAAACCGTACCTAATACGTTTAATATACCTTGTTCACCTGAAGCTTAATTAATCTCAGGTCCTTAGTGTATGACTGATTTGGGTAATGAGCTTCACCTGAAAGCACCTCCTGTCTTTTAAGATGTGTAAGTACCTATAAAGCTATTAAAAGAGGGCTACTACACAGTACCCTGTCTTGCGCTGCTGAGGTAAGCTAAATTCTGATTTGATTTAAATTATAGCTCTTAGCTGCTGCTAGGCTCTAACTTCTTATGAAATTTAAACTACAAGCTCTCTGCTGGGTACTAAATTTAACCAGAAAGCTCTCTTCTGTGTTTTAAAACTAAAAGTACTTTTCTGATGCTAGGCCCTGAGTGACTATTAAATGTACACTACAAGCTCTCTGCTGGGTATGAAATGTAACCAGAAAGTTCTCCTCTGTGTTTTAAATTCAAACTTTAATTGCTGCTACTAGGCCCTAACTGATCCAACAAAAAACAGTGGGTTCACAGATTAAGTAGCTTTAATACAAAGAATTCTTTTTAGAAAATTACCAGAAGTATATACTCACAGTTGCAGATTTCTCTCCAGAAGTAACAGTCCCCCTTTCTAGTCCTTTTGAAGCAGCACAATTGAGAGCCTTGTTTGCCTGGTGGGAAGGGGTAGAGGTTTTAAGCTGGGTAGAAATGGAAGCAGGGGGAGAAGAGCAAAAGGAGAGGAGAATTTGGGATCCAGGGGGATGGCGAGAGTGTATAGGGCATGAAAATCCATTCCGGGAGCTTATGTTCCAAGTCTGGAGAAAGTGGAAAGGATTTCTTTTGGGGGGGGGGGGGGAAGTATTCAAGATGTACACTTTTTGGTGCAATAGGAAATAAGGGGCTGGGGTGGATGTTAAGGTGATACAAAGTTGGAGAGAAAAAGGACTAGATCGATTAGGACAATGGATGCGGAAAGAAGGGGGAATTAAAAAATTTGAAGAGTTACAAATTAGAGAAAAAGGATCAATATGCATATATACAAATGTGGTATTTTTGAAATTCTAAAGAGGTAAAAGCGGATATGGAATGTGAGCCTACAAAATTTGAAGAGATGATGGAGAAACAGTGGACACCGAAAGGGGTAATTTCAAAGCTTTTTAAAATGCTCTTACAAAAGAGGAGAGAAAAAATGAAATGGCAACAGATGTGGAAAGAGGATATTTCAGGAGTTTGGAATGATGAGTGCTGGGTGCACATATATGTACGTACACACCAGTTGGCCAGAGGTACCCCAATGCTTGAAAATAGTCTAAAGGTGAGGTTTAGGATGTACTGGACACCAACGAAAATACAAGCAATATTTCCTGAAGGTCCGAGCGAATGCTGGAAGAAGTGTGGTGAGAGAGGGGATCTGATGCATATGATGTGGCAATGTCAAAGTGAAGGATTATTGGGGGAAGATAGGATGTTTATGTGAAGAAATTACAGGAATATTAATAGAATTAACGCCAGCAATGGTATTGCTCAATGAGGGGGAGGTAGAAGGGGAAGGAGATCAAGGGAGGTTTATTGGGTATGTTATTCTGGTAGCATGTATGAGTCTCTTACGAAGGTGGAAAAATGTTGATGTACCTGCACTAAAGGAAGTGGTATGTAAGTTGGAACAGCTGTTGGGTTTTTGTGTGATTGAAGAACACCAAAGGCATAGAATTAGTCAATATAAAAAAGTGTGGCAGTGGTATGAAAAGTGGAGAAGGAAGAGCGTGGAACAAATATGTGGAGAAGTAGATGAGTTAAAGGGGTAGGGAGCTGAAGGGGGGTAAGGGTGAGGGAGGGGGAGATGGGAGGGTTAACTAATTGTAATTATAAAGTAAAGTGGGAGTCAAGGTTTAGGTTGATGTTATTTATTATAATAGTGGAGTAGAGGTGGAAATGGATATTTATATTTGTTAAAAGAAAAGTAATGGCCTGTAACATGTATAAATGTTTGAAAAATAATAAAAATTATAAATTTTAAAAAAGGGCTTATTCATAGAACAAAAATACAAATTGAAAACTGCATTTCCATCAAATTCCAAAGCAAGTCACAATAAGAGTTGGCCTCTAGGTAGTAACCTCCAAGGATGATTCCAGGAACTCATTCAAGTTGGCAGTGATCGAGTTCTCTTGCGCAGCCTGGTGAGGAGATACCCCATCTGGCAGGAAGTACCGGGCCCTCACCAAGGGAGGCAAGTTCCCAGGATCTATCCCAAGGACCTCAGTAAGATATTTCTTGGCCACTTCAACCGACAGAATCAAAGTAGACTTGGGAAAAGTGCAAATTATGACTACTTGATTTTCAAAGTATTCCATTCGTTGGGCAGCTACAGTGCAGTCCTTTGTCACCAAAGCATTCACAACCTGTTGTATTAGCCACTGTAGATTCTACAAAATTAAACCCTAACAGAGTGACTAGATATACAAATGAAAATTGAAAATAGTCGCCCTAAGCAGTCCTACAGAACTTTTAACTTTTTGTCGGATAATGCTGAGGGAGGGTAGAACCACTACTCACCCACACCAGACGGCAATGTCCATTTTAATCAGCAAAGGTTCAGAAACAATTTTATAAAATTATGTAACAATACTTATCTGAAAGCAGTGCGAATGTTCATCAACATGCAGTCACAAAATACACTACATGTACGTTTCAGGAAAAAGTCCCTGTATCAAGTGCTGTATTACTGCCTTCATGATACTCCAACTGCCACAAAACGCGGCCACTTACTATGGTAGTTCTTCTAAAGGACAGCGATTTAACAGTTCAGCCAATCCTGTACACAGCTGTCATCGAGGATCCGAGATGGGAGAGTCAGATGGGACGTTGCGGTGGTGACGGGTATCAGGGAACTCCTTGTCCTCAGTCTCCCACTCGGAGTAGTCCATTGAGGACTTGTAGGAGGGCTGTTCCGCAGGCCTCAAGGCCCCCTATGCCCTGTGGCCAGCACCCGGCATACTTGCTGGGGATGACCGCGGTCCTGTCAAGCGGGACTCGGATCGCGACCTCAGCAGAGGATTGAGGCCGAAAGACCTCTAGGATCAGCTTGACCTCTGGGGACATCTTGGACATCGAGGGCCTGGTGGTCAGGGCAGATGAACCGGTTGTGCCAAACAGTGCCCGCTACTGGTCCATGAAAGCAAACTGTGCTCCAGGGCCGCCATTCAGGATCCCAGTGTAATCAAACTCTGGAATTTGTTACCGGAGGATGTAGTAAAGGCTGTTAGTGTAACTGGGTTTAAAAAAGGTTTGGACAAGTTCCTGGAGGAAAGGTCCATAAACCATTATTAAGAAGGGACCCAGGATATCAATGCTTGAACCAATACAAGCATTTTGGAACCTGTGTCCCTTGGGGAAACTGCTAGGTACGTATGACCTAGATTGGCCACTGTTGGAAACAGAATACTGGGCTTGATGGACCTTGGTCTGACCCAGTATGGCATATCTTATGTTCTTAGAAGGCTCTACAGCCTTCGGCACAGGCACAGAGGAACTCTGGCCTGACACCAGCTCCCCCGAAGGGGGAATCTTTGACGAGGATGGTGTTTGGGGACCGAGGCTGATCTGCAGTCGAATCCTTTCAGGGGACCTTTGCAGGCCACTCCCTCTCCAAAGCCTCAGACGAACATCTCGTACTGCGGGATCGGGAAGCACCCGGCTGGTTGGAACCATCCAAGGACACCACCTTCGAGGGTTTCTTCTTCTTCCTCAGTTTCCTTGAGGGAGACCCCCTTTCTGAGGACCCATGATGGGGCTTGGGTTCGGGAGTTTCCACCCAAGATGTCAGAGCCTCAGACGAGGCCCTGGCCTTCAGAGGCACCGAGGACTCGGGGAAAAACATTTTGCTGCTGCTGGCAGTTGAAGGGCCTTACTGGACATCCTTTTGCAGAGACCGCAGGCTGCCGGGTCATGGTTAGCCCAAGGCAGCAGAGACAGCAATCGTGTGTGTCTGTCAAAGGCATAATTTTAGAGCAACAATCACACTTCTTAAAGCCATTGGCAGCCATGGGGGAAAAAAGTACCCCTGTGATGTCAAAGACTCTCTGGGCTGCCAGTGGGAGAAAAAAGGCGTTAAGATGCCAGGAAAAGAAAGAACAAAAACTATAAAAATAGACCCGAACTCTTGCAGAGGCAACGAGTTCGGTAGCAGGAAGAATACCGGTGCGATACTGGAGATGAGTATGAAACTCGGAGAGAAATATCAACTTTTTCTGGGGACAAGCCAGACAAATATCTGAAGGGCTCCGCAGAAAAAAGGAGACTGAGGCCTGATTTCCTGCTTGTTCCCGGAGAATGAGAGAAGACATGAGGAATAATGAGGAAAGGCAAGTAGGGGGGGGTATCTGTGTAGTAAACGGAACTGAAACTAATTTAAACTGAATACAAGACCTGAAGAATAACCAGTATGCTGAAGGAATAGGGGAGCTACATGACCATTTCAGGATAAAGTGGTATATAAATCCTTTTAAATAAATAAAATAAACAAACATGATGCCTGGAAAAGAATACAAATTGCTGCATTTTGTGCTGTTTGTACTTGCTTAATATCTGTGGAGTGAAGACCAACATAAATTGAATTACAGTAATCTACTGCTGAGGGGGAATATGATAGAGGTTTGTAAAACAGCAAGAGGAATGGAGTGGAGTGGGTAAACATAGATCGGTTGTTTACTCCTTTGTAGAAAGACTAGGGGACACAATGAAGCTACAATGTAACACATTTAAGACTAATTGAAGAAAATATTTCATTCAATGTGCAGACCCTGGAATTTGCTACTGAAGGTTATTGTTCAAGCTGTTAGTACCGCTGGGTTTAAAAAAGGTTTACACAGGTTCCTGGAGTCCATAAACCATTATTAAAGAGAACTGGAGAAATCCACTGCTTACTCTTGGGATAAACAGCATAGAACCTGTCTGCCTTTTGGGAACCTGCCAGTTAGTTGTGACCGGGATTCACTCTTGGCCCTTTTCAAATCCAGATAAAAACTCACTTCTTCAAGGCTGCTTTTGGATCCTGATCCACGTAGTCGCCTGCTCTGCAACTATGTGTTTTCTTACCATTCCCCTTGACATATCCTAGTTCCCAGCTGTTTTGTTTGTCTTGATTAGACTGTAAGCTCTGATGAGCAGAGACTGCCTCTTACATGTCTCTGTACAGCGCTGCATACACCTTGTAACGCTATACAAATAATCTGTAATTCTGTCCATGTGCCAGGAGTAAGCCTTGAACGATGGGAAAACTCCACTGTAGCTTATTGATAGGTAAAAATCAAGCAAGTTCTTGCAATTGCCCTTAATAAAATCTTGAAGCATTTTCTGCATAAACGCACAAGAATGTTCTGGAAGCTGAAAACAGACTCATCTGCTACCGTCGCTAAAATTGGAACAGACTTATGAAGCAGCTCCTGATCCTTTTGTACAGATAATTGGGCAGAAGGTGAGCACCAAAGAGATCTTTAACCATGTCTGGAAGATCTGTGCTATGTGTACTGACACTGCATAGAGGTTCTAGTGCAGTGAGTCAGTCAGATCATTTTCTTTTGAACTGCAGAGATACTGTGCTGGTGCTTTTCTAGTGCTTTAGGGGTTGCCCCCAAGATGTTTTATATACTCCAGAAGCAGCTGCACGGTAAGTCCGGAAACCTGAAGTATAGGCTCTTCAATTAACAAAAGGTACAGGGCAATCCCCATGGGCATCTGGGACTTTTAGAACCATTGCGCCTGGAAGCTGAAGACACTTCTTTAGAGGTTTTGAGTTCACGGCACAAAAGCAGTTTACAGAACCCTTTAGAGTAGCAGTTTCTTCTTGACCTCAAAATGCTCACAAGAGAGGATTTTAGAGCTCATAGGACTGTGAGAATAGTGCTCAGAGTCCTTTTGATTGTAGTTAGGACCCAAACACATAAGATACTTAGAATGTGTGTTGAAATTCTGGATCTTACTGTTGCATTTCAGGCAAGGTCAAATACCTGACTTTGGCAACTTTAAGAAAAGAAGAAATAAAAGACGAAGTTAAATGTGCCAGCTAGAACACTCCGTCAAAAATACTTTTTAAAGTAATCTGCAACAAAAATTGTGTAAAAGTTTTGTTTTCTGTGCTCAGTAAGAAGAGCCCGCTGCACAGTATGTGCAGAAAGGCCCACCCATGTTCAGAGCTTTAGACTAAAGTTCTGAGATAGAGAAACAGTCCCATTTCATTGCTGCCAGATGTGCCATTTGTTGATAGAAAAATATGAATAGTCTACAGTTTTAATTCTCTTCCTATCAAGGTATTTGCATAGAGCAAATTACGGGCCATTTTGGTCTTTATCTGCTGTCATATAAGTCTACAAATTTCGTGTGTATAATTACACAATATAAATATAAAATGTATTGTCCAAAATTTAAGCCTATCATTAAATTTTGAAACCTGACACTCCAACTCTTGAAATTTAGGAAGTGTTTTTAACTTTCTGCATGAAAAGGTTGAAGTGTATGTGTTACTGAATAATCCTGTCAAGCAATATGTCTTCACCACATCCTTCAGATGTATGGTACTTCTTGCCTCCCAAGAGAGAGTTGGTATGCTGTGATAGGAACAGAGGATCAGTGGTGCGCAAGAAGCACCTATTAGATGGTCAAACACACAGACTCAAACTCCCACTGAATAGAGAACATGCAGCATAGGGTGCAAAGCTTGCAAGGAAACATTCAGTATTTGCTGTGAAATGGAGGGGACTCCCCTCTACCCTTTTCTCACCTGTTTCATTACAAGGAATACAGGTCAGACTTACTCTGCATCATGAGCTCCTGCCAAGGACCGCAAACATTGGAAAATGTATTCCACCTTTTGGTCCCGCTTCTCACAGAAACGGGTGTGCTGTTCCTCTGGCACTAGAGATATCTTCTGCTGGATCTCTTCCACATCCAGCAACACCAGAAACAGCTGTATAAAAAGATAAGGAGACAGTCTATCTCTAACTAAAATATTGCATAGTATCAGCAGATCAGAGTACAGGAGAAATATTTTTCAACAAAAAGAGGTAATCTACATAGTTGAACAATTCAAAAAGATCCTAGCAAAAACAACTAATCAGAACCAGTTAAAAAATGCTCTTAAAATAAAGCATAATTACCCACCTGTAACAGGTGTTTTTACTTACAGGTGACGTTAACGATGGAGCCGTGCTCTGGAACGTTCTCCAGCTTTCACAGAAAGCCTTTGGGAGATCTAACATGCATGCAAGGTCACCTTCCTGCCTGAAACGGGCCACCTTACCTCAGTATGACGACATAGCTAAGTGAGCCAAAAAGAAAAAAAATTAACTCCATGAGGAGAAGGGAAGGTAGTGAGGACTGATTCCTGCTGCTCTTGTGGAACATAACCATGCTTTCTCCAGAACCAAGCAGAAACTTGGTCCTCATTTATGGGACTCCCATAGCTACAGGCTACTGAAAAAAAACAGTAAAAATGCCTAATGGGCAACCAGAAAAACCAAACCGTGAAGAACAGCAGAAAAATGCTTTAAGGTTCCAAGAGTCAACATACGGCTCCGGCATTAAGCAAGAGAATGATTCTCTGGTAGCTTGGACAGGCAGAAGGGCTGTAGGGAAGGAGGTGCATTAAATCCCAAAAAAGGGGTTGTGTATGGCTTGGCCGAAGGTGCTGTCATACCAGGAATCCACATCAGGCAGTAATTGGCGTGGACAGAAAACCATGTTGCAGCTCTACAGATCTCCAGCAAGGAGACTAAGCACAAGCTAGCCACAGAGACTGCCATGGTGCGGAAAGGAAAGACCAGCCTGGGCATAGGCAAAGGAGATGCAGTCAGCCACCTAAATGGAAAGGATGCGTTTAGAAACTGCTACACGCAGTCTGTTTGGATCATAAGAAAACAAGGAGCTGGGAGGATTTGAAATGGGCTTCTGTTCATTCCAGATAGGAAGTCAACACCCTCTTACAATCCAGGTTATGAATAGAAGCCTCTGCACTGTTCGCATGAGGCCTGGGGAAAAAGGTGGGAAGTACCAAGTGGTTGAGATGAAAAGGCAAAACCACCTTAGGCAGAAATCTAGGATGAGTACAGAGGACTTCTGTTTTTGTAGAACCTGGTATAGGGTGTGTGTGTCACCAGTACGTGTAGTTCACTGACTGTGTGCTGAAGCAAGCAAGCATCACCAAGAAAATGATCTTCCAGAATAGAAACTTGAGAGGGCAGGTCGCCAGAGGCTCAAAGGGTGGCATAAGAAGCTGCCCGAGAACCATGTTAAGATCCCTCGTCACCGGTGGTGGTCAGATTGGTAGACACGACAGCAAAAGGCCTCTCAAAGCAGCCAACGAGGGGGTGAGCGGAAAGGGACCGGCCATTGTATGATGGTAGGCCACCAGAGCACTGGAAGTGTACTTGAACTGAGTTAGACTTCAAGCCAACATCAGAAAGGTGTAGAAGATATGCTAGAAACTGCTGCACTGAGAAGGAGAAATAGTTAAGAGCTCTGTCTGCACACCAGACTGAGAATCTGCACCATTTGAAGGCAAAGGCCCATCTGGCATAATCCTTGCAGGACACAAGAATATTCTCCACGTTCCTAGGTAGGTGAAACCGAGCGAGAGCTACCCTCTCAGCATTCAAGCCGTCAGGGCTAGGAACAAGATTTTTTGGAGGAGGGTCCCCTTCTCCTGAGAGCACAGATCTGAAGCATGGCCAGAGGTGAAGAGGTGGCGCCCGAGAGAGGTAAAGCAACAAGGGGTGCCATAGTTGTCTGGGGCAGCATGGGGCAATGAGTATCATGGTGGCCCTGTCTGTCTGGACCTTGAAAAGGCCATCAAGTGAGTTGGTGTGTAAGCATAAAGCAAACCCCTATCCCAATTCAGAAGGAACACAGAGGCCACCCAACTGCAAGAGGGAACCCTGGAGTAGAACAGCGGCAGCTGGGCATTGTGAGGAGTGGAAAAAAGATCCATGGATGTAGTGTCCCACTTCTGGAAGATGTGGCAGGCTACTTGTGCATGGAGTTCACTTGTGCGGCAGTAGCACCCTGCTGGGTCTGTCCGCCAATGTGTTGTCCTGTCCTAGAAGGTAGACCACCTGGAGAAACATGGCTTTCTTGCTAGCAAATCTCCAGAGTTAAACAGCCTCACAGCAGAGGAGGTATGAGCCTGTGCTGCCCTGCTTGTTCATGTAAAATGTTGCGACTTGGTTGTCCATCTGTATGAGGTCTACTTGGTTGGAGAGCTGTAAATGGAAGACTTGAAAGGCATTCGCTACCACCCTGAGCTCAAGGAAGCTTATCTGGTGAAGACACCATCATCCAGAGACTCTGGGTATGCAAGCCATCAAGAATGGCTCTCCAGCCTATTTTGCAGGCATCCATGGTCAGCACCAGTTGGTGTGGTAGGGCCTGGAAAGGAAGTCCTGCTAGAAGATGAGTTGGCTGCTGCCACCAGGAAAGGAAGACCTTCAGTAGCAAAGTCACCCTGACTTGGTCAGTGAGATGGTCAGTCACCTGATGCCACTGCGTACAGAGTGTCCACTGCTTCTGCTGCATCTGAAGCCAGGCAGAAGGGTACCTGGACTGTGGAGGCTATATGGCCTAGGAGGTGAAGTACTTGGTGAGCTGAGAAGGTTGAGCAACTTTGGATGTCTAGGCAAGGATGACATCCTGGATTTGGTCTGAGGGAAGGAAGTCTCTGTCTGTCATGGTATCAAGGAGAGCCCTAATGAACTTGAGGTGCTGACTGGGCTGCAGGTGGGGCTTTGGGTAATTGATGACAAAACCCATTTGCTCCAGCACCTGGATGGTGCATTGTGCAGACAGACTGACCTCTACCAGCATTCCGCTTCTGATCAATCAGTTATCCAGACAGGGGAAGACAAAGATGCCCTGCACTCAAAGAAAAGCAACTACACCAGTCCAAAAGGTAGAACCCTGTACTGATAAGTGATGTCCGCTGATGACGAAGTGGAGATACTGCCATTGAAGAGTGTGGATGAGGATGTGGGTATATGCATCTTTTAGATCTAAGGAGCATAGTCAATCTTCCTGCTGGAGGTAAGACAGCAACGTTCCAATGGATACCATCTTGAACTTCTCGCACACTAGAAAGCATTCGAGATTGCAGAGATTCAGAATAGGATGGAATACGCCTGTTTTCTTTGGAACCAGAAGTAGCGGGAGTAGAATCCCTTTCCTGTTTGGGACGGTGGAACAACCTCCACTGCTCTTTCCTGTAAAAGAGCCTTGAGCTTTTGCTGAAGTTCGTGATGGTAAGATCTCATAAGATAATGCCCTGGAAACAACAGGGGGGGGGGGGGGTCTGATCAAAGTGTAGGAGTTAGCCCTCCTTTATCTCTTGAACAGCCCCGATATCGGTGGTTATGATGGGCCAACTATGGGCAAAAGCCATGAGGCACCCCCAATGTACTGTAGAACGGGACCAGAAAGGAAAAGAAGGGCTATGGTCCTGGAGTCAAAAGCCCCCCGCCCCCCAAGGCTGTGGTTGTGGTGCTGGCTGGGGCTTCAGGGCTTTGGGCAATGCTGCTTTTGGCCTTGGGCTGCTGGGGCAGCTGGTAAGAATGGTATGACACATAAATTATGTAAGCTTTCTTCTTCTTCGGGTAGAACAATGTTTTCTCAGAGGATTTCTGTCAGGAAAGATCAGCAGTTTTCGAGAGCCTATTCATGGTGACTTGGCTCAGTCTCCAACTCTGCGGCCTTCTCCATAATGGGTTTGCGGAAGAAATTCTCTCCAGATATGGGACATTGACCAACTTGTCCTGAACCCATTTGCTCCAAGTCAGACAACTGTAGCCATGCGAGGCAGCAGGCACCAGTGTCCAATGCAGCCATTCTAGCCATGGACTCAAAGCCATCATTTATTTTATTTATTTAACAGTATTTCTAAACCGCCTTATCTTAATAATCAAGGTGGTATCACAGCAAACAATCAGGTCAAGTGAGTGTGTTATACATGCAGTGGGGGGGAAATTGAGTGTGTGTTGTGTTGTGTGCTAGATTGGTATGAGCTATGTACAGAGTGGGCTATATACAGTGGTGCAAAAACATTCCATACATACATTGGTTAGGCGGAATCATGTGCTGTTATTCATTCTTTGAAGTTATGTGATGTGTCCATAGTGTTCTATGAACAGCATGGTTTTCAGCTGTTTTCTAAAGTCTTTGAGGTCTGTAGCGGCCCTCAATTCGTCCGGGAGTTTGTTCCATATTGTTGGAGCGGCCATTGAGAGTGCTCTGTCCGTTGTGTCCTTGCGTGTGTGTTTGTATTCACTTGGGGTGCTGACTCGGTTGTGGGTTTGTTTTCTTCTGGGACGCGTACTGGTGTCTGATTGTATGAGGGTGTGTAGGCTGTTGGCTGATGTGTGGTGTTTTATCTTGAATAGGTTTATGATAGTTTTGTATTTGATGCGTGCACCGATTGGAAGCCAGTGTAAGTCCTTTAAGGTGGGTGTGATGTGCTCCTGTCTTGCAGTTCCTGATATGATTCGTGCAGCAGTGTTTTGTGCTAGTTGTAGAGGCTTGAGGGCTTGTTTCGGTAGTCCAAGGTATATCGGATTGCAGAAGTCCAGTAGTGGGGTTATCAGTGCTTGACAGACGGTACAGAAGTGTTCCGGGGCGAGGAGCGGCTTCAGTCTCCTGATGATTCGCATCTTGTAGTAGGCTTTTTGGATTGTTTTGTCTATGTGTGGTTTGAGATTGAGGTTATTGTCCAGAGTAACTCCAAGGTATCTCACTTCTGATCTTATTGGTATGGTGGTGCTTTGTATCTTTAAATTTGGTGGGTGTATGAAGCTTTGGTTCCGGGTGATGATTAAGGCTTCAGTCTTGTTGTAGTTTATTGCTAGGTTGTTATTTTGACACCAACTCTCCATTTGGGTGAGGCAGTCTGTTATCTTAGAGAAGTCCGGGTTGTCGATTGATATTGGGGTGTATATCATTATGTCGTCTGCATATATTGTGTATTGAATGTTGTTCTTTTTCATGATGTCGCATATTGGTTGTATGTAGATGTTAAATAGGAGTGCTGAGAGTGCGGATCCTTGAGGTACTCCTTGTCGGACGATTATGGGTCGGGAGGTGTTGTGTCCCGATTTGACCTGTAGCTGTCTTTCGGTTAGGTACGAGTGGAACCATTTTAATGTGATACCGTGTATACCGGTGTTCTTTAGTCTTTCCAGGAGGGTGTTGTGGTCCACTGTGTCGAAGGCTGAGGAGATGTCGATGAAGATCATTATGATTCCATTCTTGGTGTTGTCGATTATTCTTAGGATGCTGTCGAAGAGGTAGATTAGTAGCGTTTCGACTCCATGATTGGGACGAAATCCGTGTTGGTTGTCATCGAGTGTCTCTTGTTTGTCGATGTGTTCCTGAAGTTGTAGTTGAACCGTTTTTTTCGATGATTTTTGCAAGGAAGGGTATGCTGGAGATTGGTCGGTATGCTGCTGGATCTTTTTTGTCGAGATTTGTTTTCTTTATGATTGGTCTTACTGAGGCAAGCTTTAGTTGCTTTGGCATGAGTCCTTGAGTGAGTGAGTTGTGTACCATTTTATGTATGGTGGGGATGAAGCAGGATTTGGTGGCTTTGACCCATGACACTGGGCACGGGTCTGTAGGGGCAGTGCTTGTATTGATTGTAGAGATGATGTGGGATATCTGTTCTGTTGAGGGCGAGTAGAATGTGTCCCAGGTTTTGGGGTGTACATCCGACCTGGTGGTCCCACTAGTTGTTGTTCGCTCTGTGGAGTGAAATTTTTCTTTGATGTGATCGGCGAAATCCTGTAGATCAACTTGTACTGCGCCTTCTGTTTGCTCTTTTGTGAGGATCTTTACTATTTCGAAAAGCTCTCTGGGTTTGTTGATGGAAGTATTTATCATGTTTGTGTGGAATTCCCTCTTTGATTGGTTGATGTGTTCATTGTATTGTTTTTGCTTTGTTAGGTAAAGATGCTGGTCGGCGGTTGCTTTGTTTTTTCTCCATCTCCGTTCAATCTTCCTGAGCTCTCTCTTTTCCTGTCGTATTTTTGCTGAGTACCATGGCTTGTTTTGTCTCTTGTTGTGGTGTTGTTTCTTGATCCCGTCACCAGATGGTTTGGCGGCGTTAGCTAGAATGCTGTTCCAGCTGGAAACTTGTTCCTCCAGGTCGTCTGTGGTAACGTTCAAGTGTTGTATTGTGTCCTGTATGAATTCGTCCCTGTCGAAATGCTTGAATCGTCTTTGTGTGTGTGAGATGTTAGCTCTTTCGTTCGTCTGGTCCTCTTGATATTGTAGCTTGGTCTCGATTAAGTAATGGTCAGACCATGGCACTGGGGTAATGGTGGGTGGAGAAATTAGGTCTCTTGATGTTAGGTAATTGGATGCAAAGATGAGGTCTGGGGATGATCCATGTCTGTGTGTTGGTGCATTGATTATCAGTGTGAATTGAAGTGAGGTCATTGCTTGAAGGAAGGCCTCTGCGTCTTTGGTATTGGTGGACTTGAGGTTGAAGTCTCCAATCATTAGCGCTGGTTTGTTGTTTGTTGTTAGGCCGCAAGAGTCACATATTTGGAGCATTCCTGGACCAACGCAACCAGGCTCTGGAAGCGCTAATATGGTCTCCAGATAAGTCAGCCAAGAACTCGGCAAGCTTCCCTGCCAAGCCCTGGTAACATTTCCTACTCAACCCATCCATGGTACGTGCCTCTCTCCCTACTGGGGGGACCAAAGAGTGCACCTTGTTACTCTAATAGAGTGCATGGCCGATTCCACAACCATGGAGTTGTGAGGCAGCTGTGTTTTTTCAAAGTCTAGGCTCTTGTGACCCGATACATGGAATCAAGACCCCTGCTCACAATGAGCACCATAACCGAGGTCTCCCACATCCTCAATAGCAACCTTTCCAGGATAGGATGCACTGGGATGGTGATAGATACTGGAGGATCTCCAGCTCCTCTGCACGAGGTTCCTCCTCAGCCTCAATGGTGAAAGGTAAAGCCTTCCCCATGCCCCTGACAAACTCAGAGGGGGGGGGGGCGCCTCCTGCACTCATACAGGGGAAAGGGATCCAAAAGGTACATCCCGGTGCCGCACCATCTCCAGGGATTCATCCTCTGTCTCCCATTCAGAGTCGGAGTCAAAGTATCGATAGGAATGGGAACTACATCTTGGTGGTGGAGTTGAGGGTGACCTTGGTGCCCTGCAGTCAGAGCCTAAAGCACTTGGAGGGGAGACCCGCTGCACCGAGAACAATCCCAGGAACCGGAGGGGGCAGTATGTTTCTCTAGAATCAGCTGGACTGCCGGCAAGGCACCGGCGGTGGACGGGGCCATCACCAGCCCAGAGGAACTGGAGGTTCCCGGTTCCCAAGGCTTTGTTGAACCATAAAGGCAGTCAGGCAGTCAACAACCACTCCATGAGGAGTGAGTGCTCCACAGCTGCCAGTACTGGGGGAGTACTCTTCGGCACCGATGTCGGTTCCCACAGCAGGGACTCCTCGATGGTAACATTTGCCTTGAAAGACACAGGAGGCACCTTCTCCGACTGGGGCAGCTTCAAAGGCTGTTCCCAGCCTTCATCTTCAGAGTCATATCGAGGGCTTTGATGGCGATGTCTATGGGTCTTCTTCTTGGACTATGCATTACCCTTCAATGATGAATGGGGACGCTCCCCTTCAAGGGAGAGTCGCTGATCCAGAGCCCTGCGATATTGTGGCTCTGAAAGGGCTCAGTCCCCATGTGAGGTTGAGTCCTCGGCAGCAACCTTCAAAGGCATCGATTCAGATATCGATGCCGAAGTCTTGGAGCCAAACAGCAATTCCCACTACTTTTCATGGTTCTTCAGCCCCTTGCATGTCATCTGGAAGCGAAGAGAGCATATAGAGGGCTCGTGGTCGGGCCTGAGGCATTGAAGGTACCGGTAATGGCAAACTTCTTAAAGCCATGGGTCATGGTGAACATGTTGGAGAAGACAGCTTCTGACCAGGAGGGCACAAGAAAAACCCATGCACTGAAAAAGGAGACAAGAAAAAGTAAAAACCCAAAAGCATGGTGCCGAGACAGCGACAATACAGGGAGGCACAGGAAGGCGAAAAAGAGAAAAGGAGTACCGAGCGGCAAAAAAACAACAGACAGGGTTAAAAAAAAAACCCTTTTCTCCCAGATACAGATGGACATCTGGAGGGCTTCGCGGAGAAGGCGACCATGCCTGCGTGCTGGATCTCCCAAAGGCTTTCTGTGAAAGCTGAGGGGCATTCCGGGACAGGACTGTCAGTGACATCACCCATAAGTGTGGACAGACTTCCTACTTGGCCCCGGAGAAAAAAACTTCATAAGCAGCCATAATATTCATACTACATTCAGAAGGTCAAAGCAGTTTTCAAACAATTTTGTGTTAGTGTTTTTCTGAAATGTTCTCCTGTACCTCATTTAGAGCTTCAAACATGTAAAAGCAGACTAGAGAAGGATCTCACACCAGATTTTTGAAATACTTAGGCTCCCACAGAATCGTAAAGTGCTTTAAAAAAAATCCCTCCCAAAATATATAACCCTCCAGCCATCTTTACAAGACTATGTAAAGGGGGCATTGGCAATTCCCCCTTATCACAATGGCTATCCTAAGGAATGATGATCAATAAGGTAATCAGTATTTGGTAGTAATCCCTTTATATTTGTCAATTGTGTCATTTAAAAAGACAAATGAAATGTGTCCAAGCTATAATTTTTCCTTCAGTTAGGAAAGAATTTGGTACTCTCAAATTTAATACATGCAGTACAAGTAAAATATACAATATACAAGCAAGTATGCTGTTTTAACAGCTCTCCTCCTAAGACAAACAAGCACTTTTCACTACTTTAATTTTTTTTTTTTTTTTTACTATAATAGAAAATTCCTACATTCATTAAAAAGCAAATATTCTGTACTATGGAACCAAAAGACACTCAGATAGAATACTACACAATAGTCCATTGAAAAGGCAGTAAATTGGCTGTAAATATATTATCCTTCTGAAAAAACAGTCTACTCATTTGATGCAAAGAGTTGAGGACCATCAACCTGTTGGTATATTTCATTAAAATTCCTCTGAAATTTTTACCCATTGTCCAATAGGACCTTGAAATACATTCTCTGCACCCTTCCAGTGGAGAAGGGTATAGCAGAAACAGGGTTATACAACAAAATATTTACCAAGAGTAATAAAACGGGTAGGGATGACTGGCATTCAAGGGACAGATACAAGAACAAAACCTTTCATTTCTAGAGGGAAAAAAAACCCCTCTAGTACTCTAAAACTAACAGACCCCTTGGAAAAGAAAGATCATCTGAGTTTTGAGCAGAAGACTCTTAAAAGAGACTATAAATCCAAGAATGGATGTCCAGGTCCTTAATACACATGTAGGACACTGACTTAGTGCTTCCAAAGTGCTGGCATAATCACCCCCTAGGTGGTAACAGTCTCCAAAAAGACAATGAATAGAAAAAAAAGCAAGCCACACTATAGAGCATCTTACTTTCTCAATGTGGTTCAGAATTCTCAGCCGCTGGTATCCTAGGGCCTTAATATCCTGAGAAAGAAGCAAACATATTACAGTAGTATACATGTTAAACTTCTATTACTAATCATCATAATTTATATAGCACTACAAGGTGAAAATATGGCTCCGAGTGAGAGTCTTTATGTGCGATACACTCCTGATGAGAAAGACTTGGCATCTCTGCCTTCCCTCCTCCCTCTCTTCCCCGTCTCCCAAACCCTCCCCCACTCACAGCTGCTGTTAAACACTAGTGTGCCCTTTGCATACAGATAACACAACTTATACACACAAGTCCCACCATGCCAAATGCACATGTAAGCACCAAAAGAAAAGTATGCACACACAGCAATGCCAAACCTATTTAAATACTATGCAAATGAGCTGCACATATTAAAATGGCATGCTAATAAGGTTTGCATGCAATGCAGTGAAACATGTAGAGGATTCCATAACCAGCAGGACCGCTAATGTCTCTATGCCTGGTCTGAGGTGACAAACATTTTGTGTGTAGGGAGAAACTGTTTCAAGGTATGTACTGATGAACAGTTACTTTGATGTGAAAATTGTGTGTGTGTTTTTTTTTATTTTTTTTTTAGCATAAGCGTGAAAGTTTGACGTTCAAGAAAAAATGTTTCATTTCTTATCCTTGTGTGGTTTTTGGACTCATTTATATTATATTTATATGGAGTGGAGTAGCAGCCTAGTGGTTAGAGCATTGGCTTGGGAACCAAGAGTCCAGGGTTTGATTCCCACTAGCACTCCTTGTGGCCTTGGGCAAGTCATTTAACCTTCCATGGCCTCAGAAGAATCCAAGTTAGCGTAGTTACTCACCTGTAACAGGTGATCTCTGGGAACAGTAGGAATTGAGTCTTCACATATGGGTATTGTCGGCACCGACGGAGCCCATGTGGTAACGCTCCCCAGCATCCTATAGGAAAGCTTTTGGGAGCTTCCTACTGCATCTGCACTGCTGCCTTCCCGCCTTTCCCAACTCTCCCTCTTCAGTTGGGTTTGTAGCAGAGACAAAAGGAGAGAAGGAAAGAAGAGAGAGAAAGAGAGATAGAGATACATTTCCTAGGGGAGGTGGGTGGGTTGTGAAGACTCAATTCCTGCTGTTCCCGGAGATCATCTGTTACAGGTGAGTAACTACACTATCTCCAGGAACAAGCAGGAATTAGTCTTCACATATGGGGACTCCCAAGCTTAGAGATGTCAAGGAGATGACCCCAGAGAGCAGATAAACCCAGGCTGAGGTGGGTCATGATTCCTCCCAAGGATCTCTGGTATCGAAACCCGGGATGGGGGGTAGGAGTTGTTCTAAGTCTGAAAGAGATACTGGAGAACAGCTTGGCCAAATGAGGCATCCCAACGGGAGTCCTTGTCTAAGCAGTAATGGGCCACAAAGGTATGGACCGAGGAACAAAGTGGCTGCTTTGCAGATGTCATCGATGGACACCAAGCGAAGGTTGGCCATAGAGGCAGCAATTGCTCTAACATTGTGAGCTGTGACATGACCTTCGAGAGAAAGTCCTTTACTCTCATAGGTAAAGGATATGCAATCTGCAATCCACCTGGAGAGTGTTCTCTTGGAGACTGGTAACCCCATGTGGCTGGAATCAAAGGCAACAAAAAGCTGTGAAGCCGTTTTATGCTGCCTAGTTCTCTGCAGGTAAAAGGCTAAAGCTCTTTTACAATCTAGAGTGTGAAGATTCCTTTCTGCACTAGAGGCACGAGGCCTAGGGAAGAAAACAGGAATATAAACCGACTGGTTTAAATGTAAAGGTGAAACCACCTTTGGCATAAAGTGAGGGTGAGTCCTAAGGACTACTTTATAATGGTGGAACCTTGTGTAAGGAGGATCAGCCACTAAATCTTGTAGCTCACTGATGGTTCTTGCAGAAGTGAGGGCAATTAGGAAGATTACCTTCCAAGAAAGAAACTTCAGGGATGTAGTGGCTAAGGGTTCGAAGGGCGGCTTCATGAGCTGTTCGAGCACAAGATTTAAATCCCAAGCCACAGGTGGTGGCTTAATGGGAGGCTTAGTTAAGAGTAGACCCCTCATAAACCGCGCTACAAGCGGCTGAGAGAAGACAGGTTGTCCATCGAAGGGCTTGTGGGAAGCCGCAATGGCACTAAGGTGGACTCTTACCGAATTAGTCTTGAGACCAGAAGATGAAAGGTAGAGGAGATACTCCAATAGCGCCTCTATTGGAACTGAAAAAGGATTAAATTCCTTCTTTGAACACCAGATAGAGAACCTTTTCCACTTGAAGGCATAAGCCCGCCTTGTGGAAGGTTTCCTTGAGGCCAAAAGGATATCCTTAACCTGTTGAGAAAGATCGACATCCTGGAATTCTACGCTCTCAGCAACCATGCCATCAGGTGTAAAGACGGAGGTTTTGGGTGCAAAAGCATCCCATTCTCCTGGGATAGAAGATCTGGAGCACATCCCAAGTCCAGAGGCCTGGCTTGAGAGAGACGTAGAAGCAGTAGATACCATGTCTGTCATGGCCAGCATGGGGCTATGAGGATCATATGGCCCCTGTCTCTCCGGAGTTTGAACAGAGTCTTGGGAATGAGGGTAATGGGTAGATAGGCTTACAAGAAGTCCTGACCCCAGTGGAGGTGGAAAGCATCCCTTGCCTGACTGTTCCGAGCCCGAATTCTGGAACAGAATCAGGGAAGTTTGGCATTCTGAGGACTTTCAAATGCGGTTCCCCAGATTCGAAAGATTCGAGCAATCTGTTCTGAATGAAGAGACTACTCATGTGGCAGCAGCACTCGACTGAGGTTGACTGCCAGGAGATTCTGTGTGCTTGGGAGATACACCACCAATAGGTGAATCTGAAGGCCTCTTCCGAAGGACCAGAGGTGTAGAACTTCGTTGCACCATGCCTGAGAGCCTGTTCCACCCTGCTTGTTCACATAGAACATGGCTACCTGATTGTCTGTCTGGACAAGAACTGTCTTGTAGCACAGATGGTCCTGGTTGCTTGGTGAAGTGGCTGCTGAAAAGGTGACCCTAAGAGAAGGTTTTCTAGTGTTTGCCACCACTGAAGAGACGAAATGAGGCATGCAGAGTTTCTGATTTTGTCCCCCAGACCACCTGACGCCTGTGTCCACTGAGAGGCTAGGGTCCACCGGGCTGCTCGCATGTATAGGCGAGCATAGGGGACCACATGTACAGTGGACGCCATATGCCCTAGCAACTGAAGCATTTCTCCAGCAGTCAGGAAAGCTTTCATAACTGCTTGAGAAGCCCATTAAACTACTCGAGTGCAGCGGAGTTGTGGCAGGAAAGCCCTTGACTGCCGTGTGTCTAGAAGGGCCCCTATGAACTCTAGAGACTGAGAAGGGGTGCGATGGGATTTTGGGAGATTTATTATCACCAATCCCAAATACTGCAGGATTTGCATCGTGCAGGAAAGAGCGGAGCTGGCTTCTGGAGCTGTTAGTGCTCGGATCAGCCAGTCATCTAAGTAGGGGATGACGAATATCCCTAGAGTCCTTAAAAATGCTATTACTACTGCCATGCATTTCATGAAGACTCTTGGGGCTGAAGCCAGGCCAAAGGGTAGAACTCTGTACTGGTAATGTCTTCCCTGAAAGAGGAATCTAATCAACTGCCTGTGTTCTGCATGAATAAGGATATGTGTATAGGCGTCTTTTAGATCTAGAGAACATAGCCAATCCTGACTCTGAATGTAAGGGAGAAGTGTTCCGATAGAGATCATTTTGAATTTTTCTCGTAAGAGATACTTGTTTAACTCCCTGAAGTCCAGGGCCTGTACCCTCCTGTTTTCTTTGGAATAAGGAAGTAAGGGGAGTAAAAGCCCAGGCCTTGATGAGAAAGAGGTACCTTCTCTATCGCTCCCTAAGCAAGGAGTGAGGTGACTTCTTGACACAAGAGAGTGGTGAGGGGGGCCGAGAACTGAACTCTCTTGGAGTAGAGAGAGGGGGCATACTGTGGAAGTGGAGTTTGTGCCCCTCTGGCACTATAGAGAGATTCCAATACTCTGATGTTATCTGTTGCCACCTCTTGGCAAAGTAACACAGTCTGCCTGGAATGTTGAGAGGCTCTGATATTTCTAGAGGAAGGATGACTAGGTTCTCTAGGAAGGAGTCAAAGACCTTGTGTCTGCTGAGCTGGTTGAACTCTGGGGACTTGAGGCTTTCTTTGTTGTTTTGGCTGCTGCTGCCCCTTCTGGGGAGCATGGATTGGACAGTGGCCAGCCAAGGATAGAATTTTTGTTTCTTCTTCAAAAAGGGTTTCTTAACTGTCTTTCTTAACTGGGTTGGCAGTGGTCCTGGATAGTCTATTTAAGGTAGTGTTCTCGGACTCAAGCTGAGAAGCTTTATCCTGCCAGTCCTTGACAAAGAGGTTTTCTTCTGTGCAAGGAATATTCCCCAGCTTATCTTGCACCCACTGCTCTAAATCAGATGCTTGTAACCACGCAATCCGACATGCACCGATAGAAATAGCAGAAGTTCTGCTAATGCATTTGAAACAATCAAAGGTTGCCTTGTTCATGAACTTAGAAACATTTTGGGCATGCTTAACAAGAGTAAGGAAATCGGCCCTCTTGTCATCGGGGAGAAGAGAAGCCATGAATTCCAAATTCTTAGTAACCTCTTGAAGAAACATACCCATGTAGAGTATATAAGAACCTATTCTGGCCAACAGCATAGAGGCCTGAAAACAGATGGCCAAGGGCATCGAGAGTCCTCTCCTCACAGCCCGGAGGATTAGAGGAATGCTTCTTGGCACTTTTGATCCAGCGCATCGCTGATGCCACAACCATGGAATGGTGTGGTAACTGTTTTTTGGAACCCGGGACACTGTGGTACCTAGTACATTGTATCAAGCCTTCGAGAATGTGGAGACACCGTTAAGGGTGTTTCCCACATTCTAAGCATGAGATCATGTAAACTCCGGTGTATGGGAAGTGTTGCGGCCTCCTTAGGGGCTGCTGGATGCTGAAGAATTTCAAGTTGACTTAGCTTGTAACGCTGAAAACCCTTCTAAACCAAACTGGCTATTGGGAGATTTTAACCTGGCTTCTGCACAACCCACTCTGTCTAACACATTCCTGGAAGCAATGACCAACCTTAACTACACTCAGATTGTAACCAATCCCACCCACCATCTTGGGAACACACTTGACCTAGTCTTCGCCCCACCCACAGCCACAGACAGGAGGGACCAATTTAATCTCACCATCACCCCGGTCCCATGGTCAGATCACAGCCTGATAACATTTCAGGTCCCATCTCCTCTCGACACGTGCGACCAACCAAACGCAATGAACATAACAAACCCATGTCGCTTCAGACCATTTGATAAGGAAATGCTGGCTAAACATGTCATCCCAAAACTCTCTGCCATCGAACAACCTCAACGACATGGTCTCCACCTGGAATGACACTCTAAAGCTGTACGCTCACCAGCCTCCGTCGACCTATCACGCCACGCCCAAGAACAATGCCGCCAAAAGGCAAACAGTCCCCTGGTTCTCTCCTGAACTAAAGAAGTCCCTACTTCACCTGAGGAAACTTGAGAGAAACTGGAGGCACACCCATAACACAGATGATCAAGCTACCTATTTAGCCTATTTGAAAGTTCATCAAGAAGCAATTTGGAACAAGAGGAAGGAATTCCACTCTGAACTCCTCAGTCGTTCTCTAAACAAGCCACGAGAGCTCTTCATTCTGGTAAAATCGTTAACCAAAGAACCTTCCCCACCACAGAATGAGCAAATACAACCCCAAGCATATGCAAACTATATGCAATCCAAAACTGTCAAATCAACTATGGCCACCAGTCCAGGAACACCTCAATCTTCCCCACTTCTGGAGCCACTCGTCAAGTTCTCTGCCCCATCAGCGACTAACATCGAAGAGATTATTACCAGCATCAACACCACTACTGCACCAAATGACCTCTGCCCTGCACACTGGATTAAAGCAATGCGGTCAGAACTCAGTCCAATTATAGCAGAAATTGTAAATCAATCCTTCACAACAGGAAAGTTCCCAACAACCCTCAAGCAGACCTCCATTCAACCCCTGTTAAAAAACAACCAGCTTGACTCAGATAAAGTAGAGTCCTACCGGCCAATTTCCAGCATCCCACTGCTAGCTAAAATACTAGAGAAAGCGGCTCTGAAGCAAATCCAACATATTGACACCTCATCCCCCCTAGACCCCTGCCAACATGGGTTTAGAGAAGCTCATGGTGTCGAAACACTACTCACCTCACTAATTAACACTCTCGTTTGTGGCTTAGACAACATCAAAGCTGGTTTTGTGCTGATCTTCCTGGACATCGCCGCAGCATTTGACTCCATTGACCATGATCATCTACTAGCTCGGCTCCACGAGAAGGGGATTCAGGGTCTAGCCTGGGATTGGTGCAAATCTTATCTTGAAGACCGATGGCAGCAAGTCAGGATTGGCTCTAGTACATCAGAACCATTCCAACAAAAGCAGGGAGTACCCCAGGGTTCCTCCCTCTCCGCGCTGCTTTTCAACATATACATGCAGCCAATCTGCGAAATCACCCGAGCCTTCGGAATATCATGCCTTATCTACGCAGACGATGTGCTAATATATTCACCTTTCAACGTCTCACTTCCAGATTACACGACTCTAGTTGATTGTTTCAACGCAGTAACAGACTGGCTCCTCAACCAGAACCTAAGGATAAATTTTAAAAAAAAACGAGGTCCTAACCATCACCAGAAACAAAAACTTCTCTCCTCCAACATCCCTAACGGTGAGAGATACTGAACTACCAATCAAGTAAGCCATATGCTACTTGGGTGTGACACTAGATCAGCAACTAAACTTCAAAGAGCACATAAGCCGCACAGTAAAGTCTGTCTATTACAAGATCAAGACCCTTCGCCACCTAAGACCTATGCTAGATCCTGACAGCTTCTGCACAATATTCCAGGCTCTTGTCATACCTCATTTTGACTACGCAAACGTTTTACTTCAAGGCCTCCCCAAAAACACACTTAATCCTCTGCAATTAACGATGAATGCTGCTGCCCGTGTATTGTGTGGGACCTTAAGACGAGATCACATATCCCCCATCCTAAGAGATCTACACTGGCTCCCGATAAGCTGTAGAATCTCCTTCAAGGCCCTACTAATCACTTTTAAGGCCATAAACAACATAGCGCCCCCCTCAATCTCCATGCTCATCTCCCAACCTCCCAACAACAGATCCAAGAGGTTGCACTCCTCCAATACACTTATTACGCCAAAAGTATCCACAAAGTGGGCACAGTCAACCAACAATCGGGCATTTGTGTCCTACGCACCCAGATCATGGAACAACCTCCCACATGACATCAGAGCAATCAAGGACATCACTCAATTTAGAAAGGCCCTCAAGCACCATTTGTTCATCACGTACTTTTCACAACACAACAATCCCCCTCACGCCTCACACCCTCACACATACCATCCCTCAACCTGATAGCTTAACAACATACACAAGTTTGATAAGAGGAAGTGGCCCGTAAATGGAACACGGTCCACACTGGTTCTCACTCTGTTCTACCTTGTAACAATTATTCCCTGTTCTACCCTTGTAACATTATTGACACAGCAGTATGTAAATTGTACATAGTTTTCACTGTTTTTCTCCAAGTTGTTTTCCCTGTTCGATGTAAACTCGGGAGTGCCCTGCGGTCCTCGAGTCGTTCTGTTAACTGTAAACCGCACTGATGATAAAGAGCGCGGTATAAAAGAAATGTTAAATAAATAAATAAAAAGTTCTTCAGCTCTTGGTTCCTTCTCGGGGGTCATGGTGATCGAGAGGCCCCGAGCCACATCCCGTATAAAGTCTTGAAGAGACATGTCCTCCAGAGGAGACATCCGACGTTGCGGCGAAGGAGAGGTATCCTCCAGAAGAACCGCTCCGGTATTGATGGCTTCATCAGAATCATCGGACTCAGAAGACTCGAAGTATTGACAGGCCGGGTGATCTCATACTGCCTGTCGACGGTACCAATCGAAGTCGGCATCAGAATGCCTCGATACCAGACCCTCTATGCTGGACACCGAATCTAGGGCCGGCATGGGTGGTAGCATGGAGAGTGGCGCAACGGTAGCTGCAGATACATCCGGTACTGGTATCGGTACCGATGGCTGCGAAAAAGATTGCAGCAGCTTTAGTGGTACAGAGGCTGCTAACAAGGCCGCAAGACTGCGCTCAGTGGCTAGGATGCATTGATCCATGGAGCCTGCCGATGTCTGGGTGTCGGTATCGCCGGAGCGGGCCATGACCCTAGAACATGGCACCAAGAGCACTCTGGAGGTGGACGCCTCGGAAACATCTTGGGACCCTGTTAATGCTTTGGAGGCAAGGACCTCCTACCGGGATTGTTTGCCCAGTGTTGCAACGGACATTGCATCCGAGGCAAAAAGGGTGCCGAGTTTCACAGCTCTATTCTGCAGGCCCCTCTTAGTCATCTTTTTGCAGAGAAGATACTCCGATGGAGAATGATCTGGGCCCAAACATTTAAGACACCAGTCATGGGTGTCGGTAGCAGAAATGGTACTGCTGCATTTTGAACATTTTTTGAAACCACTAGTTGGTTTCTCCATTTTGAAGCAAACAGGGCCTAGTGCCCAAAATGGCACCAAAGCACCAAGAAGGAACCGACCCTCAAGAAAAAGCTTTTTTTTTTGTTTAGAAGAAAGAATTAGAAAATAAAACACCAGTGGTACCAGTGTAGGCGTCAACGGGAAAGCAGAGGCAACCACAAAAAAGAAAATTTTCTGCGGTGACAGGAGTTGCTGCTTGTTGGCCCCACGGAAAACGAAAAACTGAAGAGGGAGAGTTCGAAAGGCGGGAAGGCAGTAGTGCAGGCACAGTGGGATGCTCCCAAAAGCTTTTCTATAGAATGCTGGGGAGCGTTCCTGTGCAGGCTCCATCGGTGCCGACGATACCCATATATGAAGACTACATTCCTTCTTGTTCCTGGAGATATCAATGTCCCTGTACATTACCAAGTTTAAGTAAATGTAAACAGCTTTGACAAAATGATAAAGCGGTATAAAAGAACCTGTTAAATAAATAAAATAAATATTTTATTTTAGGTCTCTCTGTAGTGATTTCATAAAAAAATGTTTTTGGGTGAAACAGTGTTAATTATTATGGGATGAGTGCCAGAACCACCTGTATGTCCTGTGCGCAAAACATGGATGTTTGATATTTATGTGCATGCATACATGGCCACTTGTAGCACATCTGTTTGTGCATGTGTCAGCTGCCCTTCTTTCAACCGCACACCAAAGTTTTGCGCACAGATCGTTTGCATACATGCCTTTTGCTGCATACCTGCACTGAAGTCTCACACAATTGGTGCACTATGAAAACGTACACACAGCTAATAGAACACGATTTCAGCACCAGCTTTCTGTATTGGCCTGTAGGTGAACAAGATTGTTCCATAAAATTATTTCACCATTTCTAATCTATTCCATTCCATTGTACAATAAGAAGATGCAATAAATTATCCTTCCTCACAGGCACTGCATGCTTTGGAAGTTCTGTACAAATCTCTGTACACTAGTGCACACCCTGCCACCAATGTTTGAGACCAAGCAATTGCCAATTGCAAATGTTAAGACAGAATCTTTTCTGGGTTGGTGGGAGGTGGTCAGGAAAGTCAGAGGTTAGGAGACTCTCTGTAGGAGCAGAGGGAAGGAAGCCCACCAAAACGTTCCATCTCCTAGCTGTAAAAGTAGACTGCTATTTAACGTTTATGCTTAAAACAGGAAGAAACAACATTATGCTCCCTTCAAGGTTTTTGCCCCTCAATCTTTTTTTGTGCTTTCAACTAGTAAGTCAAAACCCCCCTTCTTCACTGTTTCAGTCAAATGTCAAGCTCTGTTTTTTTCAATTTTTTTTTTTTCTGCTTTAAAAGTCTTAGATCCCGGGGTGGAGCCTGATGTCCAGCGGGATAGACGCTTAACGCTGAAGCTCCCGAGTGGCCTACTCAGAATCCTGACTTTAATACAACTTATCTTTTCAATTGGGCTCTGATCCTACCGGGGTGCCTCGGGGAGATGGCGGGGCACAAGCCAGCGCGTCTAGAATTCGGCTCTTCAACGAACTCCCATGGCAAACGCTCTAAAACTGAGCCGCCGTCCCCACAGAAGATGGTTCCACTCCGGGAGGATCCCGCGATGCAGCAGGAGATCTTAGATGAGATCCGCGGCGTGAAAGAACTTGTGCAATCCAACGGTGAAGCACTCAGATCCATGCGGGAAGACCTCGGCAAGCTACAGGAAAGGCTAGAGGGGTTATCGCTGAGACAGGACAAAATGGAGGGTACTCTTGACTCGCATGCGGTCCGCTTGGCAAAATTGGACAAGGTCGAACGACAAATGCAGGTCCTTCAGAAGGAGCTGGAGGACAGTAACAACCGAGCCCGTCGCAACAATATACGGCTCGTGGGAATTCCGGAGGGAGCAGAATCAGGAGATATGAAAGAGTTCCTCTCTAAATTGCTTCCCTCCTTGCTTAAAACAACGTTCACCAAGGATTTGGAGATTGATCGGGCCCATCGAGTACCCACGACTTTGGCGCTCAACCGGAAGACCCCTCGGCCCATCATTTTCCGATTGTTGAGATATCAGCAAGTTGAACAAATTCTAAACGCTGCCCGTGCAAACCCCCGGCTGGATTATGAGAGCCATCGGATTTCATTCTTCCCCGACCTGGCGAAGCCCACAGTGGACCGCAGGAAAAGACTCCTCGAATTTCGACCGCGTTTGCAGCAGCTTCAAGCGCGCTATGGCCTAATGTACCCGGCGAAACTTAGAGTTACTCTTCATAATCAAACCAGGACTTTTGAGGATCCGGACGTGCTTGCGGCCTATCTGGAAGCCAAAGAAGCGGACCAAATGCGCTGAACCAGGGGCCTTTCATTTGCCCATCGATTTGGAACTGATCGCCATTTTGTGTCGTCGACGCTGCACATGCAGCCTGGATCGGAGGCCCCGCGGCCTAGCTTATCGTGGCCTGCTGACCGTCGGACTCTCCTGTGAGGGACCTTTCCATAGCATGCACCTCGGTGGGCTCCGGAGCCTATGTAGCTATTACAGTTAATATGTAGAATGTTTGGCCCTCGTTGGGGCTTCCTCCCGCAGACATATGGTCGCCATTAATCATTGGGGTTATGCTTCTTCTCTACTACACTTCGGTGTTTACTTTTGGTTTGGGGGAATACCAGATATAGTGCTTATTGTATATGATTTGGTTAGGTCTTCTCTGAATCAAGCAGTCAAGATGGGGGATAATGGAAATTGTGTGCATTATGATATTTTTGTCTTGAATAGACTCAGTTATTTCTATGGCCCCATGTAAGCTTTTATCATTGAACGTCAAAGGTATTAATAATCCGATAAAAAGGAAGAAAATCCTTAGCTACTTAAGTCACGAAAATGCTGATTTGGTTTTTCTCCAAGAAACGCATCTAAATGCCAAGGAGACACTGAAGCTCAATGTTAAACCCTACATGGTGGCCGCCTACTCTCCCGCTATAGCGAAGAGATGTGGGGTAGCCATCTTGATTAGGAAATCCTTACAAGCCACTGTTATAGATAGCAGTTCTGATACTGAGGGTCGGTGGTCCCGAGTCCACCTTAAAGTAGGTAATCTTGAACTGACATGTATATGTTTATATGCTCCTAATGTGGATGATCCTATTTTCTTTGCTAACCTTGCCCAGGTTGCACAAGCTTCTGCCAATACTTCGTTAGTAATAGGAGGCGACTTTAACCAGGTGGTTGATCCATTGGTAGATAGGCGACCACCCAGAACGAGTGGTCCCACCAAGAGTCACATCACGCTAGCGTCTTTGATTAAAGATCTAGCTTTAGTAGACCTGTGGAGGCTGCTACACCCTTCGGACTTAGAATTCACGTTTTTCTCCCCCCCACATCAGTCACAATCTAGGATAGATTTTTTCCTCGTATCCAAAGCATTAATCTCCAGCACGGATACAGCTAAGATACACTCTCTGCACATCTCAGACCATGCTGCTATTTCCTTCCTTTTGAACACTAGTGCACAGAGGGATAATCCACGGGCTTGGTATTTTGATCGGACCCTGCTTGAACAGCAGGATTTTCAGGCTGACATACGGGCTGCCATACAAGATTACTTCCACTTTAATTCACCCCATGATACAATGAACTGGGCATGGTGGGAGGGCTTTAAAGCGTCTATCCGTGCAACCATCACTAGCTATCAAATCCGTTTAGGGAAGCAGCGTAAACGGCAACTCTTAGCACTAGAGCAGCAGATCAAGGCCGGTGAACGTGTTCTTACCTCTCGTACTGACCCATGTGTGTTGATTCGCTTGCAACGCTTGCGTTTCCAATATAACTCGCTCTTAACGACTGCAGCGGCCAAAAATATTGAACTACAGCAAGGGACGTACTATCGGGAAAGCAATCGTGCCGGTAAACTCTTAGCTAACGCTCTGAAAGGTCAAAAAGAAGCCAAACGCGTAGCGGCCCTGCGTAGTCCAACGGGGGGGAATTTAGTCACAAATGATACAGAGATAGTAGAGCTTTTTCGGGATTTCTACACCCGCCTCTATCAATCAGAATGTGAATTTGACCCAGAGGCTTTTGACCGGCTATTAGCTGGTATACAACGACCGACCCTTTCTGTAGAGGACAAGGAGTCACTAGACCATTCATTTACTCTTTCAGAAATTCAATTCGCACTCAAGCGATGTGCCTCGGGTCGGGCTGCCGGCCCAGATGGCCTCCCGGCAGAATTTTTCAAAACTTTCAGCACTGATTTGGCCCCATTCCTACAACTCTATTTCTCTGCTTTGGCCAAAGATAGCTCCTTTACAGGATCTTTCTCGACGGCAAATGTTGTAGTCTTTGAGAAAGAGGGGAGAGACCCGATGCTGACTGCAAATTACCGTCCAATTTCCCTTCTTAATGCTGATTACAAGATATTTGCAACCATTCTGGCCACTAGATTATCCGATAAAATGCCTGCTCTAATTCACCCAGACCAATGTGGTTTCATACCTGGTAGGTCCACTGCTGATAATGCCAGGACCTTGTGTCATATACTAGCTGCAGCAGCGCATCATGATCAACCCCTCGTCGGCCTCTCTCTTGATGCCGAAAAGGCATTTGACCGATTAGAATGGCCCTTTCTATATGCGGTTCTCCGCTGGTATGGGTTTGGGGAAGGCTTTCTCCGATACCTTCAAACTCTGTATGCACATCCGACAGCCACTATTTCTGCCAATGCCACAAAGTCTCAACCGTTCAATCTTCATAGAGGCACTCGGCAAGGATGTCCCTTATCTCCTCTGCTCTTTGATCTAGCACTTGAACCCCTAGCCCTCCTCATCCGACAGGCCACAGATATCCATGGAGCCCCCTTTCAACATAGAGATATTAAAATTTCTGCATATGCAGATGATCTCATGCTTTTTGTATCCTTGGACTCCGTCCCTGCTGTTTTAAAAAAGATTGATAGCTATTCCCTACTCTCGGGATACAAGATTAACTGGATTAAATCTGTTGCCTTCCCTTTGAATCATCGAGTCCATGCTGCAGACATGCAGGCTTTCCCCTTTGTATGGCAGCCCCGTATGGTCAAATACCTGGGGGTTCATTATTGTTATCCATTAGAAAATACTCTTAGCCATAATGCTAAAGAGCTAATCTCCAAAGCGCGTGATCTTACCAACCGGTGGTCTCCTTTAACACTCACATGGTGGGGCCGACTGGAAACAATCAAAATGATGATTGTTCCCAAAATAAATTATATCCTAGAAATGCTACCATGCCTCCTGCCTGCACACATCTACAAAGATATAGAAGGTCTCCTGATTCGTTATTTATGGCATGGCAAACCACCAAGGATAGCTAAGCGTAAGTTACAGGCGGACAAAGAAAATGGAGGGGTCCGGTTCCCAGATTTTCTTAAATATCATAAGGCTTTCCTTCTTAAACAGGGTGCCCGTTGGTTAGACCCCCCGGTAGAAGGTAGGCCAGTCTGGCTCGACATTGAGGAGGAACTCTGTAGGCCAATTCCTCTTACCTACCTTCCCGGCATGACCTTCCAACTAGATTCCCACCATCCACCAATGGTTGTGGATACACTACTTGCCTTTAACACTTTCATTCAGTCTCAGGGACCACAACAGTGCCCGCCACATAGACTCCCGCTATGGCATAACTTGCGCCTTCAAATACAAAATAAACCGATAGCATGGACCCCCTGGTATTCCAAAGGGATATGGATGCCTTACCAATTGATTGCCAGTGAGCGCTGGAAAACTTTTAAAGAATTGCAAGAGGAATTTGGTTTACTAGCAAGAAATTATTTCCAGTGGGTGCAGCTTCAGCACTGCCTTAGGAGTGTTCGGATTCTTCCACTAACTGAAACTAATGATGAAGGTCTAGCAGAGATAATTCGCTCTATTGGGAGTCAATCTGGCGTAGCCTCTAACTTTTATAAAATGTTAAGCAATCATGAGAACAGTAGCATTCCCGCAGTCCAACAGACATGGGAACGGGAACTACAAATCACACTGACTCCTGAGCAATGGAGCCTCTTCTGGAGTAAAGTTGTTCGGGTCTCTCGGTCAGCATCGATAACCCAGACACTTTTCTGTTTTGCACATAGAAGTTTTTATACGCCTGTGAAGCTTGCCAAATGGAATGCCAATGTTAATGACAGGTGTTGGAATTGCCACACCGCCATAGGCACACTAGCTCATATAATGTACGAATGTTCTACACTACAGCAATTCTGGAGTCGGGTCTGGGGTCGTATTCAACTCATTTTACAATTTCACGAGCCTCTCTCTTGGCGGATAGTGGGACTTCGCTCTGTGGCGGGGATCCCCTCTCTTCCAAAGTCGGGCCGCTTTTTGCTAAATTTCTTGATGGGTATAGCTATATCTTTAATCACGAAACACTGGAAAAATAGCTCCCATCTAAGTCCCCATGCGTGGTGGAATCTTGTATGTTTATATAGTAAATATGAACAGATACCACGCCGAATGGCTCCCCACGCCCAAACCTTGCATCATGTCTCTAAATGGAATATGCTCAATGAATATGTGCAAACTGCCAAATGCTCTCATCTAACTGTTTAACTCCATTTATCATGTACACTCATTTATTATGATCTTCACTTGCTCTATACTGGTTCACAAGGAATGAGAACTAATCATTGATTACCCGAACGTTGTATTCCTTTCCTAGAGAAGAAGCATGGGGGTGGGGGGAAATATGGGGTTGCTTTTATATGTATGGTTTTGTATTTGTATCTTTCTGTATGTCTTTTACTTTGGTTGTGTTATAAACGGAAAATAAAATATAAAAAAAAAAAAAAAAAAAAAAAAAAAGTCTTAGATCCCAAGATCCTTTCGCATTCCAACGTGATGGACCTTAGGCTGCTTTTTTCAATATTTTTTCTGCTTTAAATTGATAAGCTCCAGCAAGCATCCCTTCCTCACTCTCTCTCAAAGTTAGATAAAAAAATGATTCTTTGGGGATTGTGTAGGGCCGAATCTTCCACCAACCTTGCTACGATGATATGGTCCATAGGATTTGCAGAACTCAGACAGGGATATAGTTTTTCTGGATGCTTGTCAAAGATTTGCAGCATGATTTGCTGAAAGCTTTGTGCTGGCAGGTGGTGGCCCCCTCCTTGACTTTCTATCCCTACCTCCCAGATTGGCCCAGTGTGCTTGAGTGCACACACAATGAAAACTAAGTTAATAAATGACAGTTCACAAATTTCTGAACATGCAGTTAGTTGGCCCCTAAAATCATGTTTGTGTCAAACGCTTTCACCCATTCATGTGAAAACTAATGTGCATGCCCAGTATAAACTTGATGAACTGCAATGCAGGTAAACAGCATGGCCCTCTGAAACACCTTGACCAGATGGACCAAGAGCTATTAATCTTTACTAGGAGTATTAGAGTGCTCTTTGCCATTTGCTTTTTACATGACTGCTTCAACCAAAGTGAAGAAGGGTGCGAGCTGGACTTTGCTGAAACCTGTTTCCTGTTGAACCTTGTTTTCCCAGGTCCACTTTCTTGGAAATGGGCTGTGGAAGTACTTTGCCACACATGAAACTGGTTATTCTTGCAGTTATCATGAATTTGGTACTGCAGCAATGGCCTTTGGAGCCTCTATAAAATTTAGAAAGCCCAAAAAAGAAAAAAAAAGTCTGCCTGTGGTTCCAGTTCTTACTCTGCTGAGCAAATCTTGGGTAAGAGATCTTCATAAGGAGACTTCTCAGCAGAAGTAGGGATGAATTAAAAAATATTCCTGGAGAATATTCCTCTGCATCTAGGGAAGATGCAGGAGGGTTAAAGTCAGGATCTAACAACTTCTCTGACCTGTTGTGTGAAACGTTGGAGCTTAGAGAAGTTGTGACAATGAAAGCACAGTTGCTGATTCTGAATCGGAACGAGGCAAATATGGGGTACGCCAGTTGATTGAGATGGCATTGCACCAATTGGTATGGGAAGGGTAAAGAAACAAAGCATATTAATGTGTGACAGTCACAAGTATTGGATGACATCTAAGAGTGGGTTGCCAAATGTGCAGAAAACTCCTGTGCTGATAAGGCTTAAAGAGCACAAAATCTCTTCTGCACTGCTAGCATAGTTCCAAGCCACACTGGGTTGAACTGCAAGGACTGTGTTGAGTCAAGGTCTTGCTACTTAAACTTTGAGACAATAGAGGTCATGTGATGCGGGCAGAGTAGTGGTCGCATCCTAGGTGTGCTCCGCAACCCCCTAGCCCAAACCGGCGATTTTGCACCGTTAAAAGCAGCGGGTCCGAGTCCTGCCTTAGCGAAGATAATACCGGAGCATCCACTGTTCTCACAGCCGGCCTCTGTGTGGAGGAGAGGGGCATGGCGACGGCGGTAAAGTCTACCCGCAGAGACAGGGAGCGCATGGTGGGGACCGGCAAGATGGCGGAGACAGCTGTGGCGCCAAGCTCCCCGAAAACCCCTGCATACCTTGACGAGGTGTCAGCAGCTGTAGCAGCGGCCCTGTCCTCCCAATTCTCAGCCCTCCATGATAAAATGGATGGGCTACAGAGCTCCGTTGATGCGTTGGGGAGCCGGCTGCGGGAGGCGGAGGACCGACTTGGCCAGGCAGAGGACAAGGTGGAGACGCTGTCCCGGGAGGTGGCAGACCTGAAGTCCCAAGTCGAGTCGCAGGGCACAAAGCTCGACGATCTGAAAAACCGATCCAGAAGAAAGAACCTTCGGATAATGGGGGTTCCAGAGTCGGTGGCAGACAAAGACCTACATCCTTACTTGGAATCCCTGATAGCTATGCTGCTGAAAGACTTAGGGCCGGATGACCCGATGCATATCGAGCGGGCTCACCGAGTAGGCCCAGTTCAGGCCCGAGATGGCCGGCCCCGGATCGTGTTGGTGAAGTTCCTGCGCTTCCCCCAGAAAGAGCGGCTATTGCGGGCGGCCCGGCAGATGGGAGAGGTGGTGTACAACAACGCGAAGCTTCGAATCGCACAGGATTACTCCGTCGCTCTTAGTCGGAGACGCAAGGAATATGCACCGCTCTGCGAGCAACTTATAAAAGCCAAGATTCGCTTCACGGTGCAATATCCTGCCCGATTACATGTGAAACACGAGGGTGTCCACCGTGCCTTTGAGTCCGCTGCAGCCGCACAGACGTATGTGGATCAGATTGCTGCACGAGAGCGGGTAGACCGCATACCTCCCTCAACGACATGATGATCCGGAGGTGTTTCCTGTTTTATTCCACTCCGGGTTGGCATCGCTACCTACCCTGACATCTGAAGCGGACTGCCTTGTTGCTCTGGAGCGCTGAGCGCTACCGAAGAACAGAAGCCTGAGCGGGACTTAGCGGGCCTGCTGCGTGGGGCGCTGGAGCTCTGATATCCCTCCCTTTTTGCTACTTTTTGCTATTACTGCTACGTTGTTGCCTTGCTGTGCTACGGTTTTTTATTGTTTCCTCCGGAGAGCTTGGCCAGCCACTCTCCGGGTAGGAGGGGTGGTGGGCTCTTCACCACAGTGAGGTTGGGGGTTCCCCTCGGCTCCTGCCTTCGGTTGGGGCCTACGGGCACGACATCCATCTGCGATGTAGGCAGGGGGAGCAATCCGATATGGGGTGCTCCCCCCGCTTTTCTCCCCCCTCCCCCTCTCTTTTCTTTTTTTCTTCTTCTTTTTTTTCTTTCGTCTCTATGTTTGTGGTGTCGACAGGATTTGGGGAGGTTGACTTGGGGTTGAGTGTGGGGTTGAATGATTGGTGTGTGTGGAGGGGTATGGGGGTTTTATAGTGTGTGGGAGACGTTGTTCTTAGCAGGATTATGGGGCTCGGTTAGCCTTTAGGAGGATGGGGTCTGATGAGGACCTCGGGGTCAGCTGCGTTGCTGGGGTAGGGGGTGGCGGTGGAGGGCACTTAGTGGGACCTTAGTAGGCTCCCTAGGGAGGAGGGGGAGAAGGACCTAGGGTTATTGGTACAGCGAGGTGGGGGGAGTAGGGTTAGGCAGGGAGGGGGGGGATGGGGGGGGAGGTTGGATGAGGGCCGGCAGAGAGGCTATGCGTGTGGGTGGTGTGGCGCTTGGCCTGGTAGAGCTGTGAGGGGACTCGGTGCGGGGACACGGGGTATAGAGTGTTTTAAGTATGTATTGCAGATACTTTGGAGTGTGGTGAGGCCCCTGAGGGGGTATAAGGTGGATGGGGGGGTGGGATGGGAGTGGGCGGGGGTGGGGGGTGGGGTCAGAAGTGACCATGGACATTTGGGTTGTTCACAACAATAGATGGAGGGAGCATCTCCTTACTGAGGGGGGGACTTCAGGCTGGGGAGGTCCTACCCCATTGCTACAGTATACTGGATAAATATAACCTGTTTGAATATGATCCACCCTGAAGGTAGTCTCCTGGAATGTGTGTGGTATAGGGGAATCCCATCAAGAGATATAAAGTGTTGCAGACTTTAGCCAGACTGAAATGCGATGTTGCTATGCTACAGGAGACCCACCAGACGGCTGATGAGCATGCCAAACTACAGAAAATGTGGGTGGGGCAGAGTTGGGGTGCCCCGGCTAAGGGGAAAAAGGGTGGAGTGGTCATTCTGTTCAGTGCGCAGGTCCGCTTTGAGATGGAGCAGTAGTACTCGGACCCAGAGGGTAGATATATCTTGCTATATGGCTACTTGGAGGGCCGGCCCATTGTGCTGGGTAATGTGTACGGACCCAATGTATTGGATCGGGCGTTTTACGCCCGACTGGCCTCTCGGGTGGAGCAGTTGCCGGATGTTCCTCTGATCTTGGCTGGGGATTTGAACGGGGTGTTGGATATGGAGCTGGATACGTGTGGAGGTGGGAGTGAGAGAGTGCGCGCCCCGACTACTAAAGCGCTGTGTGGGCTGTGTCGTCGTCTGGGGACAGTGGACCCCTGGCGCTTGCTTCATCCACTTGAAAAAGATTTTACTCATCAGTCGCGGGCCCATGGCTCCAGTGCGCGCATTGATTATGTTTTGGTTTCGGAGAGGCTGTTTGAACGGGTAGCGGATGCGCAAATAGCCCCTTCGGCGGTATCTGATCATGCCCCAGTCTGGGTGGAACTCCGATGGGGGGGCTCGTCCACCTCTACGCGTATCTGGCGGTTTCCCATGGACCTGTACTATGACGTCAATTTCCGTACCCACCTCGGGCAGTGTTGGCAGGATTTCATGACTTATAATGGGCAGCATAAAGCAGAATCGGAATTGCTATGGGAGATGGCCAAGGTTGTATTGTGGGGTAATATTATAGAATATGCTGCGCGGAAGCGCAAATTGCTGGCGGCGCAAATTGTTCAGTTGGAAAAACAAGTAGTCCGTGCCCGAAGGCGATGTGCGGGGGATCCCAGTAGAGCACATAAGCGCAGACTTTGGGAACTGCAAACATCGCTCAATGAGTTGTTGCATCAGAGGGCGAAGAAGTCCCATATGTACTACCGTTATCAACTTTACCGGTTTGGGGACAAACCGGGGAAACTTTTGGCACGCTGCCTGCGAGGTAGTCGGGCGCCTAGACTGATTGCAGCACTTCGGGATGAGCAGGGGGGTCTGCAGAGGGAAAAAAAGGCTATAGCCCATTCGTTTCGATCCTTTTTCCAACAGCTATACGCGCGGCGGGAAGGGTCTCCTACTGCTATGCAGAACTACTTACGTAAACTCCACCTGCCCAAAGTGGGGGCAGACCAGCGGGCATACCTGGACGCCCCGATTACAGTGGAGGAAGTCCGTAGAGTCATACAGACAGCCACATGCTGTAAAGCGCCTGGCCCCGATGGATTCGGGGCAGAGTTTTATAAAATCTTGGGGGATCTTGTGCCCCCAACCTTAGTGGCATTGTATCACCATAGAGTGGCACAGGGCAGATTTGAATGGGGCCTTAATCATGCCTATATCACTTTAATACCCAAGCCAGGAAAAGATCCCACTCAGGCGTCGTCTTATAGGCCGATTTTCCTGTTGAACTTTGACCTCAAAGTGATGGCTAAAGTTTTGGCGGATAGACTGGCATCTGTATTGGGGGATTTGGTGCATGACTCTCAAGTCGGCTTTGTTAGGGGGAGATATGCCGTGCAAAACCTGCGAAAAATCTTGACATCTCTTGAGTGGGTGCACGAGCGCAAATTGCCGTCGTTGTTAGTCAGTTTCGACGCGGAAAAGGCGTTTGACCAAGTGCAATAGGACTATTTGAAGGGCCTCCTGCTGTGCTACGGGTTCGGCGACTCTTTTTGTAAGATGGTGGAGTTATTGTACGCGGATCCTACAGCGGGAATCTTATGTAATGGGGTGGTATCAGAGAAATTTAATCTGGAGAGGGGCACGCGTCAGGGCTGCCCACTTTCTCCCCTGCTCTTTGTGCTGACCTTGGATCCGCTGATACGGCGCATAGAGGAGTCTCCTGGTATCTCTGGGGTGCGCATTGGATCGTATGGGTTTAAAGTGGCGGCCTTTGCGGATGACCTACTGGTCCACCTTACGAAGCCTCGACAATCGCTGCCCCGGTTGTTGGAGGAGTTTGCCCTCTATGGTAGATTTGCAGGCTTAAGGCTTAACTTGGACAAATCGGAGGCACTGGATGTGGGTGGGAGCCTGAAAGACAGCTGGCATGGGAATTTTCCGCTTCGATGGGCCGCAGATTCCTTTGTCTACCTTGGTATTTTGCTGACCCGAGCACCATCTCAGATTTACAAAGCGAACTTTGAACGTATCTTTTCCAAGATTAGAGCACAGTTACAGGCGTGGGCACCCCTTCCACTGTCCCTCCTGGGGCGAGTAGCTGCCTTAGGGATGGTGGTTCTTCCCAGGGTGCTATATTGGCTGCAAACCCTCCCGGTCTGGCTATTGAGACGGGATTTGCGGCGTATTGACAGGGAAATTCGGGGGTTTCTTTGGAAGGGTGCTAGAGCACGTATTCCGTTGGCCCGGATGAGAGGGGGGTGGAAGTCAGGAGGGGTGGGAGTTCCGGATATTTGGAAATATGCCTTGGCTTGTCAGGCCCGACACCTTGCCGATTGGCTGGGGGACACTGAGGTTTATACTCCCCGAGCCTTCGAGGAGGCCTTTGTGGCGCCGCAAACCCTAGATGCGGTGTTGCATTTAAAGCGGGGGGTTTTGCCGGTTCGCCTGACAAGAAGTGTTTTGCTACAGGCAATCCGGCGTACGTGGCAACAGTTAAATAGATATTGGGGGTGTAACCCGGAGGTCTCTAGCTGGCTACCTCTGCGGGGAAATGTCTGCTTTACTCCGGGGTCAGACTCGGTGTCTTTTCGGCTTTGGGAGCAGTTGGGGATTAAGCGTTTAGGTCATGTGGTGGATCCAGAGGGGAGATGTAAGGCTCTGGATGTCCTTTGTGGGGAATATGGTCTGGATCCTGGGAACTCCGTCTTTGCATACATGCAACTGTCCCATTATATAGGAACGCTGCCTGGGCGAGAACTACATGTGGAGCGCTCAGCGCGGATTCTTGAATTTTTTGCCCTGGGGTCGGAACCGCCCCCGACGGTCACTCTGTTTAAGAGGAGGTTGGATCTATTCGACCCGCCTCCGGATTACGCGGCGGTGGAACGTTCATGGGCGAGAGATTTGGACCGGGAGGTACCCGCGGGCTCTGTCCAGGGCGCGTTGGGTCGGATTGCGCGCCTGGTGGAGGGGGCCCGGTGGCGTGAGATTCAGTTCAAGTGCATTATTCGAGCCCACTTTTCGCTGTGGAGAGCGCTGAGAAGCTGTATTACAACTTATGGGGGGTGTCCCAAATGTTCCTGTGTTCTGGCGGACTTGGGCCATATGTGGTGGGGGTGCCCAGTCATTCGCCGGTATTGGCTGCGAATTGGCGAGTACCTGGGCGGTTTGCTACATCAGCGGATCAGCTGGTCTGGGCTGTCGGTAATTCTGGATCAGATGGGACCACTCCACCCTAAGGGCAGATGGGAAGGATTATTGGTGCGAAAGGCCTGTCTGGTGGGTAAGGGTCCTATTCTTCACCGGTGGAGGGAACCTACTGGCCCTACGTTTTGGGAATGGCGTAATAACCTGCATCAGTTTATGCTTCTGGAACGGAGGAGCGCGCAGCAGCACCCCCGGCGATGGGCCACCTTTTTGCTAATCTGGATGCCTTACATACAAACACTGGGGCCCAGAATCCGTAGTGAGGTGCTCAAGGTTGCATAGTGTTGGGGGAGAGGGGGTGTTCCTTAGCTAGGGATGCGGTGGTGACTCTGGTTTTTTGGGGGGGGGGGTTGGGGGGGGCAGTTGGGCGCATCTGGTATGGTAATGTGTTGCGTTTGTTTGCTGCTGGTATACTCCCAAGGTGGTGGACAAGACACAGCCCTACCCGGGAGGTGCTATGGAACATGTTGATTGTACATGACTGGATATTGTTTGGCTGATTGTTTGTTACTGTATTCTATATTATCAATAAACAGATTTTGAAAAAAAAACAAACTTTGAGACAATAACTTACACACGAGACAACTGTACTCTGTCCCCAAGAGCTATGAACCTAATGCTTAGGAAGTGTATGTTTGGAAAATTAAATAGCCATAGAAGGACTTAAGGGAAGAAAGGTGAAAGCCACTCTGGCACAAGTGCACAGAAAGCATAGTTACTCACCTGTAACAGGTGAACTCCGGGAACAGCAGGACTCAGTCTTCACATATGGGTGACGTTGGCACTGACGGAACCTGGCACGGGAACACTCCCCAACATTTATTTATTTATTTAACAATTCTTTTATACCGCGCTATTACAATCAGTGCGGTGTACATTGAACAAGAACATACTACAATGCATACAAGTAACATTGAGTTTTACATTGAACAGGGAACTTCAACAATAGGACAACCGGGGGAACTATGTACATCCAATAGGAATGCTTTTGGGTGTGTTCCTCCACGCATGCATGGCTGCCTTTCCGCCTTCCCTCCTGGTCTCCTCAGTCAGGTGTGTAGTGGAGAATAAAAATATTGTTATACCAAGAAGGAGATCAAAAAATAGAGAGAGCTTGATGGGTGGGTTGTGAAGACTGATTCCTGCTATTCCAGGAGATAACCTGTTACAGGTGAGTAACTATGCTATCTCCAGGAACAAGCAGGTAGTCACATATGGGACTCCCTAGCCAAGAAAACTGAGCGAGAAAAGTATCCCGGCAAAGCTGGAAGTTGCAGCAGGGATCCAACAGACTCAGCTCATTCAGAGCACTCCTCGCGAGGTAGTCAGATGGGCGGTGGGCAAGTTGTCTAAATTTGAAAAATTTTGCAGAACAGCTTGTCTGAATTGAGTCTTTATCCAGGCAATAGTGTGCTGCAGAGATATGCAGAGAAGACCATATTGCCACTTAGCAGATGTCTGAGATAGGGACAGAGCGAAGGTTAGCTATAGTAGTTGCCATGGCTCCGACACTGTGAGCTGTGACCCGGTGAGGTAAAGACAGCCCAGCTTGTGAAAAAGCGAAGGATATGCAATTCAATTTGAAAGTGTTCTTTTGGATACTGGTGTCCAAGTCGCTTTGGTTAAAGGAGACAAACAACTGAGAGGATTGGCGATGGTCCTTAGTGCGCTCTAGACAGAACATCAACACTCTCTTGCAATTGAGAATATGAAGTTTGGCTTTAGCCAAAGAGGTATGGGATCTTGGAAAGAAAGTTGGTAGCCAGACTGATTGATTCATAAGAACATAAGATATGCCATACTGGGTCAGACCAAGGTCCATCAAGCCCAGTATCCTGTTTACAACAGTGGCCAATCTAGGTCATACGTACCTAGCAGTTTCCCCAAAAGACACAGGTTCCACAATGTTTGTACCGGGTCAAGCATTGATATCCTGGGTCCCTTTTTAATAATGGTTTATGGACCTTTCCTCCAGGAACTTGTCCAAACCTTTTTTAAACCCAGCTACACTAACAGCCTTTACTACATCCTCTGGTAACAAAATTCCAGAGTTTGATTACACGTTGAGTGAAAAAATATTTTCTTTTATTAGGTCTTAAATAGTTTACCCTGTAGCTTCATTGCATGTCCCCTAGTCTTTCTATATTCTGATAATGTAAATAATCGATCTACGTTTACCCGTTCCACTCCGTTCATTAATTTATAGACTTCTATCATATCTCCCCTCAGCCGTCTCTTTTCCAGGTTAAAGAGCCCTAACCTTTTTAGCCTTTCTTCATAGGAGTATCCTTCCATCCCCTTTACCATTTTGATGGCTCTTCTCTGAACCTTTTCTAATAACGCTATATCCTTTTTAAGATACGGCGACCAGAATTGCACACAATATTCAAGGTGCGGTCTCACCATGGAACGATATACAGGCATTATAATATCTTTTGATTCAGGTAGAAGGAGATGATGACCTTCATCAAGAACTTAGGATGTGTGCGAAGGACCATCCTGTGATGATGAAAAGTGGCATAAGGTATATAGGTTACTAAAGCTTGGAGTTCACTGACTGTGCGAGCTGAGATAAATGCTATGAGGAAGAGAAGCTTCCATGTGACTAACTTTAATGGAGCTGACCCCATTGGTTCAAAAGGATTGCGCATGAGTTGTTCAAGGACAACATTTAGAACCCACAGAGTGGGAGTTGGACAGAAAGGTGGCTTCATCAGAAGACCGCGCATGAATATGGCCACTAAGGGGTGCACCAAGATAGGGCAGTTGCCTAAAGTACAATGGGAGGCCATAATAGCAGATAAATGCACACTCTCTGAACTAGTCTTGAGACCAGAAGACAAGTATAGCAGGTACTGAAGTCAGTCTGGAATGGGACATGTGAAAGGGTTCAGTGTTTTAAGAGAACATCAGATGGAGAACCTGCACCATGTAAAGGTGTAAGAATGTCTAGTTGCATCCTTTTTTGATCTTAAATGACATGCAACATGTCCTCTTGAGATTTAAGTGTGAGAGGACAAAGCATTCAGCTTCCAGGCCATGAAACAGAGAGGCTTGAGGTTGGGGTACAAAAGGGTCCCTTGATCCTGGGAGAGAAACATCGGTGAGGAACCGAGCAGGAGAGGAGGTGTTTGAGTAAGTTGAAGAGGAGGAAACCACGGTTGTCTGGGCCAATGAGGAGCAATGAGAATCGTTTGTCCCCGTTCAGTCTGGAGCTTGAAGAGTGTCTTCACTATGAGTGGAAGTGGAAGGAAAGCATAGTTACTCACCTGTAACAGGTGATCTCCGGGAACAGCAGGAATTTAGTCTTCACATATGGGTATCGTCGGTACCGACGGAGCCTGCGCGGGAATGCTCCCCAGCGTCCAATTAGAAAGCTTTTGGGAGCATCCCACAGCGCCTGCGTGCTGCCCTGCCACCTTTCCCAACTGCCTCTCTCCAGTTGAGTTTAAAGCTGAGACAAAGAGAGAGAGAGGAAAAGAAAAAGAGATAGAGAGATACAACTCCTAGGGGAGGTGGGTGGGTTGTGAAGACTAAATTCCTGCTGTTCCCGGAGATCACCTGTTACAGGTGAGTAACTATGCTATCTCCAGGAACAAGCAGGAATGTAGTCTTCACATATGGGGACTCCCTAGCTTTAGATGCCAGGGAGAGACCCCAGAAGTTGTGTGTCCCTGTGAAAGGGCTCCACTTCACCCCATGGATCTCTGGCATCCAACCAGGAATGGTAGGTAGGAGTTGATTAGGTATGGAACAGGTATTGGAGAACAGCCTGACCAAACAAGGCATCCCGGCAGGAGTCCTTGTCCAAGCAGTAATGGGCTGTGAAGGTATGAACCGAGGCCCAAGTGGCTGCTTGACAGATGTCATCGATAGAGACAGAGTGCAGATGAGCCATTGAAGTTGCTATGGCTCTCACATTGTGAGCTGTGACATGGCCCTCCAGAGGAAGATTCTTACTCTGATAGGCGAAGGAAATACACTGTGCAATCCAGCTGGACAGTGTTCTCTTGGAGACTGGAAGTCCCAAATGAGAAGGATCAAAAGCAACAAAGAGTTGAGAGGACTTTCTATGCTGTTGTGTTCTTTGCAAGTAAAAGGCTAAAGCTCTATTACAGTCCAAAGTATGAAGATTCCTTTCTGCATTTGATGCATGAGGCCTTGGAAAAAACAAAGGAAGGTAGACCGCCTGGTTAAGATGAAAAGGCGAGACCACCTTTGGCATAAAGTGTGGATGAGTCCTAAGGACTACCTTGTCATGATGGAACCTTGTATAAGGTGGATCAGCCACTAATGCCTGCAACTCACTGATGCGACGTGCTGATGTGATTGCAATGAGAAAGATAACTTTCCAAGAAAGGAATTTTAACGAGGTAGTAGCTAAGGGTTCGAAAGGTGGCTTCATGAGCTGTCCAAGAACCAAATTTAAGTCCCATGCCACCGGTGGTGGCTTAATGGGAGGCTTAGTTAGTAGAAGGCCTCTCATAAATCTTGCTATATGGGGATGGGAGGAAATAGGTTGTCCATTTAAAGGCTTGAAAGAAACCGCAATAGCACTCAAATGGACTCTTACTGAGTTAGTTTTAAGTCCTGCATTAGATTAATGAAGGAGATACTCCAGTAATAATTCAAGAGGTATCGCAAGGGGGTTAAGACAATTCTGCTAACACCATATGGTAAACCTTTTCCACTTGAAAGCATAAGAGCGTCTTGTGGAAGGTTTCCTTTACCTGCTGGGAAAGGTTAAAATACTGAAGATCTAGGCCTTTAGCAACCAAGCCCTGAGATGCAGTGATTGGGGATTGGGATGCCATAACATTCCCTCCTCCTGGGACAGGAGATCTGGAGCAGACCCTAACTCCAAAGAGGGAGCTTGAGAGAGATGTAGAAGCAGAGGGTACCACACTTGCCGTGGCCAATGTGGAGCTACCCAGGAAAAAGATTTAGGAGTCATCGTGGATAACATGTTAAAACCCTCTGCCCAGTGTGTAGGGCAGCCAAGAAAGCAAATAGAATGCTAGGTATCATAAAGAAAGGGATGGAAAATAAAAAAAGGATATTATAATGCCTCTGTATCGTTCCATGGTTCGACCGCACCTTGAATATTGTGTGCAGTTCTGGTCACCGTATCTTAAAAAGGACATAGCATTATTAGAAAAAGTACAGAGAAGAGCCACCAAAATGGTGAAGGGGATGAAAGGCTACTCCTATGAAGAGAGACTACAAAGGTTGGGGCTCTTCAACCTGGAAAAGAGACGGTTGAGGGGAGATATGATAGAGGTCCATAAATTAATGAATGGAGTGGAGCAGGTAAACGTGGATCAATTGTTTACCCTATCAGAATATAGAAAGACTAGGGAACATGCAATGAAGCTACAGGGTAAACTATTTAAGACAAATAAGAGAAAATATTTTTTCACTCAACGTGTAATCAAACTCTGGAATTTGTTACCGGAGGATGTAGTAAGGGCTGTTAGTTTAGCTGGGTTTAAAAAAGGTTTGGACAAGTTCCTGGAGGAAAGGTCCATAAACCACTATTAAAAAGGGACCCAGGATAATCAATGCTTGACCCAGTACAAGCATTGTGCAACCTGTGTCTTTTGGGGATATTGCTAGGTACGTATGACCTAGATTGGCCACTGTTGGAAACAGGATACTGGGCTTGATGGACCTCGGTCTGACCCAGTATGGCATATCTTATGTTCTTAGGAACATACAGCCTCTGTCTCTCTGAAGCTTGAACAGGGTTTTGGGAATCAGGGGAATGGGTGGAAAGGCATAAAGGAAGTCTTGACCCCAATGAAGGAGGAAAGCATCCCTGGCCTGAGAGCCCTGAGCCGGAATTCTGGAACAGAGCCAGGGAAGTTTGGCATTCGACTTTCAAAGAGGACTATGTCCGGGGTTCCCCAAATTTGAAAAATCTTGGTCACCTGGTCTGCATGTAGAGACCATTCGTGTGGAAGCAGAACGCGACTGAGTCTGTCTGCCCAAGAGTTCTGGATACCTGGAAGATACACAGACAGGAGATGAATCTGATGCTCTCTGGCAAGGGCCCATAGTCGCAAAGCTTCTTTGCAAAGTGACAGAGAGCCTGTTCCACCCTGCTTGTTCACGTAGGACATGGCTACTTGATTGTCTGCATGAATGAGGACTGTCTTGTAGCTGAGCAGGCTGTGGAACACTCGCAGGGCAAGGAGGATTGCTCTGAGCTCCAGAAGATTGATGTGTAGATGAGTCTCCTGTGGAGTCCAGGTACCTTGGGTGGAGAGGTTTTGCAGATGAGCTCCCCAACCCATTGGTGAAGCATCTCTTGTGAGAGTTGCCTGGGGTAAAGGTTGCTGAAATGAGGACCCCAGCAAAAGATTTTGAGTGGACTGCCACCAACAGAGGGACAAAATAAGGCGATTTGTGTTTGCTATTTTGTCTGACAGGCATCCTGATGCCTGGGTCCATTGAGTGGATAAAGTCCACTGGGCTGCTCTCATATGGAGGAGAGCATAAGGAACCACATGCACGGTAGATGCCATGTGGCCTAGTAGTTGTAACATTTCTCGAGCAGTGAGATAAGGCTTTAGCACTGCTTGAGAGGCTAACTGCACCATGCGAAGGCAACGGGCCTGGGGAAGATAGGCCCTTGCTTTCCTGGTATCCAACAAAGCTCCTATGAACTCTAGAGATTGAGTGGGAGTTAGGCTGGATTTTGGGATGTTTATGACCAGACCCAAATACTGTAGGATACGCATTGTGCAGGATAGAGAAGTCCTGGCCTCTGACTCTGATGGGGCTCGAATGAGCCAGTCGTCTAAGTAGGGGAAGACGAATATTCCTAGAGTGCGAAGAAATGCTGCTACCACAGCCATGCATTTCGTGAACACCCTCGGTGATAAGGCCAGGCCAAAAAGAAGCACCCTGTATTGGTAGTGCTTTCCTTGAAAAAGAAACCGAAGGAACTTTCTGCGAGTTGGATGGATGAGAACATGAGTGTACGCATCCTTGAGATCTAGAGAACAAAGCCAATCCTGGCTCTGAAGGTATGGCAGCAGTGATCCGAGAGAAATCATTTGAATTTTTCCTTGAACATGAATTTGTTCAATTCTCTGAGATCCAAAATGGGTCTGTGTCCTCCTGTTTTCTTTGGTATAAGGAAAATGGGGAGTAAAACCCTGTACCCTGTTGAAGAATGGGTACCTCTTCTATTGCCCCTTGGGCAAGAAGCATGGTGACCTCTTGATGTAACAGGTTGATGAGAGAGGCCTGAGAATTGAACTGTCTTACCATTGTGGGGGGGGAGGGGCAAGCGGAGGAAGTGAAGCTTGTACCCCTCTCTTATAATGGAAAGAGTCCAATGTTCTGCTGTTATTTGCCCCCATCTGGGGCAAAGTGGCACAACCTTCCTGGAATGGTGGAAGGTTCTGGTCCACTGAGAGCCAGGAAGGCTACGTTCCCTAGATGGAAGTCAAAGGCCTTGTGGAGGCTGAGACTGCTGAGATGGTTGAGGTTTAGCAGTCTTTGCTTTTCTTTGTTTGGGTAGTTGCTGAGTCTTCCGGACAGGCTGACCTGCAGAACGTCCCTGCTGATAAGAGGGATAAAACCTCTTCTTTTTGGAAAAGAATGATTTTTGTGAAAGATTTCTTTCTTGCAGGATCAGCTGTGGCTTTGAATAACCTATCCAAAGTGTAGATATCAGCATCCAACTCATTGGCCTTTTCTTGCCAATTTTTGCCGAATAGATTCTCACCTGTACAAGGAATATTGCCCAGTTTTGTCCTGGCCCCAGAGCTCCAAATCAGATGCCTGGAGCCAGGCAATTCTACGTGCACCTATGGCAATAGCAGAGGTTCTGCTTATGCATTCAAAACAGTCAGAGGCTGCATGATTGACAAATTTAGACACATCCTGGGCATGTTTAACCAGTGTGAGGAAATCCTGCCTCTTATCCTCAGGAAGAAGAGGGCTCAAAACCTCTAAATCCCCTGTGACTTCCTTAAGGAACATTCCCATATATAAAATATAGGAACTGATCCTGGCAGAAAGCATGGAAGCCTGGAAGGTACGACGTCCAAAGGCATCCAAAGTTCTACACTCACGTCCTGGAGGGTTAGAGGCATGCCTCTTTGCACTCCTGATCCTTCTCATTGCTGACTCCACTACAATAGAGTGGTGAAACAACTGAGTCTTCTGGAAACCAGGACAGGGAGGGACCCTATACATGGTATCCAGTCGACGGGAGTGAGGTGAGGTGGTCAGGGGAGTTTCCCACATTCTTAACATGAGATCATGTAAGATGTTTAATGTATACCCAGCTGTTCATTGTAAGCACTGATCAATATTTGGTAAGTGTAGTTTCTGTTCATTGTAAACCGCGCTGATGTCGAATAGTGCGGTATAAAAGAAACTGTAAATAAAATAAAAAATAAATAAAAATCTCATGAATAGGCAAGGTAGCTGCCTCTTTAGGAGCTTTGGGATATTGCAAGATCTCCAACTCCTTTGCTCTGGGCTCTGTCTCAGGAGCCACAGTAATGGACAGACCTCGAGCCACCTCCCTGATAAAATCCTGAAAGGAGATATCTTCTGGAGGAGACATCCTCCGTTTGGGAGAGGAAGGCTCCTCAGGGAGAAGTATCCCGGTACCGACAGAACTGTCATAATCCTCAGAGTCCTCAGAGGATTCAAAGTATCTTCTGTCCGGATGCTCCTGTAGAGCACGATACCCGTACCGACTGAAGTCGGTACTGGGGGAAATCGGTATCGGTGTATCAGTACCAGAGGGCATGGCTTGACTGGGTGCCGGCAATGTGGACACCGATGTCGATGCTATCGGTACCGGTACCGATGCCGGTACCGGTTGAACCATCTGACGCGGTTCTGAGGGCATCGATGCCGCAAGGAGAGCCGCCAGACTGCATTCAATAGCCAGGAACCTCTGGTCTATCGACGCTGCCGATGCCTGGGTATCAGTACCGGAGAAAACCGCCGGTACCCCAGAGCATGGCACCAGTAGTTCTGCCGAGGTTGAGGCCTCGAGAACATCCTGGAACCCCGATAATGCTTTGGAAGCTGAAGCCTCCCACCAGGGCAATTTTGCCGGTGCAAAACCCTCAAGGGGCAAAGCCAGAGGCATCTCGATGCTTAGGAGGAGATCTACCCTTTGAGGACCGGCTGGACATGTTTAGTTCCTGAGATCCATGGGAGGAAGAAGCAGCCCTGGAAGATGTCGATGCCACAGAGGCTGCATCAGAGGGAAAGAGGGTGCTAAGCTTAGCAGCCCGGTTTTGTCGACCTCTTTTGGACATCATGGCACAGGCCATACACTCCGAGATGGAGTGGTCAGGACCTAAACATTTGAGACACCACTCATGGGTGTCGGTGATGGATATGGTACCGCCACACTTGGTGCACTTCTTAAACACCGAGGCGGGTTTTTCCATGATGGAAGAAATTTTGAGCCTAAGGCCCAAAATGGCGCGTGCACCTGAGGAGGAAAAAATTGGAAAAAGAGAACTAAATATTTTTTTTTTTTTTAAAAGAAAGAAAGAAGAACCGGCAGTACCGGTGTAACGTCGAGGAAGGCAGATGCGACCACAAAAAAGAAGGAGGAATAGTTTCCTGCGGTGAGAGGAACGACGACCTGCTGGCTCCGCGGAAAACGAAGAACTGGAGAGAGGCAGTTGGGAAAGGCGGGAGGGCAACATGCAGGCGCTGTGGGATGCTCCCAAAAGCTTTCTAATTGGACGCTGTGAAGCGTTCCAGCGCAGGCTCTGTCGGTACCGACGATACCCATATGTGAAGACTACATTCCTGTTTGTTCCTGGAGATAGCATAAAGAACTCTTAACCCCAATGGATGAGGAAACATAGAAACAGAGAAAAATGACGACAGAAAAAGACCAAATGGCCTATCTAGTCTGTTCTTTCATATCAACAGCTACAACAGTCCCCTTTTTTCCTTTAGAGATCCTCTGTTTCTCCCATGCTTTTTTGAATTCAGATATTGTCCTCATCTCTACCACCTCCACTGGGAGACTATTCCAGGGATCCACCACTCTTTCCATAAAGAAATATTTACGCATATCACTCCTGAATCTATCCCCTTTCAACCTCATCCCATGTCCCCTCGTAGCAGAAATTGCTTTCAATCGAAAGAGGCTCTCCCCCTGTGCATTTATGCCATGGAGGTATTTAAACGTCTCAATCATATCACCTCTATCCTGCCTTTACTGTAAGGTGTACATATTAAGATCCTTAAGTCTGTCCTCATATGCTTTATAATGAAGACCACTAACCACTAACTAGCCACCCTCTGTACTGACTCCATCCTGTTTATATCCTTTTGATGGTGCGGTCTCCAGAATTGCACACAATACTCCAAATGAGGTCACACCAAAGACTTATACAGAGGCACTATCACCTCCTTTATTCTGCTAGCCATTCCTCTCTGTATGCACCCAAGCATCCTTCTAGCTTATGCTGTTGCCTTTTCTACCTGTTTAGCTACTTTAAGATCAGACACAACCATGCCTAGGTCCCACTCTTCTTTAGTGGACAAAAGTACTTCACCCCCTATACTATATCGCTCCCTTGGATTGCTGCAGCCCAAATGCATGACCTTGAATTTTTTAACATTAAATCACAGCTGCCAAATTTAGAGCATTCTTCAAGCTTAGCTAGATCCCTCCTCATGTTATCTACACCTTCCTGGGTGTCTACTCTATTGCAGATTTTGGTATCATCCACAAAGAGGCAAACCTTATCCGACAGCCCTTCTGCAATATCACTAACAAAGATGTTAAAAAGAATCGGACCAAGGACAGATCCTTGGGGCACACCACTGGTAACCTCCTTTTCTTCAGACAAATTGAGTTTGGCGATGCTACACTCGATGGCGATGACATGGTCATCCAATGATGGCACCGGAGGAGAAGTGGCTCCAGACACAGATGTATGGGCCACAACTCACAATGCTAGTATCGGGAGCTCCACCAAGAATTGGATCTCTGAGGCATTCCCAAACCCCTGTATGGCTTTGGAGGGTAACACTTTGGAGGGGTTGTTTAAATGTATGGTCTGCATCGGAATGCAATGAATGGCAATGCCGATGCCAAGGCTCAATGTCAGAAGCTGACATTGACCTGGAAGTCTATGATCTCTATGCCAAAGTCGATGTCTTCTTCTTTGTTGGTGAGATCTTAGATTCACAGGGCCACTTTGATGGAGTCGACGCCCCCAAGGAGTGGAGTCTGTAGGAAACAGCTTAGCCTTCTGTTTATCCCGGTTCTTTCTACCTCTGGAAGTCATATGGTGACAGGAGAGACAGGACTCAACATCGTGGTCTGGGTCTAAACATTTCAGGCACCAAGAATGCTCATCAATGATGGAAATTGTGCTGGAACACTTGGAGCATTTCTTGAACCCACTTTGGGCTTTCTCCATATTTGAAAATAATATGGAGGCAAAATCAAATTGGGCAATCGTGCCCCAGGAGGCTGTAGACCTCAAAGAGATCAAGATAAATAAAGGAAGCAGAATCGATGGAGATTCGAGTCAGTCAATGGGAAGGCAACCAGAGTACTTTCGACGGTACTTGGAAGAATCTTTTGACGTCTCTAGACATGGCTGACAAGGACAAGGTCCCAATGGTTCCGTGGAAAAAAAAACGACTGAGACCAGGAGGAAAGGCAGGAAAGCAGCCATGCTTGCATGGAGTAATGCTCCCAAAAGCATTCCTATTGGATGCTGGGGAGTGTTCTCGTGTCGGGCTCAGTCGGTGCTGACTTCACCCATATGTGAAGACTGACTTCCTGCTTGTTTCTGGAGATAGGTTGCTCCCATGGTATGTTTATGAACTCCTCTAGTTCACTAATGAACTAAAGAGATGTCTTTGCAAGGAGCGTAAAATGAATTGTAGCTTCCAGTGCAACAATGAAAGAGCAAGTGTCATTTCCAGAGGTGCAATGGGGGCCTTACATAGTACAGAATGACAGGGCAAGAAAGCAGCAGCAAACAAATCCAGCAAGAGGTACACTACTTCCTGTTGAAAAGTATCAGAAATACAGAATCTGAGGAATGCACATGGGTGGGAATCAGATTTTGAAAGTCTACAGGCTGAAAAGGGCGTTGGTTGTTAGTATGCTAACTGGTGAGGAGATAAAAGATACTAGTCGTGCCAAGGCAAATAGCACTGCACAGGTAAAGGGAACAAGAAAAATACTGCTGGTCTCTCATCATCTCCGCTGATCTGAGCCACAGGATGCCAAGGAAGTAGAGGGGAAATTTTGTAAAACTCACAGATGTGGAGACATTTTAAAGTGCTTGAGGACCCAAGATATACACATTGGTAAAGGGAAGCTGATAGACCATCCCACCAACAGTGGCATGCAGCAACTTTTGCAAAAACAGCACTCTTTCCCAAGCAGGGCCCCAACCTCTTCTACCATTCAGGTGGCATAGAGATGGCACAGCAGCAGGCCTGAAATGCATCAAAGCAGTCACCATGGAAGAGATGAGTGTTTGGGCAGCACTGTCAGTGGGGAAATGAGAGCCCTGGGTGGTTCATCCCCTGAAGATGGTTGAGGAGGTGATGTTTGAGAGGCTGCTGCATCTCTTAGCTCACAATTACTGAATAACCCTGCAGGACAACATTTAGTAGGCAGATGATCCAACCTATATATTTAGCTGCATCACCAGCTGTAAGCAGAGCTTGCAATAGCAGAGGCTGATAGACCACCACTGATATCTGGATTAATCAGAACACTACCCATGCTTACTTCTCCCTGATATCACACTGGTGGCAGCCTGCAAGATAGGAACAGGCTGTAGGTCTAACAGGGAAACAACAGGAGGGTATTGGTGGGCTGTGCTGTACAGCCAGGTAATTTATTTATTTATTTCAAAGTTTTTATATACCACCCCTTCCTCAGATCAGGGGCGGTTTACAATGAACTCAACAGTATACATCACACATTGGAGAGTTACATCAAACATGATTGGTCCCTGGATCAAAAAACCTGTAAGACATCTTTCAGGCTTCGGTGTTGAACCCTCTCAAACAGACCTTTTGGTCAGCAACACAATAAATGCAAAACTACCACTCTATTGTTTGATATTTCCAGGGAAGTTACTGCTACCTGCGATCTTGGTTAAGTCACTTTACCCTTCATTACCTCAGGTACAAGATTGTAAGCCATCCAGAAATAGGAAAATATCTACTGTACTTAAATATGATGCACCCTGAGCTACTCCTGAAAAAGTTAGCTAAATCCAAAATCCAGCATGCCATTTTCCAATCAGCTAAGGGATGAAATAGCTTTTTCCTGTATTTTGCCTCTACCTTACACCTATTCTGCACCCCCCCCCCCTCCCTCCCCAATTCTTCATATAGCAAAAGCCCTATATAAAATATAATTCTCATAGCATCATGCTGGCCTTGCCAGAACTGGTTCCCTCTCTAAAATGGCTCATAGTTCTGCCTTATGAAGTCTTCAAATATTTACATTCATGATTGCTCAAAATAAGGGTTACCAGGTAAACGGATCAGTTTACTCTTTCAAAAGGTAGAAAGGCTAGGGGACACGCAATGAAGCTATCACTCAACGTATAATCAAACTCTGGAATTTATTGGAGGATGTTGTAAAAGCTGTTAGTATAGCTGGGTTTATAAAAGATTTGGACAAGTTCCGCAAAGAAAAGACCATAAACCATTATAAAGAGGACCAAGGAAATACACTACTTACCCCAGGATAAGCAATGTAGAATCTGTGTACCTTTTTTGGAACCTGACAAGTAGTTGTGGCCTGGATTGGCTACAGTTGGAAACAGGATACTGAGCTTGATGGACCTTGGTCTGACCCAGTATGACATATCTTATATTCTTTTGTTCTTCATCCCAGGCTTGCATCACACTCCCTTACAGTGTTAGAATTGAGCAGCACTTAATTTCCACTCTATGACTATCAGAGCTATTAGTTTCTGTAAGGAAACCATAGACCAAATGTACGAATGCTAAGTGGAATAGGTTTTCTATCTGGTATTTCACAAATGGATCCAACCCCATTTAAATATTCTCCAGATACCACCTCTCCAGCAATCTCAGTTTAGCAAACATGCCCTACACATTGAATTCCACTTGAGCCCCTTTACTGCTTAAAATGTTTTAAAGAATATTGTGTTGACATTGCAAATAGCATGCCTGTAATTATATAGAGGGCTTCTGATATTTGGTTATAAAACGGGAAACCCCCCCAATAACTCCCCCTAGGGGAAATTGAGGTTTCTAGTCAAAGGAAAAAGCTCCAAATATTGCAACCCTTGGCGGAAATCCAATGACTTCATCCCACAGCTGCTGCCACAATCTGACCACATCATTGGGGAAGGCCACAGCTGCTGAAGTCTCTTCAGTGATGTGAACTTGTCATTACTCCCACTGCTCTGTGTTGCTTCCTCTGGCTCTCCTGAAGCCCTAATTATATATCAAAGTTTTATTATGCTCTAATAGGTACTATTATATTAGGCAATATACAATTAATACAGTAAAATGTTTATGTACAGATTACACTTGCTGTGAATTTCTTCAGAGGCAAATTCAAATTGAGGTAGTAAGCGAGGCCTGCTTATAGTCCAGAGTGTGAATGGGTTTCTTGCATGGATTTTTGAGTTTTTGGAGAGAACATAAGCAGCATGATTTCCTTAAGAACAGAGCCACTAGAAAAATCTATGCAGCTTTTTTATTTTATAGCTCCTGAAATCAGGAACCAGCCTGTACCTCTTTTGGACACTCTTATGATGCTTGGCTATTAAACAGACTTTTTACATTTCAGACTCACAAGTCTTCATTTATTAAAACTGAGTTCTTTTTTAAGAGAATTCATTCTGTGACATCTTTAGAATTATCACCTTAGAATTGTGGTTTGGGCTTTCACCCTCAAATCATATTGATTGTAATTTATTTTTATATTTTTCCTTTCTGAGGCCACTTTAAATCGTTTACAACTATTGCAAAATGTTTCCAGATTACTGACTGGCACTGGGAAATATGAACATATCTCCATACTAAAAGGAATTACATTGGCTGCCTTTACAATACCACATCCAGTTTAAGATTTGTACGCTTAATCATAACGTTTTGCAAACCAATAATGCTGAGTCTCTCTCATCACTTCTTGTTACATTTACGTCCTCAAGACTGCCTCGATCAAACAGGATCAAAGTAGTTATGCTCTCAACTGCTTATAACCATTTTCTGGCCTTTGGAGCCCTTCCGGAATTATTTTTCTTATTAAAATGACCAACTGTAGTTGGCATCCCTTGGAGAGAGATGATCCACTCTTTTCCTATTTTCTTTAAAGAATATTGTAATTTCATTTCTCCCAGGGCAAGCAGAATGAGTCAGCCACAAGTGGTGACGTCATCCGACGGCGCCAGAGACGGAAGTACTCTCACTAGCCCAGAAGGCTTTAGCCTTCTGGGCCTGACCAGTAGCCCCACCTCCCGATCCGCCCCTAGCTGGCCAGTTTTTGTCTTCCGCCTTGCCAGCAAGACGTTTTTTGTTTTACTCTCGACCTCCTTCTCCTAGTCGTGATCTTACCTCTACAAAATGAAGAAACCTGGATTTAAAAAGTGTCCCGGCTGCTCCCGCAAGATGGCCAATTCGGACTCACACCAGCTGTGCCTCCAATGCCTAGGAACTGAGCATGCCGTTGAAGACTGCCCTGCTTGCGGCCGCATGTCCCCCCGGGCACTTAAATCCCGCTGGCATGCACTCGCGGACTTCTTAACTCCCGCCGCTGTGAGTACCTCTGCTGCCGATAACCCCGATGCTGCCGCTCCGGCCGGAGACGTGCCTGGTCAGGCCTCCGTCTCCCACCGCGAGCATGGGACTCTCATCTCCACGTGTCCTCCCCTGGCGGCTGCCATCTTGACCGGGGCTTCCTCACACTCTCCTACGGCACTTCCGGATGTCCCTCTGACTGTTTCCGGCCAGCCTCAGACCTCACGGGACAGCGCCGATCGAGACGACGCAGACCAGTTCAGCCTCCACCACGCAGGCAGTGCCTACAGCTTTTCCAGGGCAGCCTCCAGAGCGGCAAGCAACCAGCGCACTCACTTCTGGAGCGCCGGACACCGTCAGAGCCGTCGCCAATCTAAGCACAGCGCTCGGGGGAGCTCACGCAGGCGCCGGAGCAAGCGCAGATCTCAGCGCAGGTCTCAATCTCGGCGCAGATCGCGGAGCCAGGGGCATAGATCACCATCACGGTGCAGATCGCACAGCCGGAGATCACGGAACCGGCGGGGACAGCGCAGATTGCACAAATACAGGAGCAGGCACAGGGATAATACACGGCGCAGGAGCCGTCGCTCCAGCAGCAGCAGCTCCAGCCGGCGCAGTGACAGCGGAACCCACAAAAGGAGCAATCACAGCACCTCTTCATCATCGGCTCCCTCTCGCAGCAGATCCCGACAGTCATCTCCTTCTGCCTACAGTGCCCGCAGCTCCTCCCCTGCACACAGCCTCCTCAGTGAACAGGAGGAGCATCAGACACAAGAGGAGCATCTACGACCGCCCGCATGCTGCCCCTGAACCTTTTCAGCAGGAGGCTTCTCCAGAGACCCTCAAACTGCTACAGGACATGCTGCAGCAATGGTCCTCCTCTCTGGCTACTCTGGTCTCGGGCCCCAGCACCATCGTGCCCCCTCAGCCTGCCCCTTCAGTGACCAGCGCTGCCGCCAGGCCGACACCACGTGACCTGGCCCCCATCCCCCCTGCACAGGAGCAGGATGCCTCAGAAGCGCCCTCGCAGAAAGATGCGGCGTCCCACATGGGCTCACCCTCTCACCCCGACGCCCTGTCGGACCCTCCTGTTCCCCCTGAGGACGTAACATACTACAAGTTCATTCAGAAGGTCATAACCGCCCTCTCCATCTCTTCAATGGACGTTCCGGATCAACGTGACGAGGTACAGAGCGCACTCAAGTTCATTGATGCTCTCAAGTCCGTCTCGGTCTTAACCGTCCATCAGCTTCTCCAGGACAACCTCACGAAGATATGGCAGGCTCCGGCATCCAATCACGCCTGCCCACGCAGATTGGACAGCAAGTACAATGTCCAACCCGTACCCGGCTTCGCCAAGCCACAGCTACCGCACCATTCCATTGTTGTGGAATCAGCCCTCAAGCGCTACAAGTATTCACGCAACTCTACCAATGCGCCGCCCGGCAAGGACAACAAGCTCATGGATGATGTGGCTAAGCGAGTCTATCAAGGGGCTATGCTAAACGCTAGGATCGCGGCCCACCAATTCCAGCACGCGATCTATCAAGACTCTCTGGTGAGCAACATCAGGTCCACTGTTTCCCTCCTGGCTGAGATTCCACCCGCCCTCTCTTCTGCCCTTGCGGAGCTTGATGACTACACACGGCACCGGGGACGGGCCGCCCACGATGCCTTTGAGACCGCAGCCAGAGTGGCGGGCACGGCCATCTCGGCCCGCAGACTAGCCTGGCTCCGGGCTTCCGGCCTTCGGGCTGATTCTCACGATAGCATTGCAGACACTCCCTGTTCCGGCGATTCACTATTCGGCGATAAGGTCAAGGACACTGTCAATGACATGCGCAAGCGCTGCACCACCCTCCAGACCTTAGAGGAAGGCACTGACCGCCCTTGCACCTACTGCAAGGGAGGCCCTCAAAGCAACGCCAGCTCCAAGAGGTACTACCCTTATCGCAAGTGGCACCAGCAGCCCCGGTACAAGCAACAGCAGCACTACCAAGCCCCGTACAGGCAGAAGCCTCGCCAGCGGAACCGGGAGTTGAAGAAAACCCCGTCTACCCCCGCGAAGAACAATTCTAGCTTTTGACTCGCAGCCCTGCCAGCACCTTCCGACCGGGGGGCGCTTGTCCGCGTTCCTACCTGCCTGGGAGAATATAACGTCGGACTAATGGGTGCTGTCCATCATAAAGCAGGGCTTTCGCATCAGGTTCTCTTCAAAGCCACCCCTTCGGCCTCCCCCTCAGAATTCGATTCCACCGGAGCATCTCGCCCCTATGACTGCGAAGATCCAGTCCCTGCTTGCCTCCAGGGCCATCGAACCGGTTCCCCCTGACGAGACCGGCAAGGGATTCTACTCGAGGTACTTCCTGGTCCCCAAGAAGTCAGGGGGAGTACGTCCCATCCTCGATTTGAGAAAACTCAACAGATGCATAGCCAGGGAGAAGTTCAGGATGCACTCCCTCTCCACCATCCTGCCCCTCATCCAACCAAGGGAATGGCTTGCCTCTCTAGATCTCCAGGACGCCTACACACACATCCCAATGCACCCGCAGCAGAAGAAGTTTCTGCGCTTTCAAGTCGCGGGGCAACACTATCAGTACAGAGTGCTGCCATTCGGCCTCTTGCCCGCTCCCAGGGTGTTCACCAAGTGCGTAGCGGTAGCAGCTGCACTTCTTCGAAGGCAAGAGATATGTGTCTTTCCCTACCTAGACGATTGGCTATTCTCCGCCTGCTCCCCCGCATCACTGCGGAGAGCTGTCAACAAAGCTATCTCTCTCCTGTCCTCCTTGGGCTTCCTAGTGAACCACCGGAAGTCCCACCTTTCCCCAGTCCAGAAACTGGAGTTCATCAGTGCCTGCATCGACACAAAGCGGGCCAAGGCCTTCTTGCCTCGGAGCAGGAGACATACAATCATCAGGCTTGCTCTGCAGGTCCTAAACAGTCCTCAATCTTCGGCCCGGACCATTCTGCGCCTCCTAGGACACATGGCCGCTGCCACCCATGTGCTTCCCCTCGCGAGGTTGCACATGAGAGTTCTCCAATGGCACCTCCGCTCGCACTGGTGCCAGCACACCCAGCCTTTGTCCACCCCAGTCCCCAGGGACGACAGGTCTTCCAAGGCAGTATGTTGGTGGACCCTTCCCACCCACCTCTCCCGGGGCAAGTGTCTGCAAGCACTCGCCCATCAGATCACCATAACCACGGATGCTTCCATGCGAGGTTGGGGAGCCCACTGCACCAGCACGCGCACCCAGGGAGCTTGGTCCCCCTCCGAAACAACTCTCCATATCAACATCCTCGAGCTCAGAGCTGTCCACCACGCCCTCTCAGCCTTCCAGAGCCTGATATCCGACAAAGCCGTCAGAATACTGACCGACAACCAAGTAGCTATGTTCTACATAAACAAGCAAGGGGGCACAGGGTCACGTCCCCTATGCAGAGAAGCCCTCAGCACCTGGCATCTTGCCCTCTCACTCAACTGCAGCCTCCAGGCCTGCTACCTGCCGGGGGAGGAGAATGTTCTGGCCAATCGCCTCAGCAGACAGCTCAGCCCGCACGAGTGGACGCTACACCAGGATGTTTCATCGTTCCTCTTCAAGGAATGGGGTCTCCCACAAATCGACCTCTTTGCATCCCAGGACAATACAAAATGCCGCCTGTTCTGCTCGAAGAGACCTTCCCGGCTCAGGCTGGCGGCAGACGCCTTCGACCTTGCCTGGAACCAATGGCCACTGGCCTATGCGTTTCCGCCAACCCCATTAGTGGCGCGGACCATACAATGCATTATCAGGGACCGTGCGACAGTCATCCTGGTGGTCCCATATTGGCCCAGGCAAATATGGTTTCCGTATCTGCACCGCCTAGCAGCGGAACCGCCAATTCGACTTCCCCTGCGAGCGGACCTCCTGTCACAAGACAACGGCTCCATGCTTCATCCCAACCTGCGGATGCTGTCTCTATCGGCTTGGAAGCTGAAAGGCTAAGCCTGGCACCTCTCAACCTGACGGCCGAGGTCCAGCAGATTGTTCTCGCAGCCCGGCGCCCATCCACCAGAAAATGTTACAGCCTTAAATGGCATCGCTTCGGCATCTGGTGCGAGGCGCGGCACCTTGATCCATTCTCATGCCCGGTGCCCTTGCTCCTCGAGTACCTAGCATCTCTCTCCACCCTAGGCCTGCGTACCCAGTCCATCAAGGTCCACCTCGCCGCCATCGCGGCTTTCCATCACCGCGTTGGCAACTTGTCGGTGGCGGTCCTCCCAATCGTTGCCAGTTTCATGAAGGGGTTGGCCAATCTGCACCCCACAATCAGGGAACCGGTGCCTCCATGGGACCTGAACATTGTCCTCAATCAGCTTACCAAAGAACCCTTCGAGCCTCTGCACTCATCCGAGATGAAATTTGTCTCATGGAAAACCCTGTTCCTCATTGCTATCACTTCTGCCAGACGGATCAGCGAACTCCACGCCCTCGTTGCTTACCCACCTTACACTGTTCTTCTCCATGACCGTGCTCTTCTGCGGACACACCCAAAGTTTGTTCCCAAGGTGGCAACCTCCTTTCACATCAACCAAGTCATTGAACTGCCCTGCTTCCTCCCCGGACCCCATTCCAATCCGGAGCAGCAGCGCCTTCACACGCTGGATTGTGTCCGGGCCCTTCGTTGTTACCTGCAGAGGACTGCCCCCCTGCGTAAAGGGTCTCAGCTCTTCATTTCATACGATCCTAACAAGCCTGGCCTCCCAGTGTCCAAACGCACGCTGTCAGGATGGATTTCCGCGTGTATCTCTCTGTGTCTCTCGCTAGCTGGAGAAGACCCCCCTACAGGCGTCAAGGCTCACCACCTGCGGGCATTGGCCACCTCCATTGCCAACTTGCGCTCCATTCCAGTCCCTGACATCTGCAAGGCCGCCACGTGGTCCTCTGTCCAGACCTTTCAGAGGCACTACTGTCTAGACGGCCTGGACCACGGCGGCCCCGCCTTCGGCCTATCTGTATTGTCTGTGAGCTTGGGGCTGAGTCGTGTGTCTTGACTCCCTACTGCCAAGACCCTTGACTTGACTGGTCTTACCTTGTTACCACTAGTGCTTTGACTGTAAGATTGTAAGATTGCTCATACAATGTACCTTGATCGCTGCATCTTATGATGTGTTGCACTTTATGCCTTGCCTATTAGTTGAGCTACGCCGTAGGCGTAGGGTTATTACGTGGCTCTGCCACGGTTTGATGTCCTGTTGCACATTCTTCTGTTAACGTTTGAGCTACGCCGTAGGTGTAGGGTAATTACGTGGCTCTGCCACTGTTTGATGTCCTGTTACACATTCTTCTGTTAACGTTTGAGCACCTGGTTATGTTTTGCACTTTGTGTCACTTACCACTTGTTATTTGCACACCTTGCTCTTTGCACAGGCCTTGTTATTTGCACACCTTGCTCTTTGCACAGGCCTGCCTCGTCAGGCCGCATTAAACCTGCCTTGCACCTTACTGTTCGGCTTGAGTCTGTCTCATTATTGATTCCCCGCAGCTGCTTCTGTAGCTGGGGAGACACCACTTGTGGCTGACTCATCCTGCTTGCCCTGGGAGAAATACGAGTTACTTACCTGTAACGTGAGTTCTCCAGGGACAGCAGGATAAGTCAGCCACACTTTCCCACCCTCCTCCCCGGCGGGGACCTCCTGTCTCTGCTCCGCCTCCTAGCTGCTGGAAGTGCCTCAGCTTGGAAGATCTGGCCAGCTAGGGGCGGATCGGGAGGTGGGGCTACTGGTCAGGCCCAGAAGGCTAAAGCCTTCTGGGCTAGTGAGAGTACTTCCGTCTCTGGCGCCGTCGGATGATGTCACCACTTGTGGCTGACTTATCCTGCTGTCCCTGGAGAACTCACGTTACAGGTAAGTAACTCGTATTTCTTTTTCCTTTATTTTTTATTATAAACAGTTTTAACCATCCCTTGGGTAAAAAAACAAAACAAAAAAACCCCTGTATATCAAATAATAAATGCAATGCAATGTGTGCCTTTGAGGCAATAATGACTACTGATGACCCAGCAGCTCCAGCAATGGAGGGTTAAGTGATTTGTCCAAGGCCACAAGGTGTGTTAGTGGGAATCAAACCCTGGTCTCTTGGTTACCAAGTAGTGTTCAAGCCACTAAGCAGCTACTCCACTCCAAATAATAAACAAACTAAACAATTATACAGCCACAGGAGTCAACTTTTCAAAATTATCACTCTGGATAAACAAGAGTGTTGCTCAATACTGGGTGGTGCACAAGCACCCAGGGCTGTACCAAGGGAAGATCGCACCCTGTGCGACTTGCACATCGGGCGCGCAACCCCCCCCCACCGCGGCGGGAGATAAGAGGCGCGCCCAATGTGCAAATCACCGGCATGCTATGCAGAGCAGGGAGGGAAAGATCTGCTTAGCATGCCGGCGGAAGGCTTAAGGGGCGCATTTTAGCTGTTCTGCCATTGCCTGCCACTGCTGAGAGAAGAAAAAGTAGCATTGGCTGGCAACAGAAGACAGCTAAAATGCACCCATTTGTGTCTGATCAATCCTATTATCTACAGAAAACATCTGCTACAGGTAATGCTTTATTGGTGCTTTACAATAAAGGTTTAATTCATTGGAGTGATTTATACTGCAGGGGTTGGGAAGGGCGGGGATGAGATGCTGACGTAACCAGGGCAAATGCCCTTGACCATTTTCCACAAGGAGCCTCAAGCCTGCCCGAGGCTGAAGTAGGGACACTCCTTCCAAAGTTTTTGCCCCGAGTCCCACCACAACAGTGACCCTGATAATTTGTCATAGGATGCAAAAAAGAACCGCCACCAACTTTCATAGTGCAGTGAAAGCAGCTTAAATTTTTAATATAATTTACTACAACGTGCAAGTCTTTTCATCTATGTGTATTAAAGTTTAGTGCAAAGTAAAACCAAATCTCAGGACTACAGTAAACAAAAGTCTTCCGTCAACAGCAGCTAATAAATGTAGTAAATGTTTTCTTAAATGTATAATGATCATGCCACACACTGAACAGACAACTATTAAATGAAACATTGCTTTCTGAATAGAAACATAGAAACATGACGACAGAAAAAGACCACATGGCCTATCTAGTTTGCCCTGTCATATCAACCACTACAATGATCCCCTTTTTTCCTTTAGAGATCCTCTGTGTTTGTCCTATGCTTCTTTAAATTCAGATAGTGTCCCCATCTCTACCACCTCCACTGGAAGACTATTCCACGGATCCACCACTCTTTCCGTAAAGAAACATTTCCACATATCACTCCTGAATCTATCCCCTTTCACCCTCATCCCATGTCCCCTCGTAGCAGAGCTTGCTTTCAATCGAAAGAGGCTCTCCTCCTGTGCATTTATGCCACAGAGGTAATTAAACATCTCAATCATATCTCCTCTATCCCGCCTTTCCTCTAAGGTGTACATATTAAGATCTTTAAGTCTGTCCTTATATGCTTTATAATGAAGACCACTAACCATTTTAGTAGTCACCCTCTGTACGGACTCCAGCCTGTTTATATCCTTTTGAAGGTGCGGTCTCCAGAACTGCACACAATACTTCAAATGAGGTCGCACCAAAGACTTATACAGAGGCACTATCCCCTCCTTTCGTCTGCTGGTCATTCTTCTCCCTATGCACCCAAGCATCCTTCTAGCTTTTGCAGTCACCTTTTCTACCTGTCTAGCTACTTTAAGACACAATCACGCCTAGGTCCCGCTCTTTTTTAGTGGACAAAAGTACTTAACCCCCTATACTATATTGCTCCCTTGGATTGCTGCAGCCCAAAACCATGACCATGCATTTTTTAACATTAAATCTCAGCTGCCACATTCTAGACCATTCTTCAAGCTTAGCTAGATCCCTCCTCATGTTATCTATACCTTCCTGGGTGTCTACTCTATTGCAGATTTTGGTATCATCCGCAAAGAGGCAGACCTTACCCAACAGCCCTTCCGCTATATCACTAACAAAGGATGAGAAAAAACAAAGTTTAATTGAACAAAATCATATCAATTGAGTCTTTCAAGCAAATTCATAATGTGGTACACAATAGTCAAAAGGTTGACAAGTTATAAGGTAATTAAAATTTAGCTTCAGTCTTGAAGGACTACAAAAAGGGACTGCTACTTCTGGAGAGATCTGCAATTGTGTTAAAGCCAAGGGACAGATTGAAGGGGCATTTTGAAAGACTCCCTTTATCCAAGCAAGGGCTATGTGAATCACCCAGAATATTGATCATCAACTACCTTAGAAACACAGGTCAGGGCACTGTGTAGCAGTCAACTTTTAATAAGTCTTCTTTCCCTCCCTCCATGACTCCCTCCCACCCCTGGGATAATCATAGCTTTATAGGTACTTAAACCTCTTAAAGGGAAGGAGGTGCCACATTCACTCTCAGGTGCAGATGCTTATCCTCATCAGGCATACATTAAAGATACCCCTATGAAGAGAGGCTAGAATGGTTAGGGCTCTTCAACCTGGAAGAGAGACAGCTGAGGGGAGATATGATAGAGGTCTATAAATTAATGAATGGAGTGGAACAGGTAAACGTAGATTGATTGTTTATGTCATCAGAATATAGAAAGACTAGGGGACATGCAATGAAGCTACAGGGTAACAACCTATTTAAGGCTAATAGATAATATTTTTTCACTCAACATGTCATCAAACTCTGAAATTTGTTACCGGAGGATGTAGTAAAAGCTGTTAGTGTAGCTGGGTTTAAAAAACGGTTTTAAAAGGGATCCGGGATATCACTACTTGACCCAATACAAGCATTGTGGAACCTGTGTCTTTTGAGGAAACTGCTAGGTACTTATGACCTGGAATGGCCACTGTTGGAAACAGGATACTGGGCTTGATGGACCTTGGTCTGACCCAGAATGGCATCTCTTATGTTCTCATGTACCTTCTTCAAAATGAAAACATGTGCCATAGGAAATCAGATCAAAGAGCCACTGAGCCCCACATCTCATCTCCCATAGTTGCCAATCCAGATCACAATTACCCAACATGTTCACACCAAGAGAAGTGGTGGCTTTCCCCAAGCCGACATGGCTAAGAGTGGCAAATGTTTTCTCTATACAGCTAGTATAGCTGTACTCCTAGACATGTTATGCTGCCATATGGTATGGTCAGTGCATTGTGCAAAAATATACCTCTTTCTTATTCATTTTAAACATAATTTTTTTAACACATGTCCTCTAGTCTTGGTACTATTTCTCAACAAACTGTTCCATTTTTACATGTCCACCCAACTTCTAGTTTTATAGACAGCTATCATACCTCCTCTCAGCCAGCTCTTCTCCAAGCTGAACAGCCCTAACTCATTTGACATTTCTTCATAGGGGAACATAACATAAGATATGCCATACTGGGTCAGACCAAGGTCCATCAAGCCCAGTATCCTGTTTCCAACAGTGGCCAATCTAGGTCATACGTACCTAGCAGTTTCCCCAAAAGACACAGTTTCCACAATGCTTGTATTGGGTCAAGCAGTGATATCCTGGGTCCCTTCTTAATAATGGTTTATGGACCTTTCCTCCAGGAACTTGTCCAAACCTTTTTTAAACCCAGCTACACTAACAGCCTTTACTACATCCTCCGGTAACAAATTCCAGAGTTTGATTACACGTTGAGTGAAAAAATATTTTCTTTTATTAGTCTTAAATAGTTTACCCTGTAGCTTCATTGCATGTCCCCTAGTCTTTCTATATTCTGATAACGTAAACAATTGATCTACGTTTACCCATTCCACTCCGTTCATTAATTTATAGGCTTCTATCATACCTCCCCTCAGCCGTCTCTTTTCTAGGTTGAAGAGCCCTAACCTTTCTAGCCTTTCTTCATAAGGGTATCCTTCCATCCCCTTTACCATTTTGGTGGCTCTTCTCTGAACCTTTTCTAATAACGCTATATCCTTTTTAAGCTACAGCGACCAGAATTGCACACAATATTCAAGGTGCGGTCTCACCATGGAACGATATAGAGGCATTATAATATCCTTTGCTTTATTTTCCATTCCTTTCCTTATGATACCTAGCATTCTATTTGCTCTCTTGGCTGCCACTGCACACTGGGCGGAGGGTTTTAACATGTTATCCACAATGACGCCTAAATCTTTTTCCTGGGTGGTGGTTCCTAATGTGGAACCTTGCATCGTGTAACCATAGTTTGGGTTGCTCTCCCCTAGGTGCACAACTTTGCACTTGTCCACATGAAATTTCATGTCTGCAAATTTGACAACCTCACTCGTTATTCCCTTTTCCAGGTCATTTATGAATATGTCAAAAAGCAGCGGACTCAGCACAGATCCCTGGGGTACACCACTATTCACCTTTCTCCATTGGGAAAAGTGGCCATTTAGCCCTACCCTCTGCTTTCTGTCTTTTAATCAGTTCCTGATCCACAATAGTACACTGCCTCCTATCCCATGACTCTTTAGTTTTGCCAAAAGTCTCTGATGAGGGACCTTGTCAAAGGCTTTCTGAAAGTCCAGATACACTATATCAACCGACTCACCTTTGTCTACCTGTTTATTTACCCCTTCAAAAAAACATAACAGATTATTAAGACAAGATCTTCCTTGTCTAACGCCATGTTGGCTGTCTCCCATTAAGCCATGACTATCTACATGTTCAGCAATTTTGTTCTTTATGATGGTTTCTACCATTTTTCCCGGTAGTGACGTCAGGCTCACCAGTCTGTAGTTTCCCGGATCACCCCTGGAACCCTTTTTAAAAATTGGCTCCATGACCTTAAACATTTTGTTTTTTTGTCTAGTTCAGCCATATTTTTTGAAAAAGGGAGACTAGAGCTGCACACAGTACTCAAGATGTGGTTGCACCATGGACTGCTAGAAGTAGTATATTCCTTTTCAAATAATTTCTAACATTACATTCTTAATTGCTTTAAAAAATGAAAATAAAGCAAACACAAAAATCACCATTGCTCACTGAATGACTTTAGGGAATGACTTGGATTGGAAGTGTCACGGATAGGTAGGGTGGCCACTGTGAAAATGAACATTCTGCCACAGATATTATATTTCTTTCAGGCCCTCCTGATGCCAACCCTGGTAAGGAATATTAGGGAGTTACAGAGGTAAGTATTTAGCTTTATTTGAAAGAAACAGCCCCCGAATGTGGCCATGTCGGTCCTCTACGGAGCTAGGCAAGAAGGGTGGATTGGGGTTCCCTGATTGTCAAGCATGCTATTGGGCTACCACAGATTCGCCATCTTATTGACTAGTGAGACAGACAGGAAGAAAAGAATTTTATGACTCTGTAGTAGAGGGTTGTGGTTCTGGGACGTCCACCTTGGATGACTCTGGTTGAAAGGGGCTTGACAGAATGGGGAACCCATTTGTGAGGCATGTTCTTCAGGTATGGAATAAGGTGTGCAGGAAGCTAGAAGGGGGAGGGGACTGTGGCTTTTCGGTGATGATAGTGCTGTGGCATGCGGCAGAATTTCTCCCTGGGAAAGAAGGGAGTATCTATAAATGGTGGGATCGGGCAGGGTTGAAGTGGTTTTATCAGTTTCTTGATGGGGGAGAGTGGGTGTCCTCTGAGGGTCTCCAAAAAAATACACTTATGGATTACGAGATGTTATTTTATTTATTTATTTATTTATAGTTTTTCTATACCACACTATTTACAATCAGCGCGGTTCACAGGTAACAAAACTTGTGCAAGGGAAAATCCCTGTTGCACTTACATTAAAAAAGTGAGTTGAACATGGAACACAGGTGAACTATATACATAATGGAACTATATACAGGTTGATGACTGTAGACATCAACTAAGCTCTATTCATTTGAATGTTCTAGGCTGAAGAGACGGCTTGGTAATGTGTTCCATTATGGAAAAACAATACATTTCTTGTGGCAAATGCTAGGCAGAAATGAGCTCAGGAGAGATTTTTACTGAACTGTAAGTCATTTGGTATGGGAAGAGGAGCACCTGAGGTTTGGTCTGAGCGCGTAGGGCGGGGAGTGGAGTACCTTGTGGACCAAGCACAGATATATGATTGAATGGAAAAAGGACCTGGGAGCAGAACTTGACACCAAGCACTGGAAAGCCATCTTTGAACAGGTTAGGCAATAGAGATTTGAGAGAGCTGGTATAAGGTGGTACTATACAACTCTGACTACATGAAAGGTTTCCTTTGGTTTCTAAAAGTTGTTGGAGAGGGTGCGGATGAACGTTTGTTTTATCTTATCTGGTGAACATGCCCCCGGATGGTAATGTATTGGAAGACAATTCAGATTTGGATAAAACAAGTGGTGGGATTAGAAGCTGAGGTTAAGCCTTGCATTTATCTGCTGGGCTGGTGGCAAAGGGGGGGGGGTCCCCCCAGAGGGAGAAGAAACAGATCCTTGCATGTCTGAATGCTGCTATGTGTGAGCAGGCATATCGGTGGAAGCAGCTTGACCTTATGTTGGAACACTCTGTTGGGTGACTGCACCAGATCTTTTTTACGGAGAAGCTGATTGCAATTTGTCTACTTGCATTTATCTGCTGGGTTGGTGTCGAAAGGGGGCCCCCCCTCAGAGGGAGAGTAGACAAAGGATGGCATGTTTTGAGGCTGAATGGAGTGAAGTGTTGGAATACTTGCGTAGGGAGGGGAAGGGGGGGTGAGGGGGGATGGGTTATAAGTAGTGCTTCTTGTTTTATTCATGTATTGTTCATGCAGATTGTTGTGATGAGCTGTTTATTTCAATAAAAAAGAGCAATCTAATTCCTGCCATTTAGATACCCAGTCTCACCAGGTCTTCGGTTGCTCACAGCTCATTTACAATTTAATGAAGGAGTGGCAGCCTAGTGGTTGGAGCAATTTATTGAGGGCTTGGGGTTCAAATCCTTCTGGAGGACAACTATCTTGGGCTGGAGAGACTGGGCTTTCTAGTTCCACAGGCACTCCTTGTGGCATTGGGCAAGTCACTTAACTCTCCGTTGCTTCACGTACAAAATATAGATTGAGAGTCCTTTGGGGACAAAAGAAAAAATATATACATCATACCTGAACGTACACCACTTTGACACGGTGAAAAGCGGTATATAAGCATTGCTAAATAAATTTTACCTTTTATAAGATGACCTATGAAAAAGTAATTGGCATCTTCAAATTTGCAGGGGCCATAATTATACAATATTAAAAGCAGCAGTACCTATACAAATGATTTCACGGGCACACCACAATTTTCTTCCACTGAGAAAAAAAACAATTGAGTCTTTAGTTCTACTGCTTCTCATCTCTTAACCATCTCCCAAACTACAACTGGGCTGCTTCATTCCATGACTCCCCAGTTTGAGGATTCTGGGTGATCTGGGAAGCTACAGATGAGCGAGTATGACATCAGTGACAGGCAAAGTGGTAGAAACTATTATAAAAACAAAAAAGAGCATATAGTCATTTAACCAAGGGAAGTCTACCCCACTGCTACATTTTCTGAAAGCATGAAAAAAAACATGCAGATTAAAAAGAGTTAGAAAAGCAAACAGAACATTAGGAATTAGAAAAGGAAAACTAACAGAACGCTTTTCCCTTCTAACCACTTGAGATATGTATCAAACATGCCTTGGGAGAGAGACTCAAACCCAAGAAAAGCTTGCATCTTCTCACAGCAAAATAACCATTTGCAAAACACTTATATACACATACTAACTACCTTTTTGTCTTATAAGCTTTGCGACTCAATTTCCAAGCAAACCAATGCTCAACCTTCTGCTCTCTTATTAGAAAAAGCTCTTATTAGCAACACTCCCTGAAGACTGGGGCATTTCTCCTTTGACAGTTCACAAAAAACAAAAGAAAGAAGGCAACACCCTGCACATTTAACTGAGTCTGCATCAGGAGGAGAGGGGTCATAGACCCCACACACACAACAAAGGAATAAAATGCCAATAAGCCAATTTATTATAACGAACTAAAAAGGCTGTGTTTAGCAACCCACAAACACAACAATTACACACAAGGAGCAGCTATTCAAAAGGAAAGTGTAGTCTCCCAGTGGAGGTTGTAGAGATGAGGACAGTAACTGAATTCAAGAAAGCATGGGACCAACACAGAGGATCTCTAAAGGCAAAAAGTGGACTGTTGTAGTTGTTATGGAAGGACAGACTAGATAGGCCATGTGGTCTTTTTCTGTCGTCATATTTCTATGTTTCTATGTTTCTACTCACCTTAATAGGTATTCTCTGGGGACAGCAGGAATCAGTCCTCACATATGGGTGACAATGGTGCCAAGGGAGCTTGCACAGAAGCTTCTCCCCAGCTTTCAAAGAAAGCCTTTGAGAGATGCACCTCGCATGCATGGTCCCTTCCCGCCTAAGGGTGCCATCTTGCCTCAAATGACACAGCTGAAGACGGCAAAAAAGTGACAAAGTAGCAACTCCACAGGAAGAAGGGAGGGGTTGTGAGGACTGATTCATGCTGTCCCCAGAGAAAGCGTAGTTATTCACCTGTAACAGGTGATCTCCGGGAACAGCAGGAATTGAGTCTTCACATATGGGTGACGTCAGCACCGACAGAGCCCGCGCAGGAATGCTCCCTAGCATCCTATAGGAAAGCTTTTGGGAGCATCCCATTGCACATGTGTAGCTGCCTTCCCACCTTTCCAACTCTCCCTCCTCAGTTGGGTTTGTAGCTGAGATAAAACAAGAGAAGGAGAGAGAGAGAGAGAGAGCAATACAACTCCTAGGGGAGAAGGGTGGGTTGTGAAGACTCAATTCCTGCTGTTCCCAGAGATCACCTGTTACAGGTGAATAACTACACTATCTCCAGGAACAAGCAGGAATGTAGTCTTTACATATGGGACTCCCTAGCTTGGAGATGCCAGGGAGATGACCACAGAGAGAGCTGTGAAACACAGGCCTAAGTGGGTCATGTATCCTCCAAGGACGTCTGGTATCGAAACCCGGGATGGGGGGGTAGGGGTTGATCTATGTCTGAAAGAGATGCTGGAAAACAGCTTAGCCAAACGAGACATCCCAGCGGGAGTCCTTGTCCAAGCAATAATGGTCCACAAAGGTGTGGACAGAGGACCAGGTTGCTGCTTTGCATATTACATCAATCGCCACCGAGTGTAGGCTTGCCATGGAGGCAACCATTGCTCACACATTGTGTGCTGTGACATGAACTTCAAGGGAAAGTCCCACACACTCATATGCAAAAGATATACAGTCTGCAATCCATTTGGAGAGTATTCTCTTAGAAACTGGTAGACAGATGACTGGAATCAAAAGAAACAAAAAGCTGTGAAGCTTTCCTGTGCTGCCTAGTTCTCTGTAGATAAAAGGTATGCACGTTTGCAATCCAGAGTATGTAGACTTTTTTCTGCGCTAAAAGCAAGAGGTCTAGGGAAGAAAACAGGAAGGTAAACCGACAGGTTTAAATGAAAAGGCGAAACCACCTTTGGCATAAAGTGAGGATGAGTCCTAAGTACTACTTTATCATGGTGAAACCGTGTATAAGGAGGGTCAGCCACTAAAGCCTAGAGCTCACTGATGCGTCTTGCATAAGTGAGAGTAATTAGGAAGGTGACTTTCCAAGAAAGAAACTTCAGAGACGTAGTGGCTAGGGGTTCGAAGAGTGGCTTCATGAGCTGTCCAAGGACAACACTGAGATCCCATGCCACTGGTGGTGGCCGAATTGGAGGTTTAGTTAAGAGTAGGCCCCTCATGTAGTGCGCTACAAGTAGCTGAGAGGAGACTGGTTGTCCATCTAAGGGCATGTGAGATGCCGCAAGGGCACTTAGGTGGACCCTTACCGAATTGGTTTTGAGTCCAGAGGACGAGAGGTGGAGGAGATACTCAAGTAATGCTTCCACAGGAATGAAAAAAGGATTAAGAAGTGTCACAGGGCAGTGCCTACACCCGGAATAGATGACAGAGTACTGCCTAGCCGAAGGCACTGACCCAGTGAGACTCACTCTCCAGGCAGTAATCTGGTGCAAGAGATAAGGGTGTTGGGGACACTTGGCAATAGTGATCATAGCATGATCATGTTTGATTTAATAAATGGAGGAGGGACGGTAAGGAAATCCACAGTATTACCTTTTAATTTTCAAAAAGGGAGACTATGATAAAATGAGAAACATAGTTAAGAAAAAACTAAAAGGAGCAGTTGCAAAGGTTAAAGATTTACATCAAGCTTAGATGTTTAAAAATACCATCTTGGAAGCCTAGACCAGCTGTATTTCATGCTTTAAGAAAAGTGGAGGGAAGTCCAAAAAACTGCCAGTTTAAACTGTATAGTTTAAAGGTGAGGTAAGAGAGACTGTTACCAAAAAAAACATCTTTCAGGAAATGGACAAAGGAGCCAAATGACAAAAACTGGAAACATAAGCACCGGCAAGTTAGATGCAAGGCATTGATAAGGCAAGCAAAGAGAATTTGAGAATAAGCTTGCTGTGGAAGCAAAAACACAAGACTTTTTCTAGAACATTCATAGCAAAAAACCTGTGACCGAGTCAATTGGACCATTAGATGATAGAGGGGTAAAAGGGACACAAAGAGAGGCCAAGGTCATAGCAGAGAGACTGAATGAATTCTTTGCATCGGTCCTTACTGAGGAAGATGTAGGAATGTTACCCATGACTGAAATGGTATTTAAAGGAGATGCTGTGGAAGAATTGAAAGAAATATCGATACACTAGGAAAATATTTGATAAACTGAAGAGTAACAAATCACCTGGACCGGATGGTATACATCCAAGGGTGTTGAAAGAACTGAAATATGAGATTGCAGACCTACTATTAGTAATCTGTGAACTATCATTAAAATCATCTGTAATATCTGAAGATTGGAGGATGACCAATGTAACGCCAATTTTTAAAAAGGGTTCCAGGGAACTACAGACAGTTGAGCCCGAGGTCAGTACCGGGAAAAGTGGTAGAAACCATCATAAAGAACAAAATTACTGAACACATAGATAGTCATGACTTAATGGGAGACAGCCAACATGGCTTTAGCCAAGGAAGGTCTTGTCTTACTAATCTGTTATTTTTTTTGAAGGTGTGAATAAACAGATAGACAAAGATTTATTTATTTATTTATTTATTTAGTATACATTTGTATACCGCTACTTCCAGCGATCAGCAGCGGTTTGATTACAGATTGGAAATTGTCAAATCATGACAGGAAATTTTTGAGGTATAAACACATTGATTAGACAGGAAAGCACAGCACACAGAACTATTTTACAGGGAACATGGGCTATGGAGGGTTAAGTGGCTTGCCCAAGACCACAAGGAGCACCTGTGGGACTAGAAACCCCAGTCCTTCCGGCCCAAGGTTGCTGTCCTCCAGTGGGATTTGAACCCCTGACCTTCCGGCCCGAAGTACCTTGCCCCAACCACTAGGCCACTCCTCCCCCCAGATATAGTGTATCTGGACTTTCAGAAAGCCTTTGACAAGGTCCCTCATGAGACATTTTTGGCAAAATTAGAAAATCATGGGATAGGAGGCAATGTACTATTGTGGATCAGGAACTGGTTAAAGATAGAAAGCAGAGGGTAGGGCTAAATGGACAATTTTCCCAATGGAGAAACATGAATAGTAGAGTACCCCAAGGATCTGTGCTGGGTCCGCTGCTTTTTAACTTTCATAAATGACCTGGAAATGGGAATAACGAGTGAGATGATCAAATTTGCAGATGACACAAAACTATTCCAAGTTGTTAAAAACCATGAGGATTGTGGAAAATTGCAAGAGGATCTTGATAAATTGGAAGACTGGGCATCCAAATGACAGATTAAATTTAATGTGGACAAGTGCAAAGTTATGCACCTAGGATAGAACAACCCAAACTATGGTTACACAATGCAAGGTTACACATTAGGAACCACCACCCAGGAAAAAGATTTAGGCGTCATCGTGGATAACATGTTAGAACTCTCTGCCCAGTGTGCAGCGGCGGTCAAGAGAGCAAATAGAATGCTAGTTATCATAAGGAAAGTAATGGAGAATAAAACAAAGGATATTATAATGCCTCTGTATTGTTCCATGGTGCAACTGCACCTTGAATATTGTGTGCAATTCGGTCGCCGTATCTTAAAAAGGATATAGCGGTATTAGAAACGGTACAGAGAAGAGCCATCAAAATGGTGAAGGGGATGGAAGGATACCCCTATGAAGAGAGGCTAAAAAGGTCAGGGCTCTTTAAACTAGAAAAGAGACGGCTAATGGGAGATATGATAGAGGTCTATAAATTAAGGAATGGAGTGGAACAGGTAAATGTAGATCGAATGTTTACATCATCAAAATATAGAAAGACCAGGGGACATGCAATGAAGCTACAGGGTAAACTATTTAAGACTAATAAGATATGTTTTTCACTCAACGTGTAATCAAACTATGGAATTTTCTACCGGAGGATGTAGTAAAAGCCGTTAGCGTAGCCAGGTTTAAAAAAAAGTTTTGACAAGTTCCTGAAGGAAAGGTCCATAAACCATTATTAAAGTGGACCCGGTTTATCCACTGCTTGCCCCAATATAAGCATTGTGGAACCCGTGTCTTTTGGGGAAACTGCTAGGTACTTGTGATCTATATTGGCCACTGTTGAAAACAGCATACTGGGCTTGATGGACTTTGGTCTGACCCAGTATGGCATATCTTATGCTCTTAAAGGTATGGACAGAGGACTAGGTGGCAGCCCGGCAGATTTCCAACAGAGACAGAATGCAGGTTTGCTATGGCTGCCACCATGGCCCTGATGCTGTGAATCATAACCCTGCACTCCAGTGAGACCCCAGCCTGCTCACAGGTAACAGCAATGCAATCTGGACAGTTCCTAATTGGTCACCGCCTCCCCCAGTTCTGCGGTCATAAGAAATGAAAAGATGAAAGACTTTTCAGTGGCCCTGGGTACATTGGAGGTAGAAGGACAGAGCCCTCAAAGCCCAGGTATGAAGGACATAAGAACATAAGAACATAAGACATGCCATACTGGGTCAGACCGAGGTCCATCAAGCCCAGTATCCTGTTTCCAACAGTGGCCAATCTAGGTCATACGTACCTAGCAATATCCCCAAAAGACACAGGTTCCACAATGCTTGTACTGGGTCAAGCATTGATATCCTGGGTCCCTTTTTAATAGTGGTTTATGGACCATTCCTCCAGGAACTTGTCCAAACCTTTTTTAAACCCAGCTATACTAACAGCCCTTACTACATCCTCCTGTAACAGATTCCAGAGTTTGATTACACGTTGAGTGAAAAAATATTTTCTCTTATTTGTCTTAAATAGTTTATCCTGTAGCTTCATTACATGTCCCCTAGTCTTTCTATACTCTGATAGCGTAAACAATTGATCCACGTTTATCCGTTCCACTCCATTCATTAATTTATAGACCTCTATCATATCTCCCCTCAGCCGTCTCTTCTCCAGGCTAAAGAGCCCTAACCTTTTTAGCCTCTCTTCATAGGAGTAGCCTTCCATCCCCTTCACCAATTTGGTGGCTCTTCTCTGTACTTTTTCTAATAACGCTATGTCCTTTTTAAGATACGGTGACCAGAATTGCACACAATATTCAAGGTGCGGTCGTACCATGGAGCGATACAGAGGCATTATAACATCCTTTGTTTTATTCTCCATTCCTTTCCTTATGATACCTAGCATTCTATTTGCTTTCTTGGCCGCCGCTGCACACTGGGCGGAGGGTTTTAACATGTTATCCACGATGACTCCTAAATCTTTTTCCTGGGTGGTGGTTTCTAATGTGGAGCCTTGCATCGTGTAACTATAGTGTGGGTTGTTCTTTCCTAGGTGCATAACTTTGCACTTGTCCACATTAAATTTCATCTGCCATTTGGATGCCCAGTCTTCCAATTTATCCAGATCCTCCTGCAGTTTTCCACAATCCTCTTGGGTTTTAACAACTTTAAACAGTTTTGTGTCATCTGCAAATTTGATAACCTCACTAGTTATTCCCTTTTCCAGGTCATTTATGAATATGTCAAAAAGCAGCGGACCCAGTACAGATCCCTGGGGTACTCCACTATTCACCTTTTTCCTTTGGGAATATTGGCCATTTAGCCCTACCCTCTGCTTTCTATCTTTTAACCAGTTCCCGATCCACAATAGTACACTGCCTCCTATCCCATGACTTTTTAGCTTCGCCAAAAGTTTCAGATGGGGGACTTTGTCAAAAGCTTTCTGAAAGTCCAGATACACTATATCAACCGACTCACCTTTTTCTACCTGTTTATGCACACCTTCAAAAAAACATATCAGATTAGTAAGACAAGATCTTGAATGAGGTGGAATGGAGACACCACCCTCTGAAGAATTTTAGGGTGCGTGCAAAGCATGACCCTGTTCTTACAGAACCTCATATAAGGCTGACCTGCCACCAAGGCCTGAAGCTTGTTGACCCTGCAAACAGACATGAGAACCAGCAGAAAGAGAACCTTCCATGAGAGGTAGCACAAGTGGTAGGTAGCCAGAGCTCAAACGTAGAGCCCATGAGCCATGAAAGCACTATATTGTTATCCCACTCCACCGTCGAAGGGCAGATGAGGGGTTTGGATAACAGGAGGCCCCACAGGAAGCGGGCTATGAGCGGTTGGGAGAAAAGACTTACCCTTGATGAGGTGATGGTGTGCCGCAAGAGCGCTCAGGTGCACCCTGACAGAGTTAGACTTCAGTCCTGGATGGAACAGGTGAAGCAAATATTGCAGCACAAGCTGTACGGAGCATGAGAATAGGTTTACTCGTCTCTCCTTGCAACACACAGAGAATCTGTGCCATTTGAAGGCATAAGCCAGTCTCCTGGAGGACCACCTCAACCTCATCAGAAAGATTGAAGTGGACCAAGGCTACCATTTCAGCAGCTAAGCTGTTAGCACCAGAGACCCCAAGTTGAGGTGCAGGAGGGAGTCGCCCTCCTCCTGAGACAGTTGTCCCTGCTTGCACCCCAGGGTGACCGGGGATGCTATTGACATGTGAAGCAGCAGTGGGAACCACGGTTGCCTGGGCCAACGAGAACCCACCAATATCAGCGATGTCCCATCTTGTTGAGCCTTGAAGAGAGTGTCTTGGCTAACAGCAACGTGGGCAGGAAGGCGTACAGAAGGCCCTCCATTCACAGGATGAGGAAGGCATCTGCTGCCACCTGGGAAGGGTGTGTGGTTGGCAGGAACAAAAGCAGGGCAACAGAGTTGGCCGGGCTGGCAAAAAGCTCCAGCCGTGAAGTTCCCTAGAGTTGAAAGGGCTGTGGTCCACGTGCCACGCATGCGACTGAAGGACCCTGCTCAGCTTGACTGCCAGGGTATTGTCCTGGCCTGTCAGATATACCGCCTGCAGGTGCATCCCATCACAATTCACATACAGAGGGCTACTGCCTCCTGGTAGAGGGTGCACGACCCTGTGCCCCCTGCTTGTTGGTGTAGAACACTGTGACCTGGTTGGCCATTGGATCTGCACAGATTGGTGCTGGATACCGTGGCAGAAAGCTCAAAGAGCCAGGGATTTGGCCCAGAGCTTTAGGAGGTTGATCTGCTGTTGCCTTTCCACCTGTGACCACCTGTCTTAAGTGCAGAGGTCCTTGCAATGAGCCCCCCCCCCCCCAGCCCAGAAGAGAGGCATCTGTGGTGAGGGACTCTCTGGGGGGCAGGGGCCTGAAAAAGCATCCCCGGCCTGAAAATGCCCTGAGGCAGTCAGCTATGTCCAGAGGCAGGAAAGGCTTGGCCTGGACAGTGTCCAGCCATGCCCCTATGAACTTCAGACACTGTCGGGAGAAGATGGGATTTGGGATGATTTATGAACCATCCCAGATAGTGAAGGTTGTGGATGGTACAGGCTGTGGTTTAATGCATCTTGGCCGAGCCCCTCTTATGAACTCATCCAGGTAGGAAAGACAAAAGCCCATTGGCTGTGAAGATGGGCCGTGACCACCACTAGGCACTTCATGAAGACTCTTGGGGGGGGGGGGGTGGAGCGGGCGGAGGCTAGATCGAAAGGTAGTACCCTGTACTGATAGTGGCTGTCCCCTACCACGAACCTGAGGTACTGCCTGTGGTTTGGGTGGATGAGAATGTGAGTATACGCATTTTTTTTTTTTAAGTCCAAGGAGCATTAGCCTGTCTCCCTGCTGGAGGTATGGCAGCAGTGTTCCAAGGGAGAGCATCTTGAACTTCTCCCTCACCAGGAACCTGTTTAGGTCCTGCAAGTCTAGGATGAGCCTTATGCCCCCTGTCCTTTTGAGTATGAGGAAGTACCTGGAGTAGAACTCTCTGCCCCAGAGGTGTGAAGACACTGGCTCCACTGCACTGTCTTGCAGAAGACCCCTGAGTTCCTGCAGTAGCAATGTCTGGTAAACGATAATCCTGAGGGGGCTCTCCTAGGAAGAATGGAGGAGATGTTTGCAGCACGTGGAGGAGATAGCCCTCCTTGACCACCTTCAGTGCCCAGGTGTTGGTGGTGATGGATAGCCACCTGTGGGCAAACAAGACTAGATGTCCCTATGTGGGCTGCTGGGGTGGGGAGGAGAGGCTATGTCCAAGGAGTCAAAAGCTCCCACCTGGCTGGGCCGGAGCCAGTGCCTGGATTTTTGGGCGTCTATGAGCTTACGAGGGCCATTCCTTTGTCCCTTTGTCTGCTGACCCTGTTGGGGATCTGGGAAGGCCTGATACTGAGGGTAGTATCCGTAAGCTTTGCCCTTCCTCAAGTAAGAGTTTTTGTACCCAAGACTTTCCATTGGAAAAGGGTAGCAGTTTTCTTGGAGAGCCTAGTCCTCATCAGGAACTCTGACTCCAACTCTGCGGCCTTATCCGTTATGGGTATGCCAAAGGAGGTTCTCTCCCTGGCAGGGGACACTGATCAATTTGTTCTGAACCCATTGCTTCAGGTCGGAGGACTGTAGCCATGCCTGGTGTCTGGCACAGATGCCCGCCATAGCTACTCTAGCCACCGACTCAAAGCCATCATAGGCTGCCTGAGTGATGAATTTAGAGCACACTGACACCTGAGACCAGGATCTGGAACTGCAAGAGGTTCCTCAGAGAGACCAGCCGAGAACCCGGCAAATTCCTTTGCCAGTTCTCTCTGATATATGCCCATGTACAGCTGGTAAGCCTGGATCCGGCCATGAGCATCGAGCCCTGGTAGCATACAAGGCATGAGCCCCCTATACGGGGGCACAGAGGAGTGCGTCTTTTGGCTCTTAAGGCAAAGCATGGTTGACTCCACCATCATGGAGTAGTGCGGCAGCTGTGCTTTCTGGAAGCCAGGTGGAGCCGGTATATAGAGTCCAGCTCACTATGGGCACCGATGCTGGGGTCTCCCACATGTAGAGGAGCAGCCATTCCAGAATCAGAGAATGGGCACCGTAAGTACCTCATTCGGTGGAGCCTCATACTGGAGGATCTCGAGATCCTCGGTCCGAAGGTCCTCCTCTGAGTCAGTCTTGAAGGCCAGTGCCTTGGCTATATCCCACACGAAACAGAGGAAAGCTGTGTCCTTAGGAGGGGTCAGATGCTGGTTTTCAGGGGAGATGGGTCAGAGGGCATGTCCCGGTGCCGGCGGGTGTCCAGGGACTCTTCACCCTCTGTCTCCCAATCCGACTCAGTCTGTGAAGGTGTCGAGGATGGCCCTGGCTCTGGATTTGCAGCCCAAACCTGAAGGCCCCTGGGCCCCAGAGGTCTTGCAGTCTGAGTTGTGGGTGCTCATTGGGGAAGACCTTGGTCGACAAGGAATGGGATGCCAAGGGATCTCTCGAGGCTGGTGACGTGAGGATTGACTCGACGTCCGGGGAGTTCCTTGAGATCAAGGGCCTGGTGGTGGGGATCGATGACCCAGTGGAACTGAGCATCAGAACACACTGCTGGCCAATGAAGACAGATAGACAGTTACAAGGCCGCCATCCTGATCTTGAGGCCAGATGGCTCCACAGCTTTCAGCATGGGCACTGAGGGAATGAGGCCAAATGTTGGCTCCGTCGAGGGAGAGTCTTCAACCAGGATGGCCTCAGGGGTCCGAGACTGGTCACCAGATGCATACGATTCCCATCGGGGTATTTTGGTCGGCTGCTGCTGCTCCTTCCCCTTGGATTTGTGGCAAGGACTGGGGCTCATGGGACTTGCCCACTTTCCCAGACACATCCTCCGACACAGTCTTTGAGGGTTTCTGGCTCTTCTTGGGCTCTTCCTCTAGGTCCGGCCGAAAGATCCACACCCATGGGGTTTCGAGGCCGCCTGGTCTCCCCAGGGTTCCAGAGGGGGCCCTGGGCCCTGGAGTACGGTGTTGCTGGAGACTCCGTGCAGAGTCCATCTTGTGAAAGAAGGACTCCCGCTGTGGCTGATAGCTCAATAGCCTTGGAGGTCATCCTTTTTCAGAGGCCACAGTCCAAGGGATCATAATTTGGCCATAGGGATCAGAGGCAGCAATCATTCGGGCCAGTGCATGACATGGTTTTACCACATCGATCACAATTTTTAAAGCTGCTGGCTGAGGCCATGGCGGGGAAAACAGCCCCTGCAAGGACAAAAGCCCCAGGCATGGCCAAGGACAAAAAACTGTGCAAAGACAGTCGAGAACTCTCGAGCAAAAAAAAGGGAAATGAACAAACCCAAGATGTGGTGCCAAGACAAGCGAGTTCGGGGGCGGGAAAGGGAACTGGTATGCAATGGGAGAAAGAAAAAATAAGAGAAAACTTAACACGTTTTCCACGGAAAAAAGGAGAGGGGCAAGATGGCACCCTTGGGGCGGGAAGGGGACCATGCATGCGTGGTACATTTCCCAAAGGTTTTCTTTGAAAGCTGAGAAGCTTCTTCGTGGGCTCCGTCAGCACCAACATCATCCATATGCAAGGACTGACTTTCTGCTTGCTCCTGGAGAACAAGTATAAAGTAACATAAGAATATACTACACATTTAAAGATGACAATTTGCATACCAGAAAATGTCCTTTCCTTGAATCCTGCTAGAGCAGTCCAGACAAGTGGGTTGTATTTCCCTACTAGCAGATTGGTGGAGACAAAGAACCAATGAAAAGCCCAGGTTTCAATGACATCACTCCCATGCCTCTATAAGCCTCAGTCACTAGAGGTCTCTTCAGTATCTGTCCCAAAGCATATGAGAAAGCAAGGCAGGCCTCACACAACCTCAATATGGGCAAAATGTGCAATCAAACAGTAGAGAGCTATATTCAGGAAAGCACAAAGAGAAGGCTGTTCACAGAAGATGAAGTTGCAGATTGAAATATAGAAATCATAGTGGACCAAAGGGTACCACTTCAGAAGAACAGAGCAAACAGTTCCAGGGGTAGGTCCTTGACTGGTCTAGCAAGAGTCGAAGGAACATTATCTGGTAAGTAAAATGTTGCCTTCCATACTATCCTGCTAGACCAGTCTAGGCAAGTGGGACATACAAAAGCTACACCTCCAAAGGGCAGGAAGATGACACAGCAACCCGCAAAACGGAGGCAAAGGCCATGTCTGCGCAAGCATGGACATCCAATGGAAATGCTTGACAAAAGTGTAAGCAATGCCCACATTGTTGCCAGACAAATGTTTGCAGGGACTACAGCGCTCTGCTCTGTCAATGAGGATGATTGTGCTTGGGTAGAATGAGCACAAACCCTCGGGAACTGGCCAATTCCCACAACAGATACATTGAGGCAATGACATCTTTAACTCAGCGCCCCAATACAGACTGAGTTGATCCATCACCTTGCGTGGGCCAACAAACAGCACAAAAAGATGGTCTGACTTGCAAAAGGAATTTGTAACCTCCAAACCAGTGAAGCAACCTCCAGACATCCACAAGGCAAAGATCGCTGCCGTTCCCACGATAGAAGGGCAGGCAAAACACCTGGTCCACATGAAAGGGAGAAACCACTCCAGGGAAGAAGGAACGCACAGGCCGAATGAAAACGACCCTTCAGAAAAGATAGGTAAGGATTTATTTGATTTTATATACTGCACTATTTCAAAATCAGCAAGGTTTGCATAAAACAAGAAAGAATAAACGTTTTACATTGAACAGGCAACACAGGATCTACTACTACTACTATTATTAATCATTTATATAGTGCTACAAGGTTATGCAGCGCTGCACAAACACATAAAGAAGACAGTCCCTGCTCGTAGAGCTTACAGACAGCACAAAACAAGAGAAACAAGAGGTTCAATAGGGAAAGGAGGCACAAGGAGACCCAGGGATTAGGATCCAAAAGCGGCCTTAAAAAGGTAAGCCTTTAGCATAGGCTTGAAGAGGAGGGGGGAAGAAACCCGATGTAAAGATACAGGACGTTTTTTCCAGGCACAAGAAGCAGCAAGGTGAAAAGATTGAAGTCTGGAGTTGGCAATAGAAGAAAAGGGCAGGGCCGGTCCGTCCACTAGGTGGCCGGCAGCAAAACATACAACCGTCTGTGCTGCTCCCCCCCCCCCCCGATGCTGCCGATTCTGTGACCGGGGGGAAGCAGCAGCAGTATTTCAGAAGGCGACTGCTTTTTTCCACCGCTTTCTTTCCCCGCGGCAGTCCATGTCCTTCTGATTCTCTTCTGGGGAAGATGGAGAGAGGGTGAGAAAGAGATTGGTAGACTGAGGGAAGAAAATTAGGGAGGATCAGAAAAAGGAACAAAGAATGACTTGGAGCCATAAGAAATGGCAGAGGGGGCAAGTAAAATTAGGAGAGGAATAATAGGTTAGTAAGGGAATAAAGGTAAAATAAATGAAGTAAATGGAGTAAAATAAATAAAATGGAATAAAACTGCAGATAAGTAAAAAGTTGTAAAAGACACTGAGCTATCAGATAAGGAAAATTATTAGCAGAGGAAATCATCAAATAACAGCGAGTGAAAACAGGCAAGTAAACCCTCTCAAATAGCCTAAGTCTTTTAAAGTATAAAAACATTAGAATCAGAGATGGTCCGACTGAAGTCATGAGAGCATTAACAATCAACCACAGGTACATCACTACAGCATAATGAGAATATGGGTCCCCAACCAAGATTGACTGAAATGCAACAAGGGTACCAACATTTATGACCAGGCAATGTCAAGGTTAGACTATTTAAAGTAGTTATCTACAGGGGGGAGGGAGGCGGCAGTAGCCTCAAGGCTTCCTTTATTTCCTATGTGATGCTGCTAATGCTCCTTTTGGCTTGGAAAACTGTCTTGCACAACAATCACAACCAAGAAAACTATTTTGCATGTCAAGTCCTACAGAGTAGCGTGCTTCAATGACTCAAAAGGCTCCAACATCGGGGACCCAACCAAACTCAGATTCCAGAAACCACACACTGTAGGAGAGGATGCAGATGCCAAACCCCTCTAAAGGCGGTGCAAAACATCTGGTTGTATGGCTAGAGACTTACCAGCCAATGGCCCTCTGAAACAGGCCAAGACTGCCACCTGAATCTTTAGGGAGCCCGAAGAAAAAAGGCCCTTCTCCAAACCATCCTGCAGAAAAGCCACAGAGATGGCATCTTAGCTGCCTCTGGAGCAAGCGCCATGCACCACACCAGCACTCAAAGCACCAGACCCGCACTTATGCCAGGTTGGTAGACCTCCTCCAGGCTCTGAGGAGAGTGGAACGCCACTGCTGGAGAGTAACCTATATGCACTAACAGTCTCCTTACAGGAGCCAAGCCGTAAGGGAGATAGCAGCCCCCGACACAATAAGACCCGAGACAGAGGCAAGTGAAGAGGTGGCATTTTCAGGAGTCGCATCAGATCTGTGCGTCATGCTGTCCTTGGCCAACCTGGCACTACCAGAATAATCCATTTTGAATGGTGCTTCATATGCTGAATCACACCCTCTACCAGGGCCATGGAGAAAACATCTACCAAGGTTCAGCCAGGGCACCAAGGCCTTCGGGCCTTGTCTCCGTGCGGCAACTGAAGAAACAGCATACTTTGGCATTTGAGCGGGGCACCATCAGATCCCTCTCAGGGCGAGCCCAGCAGCACAGAAACAACTGAAAAAAACCTCCTGACTGAACTCAGACTCTCCTGGGGCCAGAGAATGCTGGCTGAGAAAATCTATTTCCATAGTAGCCACCCCAGCAATGTGCAGAGCTGAGAAACTAGGCGGCTCTTCACTGCCCAGGCAAACAGGAGCACCATCACCAGAGCTATCCTGGCATGCTTCGTGCTGTCTTGCTTATCGACATAAGTCAACAATGTGACACACTCTGAGAACATGTGAACTACCCAGCCCTCAACCACAGGCTCGAGACACAGAGGAAACATCCTGATGGTCCTCGCTTCAGGGAACTTGATGGACCACATCGCATCCCCACAGGCTATTCAGCCTTAGCAATAGGATCATCTGCCTAAAAGACTGGGAATCGTTGCCAGAAAGATCCATGATCAATTGTCCAGTGGCAGGCCCTTCCTTCGGGAGTCCAACCAATAGACTGGGCTGCTGCCACCACTGTATGCTGGCCTTCACCATCATTACGGAATGGGAGCCTGAATTCAAACTGCTGATGAAAGTCAACCTGGACTCTGGGAGCCTGCTGCAAATAGAATAGGACTAAACAATCCAACAGCCTTGACTTTCTCCACTGGAAGACAGATTACGGACACTCTAGTATCAAAAAACATGCTCTCAGGAACTCCAGAGACTGGGAATGCAACAACTGGCTTTTCCCCAAATGATCACCCAGCTGAGGCTCATCAGAAAGGGCACTACTCAGGGAGTTACCCGAGAGGCCTATGAAGGAGAATGGGCTCAGATGAGCCAGTAGTCCAGATATGGGTGCATAGAAATCCCTTGGTGCCATAGCGCTGCAGATGACACCACCAAGATCTTGGAGAACATCATTTGGGCAGTGGAGAGTCCGAATGGAAGGGCAGCAAACTGAAGGTGAGAGCCAAGCATGGCAAAACGCAGATACTTGCTGATCCTCCAAATAGGGATATGAAAATGTGTCTCGGCCAAAACCAGAGATTCTGGGAACCTCCCTCTGTGCTCCCGCTTGAATCCTGGATTGCAAGGTTTCCATCCAAAAACACATGACACAACTGCTCATTGACACTTGAGATCCAGAATGGGCCGGAATGTTGCTTCCATGTCTGCCACAATGAAACAGATGGGATACCCCCCCCCCCCTGCCTCAATTGTCCGGGGCATTGAGCACCACTGCCTTCAGGAGAGACAACTTGTCCAAGGTGATCCACACAACAGCCCTATTCGCAGACCCACAAGAGAAGACATAAGTGGCCTGGATTAGTTCTTTGCATTCCAGGCCATAGCTGTACTGAAAGAAGACTAGCACCAAGGGATCCGTGGTGCCTGGGCCCATTCCTGAAGAGGCGAAGCCTGCCCCCAATGAGAGGAACCAGGGAATGGCCCCATAAACCTTTGTTGCGCAGCCCAGAAGGGCCCTCCTCTGGATGGGACTGGGACCCTGGGCCCAAGCACTCCATGTAAAGGCTGAGAATTTATTTATTTATTTATTTTATTTATTTATACATCTCTTCTATACCGCCACTTCCAGCGATCAGTGGCGGTTTACAAGTAAACAAAGTTTAATAATAGAATGCTATTATTTTACATAGAACAGGTTTAGAAACTAATTTACATAGAACAGGTTTAGAACTATTTTACATAGAACAGGTTTTTACATAGAACAAATTTATAAAAGTAAACATTCAACTATTAAATTGCAACTCAATAATACAATGAGGTAACTGGCTATCCATAGTAAAACAACGGCAATGGAATATATTACATTGATTACACTTATTCACATTTTGCTTTCAAAGAGAAATTTAATGAGGTGGGCAAAGTGAATATGAGTGAAGGGTTTTATGTCCTGTCTAGGTAGGGTCAGTGAGTGACTGCTGATCAGTGGTTTTCTCTGAGTTAGGGTTATCTTCCTTGTGGAGGTTATTATAGTGTAGGGTGAAAAGGTGGGTTTTTAGATTTTTTCTAAATAATTGAAGATCCTTAATTTCTCTGATTTCAGCTGGTAGGTTGTTCCATAATATAGGAGCAAAGTATGAGAAAGCTGTGTTGCTTGTTTTTTTGACTTGTTTTTCGGATAGAATCAGGTACTTGTAGCATGTGAAGGTTAATTCTTCGTCTTGATCTGTTTTCAAGAGGGATGTTGATGAGCGTGGATAAGAAGGAAGGAGCTATATTATTATAAATCTTAAAAGTATTGATTAAGGATTTGTAGGTGATTCTGCATGATACTGGAAGCCAATGGAGAGAATAAAGAATCGGAGATATATGATCTGTTAATTTTGCTTTGGAGATAATCCTTGCGGTGACATTTTGGGCCAATTGAAGTGAGTGGATATTTTTCTTTGAGGTCCCTTGAAGAATACCGTTACAGTAGTCTAAATGTGGTGTAATGAGTGTTTGTACTATGGTTCTGAAATCAGTGTTATCTAGTAATGGTCTAAGTTGTTGGATTGTCCTTAGTTTGAAGTAGATTGTTTTTACAGTTAGTTTTATATGTTTGGTGAGGTTGAGGGTCTTATCAAGAGTGACTCCCAAGTATTTGATCTCCTCTTTAACAGGGAGAGAATTATTGCCAATGTTGATTTCCAATGGAGGGGTGAAGCTTGTGTTTCTTGTTATAAATAAAGCTTCGGTTTTTTTAAAATTAATAGACATGTTAATAGATTTCAGCCACAGCTCAGCTTCAGTGAGGCAATGACAAATGTTGGAGTAATCTGGGTTAGACACATCAAATGGTGAGTACAACATAATGTCATCTGCGTAGATGTGATAATTGATTTTGAAACGTTTAAATATGGAACAGATAGGTTGAAGATAGAGATTGAACAATAGGGCTGATAGGGCAGAACCTTGAGGGATGCCCTGCTCTTGCGGAAAAGGGGATGATGCATTTTGGTCTATTTGAACATATTGTGTCCGGTTAGTAAAATAAGATATGAACCATTCAAGAGTTTTATCTTTGATGCCTAGTTGAGAAAGTCTTGAGATGAGCGTGGTATGGTTTACAGTATCAAATGCCGAGGAGATATCAATGAATATGAGAATGAAGGCTTGCTTGGTGTTATCAATACCTCTTATGATTGTGTCAAATAGTGCAGTCAGGAGCGTTTCTACACCATGGTGTGGTCGAAAACCATATTGATGATCATCTAATGGAACCGTGGAGTCTATGTAATCTTGTAGCTGTGTTTGCACGATCTTTTCGATAATTTTGGCAAGGAATGGAATACTTGCAATGGGACGATAAGATGTAGGGTCATTGCTGTCTAGAGTTTTGTTTTTTAACAACGGACGGATAGCTGACTTCTTGAGGGCATCTGGTATACGTCCTTGTTGAAGAGATTGATTTACTATGTTCAGTAGGTCTGTGGCAAGTTCTGATTTTGCTGATTTTATCCATGCCACTGGACAAGGATCAAGAAGAGAAGTAGTGGTATTTAGGTTGGAGATTGTCTGAAGGAGCATCTTGTTGCTAATAGGATAAAAGGCTTTCCATTCATGTAAGTTATTATCTGAGATAGGTATATTAGGTGGGGTGAAATGGCTATTAAGTTTAAGTTTATTTGCAAAGTGGTCAGCAATTATTTGTGGGTTAATACAAATTTTGTGAGAATTGTTTGATGGGGATTTGGTTAAAGATTTGACAATCTCAAATAGTTCTCTAGGACGGTTAATAGATTTAGATAACGTTTTAGCGTGATATTGTCTTTTAGCGTTATTAATCGCATCCTTGTAATTCTTGAGTAGTGAGAAGTATTTTATTCTGAGTTCGTGAGAATGAGCCCAAAGACCATAAGCAGAGGGGAAGAAAGGCTTTCTAGACTAGTAGCAATGGGAGTCCTGAGACCCCCGGGAGTCTGACCAGAGTGCCCATGAGGAGCAGGCAGAGGCTAATGGAAAGGGGCTCCTGCCCACTTCACAGGCCTCTTGGACCTGTCCTCCAGAAGGCGATAAGATTTCGTCTTGTCCAGGTCTTTCACCAGCTTCTTCAAATCAGAGCCAGCAGAAGCATCCCTCTAAGGCCAGATGGGCAACCAGGCTTTGGAAGATGAATCTGCTGCCCCATGTCAGAGCCAAGCCAATACTCTCACACCATCGACAGAGCACAGACCCTGGCCATTAGATGCACCAAGCCATACATGGCATCAGAAAGGACAGCCATAGCAGATTCCAAAAGAGGGGTTGAATCACTCAGCAGAAGAGACTGAATCCACTGGAGCAGGGCTCAAGATGTCAGACCTGCCCATACTGCCAACTGAAGAATAGCAGCTGCCGCCACAGTGAACTGGATCTTCAACATGAATCCACATTTTGATATAGAGAATCTTTTTAAGGCCAATCCGCCTTCCACAGGAATAGCGTTCCGTCTGGTAATCACCGTGACCAGATTATACACATTGGAAACAAACAATGTACTCCTCCTCCAGGAAAGTATGCATTCTCTTATAAACCCTTAGCCCCTAAAGAGGGGAGTTGGGGGAATTCCCAATCCAATCGTAACAGGCCCTTGAGCACCTCCAGGAATGGGAGCGTAGGGGGGAGGAACTAGCTCTGTTGGCTGTTGATGCAGAGAAAGCATTTGATAAGGTGAGCTGGCCCTTCTTATTTAAAACACTGGAGAAGGTGGGTATTTCTGGACCCTTCCTGAAGAGGGTTCAGATTCTGTATAAGTCGCCTTTCGTGTGCTTGAAAATTAATGGGTCTATTACGGGCTCCTTTGAGCTTTTTAGGGGAACTAGGCAGGGATGCCCCTTATCCCCACTATTGTTTATTTTAGCAATGGAGCCTATGGCACAACATATTCGGGACCAAGTGGATATACAAGGCATTCAGAAAAACGATCATTATAAAATACCTCTATTTGCGGACAATGTTGTATTTTTTGTTAATGATCCAGAACAATCCTTAGCCGCAATACTGCAGGAGCTGACGACATATGGTGAGGTGTCGTGGTTTTGTATAAATTCCTCTAAGTCGGAATTACTAAATATAACAATAGGAAAAGAGAGGGTAGACAAATTGAGACAGAAGTTTCCTTTTAGATGGATGAAGGATAGCATTTGGGTATTTGGGGGTCCAGATTACCGCACAAAGGGATAGATTGTTCCAATGAATTATGTCCCGGCAAAAAGTAGTATGTTAAAGGAGCTGGAGAGGTGGGATAAATTGGAGGTGTCATGGTTGGGTAGGATAGCTTTGCTCAAGATAGTAGTGCTCCCTAGATTTCTATACTTATTTATGAATCTGCCTGTAGAGGTTCCTTCACAATTTCTTAGTGACTTGCAAAAACGGCTTATGAAGTACTTTTGGAAGGGGAGGAGGCTGAGGGTGGCAAGGAGTATTCTCTGTACTGGTAAGAATGAAGGAGGGATGGGTGTGCTGTTGTTGTAGAGATACTTTGAAGCAGCCCGGGTTCGGGCTGTTTTAGAGTGGTGGCTCCGGGGGCATGTAGATTTGGGTGGAGGTAGAGAAATCCAGCCTAGGGCGTACTGAGTTTGGAGGTGTAATATGGGTACGGGGGAATGATAATACCTTGAGGAGGCAAGGGAATCCCTTTGTAAATCTTACTTTGCAATATTAGCGCAAATGGCAGGTCAGGTGGTATGGCCCTCAGGGATGCTCCAAGTTCTTGCCCCTAGTAGATAACCCAGGGTTTCCCCTGGGGTCCCAGGACCCAGTTTTTAGAAGGTGGGCTCAGAAAGGGTTGAAGTACTCGGGTAACTGAGGGAAGGAGGGGAGCGGTGCACATTCAAATACCTGCAGGAGGAGTACCAATTGCCTCCTGAGGATAGGTTCAAGTTTATACAGGCAGTTCATTTTGGCAGGACAATCAGGAGGGGGGGAGTGGTATAAAGGGTGACGAAATAGACAATCTCTTTGAGGATCAAGACTTGAAGTGGGTGATCTCAAAACTCTAAAAAGCAATGAAGTATATCAGATGAGGTGGTCCCACAAGATGGCATGGGAGAAAGGTCTTGACAAGTCCTGGGATGGCCCTCAATGGGATTCAATCTGTCGGGGTATGTTTAAGGGAGTAGTGGCAAGTAATATTCTGGAGCATAATTACAAAGTGTTGTACCGTGGTATTTGACACCCCAAAGGATGCAAAGGTGGCAGAGGAGCCAGGCTCTGTGTTGGAGGGTACTGTGGCTCAGTTGGTTTGTTCATCCACATGTGGTGGGACTGTGAGAAGCTATGCCCACTGTGGGGTGGTGTGGGTGAGTGGATGGGCGACCTTACTGGGAAAGCAATTTTTCTTGGCCCTTGTCTAGCGTTGTTGACTATTGGGGACACTATTGAACTCACTGATGCTTATAAATTGTATAAGATTATATGTACTGCCACTAGACAAGCGATAGCTGGCATGTGGAGGAGTGTGGCTGTACCATCGCTTGGAGAGGTGCAGTCCAGGAAGGAGCATTTGTACTGTCACAAGCACAACGCCATAACCACTAGTCTTCTAGTTGTTGAGGGCGTGGTGGTTGAGAACCTTCTTCTATCAGCTGTAACATTTATGCTTTAAGTAGAAGGATTGTAGTCGTGTTAAACCAAGGGTAAAGCTTATGACAGAAAAAGAATTTATTTTGAACACAATAGAACAGATCAGGTTCCTGGTACCATTTACAGAATTTTAAATTATAGGGTTTTTGCTTAAGGTTCAGCAAGTTGGTGGCAAAACAAACAGAACTCAGTATTGGCTTTTAAAGTCCTCTTCACTGCAGAAGCTAGCCTTTTCACATATAACCAGATGCCACTTTTCTTATTGTCCTTTGTCACTCAGAGCAATAGAAAAACAAACTTTACTTCTTCTATGGCAAAAATATCTTCACTCAGCCATAATTCTCTCTAGGCTGCACTTTCAGGTGAAGAACCATACTTAGATTATGAAATAAGCATTCAGTGTCCTCAAGACACTTATAGCAGGCTTCTCTTATAAACAGACAGGAGCAAAGCACAAACTCTTCCAGCAGCTAATTAACTCTTTCTCCATTGTAGAGTTTCAACACAGCTGACACAGAAGCATGAATCACAGCCTTACTTCATTAGCTTATGCTGCAGTAAATGCCTCCTTTCAAAACACACAGGAATTTACTTTCTCACTGCATAGCTCTGAGGATACTTCAGCAAGAGGAACAGTTCTTTCCAGGCTGGCCTTTCTTCAGACACTTTAAGTCTAGAGCTTGGCATAAAGAACAATCCATCAACATATCTTCTTCTGCCCCTAGCTCTGACATTGGTTCACCCAATTCCATAGGTTCTGACTCACCCACGTGATTGGAGTGCCCTGCTGACAACCTCTCTGGTGGCCTGAAAGCTTCTCTCCTTCCTGGCTCCCACCTTTGTTGCAAACATAATTCAGGGAAATCGCCTCTCTCAGCAATGGGTAGCTCAGCCTGTCTCCAGAGGTTAGCACCTGCTCTGGCTTCTCCAGCATTCCATCGTCCTTGCTGCTCTGAAGTCTGTCCTCTGCAATCACTCCTCTTCCAGCTCCTTCTCCTTCTGCTCCTCTCTCCATAATTTAACCAAGGTTTATACTCACTGGGATCCAACCCCACCTCTTTCTCTCCCAGGTGTTTGTAATCCCCCTGCCTTCTGACATCAGGATAATCAGTGCTATTATTAGAGTGAGGGTTTTTGTCCTGGTGCTTGCAATCTATCCTTCTCACACTGTCAAGCATTTCCTGGAACTTGTTCCAGCTGGGTTTTTTCTGCCTTTGAACTGTGGCTCTGGCCTTTTGACCCTGCACACCTAACAGAGGCCCCTTGATTAAGGTGAATTCCTTAGGCTGTTCACCTCCCCCATGCTCAAAATGGTTGACTTTGCCACAGTATCGCCTCACGGCCCTTTGACAGAAGGCTTTACCCACGTTCCTGAGGACATGGATCCCCTAACTGAAGTGGTTGGAGCGCATGGCAGACATCAGTGGAGGGGCTGGGTCATGGCCTGGTGGCAATTAAGAGCTCTGTCAATGCTTTGAAATGACTTGATGGATCTGACCTCCCTTCTGGTTGGGTTTGTCTTCAATAGCTGTACCTGATCTAAGTGTCACCAGTTCCCAGGCTATTGTAGTATTAATACTTTGTATGACTCATAGGTTAGCTGCTGATGTTGTTAGTGAAGCCACATACCTGTTATTGACTGTATGATAGAGGGGTGTGAGGGTGGTGAGGAGGGGGGGAAGGGAGGGAGGGGGGGAAGAGGGATTGTTGAAGGTTTGTATTGTGTGAAAGTTTATCATCAATAAAAAGTGGAAAAAAAGTGCCATACAAAACTAAACTGGGGACCAGGAATCTGCCTGAAATAGTCCTCAATGGATCTTAATGCTAGAAATGAACTGTCCATCTTAATATTTCAGATGGAACATGGTTTGCCACATTTTCACGGTAAACTTCATGTATGCAGTCAATTTGGAATTTTGTCCATTTCAAAGCAAATTATCCAAAGGTGTGGGATGCTATCAAAAGCATTCTTATAGTCAATCCATAATCCACTGAGGTTTCTGTTCTTAGCACTGGCTATGACAACATTATTCAGCATTAACTGATCTTTAGTACTATAAGCTCCTTTCTTATTGTTCTTCTGTTCTATTGCCTTGATGTTGCTGGAATGTAGTGAGCACCTTATAAACTGGCAGGCAAGTTACTGCCCTGTAATTTTTAGGAAACAGAAATGAGAGAAGTCTACACAAAGCGCAAAGCAGAAATGACACAACAGAACGTCAAGAAATCAAATAGTAACTTCAATTAAAATGTATTCACCATGACTAGACATGGCAGTGCTTTGGCAAAAACATGCCTGCATCAGGGGGTCAAGCGTCATTACTCGCCTGTAACAGGTGATCTCCGGGAACAGAAGGAATTTAGTCTTCACATATGTGGGTATCGCGTCTGTACCGACGGAGCCCACGCAGGAACACTTTTGGGAGCATCCCACAGCGCCTGCGTGCTGCCTTACCGCCTTTCCCACTGTCCCTCTTTAGTTGAGTTTATAGCTGAGACAAAGGAGAGAGGGAGAGAGAGATAGAGAGACAACCCCTAGGGGAGGTGGGTGGGTTGTGAAGACTAATCCACTAATCATACTGTGTACTGTGTGCTGTGAACTGTACCTCTTCCACTAATCATCCTGTGTATTGTAAATTCTGGCCAGTACAGCCACTCTATTTCTCTGTTGGAATACCGCTGCTGATCGCTGGAAGTAGCGGGATATAAGTGTACACTAAATAAATAAAATAAAAATAAATAAATAAATTCCTGCTGTTCCCAGAGATCACCTGTTACAGGTGAGTAACTACGCTATCTCCAGGAACAAGCAGGAATGTAGTCTTCACATATGGGGACTCCCTAGCTGAAGATGCCAGGGAGATGGCCCCAGGAAGCTGCAACCCAATGTAAGATGGGCCATGCTTCCTCCCATGGATCTCTGGCATCCCACCAGGGATGGTGGGTAGGAGTTGAATTAAGTCTGAAAGAGATGTTGAAGAACAGCCTGGCCAAACAAAGCATCCCGGCAGGAGTCCTTGTCTAGGCAATAGTGGGCTGTAAAGCACAGTTACTTACCTGTAACAGGTGATCTCTGGGAACAGCAGGAATAAGTCTTCACATATGCAGTATCGTAGGTACCGACAGAGCCTGCGCGGGAACACTTTTGGGAGCATCCCACCATGCCTGAGTGCTGCCTTCCCGCCTTTCCCAACTGCCTCTCCTCAGTTGAGTTTTAAAGTTGAGACAAAGAGAGATAGATAGAGAGATACAACTCCTAGGGGAGGTGGGTGGGTTGTGAAGACTTATTCCTACTGTTCCCAGAGATCACCTGTTACAGGTAAGTAACTGTGCTATCTCCAGGAACAAGCAGGAATGAGTCTTCACATATGGGGACTCCCAAGCTAAGATGCCTGAAGGAGGCCCCAGCATGTTGCAATCTAAAGATGGGCCATGCTTATCCCTTAAAACCTCAGGCATCCAAGGGATGGAGGTTAGGAGTTGAACTAGAAAAGAAAAAGAGATGCTGTGAAACAGCTTAACTAAACAAGGTAGCCAGAGGGGAGTCCTTGTGTAAATCATATTATTAGAAAAATGTTGAATCTTAATTATCTAATGTGGATCTCTCTGAAATATTGCAAAATATTTTTTGGGGGTAATAAGGGTCTGTGGTTGAGAGCCAGATCATTATCCTCAGAGAAATTCCCCCAATGTGAAGTCAAGGGAAAAAAATAATTTTGCAGTACAGGAAGAGATGAGAAGTCCTCATGGCCAGAACTAACCCTAGAAGAAGTACTGGGGGAGTTCAATGAGGTTGGACTTTTGAGAATAGACAAAGCTTCTGTAAAGTCCAAAAAATTGAACTTCTTGTTCTTGGGGTAGAATAAGGTCCTAGGAAGAGTGGAGATAATCTGACTGGTCTGGATGAAAAGGTAGAAATACCCTTTGCAGAAAAAAGGGGATAGGTCTTTAAGACCCGCTTTATTCCAATGAAAGAGAAAGATATTTGTACTAGGCGTTGAGCCTCCAATTTTTTGAAGATCAGTAAAAGTCTTTGTAAGTGATGTCACTTATGATGAAGACTTTACATGTAGAGCTTCAGGTGTGACGTAACCTAAAAGGTAACGGTAAAAGAAGGTATTTGGTAAAATACCATAGAAATTGGTTGTCCACTGAGTTTATGGTATGCTGGGGCAGCATTAATATGGACAGTAGACAAATCTTTCAAAGTCAGATGATGTATAGAGATTGACGCAACAAGAAGGATTAAGACCTACTTGAGAATCTTGATGGAGAATCTCTGTCTGGTTAAATATGGAAGAACTATAGAGAAAGTTTCATGGAAACTGGTAATATGTTCTTCACTTACAGGGATAGGATTAGACTTCTTGAAAAGATCTAGCCCCTGAATAACCAGGTCTCGAGACGTACGTGAATGATTGCAGAGGAGATCCTTAGTCTTAAGACAGCAAGTCTGGATCCTTCTACAATTTCAATTAGTAGCTGGAGAAAGACGCAATATAAGGGGATACCATGTTTGCCTCTTTATGAGGGCAATATGAGTATCATGCGTTCTCCTGTTTAACATAAGCTACCATGAAGTATAGGAAATTAGAAGGAGAGTAGTAAATAAGGACCAACTGCAGTGAAAAAAATGCATCCCTGTTGAGGAAGTTCCAGTGAGATGTGGAACAACCAGGGAATTGTGCAATTTTCTACACTTTCACGTGGTCTAAAACCCTGGTTATCTTTTCTTAAAAGGAAATTAAGGAATATGGTAAAAGTAGGAAAAAAAACAGTCATGTAGGAACATGACTGGTAGAGTCTACCAGCTGAAACCCTTATTAACTATCTGGCCAGCTACCTATTAGGAGTAGCTCTGAGGCTCTCTGGCAAAGGCCCACAGTTGCAGAGCTTTGTTGTAGAATTGCAGAGAGCATGTTGTAGGTTGCTTAGATCTGACTGTTGAATTGCCACTGTGCAACCTAATCTATTCTGTTGGAGCCAAGAGAACTAAACGTGGCTAAGAATAGTAGACAGGCCTGATGCCTGCAACAATAAATAGTGAAAATGAGTTCTGGATCTCCTTTGGACTTATCTGTTAAGGCAGCATAAAAGTTAGGTCCCATAGGTTGGAGAGGACCGACACACATAATTTGGAGTAGTAATACCCAATTTCTGTCCGAACAGCTGCCTTAAAAGATATATGAGAAGTAGATGAACTGCAAAAAAGGGAGAAAACTCTGTATGGAAACTAGTTACTGGAATAGGTTTTGAAGAAAAACCTATGGCTTAGAGGATAAGCCCTCCAGTTGATTAGTAGTACTCTTAAGACTGAATGTCTGGACTAAGAGGGATAGAAATTAATACAGAGTTGAGAAGACTTACAATTTAGTAAGTCTTTGAAGGGATAGGGTCCCCTTGCAGTTAAAATTATGAGATATCCTCGTACAGGAAAACTGACAAGGTAAAAGGTATAGTTCACCCTGTTAGTTGTTAGTTCTCCTTTTTGTTTTAAAAGGAGAAACCTGTTATCTCTGGGGTATGATAGTCCTTAATAGCTCTTAGCTAGAAGGATAGATTTCTCTTGTAGCAAGAGATTCATGCCCAGAGCCGAGGATTGAGTCAATGTATGACTGATATCTCAGCATGGATGAGATGACTTTTAGATGCTTCTGTTGAAAAGAAGTAGGTTCAAGTTCTAAACCTCACACAGAAAAAGTGAATAAAATATCAGAAACCCTGCGATTGCTGGGTTTGCTGAGCCTGTTGAGGTTTTGATTTTCTTAGTCTGGTGTGGTGTTGCCCATCTTTGGAAACATCTGTCGAATGGGTAGAAGATGGATAAAACTTTTTCCCCTTGGGGGAATAAAGCTTTTTATGAGATTTTTTATTAGCTGGGATAGAGGAGAGTTTGGACAATCCTCTGAAAGAAACAGCATCAGTGCTTAACTGATTAGCTTGAAATAAAGCCTCCTTGTTGAAGAGATTTTCACCAGTACAAGAAGTATTTCCCAGCCTTTCCTGAACCCATCTGTCCAAGTCAGAAACTTGGAGCCAGGCTAAGAGTCGTGCTCCTATGGCTATAGCAGAAGTTCTGCTAATAGACTCAAAACAGTCCAGGGAAGCACGATTAAGAAACCTAGAGATATTTTGAGCATGATTGACTAATAAGGAATAGTCTGCTCTTTTATGCTCTGGAAGAAAAGGGGTTCAAAAACTTTAAGTTCTTTGTGACCTCTTCAAGAGATAATTCCATATAGAAAATATATGAGATAATTTTTGCTGAAAGCATGGATGCCTGGAAGCATCGACGTCCAAAGGCATCTAAAGTCCTAGACTCACGAGCTGGCGGATAAGAAGAGTGCTTCTTTGCACTCTTAATACGCCTCATTGCTGATTCTACAACAATAGAATGATGAGGAAGTTGAATCTTTTGAAAACCTGGAGAAGGTGGCACCTTGTACATAGTGTCAAGTGTCAAGTGTCTTGGAATGTGGGGATACCGTTAAAGGAGTTTCCCACATTCTTAACAGTAGATCTTGTAAGATCTGATGCACAAGAAGCATGATCACCTCATCTGGAATCCAGGGAAATTGCAGTGTCTATGAATTCCCCGGTAAGGATTCTTTACCAGGTATAGAAATGGCAAGTAGGTTTGCCATATCAAGCAGAAAAGCTTGAAAAGAAATCTCCCCCGAAGAGGACTCTTTAAAATGAGGGGTAAAGGCTAGACTTGAAGAAAAATCAGCCTTGGTACAGATGGATTCATCCCAGTCATTGGGATCGGAAGACTGAAAAGGATGAAGCATCGGATTTTCTTTAAAGCGATGTCTTTGGTACCGGCCGAGGTTGGTACCGAATCTTCCATGCTAGAGATCAATTCCAGGCTCGGCATCGAGGGAAGCGATTCTGTCGAAGTAAGCATGGACGGTTCCGACACCGATGCCGATGTCGATACCGGTACCAAAGGCAATACTGATACTCAAGGAACAGTCTGCAGCAACTCTAACGGTACCGAAGTAGCCGAGAGTGCTAGACTACGTTCATCAGTGAGGAGTGTTTCGTCCATCACCATAGCCGATGCCGGGGTGTCGGTACCGCCCGAAGCAGCCACAACCACCGAGCATGGCCCAGGTATGTTCATCGAGGTAAGAACCTCGGGAACAACCCGGAGCCCCGTTAATGCTTTGGAGCCCAAAGACTCCCGCTGGGGCTTTATTGCCAAGATGTCCTCGAGGGCAAGGCCGAAGCCATCTCGATGCTGAGAAGGAGATCTACAACTCGAGGACTGGCTAGTCTTTACAGACTTTTGTTTGGTTACCTGATCCTGTGAAGAAGATATTCTAGCTGGTAACATCAAAGGGGATGTGAACCGGGTATCGAGTTCTGCTCGATTCTGAAGACTTCTTCTGCTTGAGTTCCAGCAGGAGACACACTCCAGAGGGCAATGGTCAGGACCTAAACATTTTAGACACCAAGTATGAGTGTCTGAAAAAGTATCTGTACCGCCACACTTTGAGCATTTCTTAAGGATAGTGGCTGGCTTTTCCATAATGGAAGGGTAGAGGCCTAGTGGCCTAGAAACCGTCAGGCACTAAACAGGAAAAAATTTCTAAGGAAAGAAGAAATTCTTCAAGAAAAAGAAAGAAAAGTACCGGCGGTACCGGTAGCGTCAAGGGAAGGCAGACGCGACCACAAAAAAGTAAAAAAATAAAAAGAAGAATTTTCTGCGGTGACAGGAATACGTCCTGCCGGCTCCGCGGAAAACGGAAAACTGAGGAGAGGCAGTTGGGAAAGGCGGGAAGGCAGCACGCAGGCGTGGTGGGATGCTCCCAAAAGCATTCTGATTGGACGCTGGGGAGCGTTCCCGAGCAGGCTCAGCCGGTACCGACGATACCCCATATGTGAAGACTCATTCCTGCTTGTTCCTGGAGATAGGTATGTACCGAAGCCCAAGTGGCTGCTCGACAAATGTCATTGATAGATACAGAGCGAGGCTGCCATGGCTCTCACATTGTGAGCTGTGACATGGCCTTCAAGAGGAAGACCCTTACTCTCATAGTCAAAGGATATGCATTGTGCAATCCAGTTAGACAGAGTTCTTCTGGAAACTGGAAGTCCCAACTGACTAGAATCAAATGCAACAAAGAGTTGAGAAGACTTTTGATGTTGCTGTGTTCTTTGTAGGTAAAAAGCTAAAGCTCTTTTACAGTCCAAGTTATGAAGGTTCCTTTCTGCATTGGACTCATGAGGCCTCGGAAAGGTAAACCGCTTGGTTAAAATGGAAAGGGGAAACCACCTTTGGCATAAAGTATGGATGAGTCCTAAGAACGACCGTATCATGGTGAAATCTCGTATAAAGAGAAACAGCCACTAGAGCTTGCAGCTCACTAATGCAGCATGCAGAGGTGATTACAATTAGGAAGATGACTTTCCAGGAAAGGAATTTCAGAGATGTAGTGGCTAAAGATTCAAAGGGCAGTTTCATGAGCTGCCCAAGAACAAGATTCAAATCCCATGCCACCGGTGGTGGTCTAATGGGAGGTTTTGTTAATAGAAGACCTCTCATAAATCTTGTTATAAGTGGATGAGAGGAAATAGGTTATCCATTTAGAGGCCTGTAGGAAGCTGCAATAGCACTAGATGGACTCTTACTGAATTGGTCTTAAGACCAGTATTTGATAAATGAAGGAGGTACTCCAGTACCCATTCCAGAGGTATGGCAAGGGGGTTAAGTCTCTTTTGAGAACACCATATGGTAAAGCGTTTCCACTTAAAGGCGTATGATCGTCTTGTGGAAGGTCTTCTAGAAGACTGTAGGATATCTTTTACCTGTTGAGAAAGGTTGAGATCCTGAAGGTTTAGGCTTTCAGCAACCAGGCCCTGAGATGCAGGGACTGGGGATTTGGGTGCCTTAGCGTCCCGTTCTCTTGGGAGAGAAGATCTGGAGAACATCCTAACTCCCGAGGTGCAGCTTTAGAGAGATTTAGAAGCAGAGGATACCACGTTTGCCATGGCCAATGTGGAGCTATGAGAATCATACAATCTCTGTCTCTCTGAAGCTTGAATAGTGTTTTGGGGATGAGGGGAATGGGTGGGAAGGCATAGAGGAAGTCTCGACTCCAGTGAAGGAGGAAGGTGTCCCTTGCCTGACAATTTCGAGCTGGAATTCTGGAACAGAACCAGGGAAGTTTGGCATTCAGTGGACTTGCAAAGAGGTCTATATCTGGGGTTCCCCAGATTTTAAATATTTGGGCAACCTGGTCTGAGTGGAGACCATTCGTGTTGCAGCAGTACTCGGCTGAGTTTGTCTGCACAAAGGTTTTGTATGCCTGGAAGATATCCCACAAGGCGGTGAATTTGATGCTCTCTGGCAAGGGCCCATAGTCGTAAAGCTTCGTTGCATAATGACAGAGAGCCGGTTCCGCCCTGTTTGTTCACGTAGAACATGTCTACTTGATTGTCCATCTGGACTAAGACTGTCTTGTAGCTGAGCTGGGCTTGGAATACTCGAAGAGCAAGGAAGATTGCTCTGAGTTCCAGGAGGATTATGTGAAGACAAGCCTCCTGTGGAGACCAGGTACCTGGGTAGAGAGATCGTGCAGGTGGGCCCCCCATCCCACCTGTGATGCATCTGTTAGAGTGGCCTGGAATATGGGTTGCTGGAAAGGAGAACCCACCAGAAGGTTCTCCAGTGATTGCCACCATTGGAGGGACGAAACAAGACGACGTGAGTTTGTTATTTTGTCCGAGAGGTGACCTGTGGCCTGTGTCCACTGAGTGGATAGGGTCCACTGGTCTGCTCGCATGTGGAGGCGAGCATAGGGAGCCACATATACAGTGGATGCCATATGTCCCAGTAGTTGGAGCATTTCTCGAGCAGTCAGGTAAGTCTTCACTGCTGCTTGGGAAGCTAGCTGCACTAAGCACAGACAGCGGGGTTGTAGAAGGAAAGCTCTTGACTGTCTGGTATCTAGACAAGCTCCTATGAATTCTAAGGACTGAGTAGGAGCAAGATGGGATTTCGGGAGGTTTATGACCAATCCCAAATATTGAAGGATTCGCATTATGCAGAGCTGGCTTTTGGAGCCGTGGGGGCTCGAATGAGCCAGTCGTCTAAGTAAGGGAAGACGAATATCCCTAGAGTTCACAGGAATGCAGCTAGTACTGCAATGCATTTCGTGAATACTCTTAGTGCCGAAGCCAGACCAAAGGGAAGAACATTGTATTGGAAGTGCTTTCCCTGGAAAAGGAACCGCAGGAATTTCCTGTGATCTGGATGGATGAGAATATGAGTATATGCATCCCTTATATCTAGAGAACAAAGCCAATCTTGACTTTGAAGGTATGGCAGAAGAGTTCCTAGAGAGATCATTTTGAATTTCTCTCGGAACAGATATTTGTTCAATTCTCTGAGGTCTAAAATGGGTCTGTCCCCTCCTGTTTTCTTTGGGATAAGAAAATAGGGGGAGTAGAACCCTGTACCCTGATGTAGAATGAGTACTTCTTCTATTGCTCCTAGAGCAAGGAGTGTTGTGACCTCCTGACCTAAGAGAATGTTGACAGGGGTCTGAGAATTGAACTGTCTTACAATTGTAGGAGGGGGCATGCTTTGAAAATGAAGCTTGCACCCCTCTCGTACAATGGACAAAGTCCAATTTTCTGCTATTATTTGGTGCCATCTATTGGCAAAATGACAACCTGCCAGGGATGGCTAAGGGTTCTGGACCGTTCAGGGGCAGGAAGGCTAAGTTCTCTAGGTAGGAGTCAAAGCCCCTGAGGAGGCTGAGCCTGTGGAGCTGGCTGAGCTCTTGGCCCTTTTGGCTTCTTTTGTCGTCTAGTTTGTTGCTGCTGTCCCTTTTGGGCAGCCTGAACGGGACCGTGCCCCTGCTGAGCATAAGATAAAATTTCCCTTTTTTTTTTTTTTTTTTGCTGAAAAAATTGTTTTTTTTATAGGATTTCCTTTTGGCTGGGTTGGCTGTAGATTTTGACAATCTATCCAGGGTGATACTGTCAGTATCTATTTCATTAGCCTTTTCCTGCCAATTCTTGCCAAAGAGATTTTCTCCTGTGCAAGGGATATTTCCCAATTTATCTTATACCCAAAGTTCCAAGTCGGATGCCTGAAGCCAGGCAATCCGACGTGCACCAATGGCAATAGCAGAGGTTCTGCTGATGCATTCAAAGCAGTCAAAGGCTGCACAGTTTACAAACTTGGAAACATCCTGAGCATGTCTGACAAGATTAAGAAAGTGTTGTCGTTTATCATCAGGAAGAAGGGGGCTCATAAGCTCCAAGTCTCCTGTAACCTCTTTGAGGAACATTCCCATATATAGTATATAGGAGCTGATCCTGGCTGAGAGCATGGAGGCTTGGAAGCAGAGTCCTGCACTCACGGCCTGGAGGATTGGAAGCATGCCTCTTTGCACTCTTCATCCTATGCATAGCCGATTCTACTACCATTGAATGGTGTGATAACTGAGTTTTTTGGAAGCCAGGACAAGGTGGAACTCGATAAATTGTATCGAGCCTCCGAGAGTGAGGAGATGTGGTTAAAGGTGTTTCCCACATCCTCAGGATAAGATCATGTAGGATCTGATGAATAAGCAGAGTAGCTGCTTCCCTGGGAGCCTTAGGGTATTGAAGGATTTCCAATTCCTGTGCCCTAAGTTCCTTTTCAGGAGTTACTGTGATTGCAAAGCCTCGAGCCACATCACGAATAAAATCCTGAAACGACATGTCCTCTGGAGGAGACATTCTGCGTTGGGGAGAAGATGATGGTTCCTCTGGAAGAAGTACTCTGGTATCGGCAGAGTCATTAGAATCACTGGAATCGGAAGATTCGAAATATCTCTGATCCCGGTGTTCATGCAGAGCACGGTACCGGCATCGATCGAAGTCGGTATCGAGGTGTCTCGGTACCGATCTGTCGATGCCGGTGATAGACTCAAGACTCGGCATGGGGGGGGGGGGTATACCCACCGAAGCCGGTGCCTGTTGAACCATCTGAAGCGGTCTCAATTGGACTGAAGCCATGAGAAGAGCTGCCAGACTGCGTTCGATAGCGAGAAACCTCTGATCTATCGACGCTGCCGATGCCTGGGTGTCGGTACCAGTAGAAACGGCCGGAAACCCAGAGCATGGCACCAGTAGTTCTGCCAAGGTGGAGGCCTCAAGAACATCCTGGAGCCTCGTTAGTGCTTTGGAAGCCGAAGCCTCCCGCAAGGGCTGTTTTGTCTGTGAAGTCTCCTTAAGGGCAACGCTGATGGCCTCTCGATGCCTAGAAGGAGATCTACCCTTTGAGGACCGGCTAGATTTATATTTAGTTACCTGAGATCCATGGAAGGAAGATGAGGCTTTGGAAGACGTCGATGCAATGAACATCGCATCTGAAGCAAAAAGGGTACCGAGTTTTGCAGCTCTATTCCGCAGGCCCCTTTTAGTCATCTTCCTACAGGAGAGGCACTCTGATGGAGAATGGCCAGGGCCTAAACATTTAAGATACCAGTCACGGGTGTCAGTGACGGATATGATATCCCCACACTTAGAACATTTTTTTAAAACCAGTAGCTGGCTTTTCCATTATTAAGGAAAATGGGCCTAGTGCCCAAAATGGCGCCTAGCACTGAGGAAAAAGTTTCTGAAGAAAAATACCTCAGAACTATATATATATATTTTTTTTTTTTTTAAGAAAAGAAGAAAGAAGAACCGGCGGTACCGGTAGGCGTTGAACAAAGGCAGACGCGACCAAAAAAAAAAAAGAATAAAGAAGGAATTTTCTGCAGTGACAGGGTATGCGACCAGTCGACTCCGCAGAAAACGAAGAACTAAAGAGGGACAGTGGGAAAGGCGGGAAGGCAGCACGCAGGCACTGTAGGATGCTCCCAAAAGCGTTCCTATTGGACGCTCGGGAGTGTTCCTGTGCAGGCTCCATCGGTACCGACAATACCCACATATGTGAAGACTACATTCCTGCTTGTTCCTGGAGATTGCAAAATCTTCAAAAGTAAACATATAAAGACATGTAATCATCATCATAATACAGAAACATATTCAAGACACATGAATAAATAGTCAAGTATATAAAAGTATAAATAAGTAATTGATACATACCAAGAAGTAAAAGCCTGAGCACAATTATAATAAAAGCAAAATAAAGGGGGAAAAGGAAAAATAAGCAGCATAATAAATTCCAGTGGTACCACTATGAAACCCTGGTATAAAAAAAATATACAAAACTGTGACAGAAAACCAACCACCACAAAGCATCTCGAAAAGCATCTTAAAATCATCTGTAATACCTGAAGATTGGAGGATGGCCAACATAACGCCAATTTTTAAAAAGGGTTCCAGGCGTGATCCGGGAAACCACAGACCGGTGAGCCTGATGTCAGTACCGGGAAAAATGGTAGAAACCATCATAAAGAACAAAATTGCTGAACATGATAGTCATGGCTTAATGGGACACGAACCGGGACAAGAATTTTTTGTATATATCAAGAGAATATCTTCATATCACACGAAAATGCTAAGTACAATTTGTTATAATTCATGAACTGTGTTCGGTTGCATGTGATATGATTTTTTATCAACATTAGCCGTTGATGTTAACCGGCACACAACTGGGGAGATCACAGTACCCAGAATTAAGTGCCAGAAGGTTGGTTCTGAGGCTCTTGTTGTTTAATCCTACGTTACTGAACGCGAATAAGATATTGAATGTGGATTCTTGGTGTTACTTTGAGTAATCATTCAGTTATACTAGACCCTGAGTGAGTTATGGCTTAATGGGAGACAGTCAAAATGGCTTTAGACAAGGAAGATCTTGTCCTACTAAAGTGCATTTGGACTTTCAGAAAGCCTTTGACAAGGTCCCTCATCAGAGACTTTTGGAAAAACTAAAGAGTCATGGGATAGGAGGCAGTGTAGTATTGTGGATCAGGAACTGGTTAAAAGATAGAAAGCAGAGGGTAGGGTTAAATGGCCAATTTTTCCCAATTGAGAAAGGTGAATAGTGGTGTACCCCAGGGATCTGTGCTGGGTCCGCTGCTTTTTGACATATTCATAAATGACATGGAAAAGGGAACAACGAGTGAGGTTATCAAATTTGCAGATGACAAAACTATTTAAAGTTGTTAAAACCCATGAGGATTGTGGAAAATTGCAAGAAGATCTTGATAAATTGGAAGACTGGGCATCAAAATGGCAGATGAAATTTAATGTGGACAAGTGCAAAGTTATGCACCTAGGAAAGAACAACCCAAACTATGGTTACACGATGCAAGGTTCCATATCAGGATCCACCACCCAGGAAAAAGATTTAGGTGTCATTGTGGATAACATGCTAAAATCCTCCGCCCAGTGTGCAGCAGCAACCAAGAGAGCTAATAGAATGCTAGGGTATCATAAGGAAAGGAATGGAAAATAAAACAAAGGATATTATAATGCCTCTGTATCTTACCATTGTGCGACCGCACCTTGAATATTGTGTGCAATTCTGGTTGCCGTATCTTAAAAAGGATATAGCATTATTAGAAAAGGTTCAGAGAATAGCCACCAAAATGGTAAAGGGGATGGAAGAAAGGCTAAAAAGGTTAGGGCTCTTTAACCTGGAAAAGAGACGGCTGAGGGGAGATATGATAGAAGTCTATAAATTAATGAACGGAGTGGAAGGGTAAACGTAGATCGATTGTTTACGTTATCAGAATATAGAAAGACTAGGGGACATGCAATGAAGCTACAGGGTAAACTATTTAAGACAAATAAGAGAAAATATTTTTTCACTCAACATGTAATCAAACTCTGGAATTTGTTATCGGAGGATGTAGTAAAGGCTGTTAGTGTAGCTAGGTTTAAAAAAGCTTTGGACAAGTTCCTGGAGGAAAGATCCAGAAACCATTATTAAAAAGGGACCCAGGATATCAATGTTTGACCCAATACAAGCATTGTGGAACCTGTGTCTTTTGGGGAAACTTCTAGGTACTTGTGACTTGGATTGGCCACGGCTGGAAACAGGATATTGGGCTTGATAGAACTTGGTCTGATCCAGTATGGCGTATCTTATGTTCTTATGTTTTAAATATAGTAGAGCACTGTCTTCAACATCAACATACATTTGCAGATCTACGTTGGAGGGTAATTGATTCCATTCCTCTGGATCCCCGGGGTGGTGATGGGGAGCAAACACTTCAACGCTGTGAACAACAGTGGATTTTTCGGCTCCAAACAGTACTACCTACGGGATTGAATTTAGAATGTGATTGGTGGAGTTTACTTTGACCATGTCTTGCTCCCCTTCTTGGATTTTAATGAAGTCACGTCATTCAGTTTCTTCCTCCCCCTTTTTTCTGGTGACGTTTTTGCTGAGGTTTTTTGTGACTTTTTTGACACGTTTTTGGTGACGTTTCCTTTTCAGCAGCCATTCAGAGCTTTCTTTGGTGCTTTAAATTGCCTGTTGAATTTGGCGTTTTTTAAGGGCGCGTATATTGATGGAATCAGCTTGATACAGGGCCCTTTTTGGGCTCGAAACATGCATGTCGCTGCTCTGCTATTTTGCTGCCCTTTTGGTTCAATATCAGATAAGTGATTTTCACTACTATTCCTTTTGTGCTATTTAATTTTGAAAATAAAAAAAGGCTTCTGCCGACGCGGAGAGGGGAGTTTTTCCTCTCCCCGTCTCAGGTCGGCGGATCCCGACAGAAAAACTGTTTGAATAAGATGTTATTTTGTTACTTTGAATAAGGTTTGTTAGTTAATCGGATTCACAGGCATTATATATGTTTTGACTTTTTTCCTTGTGCTTATGTTTTAAATGGCCAAACAAACAAAAAATCCTTATCCACATATCACTTATCACAAGCTTAGTAAATCTTTGTAAGCAAAACATTTAAAAACCAAAATACATGAGACATTAAGGGTCCCTTTGGTTCACAAGGCTCAGAAACAGAAACTACACTCCAGTAACACTCAGGGAAACCAACCAATCAATCCCTGCAAACCAAAGTGTTGAATCACCACCAACCCCAATATAAGGACAAAGGGAAGCATTCAAGCACATTACCATCTGGAACCCCACAATGATGATGTCCCCTTGAATGAACCATCATCACAAACATACATACCTCAATCGCACTCTCCACATACTACCCGCTTAACCATAGGCCTGATAAATGCAAGATCAATATGCAACAAAACAAACACTATTACAGACTACATCTATGAAAACAACTTTGACATCCTATGCATTACTGAATCATGGCTCAAGAGTACAGACGAGGTAATACTGAACCAAATAACACCACCAGCATTCACAGTTTAAAACGTCCCCAGAACCCACAAACGAGGCGGCGGAGTATTAATCCTTGCCAGATCAGAATTAAGGCTCAAGACATCATCCTCCAAAAGCTCCAAACACTGTGAATTCATCAACACTGAAAACAAACATCTATCCATCTGCCTAATATACCAACCCCCCCAATGCCCCAACAGAGGACACATCCAACATCCTGGACATGATATATGCAGCTAACTCACCACACAAGACTCATTGCCCTAGGAGACCTAAACCTCACATCTGCCTCAACAACTGAATTCGTATTTCACAAAGTAATGGAATCCATTCAACTCAAGCAAATCTTATCGGACCCATCTCATCGCTCTGGCTCTACACCAGACCGCATATTCGTTTCAACCAACACCCTAGATAAAGGTCTCATACCACCACCTAAACCTACACCAATACCATGGTCAGATCACCATGCCATATCATTTGACCTCCACCTCAATACCGAACAGGCAGCTCAGAAAATGGAACAGCCAACAAGACACTTCAAAGCTTTTAACAAAGAGCAATTCCTCAAAGATACCGCGCAGTCTCTCCCCCAAGATTTCACTGACCTGGATGAAGCCTTCAACTCATGGAATACCACCATATTTGCTGCATCTAATAACTCGTATGAATTCACACCACAACAAAAACAGGACCAGATCTACACCATGGTACTCTAACACAATAAGACAAACCAAAAGAAAATTAAGGCAACTGGAACGTCGCTGGAGACACAACAAATCAGAAGCTACACTGAAATGATACCAGGAGATGCAAAAAGCTTACAATAACCTAACAAACAATACCACACAAACCTTGTACTGAAAGCCTGTAATAAACCTAAAGAACTCTTCAACATCATTCATATCCTAACAAAGGACCCAACAATGGAAGATGAAAGCAAAATGCACCCACAAACCTTTGCTGATTACCTAACAGCCAAGAACAGCACCAACACAGACCATAAGAAAAGCCCCCTTAAGGACACACCAGCAATAGATGGCTCTACAACTACCAATCAATGGAAGAACTTCAGCATTCCATGAACAAAACAAATAGAACAAACCATCACTGCTCTAAAACCTACTACCTCTCCATCGGAACCCTGCCTGGTAACTTGGATTAAATCCACCAAAGATGAACTCAACACATTCATCCAAAAGATAGTGAGCACCTCTCTCACCCAGGGCTACATGCCAAAAGCCCTCAAGCAATCTACTATCCGCCCCATTCCTAAATCTACCTCATCCAACAGTACCGACCCTTCAACCTACCACCCAATATCCAGCCTCCCATTCCTGGCTAAAATAACTGAAAAAATTGTAGAGACAGCTCCAAGATCACATTGACGAATTTGCCCCACTAGATCCCCACCAGCACGGATTCCGTACAAAACACTACTCATATCTATTCAATAACATAATCAAAGGAATAGACAAGATAAAGCAGGGCTTCCTGCTAATATTTATCAATATATCATTGGCATTCGATACAGTTTCTCATCACATCCTATTGAAGCGCCTAACGGAGATTAGACTACAAGATACCACAATTAAATGGTTCCAATTATACCTTGAAGATAGACAACAGAGAGTAAAATCTGGGAACCTAACCTCAGAACCCTACAAGACTACTCAAGGAGTTCCCCAAGGCTCATCATTATCAGCTCTACTCTTCAACATCTGTATTCAGCCCTTATGCAAAATATTTAACAAACACAAGATACAATACGCCATATATGCTGACATCGTGGCATATACCCCTATTCAACTGGACTCCCCAGACTATACCACTATATCAACCTGCATTCAAGAAATAACAACCTAGCTAACAACAACTTAATCAGCAACATTAAAAAAAACTGAAGCAATTATCACCAGAGACTCCACATGCATTCCTCCTACTGCTATCAACATATCCAATACACTGATTACAATATAAAGACAAAGTCAGATACCTTGGAGTGATCCTAGACAAGCAACTCACCCTCCAACCACACATATTAACAAGATATCCAGAACAGCCTTCTTCAAACTCGCAACACTCCTGAGACTAAAATCCTCCTCAATAAAGAACATTTCTGTACAGTATGCCAGACCATCATTACACCTCTACTAGACTATTGTAATATGCTATTCCAAGGGCTGCCTAAACAACCCGTCCCCTACAAGTAGTCCAGAACACTGCTGCCTGCATTATTACTGGTGCTTCAATACAAAACCATATAACTCCAATACTACAAGATCTACACTGGCTACCAATCTCATCACGGGCAAAATATAAATCAGCGCTCACCATCTTCAAAATTAAAAACATCTCAGCAGGAATACTACATGAACTCAATGGAACCAAAACAAGCAAAAGACCAAACAGAAACAGCACCAAAAACAATATACCAACACCTACTCTATTCACAAGAACAAACAAATTCACATCCGTGCGAGCCTTCTCTCTTGCTGCCCCTGCTATCTAGAATGTCCTCCCAGATAATCCCAGAAATTCAAGCTAAGATCTCGGTCTGCCTCACTGACATTGCTTCCTGAATGTCCTATCGCCGCTTGAAGCTGAACATGGCCAAAACTGAACTCCTTGTCTTTCCCCCTAATGCCTCCCCTCCTCCTTCCCTTTTCTCAATCTCTGTGGATAACTCTGTTATCCTTCCTGTCTCTTCGGCATGGAACCTTGGTGTTATCTTTGACTCATCTCTCTCCTTCTCTTTACATATCCAAAACATCGCTAAAACATGCCATTTCTTTCTTTACAATATCTCCAAAATTCGCCTCTTTCTCTCTGATAACACTACTAAACTGAATGTCCTCTCTTTAATCACCTCCCGCCTTGATTACTGTAACCTTCTCCTTGCTGGTCTCCCTGCTAATCACCTCTTTCCTCTCCAGTCTGCAGCTCGTCTGATTTTCCGTCAGTCTCATTTTCACGCATTACTCCTCTCCTCATGTCGCTTCACTGGCTCCCATCCGCTTCCATATCCAGTTCAAACTCCTCCTTCTAACCTATAAATGTATTCATTCTTCTGCCCCTCATTACTTTTAATCCCTCATCTCTATTTACACCCCCCTCTCGCCTACTCCGCTCATCTAATTGTCTTCGTTTATCTATGCCTTTTACTCGTACTACTAATTCTAGACATCACTCCTTTCAACTGGCTGCACCCTTTTCCTGGAATACTCTACCCGTCTCTGTCCGCCAAGCCTCCTCCCTGGCCATCTTCAAATCCAAATTGAAATCCCATTTCTTCACTATTGCTTTTTGTTCCTAATTCGTCCTTTATTGTTCTCTTCATAAACATTTGTTCTTGTCTTGTTAGTTTGTTTTTTGTATTATCTAATCTATTTCATATTTTGTCTTAACTAGATTGTGAGCTCTAACGGGCAGGGACTGTCTCTTTTTATGTTTTTACAGTGCTTCGTATGTTGCAGCGCTTTATAAATGCTTAGTAATAATAATAATAATCTAAAATCAACAGATATAAAAGAATTCCGGTAGTTACTTAAAACCACCCTATTCATTGAACAATTCAATGAAGACCACCAATCCACCCTAACCACCCCACAAAGCACAGTTACTTACCTGTAACAGGTGATCTCTGGGAACAGCAGGAATTAGTCCTCACATATGGGTACGTCGGAACCGACGGAGCCTGCGCGGGAAAGCTCCCCAGCTTCCCAGAAAGGAAGCTTTTGGGGCCTCCCACAGCGCATGCGCGCTGCCTTCCCACCTTCCTGACCAACTCTCTTCAGTTCGAGTTTAAAGCTGAGACAATAGAGAGAGGAAAGGAAAGAGAGAGAGAGATACAACTCCTAGGGGAGGTGGGTGGATTGTGAGGACTAATTCCTGCTGTTCCCAGAGATCACCTGTTACAGGTAAGTAACTGTGCTATCTCCAGGAACAAGCAGGAATGAGTCCTCACATATGGGGACTCCCTAGCTAAGATGCCGGGGAGATCCCCCCCCAAGGGTTCCTCATCTTCCTATGGATCTCAGGCATCCATTCAGGGAAGGTGGGCAGGAGTTGTTTAAGAATGGAACAGGTGTCTGAGGACAGCCTGACCAAACAAGGCATCCCGGCGGGAGTCCTTGTCCAAGCAGTAATGGGCTGTGAAGGTATGAACCGAGGCCCAGGTGGCTGCTCGACAGATCTGATCGATGGATACAGAATGAAGATGAGCCATAGAAGTGGCCATGGCTCTCACATTGTGAGCTGTGACATGGCCTTCCAGAGAAAGGTTCCTACTCTGGTAAGCAAAAGAAATACACTGAGCAATCCAATTGGACAGTGTTCTTTTTGAGACTGGAAGTCCTAAATGAGAAGGATCAAAAGCAACAAAAAGTTGAGAAGACTTTCGATGTTGCTGTATCCTGTGGAGGTAAAAGGCAAGAGCTCTTTTACAGTCTAGAGTATGAAGGTTCCGCTCTGCATTGGATGCATGAGAAGCTGGAAAAGACAGGTAAATATACCTCTTGATTAAGATGAAAAGGTGAGACCACTTTAGGCATAAAGTGGGGATTTGTCCTAAGGACTACCTTATCATGATGGAACCTTGTATAAGGTGGATTAGCCACTAAAGCCTGCAGTTCACTGATGCGGCGAGCAGAAGTGATTGCAATAAGGAAAATTACTTTCCAGGAAAGGAATTTCAAGGAGGTAGTGGCTAAGGGTTCAAAGGGTGGCTTCATAAGCTGACCAAGAACCACGTTTAAGTCCCATGCCACCGGAGGAGGCCGAATGGGAGGCTTAGTTAAAGTTACAATAAGAGGATGAGAGGAAACAGATTGTCCATTGATAGGCTGGAGAGATGCTGCAATAGCACTCAAATGGACCCTTACAGAATTGGTTTTAAGTCCTGCATTGGAAAGATGCAGGAGATATTCGAGTAAAGAATTTAAAGGTAGTGCTAGAGGGTTAAGACCCTTTTCAGCACACCAAATGGAAAATCTTTTCCATTTAAAAGCATAAGAACGCCTGATGGAAGGTTTCCTAGATGCATGGAGGATATCCTTCACCTGTTGAGAAAGATTGAAGTCTTGAAGGTCTAGGCCTTCAGTAACCAAGCTCTGAGGTAAAGGGACTTGGGGTTTGGGTGCCACAAAGTCCCCTCTTGAGACAGAAGGTCTGGAGCAGCTCCCAGATCCAGGGAGGGTGCCTGGGAGAGATGCAGAAGTAGAGGGTACCACACTTGGCGTGGCCAGCGTGGAGCTATGAGGATCATAGATCCTTGATCCCTCTGAAGTTTGAATAGAGTCTTGGGAATCAAGGGAATGGGTGGAAAGGCATATAGGAAGGCCTGACCCCAATGAAGGAGGAAGGCATCCTTGGCCTGAGCTCCCTGACACGGAATTCTGGAACAGAACCGGGGAAGTTTGGCATTGCACGGACTTGCAAAGAGGTCTATGTCCGGGGTTCCCCATTCCTGAAAGATTCTGAGTACCTGATCCATGTGCAGGGACCATTCGTGTGGAAGCAGAACTCGACTGAGTCTGTCTGCCCAAGAGTTTTGGATTCCTGGGAGGTACACTGCCAGGAGATGGATCTGATGCTCTCTGGAGAAGGCCCACAATTTTAGGGCTTCGTTGCAAAGCGACAGAGAGCCAGTCCCTCCTTGTTTATGTAGAACATGGCTACTTGATTGTCGGTATGAACAAGGACTGTCATGTTGATGAGGAGGGTATGAAAGACCTTGAGAGCAAGGAAAATTGCTCGCAGCTCCAAAAGGTTGATATGAAGGGTGATCTCCTGTGGAGACCAAGTGCCCTGAGTGGAGAGGTCTTGGAGATGAGCTCCCCAACCTGCTTGGGAGGCATCTGTAGTGAGAGTTGCTTGGGGTAACAAAGGTTGGAAGGGGGCTCCCAACAACAGATTTTGAGTGGATATCCACCATTGGAGAGACCACAAAAGACATTTTGAGGTTGCTATTTGGTCTGAGAGAGCTCCTGATGCTTGTGTCCACTGGGTGGACAGAGTCCATTGAGCTGCTCTCATATGTAGGCGTGCATAAGGCACCACATGAACTGTGGATGCCATGTGGCCTAGCAGTTGTAGCATCTCCCTGGCAGTCAAGTGGCTTCTGGACTGAACTTGAGAGGCCAAGTGCACTAGACGGTGGCAACGGGCCTGAGGAAGATAGGCCCTTGCAGTGGTGGTATCTAGCCAGGCCCCTATGAATTCTAGGGACTGAGTAGGGGTGAGTTGAGACTTTGGCAGATTGATGACAAGTCCCAGATACTGCAGTATGCGTCTGGTGTGGTCCAGGGAAGTCTGAGCCTCGGACTGAGATGGAGCTCAGATGAGCCAGTCGTCCAGGTATGGGAAGACAAAGATTCCCAGAGTGCGTAGAAATGCAGCTAATATTGCCATGCATTTGGTAAATACCCTTGCAGCAGAGGCTAGACCGAAGGGAAGTACTCTGTATTGGAAATGTTTTCCCTGGAACAGAAACCGTAGGAACTTTCTGTGGGATGGATGGATGAGTATATGTGTGTACGCATCCTTGAGATCTAGAGAACAAAGCCAGTCCTGACTCTGTAGGTATGGAAGGAGAGTGCCTAGAGAAAGCATCTTGAATTTCTCCTTGTATAGGAATTTGTTCAATTCTCTGAGATCCAGAATGGGTCTGTACCCCCCTGTTTTCTTGGGAATGAGAAAATAAGGGGAGTAAAAACCTGACCCTTGTTGAGGAAGAGGAACCTCTTCTATTGCCTTTTGGGCGAGAAGAGTGGTCACCTCCTGGCCCAACAGGTACAGGAGAGAAGGGGGAGAATTGAATTGTCTCACCATGGAATGGGGAGGAAGGCTGGAGAAATGTAGTTTGTAGCCCTCTTTGATGATAGAGAGGGTCCACGGTTCTGATGTGATTTGTTCCCATCTGGGAGCAAAATGAGTTAACCTTCCTGGAATGGTGAGAGGTTCTGGTTGTTGCAGAGCCAGAAAGGTTAAGTTCTCTAGAATCAAGTCAAAAACCCTGCGGGGGTTGGGACTGCTGGATTGTAGCAGACCCTGTAGACTTTGTTCTGGCCTGTTTAGTTTGCTGACGCTTAGGAGCAAAGCGAACTTGGGAAGATTGCTGGCCAGTATTTGTGGAAAATCTGGTCTTTTTATAGAAAGGTTTCTTAAAAGGTTTTTTCTTGGCAGGGGTAGAGGTAGACTTAGAAAGTCTATCTAAAGCAGCATTCTCTGCATCCATTTGAGTGGCTTTGATTTGCCACTCCTTGCCAAACAGATTTTCACCTGTACAGGGCAGATTGCCCAAGCCTTCTTGTACCCAGGGTTCCAAATCAGAAGCCTGGAGCCAAGCCAGTCTGCGAGCAGCTATGGCAATGCCAGAGTCTCTGCTTGCCCCCTCAAAAGTGTCAAAGGCTGCTCTGTTGGAGAACTTTGAAACATCTTGAGTTTGCTTTAGCAAAAGAAGGAACTCCTCTTGCTTATGCTCTGGGATAAAGGGGAGAAACTGACGTATCTTTAATGCAATCTCTTTCAAAAAACATGCTCATATAGAGGCTGTATGAATTGATTCTGGCAATAAGCATGCTAGCTTGGAAGATTTTTCTCCCAAAAGCATCCAGAGTCCTACATTCTCTTCCTGGAGGGGTAGAAGAGTGCCTTTTGGTACTCTCTCTCTTTTTCATAGCAGACTTCACCACAATAGAGTGGTGAGGAAGCTGAGTCTTTTGAAAACCAGGAAAAGGAGGAACCCGATACATGGTGTCCAAACGTCGAGAATGTGGAGATAGGGTGAGAGGAGCCTCCCACAAGTCCATCATGTGTTCTTGAAGAATTTCATGTATGGGTAAGGTGGCTGCCTCTTTGGGAACCTTAGAGTATCCTAAAATATCCAATTTTTTTGCTCTAGGTTCCTTTTCAGAGGTTACAGATATGGAAAGTCCTTTAGCTACTTCAATGATGAAGTCTTGAAAGGACAAATCCTCTGGAGGAGACATTCTCCTTTTTGGAGAAGAGGGCTCCTCAGGAAGAGTAAAAGAGACGTCAGCAGAATCATCTGATGTATCAGAATCTTCAGAGGATTCAAAGTATCGCCAGTTTGCTTCCAGAGATCGATACGCGTACCGACCGGTATCGACATCGGGCGTACCGGGAATCGGAGCGGTATCGAGGAAATCTCCGGAACCGGAGACCAGAACCGGCATGCTACTGGAAGTAGATGCTCTGGGTACCGGTATCGGTTGCGGTACCGGAATCGGAGTCGGAACCGATTGTCGCGGTACCAATGGCGTTGCAGCATTAATGAAAGCCAGTAAGGCCTGCTGCATGGATTGTACCGTAGTACCCATAGTCGCCACAACTGCCTGGATGTCGGTACCGGTGTTAGCCGGTACCCCAGAGCAGTCTAACAGGAGATCGGTCGAGGCCATGCCATCGATGTCTACCTGTAACCCCATAGGAGGAGCTTTGGAAGCCGGAGCTTCCCGCCGGGGTTGTTTGGCTGGGGCAGGGTCCTCAGGATCAAGTGCAAGGGCCTCTCGCTGCTTAGAGGGAGATTTGCCTTTTGAGGACCTGCCTGAAGAATGTTTGGTTACCTGAGATCCATCAGGAGAAGAAGACCTGGAGGATGTTGATGCTGGAGTATCAGTAGAAAACAGCATATGAAACTTAGCTGCTCTGTTCTGTAAGCCCCGTTTGGACATCAGAGAGCAGGATGGACAATCCGGAATGGAATGGTCAGGCCCCAAACATTTAAGACACCACTCATGGGTATCTGTGACTGAAATAGTACCGGTACACTTGGTGAATTTTTTAAAACCAGAAGCTGGTTTTTCCATGAGGGAGAACCTGAGAAGGCCTAGAGGCCTCACAGAAAAAATACACCAAGTGAAGAAAAAGTAATAATTTTTTTTTTTTTTTTTAAAGAAATAAACGAAAAAAGACCAGCGGTACCGGTCTGGAATCGGGGAAGGCAGACACGCGGTCAAAGAAACAAATTAAAATAACAATTTCTTCAGCGGTGACAGGAACACGACCTGCTGGCTCCGCGGAAAAAGAAGAACTGAAGAGAGTTGGTCAGGAAGGCGGGAAGGCAGCGCGAATGCGCTGTGGGAGACCCCAAAAACGTCCTTTCTGGGAAGCTGGGGAGCTTTCCCGCGCAGGCTCCGTCGGTTCCGACGTACCCATATGTGAGAACCCATTCCTGCTTGTTCCTGGAGATAGGGAGCTACACAAGACATGACATCCACAACATAAAAACATCCTATTACTCTCAATAAAATGTATTTAGCCCAATGTAGATAGCTTAACCTGTATATATTGCACCCCAAATCAAGATTTACCTATCCACACACTCACGAACACTACCTTCACAACCATTGCATACCGACACCCCCGCACTACCCTACTTGATTGGTTTGCAGTGAAATCCGCTTTGATTCAAGGATAAAGCGGGATATAAATACTTTTAAATAAATAAATTAAAATGTCAGCAATCAAACTATCAAGCTCAGAGAACAATCCAACATCATGATCGGCTACCTAAGCTATTAATATTCAAACATCTGGCCAATTTTCTCAATAAAGAAAAATGAATAGGTTGGGGGCTCTTCAATTTGGAAAAAATTGTTGAGAGGGGATATGATAGAGGTCTATAAATTAATGATTGGAATGGAGCAGAGCAAATAGCATAGATCGGTTGTTTACCTCATCAAAAAGTAGAAAGACTAGGGAATGCGGAGGATGTTGCTCTGCAAACAGGGGCTGTCTGTTGGAGTAGTTCATTCTGCCAGTCCGTGCAAGCTCTGGCATCCTCCCCCTTTTCCAGCATCATCGAGGGGAGCTGTTTCTTTGGCATTTAAACTCCTACAACTGTTCTATGAGTGAGGACATTGGTCTGCAAGCAGGGGCTGTCTTTTGGAATAGTTCATTCTGCCAGTCAGTGCAAGTGCTGGGATCCTCCCCCTTTTCCAGCATCATCGAGGGGAGCTGTTTCTTTGGCATTTAAATTCCTATAGCTGTTCCGCAGCTGTGGATGCAGTCTGCGGGCGCATGACCAAAGGGGAATGCCCCTTTGGTGCCCCTCCGGTGCCATTTTGGGGCCTGGGGCATTTACCCCTACTGATTTTTGCCGCCAGAGATGCTTAGAGGACACGGTAAGAGGAAGTGTAAAGCAATGGAGAAAGACTCTGACAGCAATTTCGACACCGAAGGGTCGCGTCGGTCCAATGGACTAGCATGTGCGACTGTTGGAAGACCTGAAGCTTGGGTCAGAATTTCTGCGGCTTGATACGTCTACCTAAAGTTATTAAAACCCAAGAGGAAGACTTCCGGTCTGGGCAATGAGCTGATCGGACGACTCGCGATCAGCTCCGGGCAACCACCCTCACATTCCTGCTACAAATCGGCATAAAAATCTTCTGGACCCTACCTGCAGTGAAACTCCCCTGACGGGGACCTGATCCTCCGCCGCTGAAGCACTTCGCGGCCACCCCCGCAGAACTTGGGCTGCTGACGGAGATAGGAGAGCTTGGGGACCCTATCCAACGAGACAACAGCGCTCTTCACGGTTGCTGAGGGGCCTGAGGGGCGGCGGAGATCTGCGGCCTTTTTGCCTGACTCCAGCGAGCACCAGTGTACAAAAGACAGCAACTGCATTGAGCTTGGCTCTCTCTTCTACTGCCCCATATATCACTCTGCTCCTGGGGTGTGGAGGTTTCACTGCTCTCTGAATGGCATCTAAAGCTCCGCGTAAAGAGAGGCCTCGAATGACGGAGGGAAAAGCGGCGGAAGGCTCCCCCTCTAGCCCGAAACCGGGCAGTCCACCAGACTTAGTGGCCGAGGTCAGCGCCGCAGTGGTGAAGGCGCTTAGCACCCGCTTCCAGGACCTGGGGGAGCAGATTCAAACGCTGGGACAGCGCTTCACGGCGGTGGAAGAGCGCCTAGAGCAAGTTGAGACAAGGGTGTCCGATGTGGAGGACACGCAACAATCAGTAGTGGCCAAAGTAGCCGCCCTAGAGACTTTGGTGAAACAACAAGGAGACAAACTGGATGAACTGGAGAACCGAGGTCGGCGAAAAAACCTGCGATTCGTCGGCATCCCTTAGAGTGTCGCGGACAGTGCCCTATCTGCATATCTACAATCTTGGATTGAGAACCTCCTGCCACACCTGAGAGAAGGATCTCTCAAAATAGAGCGGATACATCGACTAGGCCAGAGAAGTGAACAGGCCAGGAAACCACGTGCCGTAATAGCACGCTTCCTCGACTACAGACAGAAAGAGGAGGTGTTGAAAGCAGCGAGGGGCCGGCGGAGACATCAACAGGACGCCGAACTGATCTTAGTATTCCAGGACTATTCGGTGATCGTCAGCCAACAGCGAAGGGCTTTTTCAGGGATTTGCACCCAGCTGTTTAACCGTGGCATTCGTTTCTCACTCCTCTACCCGGCCCGGCTGCGGATCGATCATCAAGGCCACACGCGCATATTAGCGTCCCTAGAAGAGGCAACTACCTTTCTGGACTCCCTGCCTGCTCAATCGGCCTCCTAATTGCTGGACAACTGACTAGGTGTGGGGTATATCGCCCCAGGTGTGGTGTGGTGACCTGGAGCCCCCGGGGGTTGAACAGTTACTGATGGACTTCTAACAGTCTACACTGACATGGAAGAACTTTCAGCTTTTGCTTTTCATGTGGTGTGCTAAGCTGACCTAAAGGGCCTCATTGAATTGGTAACAGTTATTCTGCCAAGGGAGACAGTGTATCATTGTTATTTTGTTACAATTGCTATTGTGTTATAATAGCTGCTGTTCTGCTGGCTCCCTGACTATCTTCTCCCTGCCTTGTCTCTCCCCCTGAATTTGTGCTTGTTCCTCTCCCTCTCCTCCCTCTTTTTATCCCCTGACAGGTGGGACTTTGACGTGATGCAAAAGGGGTAGGCGGTGATTAAGTTAGGGGGTCACTGGGGTTAAGGAGGCAAGGGCTTCAGGACCAGCTTTGTTACTACCACCTTAACAATTTATATCCCAGGCTTGACGCCTAGCCTCCCCTCCTTTTGCCACCGCGGCCTGGAAGGGGGTAGGACTGAGGAATGACCATGCCAATGGCTGGTGAGCTCAAGAGCGTGTGTGGCTGAGTGACCGTGTACAGTGCAGGTTTTGGGCCACTCTCCCTCAGGAGTAGCTGGGGTATGAGAGCGATCTGGAACTGATGCTGGGGGGGGGAGAGAGGGCTGGCCTCGACAAGACAGCTGTACATGCACTTGATGAGAGGGGAGGGCGGAGGAGATGAGAGATACTTCGGGTGGTTGTGGGTGGAGACAAGGTATGAGGGGACGGGTGGAGGGCGCTAGAGCCAACTGTGGGGGACATATCACAGCGGTTCGCAAGAGAGACTTTGTGTTTACTGTTCCTTCCTTTAAATTTGTTGCTAGGGAGGGGGGAACATCGGAGGGGCGAGCCCGTCTGCCATAGGAAGTAGTCCCGGCTATGGCGGGATGGGAGAGTTTGGAGAAGAGAGGGAAGGGGAGGAGAGGGATAGGAGGGGGGAGGGGGAGGGTGGGGCAGGGGGAGGGGAGGGGGTTTACTCCATTGACTGTTAGTGGATGGGATAATTGCCTACCAATAGACGAGGAGGGGTGCCAGGCTGGGGGTGTCCCTCTGAAATACTTAGATGTGACTCTGTGGTGGCACCTTGGCACTGCCCTGGCGCTTTAAAAATAATCACTTGGAATGTCTGTGGGCTGGGTAACCCTATCAAGCGGCATAAAGTATTGCAAGCATTGGCTCGGCATAAGTGTGACATTGCTCTTCTTCAAGAAACCCACCAGACGGCTGTTGAACATAGCAAACTCTGTCGAAACTGGGTGGGTCAGGTGTGGGGATCCCCCGCCCAGGGGCATAAGGGAGGTGTAGCGATTCTAATTCATAAACGCATACGATTTGTGGAGGAGACGGTTCTTACTGATGATATTGGTAGATCCCTGTTGTTATATGGCCAATTAGATGGAAAACCGGTGATTCTGGGAAATCTCTATGGCCCCAACGTGGCCGACCCGGGTTTTTACAATGGTTTGGCGTCGAGGGTGGAACAGCTTCCGGAGTGCCCGGTGATTTTGGGAGGGGACTTCAATGGAGTCCTGGATGTAGACCTAGATACCTCTCGGAGAGGTGGTGGACGGGAGAGGGTAGTGCCCTCCCAGATATTGATGCGGTTCTGTCGAAGACTAGGTATAATTGACCCTTGGCGGGTACTACACCCCTCCGAAAAGGACTATACCCATCAATCTCGAGCACACGGTACTAGTGCCCGTATTGATTACGTAATGATCTCGGGGACGTTGTTTACGCACACTGAGGATGCACAGATTGGTCCCTCCGAAATTTCTGACCATGCGATGGTGTGGCTTGACCTACACTGGGGGCGAGACACGAATCAGACACGCCTGTGGAGATTTCCCCTAGAGCTTTATTCGGATGAGCAATTTCGCCATTTTTTACGTCAGCGATGGGGGGAATTTCTTGGTAATCACCAAGTCCATTCAGACGACCCCGAATTAGTCTGGGAAACGGCAAAGGTGGTTCTTCGCGGGGACATCATAGGATACGCCGCGAGGAGACGCCGGCTGATGACGGAACGTATTGTACTACTTGAGCGTCGACTTACTACTCTACAGCGGAGATGTGCTCACACGCCAACGCTGCCTAATAAGAAATTGTTATGGGAAACCCAGACTGAGCTTAACGAGCTTTTACATCAACGCGCAAAGAAATCGGTTCTGTTTTATCGGTTTCGATTGCACTGCTATGGGGACAAACCGGGCAAGTTGCTGGCACGATGTCTGCGGGCCCGACGGAGTCCTGCTCACATAGCGGCACTGACAGAGGGCCAGGGACGTGTGCATAAGGAAAGCAAAGAAATCGCAGAGATATTTCGTACCTTCTTCCAAAACTTATATAGAGCCACAGCTGGTTCCCCTGAGGAGCTGCAGGACTACTTCAAGGACTTAGAGTTGCCTCAGCTCACTTCTGCCCAGCGGGAGGTTTTGGATTTACCTATTTCCATACAGGAAATACAATCCGCAATAACTTCGGCCCAGTGTTACAGAACACCAGGGCCAGACGGATTCGGAGCCGAAGTTTACAAGATTTTAGGGGATGGGGGTGAGTCCTTTACTACGAGAGGTCTTTATCACTAGAACAGAGCAAAAGGCGTTCCGCTGGGGGCGTAATCACGCATATATCACCCTGATCCCGAAGCCGGGTAAAGACCCGCTCCAGGCAGCTTCATACAGACCTATCTCCCTACTAAACTTCGATCTTAAACTCTTGGCGAAAGTTCTTGCTGACCGCCTGGCAGGGGTGTTAGACTACTTAATCCATGATGCACAAGTGGGCTTTGTGAAAGGCCGCCACGCCGTACGCAATCTTAGGAAGATTCTGGCCTCCTTGGAGTGGGTGCATGCTCACCATATCCCGTCGTTATTGATCAGCTTCGATGCAGAGAAGGCCTTTGATAGGGTGGACTGGCACTATCTTTGGAGTCTGCTACCGCGCTATGGCATAGGGGAAGAATTTTGTAAGATGGTGCAAGGTTTGTATGTTTCGCCAACAGCCGGCATATTGTGCAATGGCCTCATCTCAGACGACTTCCCGTTGGGAAGAGGTACGAGGCAGGGCTGTCCTTTGTCGCCTTTACTTTTTGTTCTTTCTTTGGACCCGTTGATTCGCTCCATCGTGGACTCGGGGAGGATACAGGGAGTGCGGCTATGGTCGCAAACTTTCCTGATCTCGGCCTTTGCCGATGACCTGCTAGTCCATCTGACGACTCCGACCACCTCTCTACCAATGTTGTTAGACGAGTTTCAACGGTTTGGAGCAATTGCCGGCTTACGAATCAACAAAGATAAGTCTGAAGTAGTAGATGTGTTGGGGCACATCCGCAGTTCCTGGAGGGGACCCTTCCCTTTACGGTGGGCAGATAAAGAATTCCTCTATTTGGGCATAATACTGACTGGAAATCCCCAGGATTTATACCGGCGTAACCTAGACCGGATACTGAGACATCTGGCAGCACAGCTGGGTGCATGGGGGCCTCTCCCGTTGTCTCTGGCAGGGAGGATAGCGGCAGTACAGATGATAGTTTTACCTAGAATATTGTATTGGCTGCAGACTCTTCCAGTCTGGTTGCTTCGACGAGACCTGAGTAGAATGGAGGCTTTGCTTAAGCGGTTTCTTTGGCGGGGGCAGCGGGCGCGGATCCCGTGGGACCGACTCCTTGGAAAATGGCGAGAGGGAGGTATGGGCTTACCCGATTTGAGGACCTACGCATTGGCCTGCCAGGCTAGACACCTGGGAGATTGGCTGGGGGGGACGGAAGTGTATACACCTAGGTCTTTAGAGGAGTGTTTGGTGGCTCCGGCGACTCTCCTGGGGGCTTTGCACGGCACACATAAGGTCTACATAGACTCCAACCGACGGAGTCCATTAGTGGACTCGGCCTGACGCACATGGCAACAACTTAATAAATATTGGCAGGAATCGTGGAAGGTGTCTTGTTGGTTGCCATTGCAGGGCAATGCCCAATTTACTCCAGGGACCGAGACGGCGGTGTTCCGGGACTGGGTGACACGTGGCATCCGGATGGTAGGGCATTTAGTGGACCAAACAGGCAGCTGTAAATCCTTTCGAATGCTTAGTCGAGAATATGACCTCCCCGATAAGCATTGTTTTGCCTATATCCAAATTTCCCACTATGTGGCAGCACTGCCGCGCGAGGCGTTGCAGGCTGAGCGCTCAGCCCGTATTTTGGAACTCTTTCAGCTGGGAGAGGAACGTACGCCGTCAATTTCCAGTTTGAAACGTAGTTTGGAGCGATACCGCCCCCTCCCTGATTACAGTGGGGTCGAACGCGCTTGGGCGACCGAACTGGGAGAAGATATACAGCCGGGATTGGTACTGACGGCATTGAAACGGATCGGACGACTGGTACAAGGAATGCGTTGGCGTGAGATCCAATTTAAATGCGTGACTAGGGCTCATTTCTCGCCGCGACGAGCACTGCGCAGTCATCTGGACACTGACGGCGCCTGCCCACGCTGTTCGGAGCCTTTGGCTACTCTTCTACATATGTGGTGGGGCTGTCGGGGAATACGGGCATATTGGGCACGGATATGCAACTTTCTATGCACACTCCTTCGGCGAAGGCTCCGTTGGACGGGTTTATTTGTAACGCTGGATCATTTGCCGACTCCTGGCCCTGTTAAGGTTGGTGAGAGTTTGCTTGTGCGTAAGGCCTGTCTGGTGGGTAAAGGGCCAATTCTTCGATTATGGAGAGAACGCCAACCGCCCACTTTTAGTGAATGGCGGAATAACTTTCATCAATTAATGCTAACGGAGCGTTGGATGGCGAGGGGCAGTGCCAAGCGTTGGACAGTCTTTCTGTCAATTTGGGAACCTTATATTCAGCAGTTGGGACCCCACAGCCGTAATGCAGCCCTCCAGGGGGGGAGCTGACTGAAGGTGGACTTGAGGAGCGGATAGGGGGCAGCTGCCTTACTGTTTTAGGTGATTTTTGAAGTAAGAAGCTGGTAATGGAGTGAGGGTGGGAGGGTGGGTGAGGGGAGAGGGGTGGGAGAAGGGGGGTAGGGCTATAGTATAAAATGACCACCTATTGTATTATTTCTCTGTTGGCTCCCGGGGGGGAGAAGAGCAAACCTCCCCCGTGGTGCCGCCTGTTGATATGTTGTTTGATTCAATGGTGGACTTAAATAAAGTTAAAAAAAAAAAAAAAAAACCCCAAGAGGATTGTGGAAAATTGCAAGAGGATCTTGATAAATTGGAAGACTGGGCATCAAAATGGCAGATGAAATTTAATGTGGACAAGTGCAGGGTTATGCACCTAGGGAAGAACAACCCAAACTATGGTTACACGATGCAAGGTTCTACATTAGGAACCACCACCCAGGAAAAAGATTTAGGCGTCATTGTGGATATCATGTTAAAACCCTCGGCCCAGTGTGCAGCAGCGGCCAAGAGAGCAAATAGAATGCTAGGTATGATAAGGAAAGGAATGGAAAATAAAACAAAAGATATTATAATGCCTCTATATCTTTCCATGGTGAGACCGCACCTTGAATATTGTGTGCAATTCTGGTCGCCGTATCTTAAAAAGGATATAGCAATTTTAGAAAAGGTTCAGAGAAGAGCCACCAAAATGGTAAAGGGGATGGAAGGATACTCCTATGAAGAAAGGCTAAAAAGGTTAGGGCTCTTTAACCTGGAAAAGAGACGGCTGAGGGGAGATATGATTGAAGTCTATAAATTAATGAACGGAGTGGAACGGGTAAACGTAGATCGATTGTTTACCTTATCAGAATATAGAAAGACTAGGGGACATGTAATGAAGCTACAGGGTAAACTATTTAAGACTAATAAAAGAAAATATTTTTTCACTCAACGTGTAATCAAACTCTGGAATTTGTTACCGGAGGATGTAGTAAAGGCTGTTAGTGTAGCTGGGTTTAAAAAAGGTTTGGACAAGTTCCTGGAGGAAAGGTCCATAAACCATTATTAAGAAGGGACCCAGGATATCAATGCTTGAACCAATACAAGCATTGTGGAACCTGTGTCCCTTGGGGAAACTGCTAGGTACATATGACCTAGATTGGCCACTGTTGGAAACAGAATGCTGGGCTTGATGGACCTTGGTCTGACCCAGTATGGCATATCTTATGTTCTTATGTATCTCTGTTAGCACATCTTTATCCGGTGTCTCCCCGAGTTCCATCGATAGGATACCACCTCTGAATCCTGCTCCATTGAACTGTAGCATGGGTGGGGAGGAAGTAATCCCCTTGGTGGGGCCAGTAACTGCCCCCCCGCCCCCCTCCCCCCACAGCCTCAGTGTTGGCTCTTTATTGTTAACTCCTATACAGTTGGGTAAGCCTGAGGCCTTAGGTTTATTACCTTTGGCCTCTTCTGCTGATGTTTATACGACATTTGGAAAGCTTTAGTTTCTGAGACTAATGCTTTGTTATCTGGCTTTATTGATCAAACTGTGAAGTTCTCAACAGGTTGTTACTAAGTCCCGTGAGGTAGATACTAGGATTGCTGCTTGCTCCCAGCGATTGGAGGATGTGGATAAACCTTTGGGTTTATTGCAAGAGGGGGGTCATGTGGGAGTGAAAAATAGTTGTGTTGCTTATACAAATTCAAGCCCCAGAAAAAGCTCATCAAGCAAAGAATTCAAGGTTACTTAATTTTCCTAAGACGCGATTGCTGTCTCCATTATTATTTAGGAAATATTGTAAAGAGATTTTATTAATTTCTGATTTTGAGTCTATTGGGGTTTCTGATCTTTATTATCTGCCTACTCGATTAGTGACATGTGATAACGTTGCCCATGTTGAGACACAATCTGATTTGGATCTTACTGCTTTTTTGGAATCTTCTAATGAGGAGATCTCAGGTTGGGCAATGTTAATCGTGCCCTTATCTGCTGTGGCTGCTAAGGTTAAAATCTTGAGGGCTTATTTCTTAAAAAAGATTTCCTGTATTTTGGATATAAGGTTTGTTTTCCCAGATATGGCAAGGTCAACTCATGTGCGGAGGAAGTCCTTCCTGCAGCTTAGACCTTGGCTGCGGGGGGCGGGGGGGAAAACGACGTTCTTTTTGCGATTTCCTTGTAAATGTTTAATCACTTTGAATAATGTTAAGTATGTGTTTACTGACCCTCTTCATTTGGAAAATCTTTTGACTAACAAGCAGAGTCTTACAGAGGCTTTTGTGTTATGGCATATAATTTTTTAAACTTTGTTTGGTGGTTTAATTTTGGACTGTCTTGTAAGTTTTTGTTTGCTTCTGCTTGTTAGAAGTGATTATCCTCCCTTAATGTGGGCTAGAAACCTTTTCTTTTTCTTTTTATTATTCTTTCTTTTGATTATGTATTTACTAAAAGGTGTTTTCATGGTGTTATGCTTGATGTGTATACCTATAAAATTCACAATTAAAAAAAAAAAAGACAGACTAGGGGAATGTAATGAAGCTACAATATAACCCATTTAAGACTAACAGAAAATATTTTTTCACTCAACACGTAATCAACTCTAAATCATTACTGAAGGATGTAGTAAAAGCTACTAGTGTGACTGGATTTTAAAAAAAGGTTTGGACAAATTTCTGGAGGAAAAGTCCATAAACCATTATTAAAGAGGACCTGGGAAATCTACTGCTTCCCTCGGGACAAGCACTATAGTACCTATGAACCTTTTTGGGAACCTGTCAGGTACTAATGACCTGGATTGGTCACTGCTGGATATAGGATACTTGGGTTTGGTCTGACTCAGTATGGCATTTCTTGTTGACGCACTTATTTCCATCAATTGAGGTGGAAGTAATAGCATTTGTGCTAATTGCAAGACTTGTAGTTAGCGCGTGGCCTGCTGACCATGACACACACTACACCCTGAACCTGCCCAATTACCATTCAAATGTGCCATGCACAGTTAGTGTGATGACCCCATATGAACAGTTAACGAATCACAAAAACTATTGGGATCCCTCAAACTATTCCACAATTTTTATTAATATATCCAAAATACTTCCAAAAATATATATATCATCTTCAAAAAGTGTTAAAATCTTGCATTATCAAAACCCCACTGCTCTTAACGTAACACAAATTCTGTGTGCTATCTTCAGCACTGCAATACGTTCACTTTCATCTTGCTGTCAAACTTGCTTCTCCCATCAAACTTGTTTCTCCTCAATTTCAATACAGTGGATCACTAAACCTGACCCCTGCCATTGATTTTGCTGTCTTCACTACGGCTTTATCAAAGGACTTAATCACTGACAGCTTATAGCTGTGTAAGAAAAAGGGGAGAAGAAAAAAACCCTTACAGACTGCCTCCTTAGAACAACCCTCCACAATCCAACTAATGCCCATAAAATCCATAAAAAATTTTTAAACTCTACTTACTGCTCTTAGAAGTTACTTCCCCCTCTCACAGATCAGATCCACGAACCCATAAAAGGAAGGGAAAGGGAAATCCATTTGTACTGTAGTTATATAGAGATCCCCTTTACAGGGCATAGAAGTGGATGAAGATTTAATAGAAGACATACAAAGTATTGCCATGAAAGGAGGAGAAGTGCTACTGATAGGTGATTTCAATATGCCAGATGTGGATTGACATTTCTGCGGTGGTGTTATCTAGAAGTAAGGAGATCCTGGATTCTCTACAGGGAGCGCTTTTCGGGCAATTGATAACAGAACCCATACGTGATGTGGCCATACTGAACTTAGTGCTTACTAAAGGGGAAAGTGTTTCTGATGTTACAGTGGGAGATCAACTTGCATCCAGTGATCACCAGATGGAATGGTTCAGTATTAGTACTAGGGATGATAAAATCCATTCAAAAGCGAGGGTCTTAGACTAGGAAAGCTAACTTTGGAAAGATGGGACAAAACCTGAGTCGTTAGCGGGATGGGATCAGCTGGGGGATGCAGAAAAACAGTGGGCAAAACTGAAAGGGAATATCTTAAAGGCAACAAACCTTTTTGTTAGAAAGGTAAATAAATGTTAAAGGAAAAACACTGCTATGGTTCTCAAAAGAAGTAGCTGAGAAGGTGAAGAAAAAGGGAGGTTTTCATGAAATACAAGAGATCGCAGCAAGAGGAAGACCAGCATCTATATTTGGAGAAACTCAGAGAAGCTAGCAAAGTAGTCAGGAAAGCAAAGGTAGAAAAAGAAGAAGACATGACCAATGCAATAAAATGTGGGGATAAGACATTTTTCAGATACGTTAGTGAGAGGAGGAAGGGCAAAAGTGGTATTGTCGACTCAAGGGCACAGGGGAGGAATCTGCAGAAACTGATGAGGATAAAGCAGAATAGCTAATATTTCTGTTCCATGTTTACAGATGAAGGGCCTGGAGCAGGACCTCAGAAAATACCCACAAATGGCAACAGAAGTGACTGGAATCTTCAACTATTTTCAGAACGCTGTGTTCGAGAGGAACTAGCTAAATTTAAAGTAGACAAAGCCAAGGGTCCAGATGGGATACTTCCAAGAATACAGAGGGAACTTGGGGATTTTCTAGTGATTCCTCTGTCTGATATTTTCAATGCCTCTTTGGAGTCGGGAGTGGTGCCAGAGGACAAAAGCGGACCTAAAGATGACAATGAGAACTACAGGCTTGTTAGTCGAACTGCTGTGGTTAGTAAATTATTGAAAAGACTACTTAAGGAGAGAATAATGAGGTTTCTGGAGTCCGATGAATTGCAAGATCTGAGGCAGCATGGATTCACCAGAGGCAGGTCTTGTCAGAAAAATCTGATAGATTTCCTTGACTGGGTGACAGGGGATTTGGTGTATTTAGATTTAAGTAAAGCCTTTGACAGTTTCACACAGGCCACTTACAAACAAAAGAACACCTTAGGGATGGACCCTAAAGTTACTGATTGGGTTAGAAATTGGTTAAATGGGAGGCAACAAAGGGTTCAGGCAAATGGAGTTCACTCTGAGGAAAAGGAGGTTACCAGTGGAGCGCTGCAGGGATCTTTTCTTGGTCTGATTCTGTTTAAAATCTCTGTTAGTGATATTGCAGAAGGACTGTCGGGTAAGGTCTGCTTGTTTGCAGATTATACCAAAATCTGCAATAGAGTAGACACACAGGAAGGAGTTGACAACAAGAGGAGGGATCTAGCTAAACTTGAAGAATGGTCAAAAATATGGCAGCTGAAATTTAATGCTAAAAAATTCAGGGTCATGCACTTAGGCTGCAAAAATCCAGTGTAGTGGGTGAGCACTTCTGTCCACAAAAGAAGAGCAGGACCTGGGCATAATTCTGTCTGACGATCTTAAAGTAGCTTAACAGGTAGAAAAGGTGATGACGAAAGCCAGAAGGATGCTTGGGTGTATAGGGAGAAAAATGGCCAGCAGAAAAAAGGAGATGACAGTGCCTCAGTATAAGTCTTTGGTGTGACCTCATTTGGAGTACTGTGTGCAATTCTGGATATGGGCAGGTTGGAGTCATTTTAGAGGGTGGTTACTAAAGTGGTTAGTGGTCTTCATTATAAAGCATATGAGGAAAAACTTATAGATCTTAATAGGCATACTTCAGAGGAAAGGCAGGATAGGGGCGATATGATAAAGACATTTAAATACCTTCGTGGCATAAATGCACAGGTCGTCTCCTTCAATCGAGGGGACATAGGATCAGAGTGAAAGGGGATAGACTCAAGAGTAATATGTGTAAATATTTCTTTACAGAAAGAGTGGTAGATGCATGGAATAGCTTCCCAGTGGAGATGGTGGACACAAGGATAATGTCTGAAATCAATAAAGCATGCGACGAATACAGATGCTCTTAAAAGGTAAAAAGGGGACTATTGCAGTTGATATGGAAGGGCAGACTAGATAGGCCATGTGGTCTTTTTCTGCTGTCATGATTCTATGTTGCAGGTAGAACGGGTGCAGATGCCGCTACTTGCATGGGTGAACATAAGATATGCCATACAGTGTCAGACCAAGCTCCATCAAGCCCAGTATCTTGTTTCCAACAGTGGCCAATCTAGGTCCTAGCCATTTTCCCCAAAAGAGACAGATTCCACAGTATTTGTACTGGGGCAAGCAGTGTATATCCCGGGTCATCTTTAATAATGGTTTAAGGACCTTTCCTCCAGGAAATTGTCCAAACCTAGGGGGCAAGAGACCTGTAAAATATTTTCAATACGTGTTAACACCAGGTGGCAGATCAAAAGGCCATTTTGAAAGTCTCCTCCTATCCAAGCAAGGACTGTTAATTACCCAGGAAGTTGGTCACAGCTTACCTCAGCAGCACAGGAATAAATAGCTCAACCAGAGCTCTGTGATTCTCTGTCTTGACGGACTAGAAAAAGGGACTGTTACTTCTGGAGAGAGATCTGCAACTGTGAGTATATACTTCTGGTAATTTTCTAAAAGGAATTCTTTGTATTAAAGCTAATTAATCTGTGAACCCACTATTTTTTGTTAAATCAGTCAGGGCCTAGTAGCAGCAGTTTAAGTTTAAATATAAAACACAGAGGAGAACTTTCTGGTTACATTTCATACCCAGCAGAGAGCTTGTAGTTTAAATTTAATAGTCACTCAGGGCCTAGTAACAGTAAAGTACTTTTAGCTTAAATTTAAAACACAGAAGAGAGCTTTCTGGTTAAATTTAGAACCCAGCAGAGAGCTTGTAGTTTAAATTTCATAAGTTAGAGCCTAGCAGCAGCTAAGAGCTATAATTTAAATCAAATCAGAATATAGCTTACCTCAGCAGCACAAGACAGGGTACTGTGTAGCAGCCCTCTTTTAATAAGTGTTATTTCCCTCCCTTCCTCCCCACACCCACCCACCCCTGGGATAATCGTAGCTTCATAGGTACTTACACATCTTAAAAGACAGAAGGTGCTCTCAGGTGAAGCTCATTACCCAAATCAGTCATACACTAAGGACCTGAGAATAGTTAAGCTTCAGGTGAACAAGGTATATTACACGTATTAGGTACAGTTTTATTAGTATAAATATCCATAGCAACCCTTAGTAAGTAAAGAACTTAGATCTAAACACAAACTTAAAACTAAGATGCAGACAGCAGTCCAGCAGCAGGATGGGGGCTTTCCAGTCTTTTGAATTGACTGTCACATGTATGATTTTCTCCCAGCTGGTGAGAGGTCTTACGTGTGCACTAGGTGCAAGGAGCTCTTTGCTCTCAGGGAACGCGTCCGTTCTCTAGAGGCTAAAGTAGCAGACTTGGAAAGCATAAGACAGACAGAGAGGTACATAGACAAGACCTACAGGGATATAGTCCTGCTGTCCCACCTCCAGTCTGGCAGCATCCCTGTTGCCATGGAGGAGAGAGGTCAAGTGACAGGAGAGCATCACCTGGTGTGGCAGGAAGTGATCCTGTAACTAGGACCTGTCCTCCAGGTGATGTAAAACCCTCTCGCACCGAGGACGTTTCTCCAGGGCCATGTGCCCATGAGGGAAGGGTTAGGACAGCCGTTATAGTTGGTGATTCGATCATTAAGCATGTAGATAGCTGGGTGGCGGGTGGACGTGAGGATCGCCTGGTAACATGCCTGCCTGGTGCGAAGGTAGCAGACCTCACGCGCCACCTAGATAAGGTCTTAGATAGTGCTGGGGAGGAGTCTGCTGTCTTGGTACATGTCGGTACCTATGACATAGGAAAATGTGGTAGGGAGGTTCTGGAGGCTAAATTTAGGCTTTTAGGTAGGAAGTTGAAATCCAGAACTTCCAGGGTAGCGTTCTCCGAAATGCTTCCTGTTCCACGCGCAAGACCCAAAACGCAGGCAGAGCTCCGTAGTCTCAAAGCGTGGATGAGACAATGGTGCAGAGATGAGGGTTTTGGATTTGATAGGAACTGGGGAACATTCTGGGGAAAGGAGGGGCTCTTCCGAAGGGATGGGCTTCACCTTAACTGAGATGGAGCCAGGCTGCTGGCATTAACCTTTAAAAAGGAGATAGAGCAGCTTTTAAACTAGATATTAGGGGAAAGCTGACAGTCGCCCAAGAGCGGATGGTTCGGAAGAATGTATCTTTGAAGGATACTACCAAAAGCAGAGAGGTTCCACAAAAGAGTAAAGTAGCCCAAATGCCCTCAAGTATGGAGCAGACTGAGCTTAAAGATTCCAAATTACCCATGTCTAACAATAGCCAAATTAATATGAATAAAATACATTCTCTAAAATGCTTGTATGCAAATACTAGAAGTCTAAAGAATAAGATGGGAGAGTTAGAATATATAGCACTAAATGAAAGGTTAGATATGATTGGAATATCAGAGACATGGTGGAAGGAGGACAACCAGTGGGACACTGATACCTGGGTACAAACTATATCGTAATGATAGAGCTGATCAAATTGGTGGAGGGATTGCCCTCTATGTTAGAGAGGGCATTGAGTCAGAAAGGATTAAAGTTTTGCAGGAAACAAAATCTGCTGTAGAATCTATATGGATTGAAATTCCATATAAAAGGGGGAAGGCAATGGCAGTGGGGGTGTACTATCGAGCGCCTTGCCAGAATGACCAAATGGATGATGAAATGCTCAAAGAAATCAAGGAAGCTAACAAAAGTTACAGTGCAGTAATAATAATGGGTGATTTCAACTACCCCGGTATCGACTGGGTCAGTGTCACGTCAGGACATGCTAGGGAGATGAAGTTCCTAGATGAAATAAATGACTGCTTCTTGGAGCATAGAAACATAGAAACATGATGACAAAAAAAGACCACATGGCCTATCTAGTCTGTCCTTCCATAACAACAACTACAACAGTCCACTTTTTACCTTTAGAGATCCTCTGTGTTGGTCCCATGCTTTTTTGAATTCAGTTACTGTCATCTCTACCACCTCCACTGGGAGACTATTCCATGGATCCACTACTCTTTCTATAAAGAAATATTTCAGCATATCACTCCTGAATCTATCTCCCTTCACCCTCATCCCATGTCCCCTCGTAGCAAAACTTGCTTTCAATTGAAAGAGGCTCTCTCCCTGAACATTTATGCCATGGAGGTATTTAAACATCTCAATCATATCACCTCTATCCCGCCTTTCCTCTAAGGTGTACATATTAAGATAGTTAAGTCTGTCCTCATATGCTTTATAATGAAGCCCATTAATCATTTTAGTAGCAACCCTCTGCACCGACTCCATCCTGTTCACATCCTTTTGAAGGTGCAGTCTCCAGAATTGCACACCATACTCCAAATGAGTTCACACCAAAGACTTATACAGAGGCATCATCACCTCCTTTTTTCTGCTAGCCATTCCTCTCCGTATGCACCCAAGCATCCTTCTAGCTTTTGCCGTCGCCTTTTCTACCTGTTTAGCTACTTTAAGATCAACAGACACAACCACGCCTAGGTCCCGCTCTTCTTTAGTGGACAAAAGTACTTCACCTCCTATACTGTATTGCTCCCTTGGATTGCTGCAGCCCAAATGCATGTCCTTACATTTTTTAGCATTAAATCCCAGCTGCCAAATTCTAGACCATTCTTCAAGCTTAGCTAGATCCCTCCTCATGTTATCTACACCTTACTGGGTGTCTACTCTATTGCAGATTTTGGTATCATCCACAAAGAGGCAAACCTTACCCGACAGCCCTTCCGCTATATCACTAACAAAGATGTTAAAAATAATCGGACCAAGGACAGATCCCTGGGGCACACCACTGGTAACTTCCTTCTCCTCAGAGTGAGCTCTATTTACTTGTACTTTTGGTCGCCTCCCACCCAACCAATTTCTAACCCAAGCAGTAACTTTAGGGTCCATCCCTAGGGTGCTCAGTTTGTTTATAAGTCGCCTGTGAGGAACAGTGTCAAAGGCTTTACTGAAATCTAAATACACCACATCTAGTGCTCTCCCTCGGTCCAACTCCCTGGTCACCCAGTCAAAGAAATCAATCAGATTTGTCTGACAAGACCTGCCTCTGGTGAATCCATGCTGCCTCGGATCCTGTAATCCGCTGGACTCCAGAAACCTCACTATTTTCTCTTTCAGCAGTGTTTCCAATAATTTACTCACCACCGAAGTTAAACTAACCGGCCTGTTAAACTAACTAAACTAGCAGCTGGTTCATGAACCGACCAGAGGGGAAGCCATATTAGACCTAGTCCTTAGTGGAACAACAGATCTAGTGCAAGAGATAAGGTTGTTGGGGCCACTTGGCAATAGTGATCCTAGCATGATCGCCTTTGATTTAATTAGTGGAGGAGGGATAGTAAGGAAATCCACAGTACTACCTTTTAACTTTCAAAAGGGAAACTAGGATAAAATGAGGAAAACAGTTAAGAAAAAACTAAAAGGAGCAGTTGCAAAGGTTAAAGATGAACATCAGGCTTGGCTGTTGTTGAAAAATACTATCTTGGAAGCCCAGACCAGCTGTATTCCACGCTTTAAGAAAAGTGGAAGGAAGTCAAAAAAACTGCCAGCATGGTTTAAAGGTGAGGTCAGAGAGGCTGTTGCCAAAAAAGCATCTTTCAGGAAATGGAAAAAAGAGCCAAACGACAAAACCTGGAAACAGCACAAGCACTGGCAAGTCAAATGCAAGGCATTGATAAGGCAGGCAAAGGGAGAATTTGAGAAGAAGCTTGCTGCGGAAGCAAAAACGCAAAGTAAAGACCTTTTCAAGTACATTCGTAGCAAAAAACCTGTGAGAGAGTCAGTTGGTCCATTAGATAAAGGGGTTAAAGGAGCACTAAGAGGCGACAAGGCGATAGCGGAGAGATTGAATAAATTCTTTGCTTCAGTCTTTACTGAGGAAGATGTAGGGATGTTACCCATGACTGAAGTGGTATTTAAAGGTGCGGAAGAATTGAAGGAAATATCGATACATCGGGAAGATGTATTACAACTATTAGATAAACTGAAGAGTAGCAAATCACCTGGGCCGGATGGTATACATCCAAGGGTGTTGAAAGAACTGAAATATGAGATTGCAGACCTGCTATTAGTAATCTGTGAACTATCATTAAAATCATCTCTAATACTTGAAGATTGGAGGATCGCCAATGTAACACCAATTTTTAAAAAGAGACATGAATAAGTACTCATGTATGGGCAATGTCACAGACTGAGTCCTGCACAAGAATGCTCTCCAGCTTCCAAGGAAGCTTTTGGGAGGCACACTGTGTATGCATGCATGCATGCCTGCCTTCCTGCCTGCCACAGCACGATCTTCTCCAGACTAAGTGAAAGGATTGTGAGGATTTAATCCTACTGTTCATGGAGAACACCTGCTACAGGTGAGTAACTATGCTTTCTCCATGAATAAGCATGAAATAGTCCCATACGTGAGGACTTCCCAAGCTACAGGCTTACTGGAACCCAAGGAGATTAACAGCTCAACAGGGGCAACCAAACTGGGGAAACCAGGAACAGCAGCAAGATAGTCCCTTAGACTCATCTAATTCAGCATCCTTAGCACATATCGAGGGAATTTAGCAGGTAGCCTGGGATGGACAGAAGGGCTGATGGGCAGGAGTTGACTAAGACCCAAAGAGATGCTGGAGCACAGCCTGGCCAAAATTGCTGTCCTGTTGGGAATCCCCATCCAGACAATAATGGGCTATGAAGGAATGGACAAAAGACCATGTAGCAGCCTTGCAGATTTCTCCTGCAGAAACAGAGTGGAGGTTGGCAATCAACACAGCCATAGGATGGACATTGTGAGCCGTGACATGACCTTCAAGGATTAACTGAGCTTGGGAATAAGCATGAATGATGTAGTCAGCTAGCCAAAGGAATATGATTCGAGATAGTGGAGCCCAGCTTACTGATATCCAAGGAAACGAACAGTGGGTGGACCAGCAGTATGCCTTTGTGTGCTCTAGATAGGCTAAAGCCCAATAGCAGTCCAAAAGTATGCAACACTGCCTCACCCCAGTTAGTGTCAAGCCAGGGAAAAAAAGTCAGTAGGACGATCGACTGGTTGAGGTGGAATGCAGAGAAATCCCTCGGCAAAAAGCAGGGGTATTTGCAAAGAACCACCCTATTCTAGTGAAACCTGGTACATGGGGGTGAGCAACCAAGGCTTGCAGCTCATTGATGCGTCGGGCTAACATAACTGCCACCAGAAACAGGACCATCCAGGTCAGGAATTTCAGGAAACAAGAGTCCAGCAGTTTGAACAGAGACCTCATTAGCTGGGCAAGCACCACGTTGAGATCCCAAGCCACCGTAACGGGCTTGAGAGGAGGCTTGAAGAGAAGCAAGCTCCACCTGAAGCGAACCATGACAGGCTGGGCCAAAATGAGCTTTCCCCCGGAGCTGCAATGATATACCCCTTATCATGCCGAGTTGAACACACACTGAATTGGACTTCAGGATCAAGCCCAAGATGTACTCCAGCAGTAAGATCCACAGCACAAGAACTCTGCTCATGCACCAGGAGGTGAACCTCCACCATTTTAGCACATAGGCCTTGCATATCATGTCCTTGTGGGATGCCAGAAGGATGTTAGTAACCTGATAGGGTAAATTGAGCTCCGAGAGAATTACCCACTCAGCATCCATACTGAGAGGGCCAAGGAGTGGACACTGGGATGTAGCAAGAGGTTCCACCTTCATGAGAGAAGAGGTCCAGTGCAGAGCCAGGCGAAGAGGCTCCCCTCTGCAAGAGCTGCAGCAGTCGTAGGAACCAAGACTGCAGAGGCCAATAACGAGCGATGAGAATCATGGTGCCCTTGTTGGCCTGGAGCTTCAGGAGGGTTTTCATCACAAATGGTATTGGGGGATATGCGTACAGCAAGCCCTCCCCCCAGTGGAGGAAGAAGGCATCAGAGGCCAGGCAGTTGCTGACCAGCCTCCAGGAGCAGAACTGGCGATTGATATTTTTGAAAAAGCTATACTCAGATGTGTTGCGGCCCTTGAAAGCAAACCACAATGATCATATTACCTGAGAACAGAGAAAAACCCTCGACCCTTTATGTTCTGAATGTAGGATTGTGATAAAACCAGCAGATAAGGGTGGGGCCTTAGTTATCATGATGCGTTCTGATTACATACAGAAGATCAGACAGCAATTAAGCAATTCCGCTTTTTGTGAACAACTTGCTAGTGATCCCACTGTCCCTCAAATGCAGAACTGACTCCTTTGTACCGTCAGGATTTGAGGCGGGTTACTTAAGTGTGATTTTTTCAGTTTCACATCTGGTTATGCCCACTATCTACGTGCTCCCAAAAAATCCATAAATCTCTGGAAAAAAAACCCTGGCCGCCCTATAATTTCTACTATAGGATCACTTTTTGAGTATACTTCCCAGTTTTTAGACATTCTTCTGAAACCATTTGTAAACCCTTGGTCCCTTCTTACACATGGGATACTTCCCGTATCATTCAAATATTACAAGATTTCGATGGATACCATGAGGGCTTGACTTTAGTCACTATGGATATTCTTTATACGAATATCCCCCAGAGAGGTAATTGAAATAGTGGAGCAGACTTTACTTAATCGTACACAGTAAAGAGGAATCCTATCTTTTTCATCATGCAACTCGCCATGTTGGCCCTTACTTAAAATTTTTTTGGTCTGACAGATTGTTTTATAAACAGACCAAAGGGGTGGGGGATGGGGTCCTCAATGGCCCCAGACATTGCTAACCTATATGTTGCACAATTCAAATCTGTGTTTTTAACCACTCATCCTTTTGAAGACCATGTCAGACTTTGGAAACAGTATATATTGATATTTTTCTTATTTGGGATGGTGATCAGGATCATCTGGATTATTTTTTATTTTTTAAGTTGTATCAATACCCTTGACCACAACTTACAGTTTCAGGCACAAACGAGTAGGGAGGAGATTCCCTATCTGGACATTAAGAGCAAAAAGGGACCATGAATTTTCTACTGACCTGTATCACAAACAAACTGATCGGAATCATTGTTTTCACTAGTAGAGCTTCCACAACAGTTCTCTTAAGAATCTACCGATCAGCCAATTCTTGAGAGTGAGCCGTATTTGTTCATGACTGCAGGATTTTGAAAGCAATGCTGAGATGCTGTGCAACAGGTTTGGTGAGAAGGGATATCAGAGACTATTTGTACACAAAGCATATAAAAAAGCAGTAGAGAGGTATCAGGCTTCTTTGTTAGTAACAAGAGTGCTACTGATAGGATGATCTGCCCGCTCCATTTTTCAGGCCATTCGAGTTTTATTTTGAGAATTATCAAAGAGTTGTGGCACATATTACAAACTGTTCCAGCCTTTGTTTCCTTCGAACTGACCATAACCTACAAGAAGAATCCCAGCCTGTCCAATCTGCTGGTCCCCTCAGCCCTACCATTACCCTTTCGGAAACCTAAAGTGATGGGTCATTTTTTTATGTGGATAGTGCTCTTATGTACTCATACTATTACAACTAAGGATGTATTTATCCACCCACATACATATACAAGCTAAATTCTCAGTTTCATTAATTCTAACTCAGAATATGTTATTTACACCATCATCTGTCCCTTATTTTTATTTATTTTTTATTTATACCGTTCTTTTATACCGCCCCTTCCAGAGATCAAGGGCAGTTTACAATTAACAGTCAAAACAACTTTTAAACAACTTGAAATGAAGTCCCTGTCCACTTATCTACATTGGTAAAACTAGCTGACGTGTGAGAACCCGTATTCTTGAACGTCAGAGCTGTCTGAAGTGTAGTCTCCAAGGAAAACCGCGTTCACCCACTGGGAAGATAAAGGACACGCCTTGTCAGAACTGAAATTTTTTTGTTCTGAAACAGGTCTGTCCTCTCATTGGCGTGGAGACCATCTGGATGTGACACTACTATGCCTGAAACGGAGAATGACCTTTGAAATGAATAAACTACATCCTAATGGACTGAATCCAGACAGACTACTCTGTTTTGCTTCAACTCCTGTTATAGCGCTTCCAATGTTGGTCTTTTCTTTTTATGTTTTTGTTGTTTTTTATTCATTCATTGTTTATCCTTTATAGGATTTTTACCTTACCTGCTCTTATTCATTTTTATTCCATCATTTTTTACTTTCTTATGATTGGTTTACAGTATTTAATGCTATTTTTTTTTTATAACCCCTTATTTTATGTGGGTTGATAGAATTTTTTTTTTTTTTTTTTTACTGGTTCATCATTAACATCACCTCCATTTTATTTTGTACATTCCTACATGGACAATGGACATGTTGCACATCTGGTTTCTCCGTTGAGGCCCACCCCCTCCCCCCCCCCCCCACACATTTTCATCAATACTGTTTTCCAGTGCTTTCATTTTCATTGTTGTCTGTGTGGGTTCCTCTTGCCCCTTATTCAATTAATCTTGTTTTTTGTCTCCGGATACATTTTGGTTTTATCTTTTTATTCACCTGTGCATAAATTGCCTTTTCAGCATTTACATTATTTTTCACCTGATCCTCATTTTTAAGTTAGCACAATTTTTGTTTGTCTCTCCACATCCCCCGTGTTTTTTGATGTTTATGATAACCAAAAATAAAGGCAAAATTTGGTGATCAGGGTATTTGACATCCCTCATTTTATAGAATCTCTCTACATTTGAATGAACTATCCAGGGTCTGCTGCTTTTTATTGGATGATCTCACCATCAACATTGGAAGGATGTCATTGTGTCTGTGGTTTTCTTGAGGAAAATTGAATTCTTTGAGTTAAAACGGATAAATCTGTGTATTTTAGAATCCAGTGTATTTACTAACTCAGTCAGGGCCTAGTATTAGCAGAGAACCTTTACTTTAAATCAAACCAGAGTATAGCTTAGCATAGAAGGATAGGGTAAAATATACTTTTGCGTTGAAAGAAAAATTGTTTCTAGATACCTTTAAAAAGAGGCCTTCCACATATGAGGCAAGAGCTCTGGGTATTTGTCTTAAATAGGTGTTAAAGCCAAGTGAAATGTCAAAGGAGCAATTTGAAAGGTTCCCTCTATCAAACCAAGGGCTATGTCAATCACCCAGGAAAGTGTTAACAGATTACCTTAGCAGCACAGGTCTGGGACCTGTGTAGCAAGCCAACTGTTACTAAATGTTAGTTCCCTCCCACCCACCCCAACTGCCAACCACCCCAGGCATAATCTTAGTTTTATTTATTTAAACAGATTTTTATACCACTTTATCCTTCAATTAAAGTGGTTAATGACACAATTGTGGGTATACACAGAACAAAGGGGAGGCGTGACAAGACATACATATAGACATTGGTTACTTCAATCATTCATTTATTTATTTATTTACAATTCTTATATACCGCACTATTTGCAATCAGCGCGGTTTACATAGAACAAAAACATCTGACAATATACATATGTCTGGTCATTACATTGAACAGGGAATGGAACTTGGAGAACAAAGATAAACTATATACATAAGAAGTTCAATAGGAAAGAATCCTGTTTGGTGTTTTACATTTTTGACATGATTTAAGAGCCTATGACATGATTCATACATGTCATAGGCTCTTAAACCTATTAAAGAGGGAAGAGTGGTCAGTCACTTTCAGGTTCAGCTGGCTATCACCACCAGGAATAGATTAAGGCCCTGAAGTTAATTAATCTTGAGGTAAACAAAGTCCCTTAAAGATAATTGGTATAACTGTATCAGTACAAGTATCCCTAGCACCTTTAAGCAAACAATTCAGATAGCTAAACAAAACCTTAAAAACTAAGATGCAGACAGCAATCCAGCAACGAGATGGGGGGCTATCTGGTGTTTTGCATCAAGTGTCACATGTACGATTTTCTCCCATTTGGGAGGCGTCTTATGTGTGCACTAGGTGCAAGGAGCTCTTTGCCCTCAAGGAATGAGTCCAATCTCTGGAGGCTAGATTAGCAGATTTGGAGGACATAAGGAAGACAGAGGTGTACATAGATGAGACCTAAAGAGACAGAATACTGAAGTCCCACCTCTAATCTGTCTGCCTCTCAGTTGCTGTGGAGGAGAGAGGTCACGTAAAAGGAGAGCACCACATTTCTGTTGCAGTAAGTGATCCTGTAGCTAGGACTTATCTGCCAGGAGATATAAAACCCTATTGCACCAAAGTGGTTTCTCCAGGGCCATGTGCCCATGAGGGAAGGGTTAGGAAAGCTATTACAATTGGCAAATCGATCATTAGGCATGCAGACCGCTGGGTGGCTGGTGGATGTGAAAAAGCACAGTTACTTACCTGTAACAGGTGATCTCTGAGAACAGCAGGAATAAGTCTTCACATATGGGTATGTCGGTACCAATGGAGTCTGCGCGGGAACGCTTCCCAGCGTCCAATCAAGAGCTTTTGGAAGCATCCCAGCACGCCTGCATGCTGCCTTCCCGCCTTTCCCAACTGCCTCTCCTCAGTTAAGTTTTAAGCTGAGACAAAGAGAGAAAGAGAGGAAAGGAAAGATAGAGATACAACTCCTGGGGAGGTGGGTGGGTTGTGAAGACTTATTCCTGCTGTTCCCAGAGATCACCTGTTACAGGTAAGTAACTGTGCTATCTCCAGGAACAAGCAGGAATGAGTCTTCACATATGGGGACTCCCAAGCTGAGATGCCTGGAGTCCCAGCATGTCATAGGTTGGAACATGCTATCTCCCAGAACACCAGGCATCCTGAGGATGGAGGGTAGGAGTTGAAGAAAGAAAAATGCTGTGGAACAGCTAACCTAGCATAGGACTGCAGAGAAGGAGTCCATGTGTGGATGATGATTGTCATCAATGATATTGCAAAGAATATTGCAATATGGACCTCCCCTGACAGGATTTCACAGAAGTATGGAGGTTCATGGATCTACTGGGAACCCAGTAGAGGAACCTTGAAGAGGACCTCACTGTAAAGTGGAGGTAATAAACCTGTAGGAAAACAGTGGAGGTTAGAGTCCTGAAAGGTAACAGGTAACCCCAGTAGGAAAAACTGGGGTAGTACAAAAATGGTGGGCCTTCAGCGGAAGGCTGTATGACAAAAACCTAACTCTTTTGGCGGCAGAGTGTCTTAGGAGCAAAAAGAGAAAGGCTAACCGATTTGGACAAACAGGCACAGTCCTTGTAGGGAGAAAGGGTATGGGAACCCCTTGTATCCCAAAAAGAGAGGACAAATGCCTGAGGCGTTAAAGCCTCTGATTAACTGAAGATCCACAATGTCTCTCCTAACTGGGGTAAGCTAGGAGAGATATTGGGCATGGAGAGCTTCAGAGGTACCTAAACCCTTAGGTTATGGTATAAAAACTGTTGACTACCACAGGAGTGGTTGTGTGTGTAAAACCCCAAACCTGCTAGATAGCATAGGTATGGGTAAAGCCCCTCTGTCAGAATCATATAGCTATATGAGGATAGACAGTGAGATAGATAAGTATGTGGATACATATCTATCTATAATAAAATATCTCGACAGATACATATATATATATCTATATATTATATATATAGATAGACATATAAGAATATATCTATAGTGAGATATGGAAGGGCATAAAATACACACAAAAAATAAAAATGGATATGTAGGCCTACATATGGGTGTCTGCAATTAAACAGACAGAGATATGCCTACAGCACAGTGATCACATAGGATATGTGGAGAGGAAAGATTCATCTAACAACAAGGAGGTGGAACCTACTTGAGAAGACATATAGAGAATCTATTCCTCCTGGTCATGATCTGCAAGAATGCTAGCTAGTGAAAAATAACCAGGACTGTTACGTGAAAAACAGAGGATAATATCAATGTGCAGCCAGCAAGTCCCGAGTCTTCCAGGATTCTAGCATGGTAAGTAGACAGAAGACGCCTAGAGATGAGATACCATGTGGACCTGCTTAAGGGCAAAAGTATCATGCGTTCTTACCATGAGGACGAGCATATCCCCGATTGGGAATACTATGGACCAAAGCAGGGAACTGGCAACTCCTTGAGCTTTCACATAAGAGAAGGCCTCTGTCCTTTATATCAAAAAAGGAGATAGTAAAAGAAGGGAGAACACCTTCTAGTCATGGGAGACATGACTGAAAAGCCTTTTCTAACCAGCTAGGATAGCTGTTGGAGAAAAAAAAAACCCATGCTCTCTAGCAAGGGCCCATAGTGGAAAGCTTCTCTGTAAATTGCAGAGAGCATGATGCAGGAGAATGAGGAGATAGAACTGGCTGCTAGAGAGCCAGTATATCTGGGAACTATGCTGCCAAATCCAGGAAAATGGAGATGGCAGAAATAGAAGACAATCTAGAAAGCTTGTAGTGAGAATCTCCAAGAGAGATGAAAGCACTGACTTGGAGCCACTACTAAGACTAGACAGAATGTTAGTGGAGGACAAATCTGGTTGTCTGTGGACAAGAACCAGTGGTCCAAACATTAAGGCTCTTGCATAGGCAGCTGCTAGCAAGACAGCAGAAAGAATCTTACTGTTCAAAACAGAAAGTACAGACAGAACAGGAGTAGGAAACTCTGGACATGTCTGATAAGCTGCCCCAAAGCAAGATTGAAACAGAGGTGGTAACTCGGAGAGGAAAACTCCGCACTGGAAAATGAGAAAACTAGAGAGGCTGAAGAAAAAGCCTCCCAGTATGTAATTCCGCTCTTACAGAGGAAAAGCTTGGTAAGAGGGTGAAGAAAATGGAGCTGAAGAAGACTTACGAAGTAGGAAGTCTATAGAAAGGAAAAATACATGCTGGCACAGGAACTATCATTTGATAGTGGTTAGACCTCTTTCCCTAGCAGGAAAAGAGGAAAAACCTGTGACCTATAGGCATGAACATCCTGACAGCTCATAGAAATATAGAAAAAATGGATATCTTTTGGAACGAGATCCATGTGTAGGGGTTAGAATGAAGCGGTGGATTGCCTCCATTGAGAAGAAGCAACTGTAGATGCTAACCCCAAGAGTCACAAGCATCTGATGATTGATCAGAAACCCTGCAGGTGCTGGGTTTGCTGAGCCTGGTGAGAGGTTGGATTCTTCAGACCATGACGATGCTTCCCCTGTTGGGGAACATCTGTATGATGGGCAAGTGATGAATAAAACCTTCTTCTCCTGTGGGAAGAAAGTTTGGTAGGACATCTCCTACCTACTGGGATAGAAGAAGGTGTAGAACAACCTTTAGGAACAGGTAAATTAGTGGACAACTGAGTAACCTGACGTAAAGACTCCTTGTTGAAAAGATTTTCTCCAGTGCAAGGAGTATGTCCCAGCCGTTGTTGTGCCCATTTGTCCAAGTCTGAAGCTTGGAGCCAGGCTCTACCTCGTGCCCCTATAGCTATAGCAGAAGTCCTGCTAACAGACTCAAAAGAGTCTAGGGAAGCACGAGAAAGAAACCAAGAGATATTCTGGATATGCTTAAGCAGTGAGGAATAGTCTGTACTCCTGGAATCTGGAAGGAAAGGAGTCAAAAGATGTAATTGCTTTGTGACCTCCTCAAGAGAAAGACTCAAAAATATATGAGAGAATTCTTGCAGAAAGCATAGATGTCTGGAAGGTTTGACGTCCAAAGGCATCTAGTGTTTTAGACTCACGACCTGGCGGATAAGAAGAGTGCTTTTTCTTACTCTTTACCCACCTCACTGCTGATTCCACTACTATGGAATGATGAGGAAGTTGAGTCTTTTGAAACCCTGGAGAGGGGGGCACCTGATATAACAGATCAGTTGCCCTGGGAGTTGGGGATACCCTAAAAGGTGTTTCCCACATTCCTAGAAGGAGATCCTGCAAGGAATGATGCAAAGGAAGCATTATGTTGTCCTTTGCTTTGGTGGAAACAGCCTTGTGCAGGATCATGTCCTGGAATAGGAATGGCAAGAGATCTTGCCATATCCAGAAGGAAACTCTGAAAAGAGGGATCCCTTGGACAGGTTAGATCTAAAGAACTAGCCTGAGCACCCACAGAGTTATCCAAATATATAGGAATAGAAGATCCTGCAGTGCAGTGTGGAATGCTTAAGGGATGGTTGCTGGTACTGGGTATCAGGAGCAGCAACCGTCCTTACCACATTGTCCATGCCAGGTATCGACTCCAAGCTTGGTATAGAATGGAGCAATCCTGTTGAAAAAAGCATGGCAGGAGTTGGCCACGATGCTACTGTGGATACCGGTACCGATGCCAATACCGGTACCGATGTCGGAGTCGAGCCCGACAAAGACATTGGAGCAGTCATCGGTGACAGTACAATCGGTACTGAGGTAACCGAAAACCTCCGGCCACTATCCTCGGTACCGAAGCACCGGTATCGATCGATGTCGGTACCAAAACCTATTGGTACCGAGTCTTCTAGACTAGAGATCGATTCCAAACTTGGCATCGAGGGCAGAGAGCCTGATAAGCGAAGCATGGAAGGCACCGACCGTAAGGGTAATGACGACATCGGTACCAACTTCGGTACCGTGTCTGATCTTTATCTTTATTTTTATTTAAAATTTGATAAACCGCTTTCCGTCGTAACATAAAGCGGTGTACAATAAAAAGGTTAGCAATGCACAAACAATGAAAAGAACGCCAAAGTAAAATAGAAAAGCAAGTATAAAGAATAAAGGCATAGACAAATAAAGTGACAAAAAACCAAAACTGTACAAACAATTTAAAGGGCCAATAATTAAAACATAAATTAACAAGACTTTTAAAAAACAAGTATAATAAAAGGCCCAAAAAAGGGGGAGACAAACTAAACCATGTTTAGACAAAAGGACACAACTGAACAAAACAAATGGACAAGGTGGACATAATAACAGATAAGTGAGAGGACATCAGGGAGGACCATCGGGAGAGAGATGAAAGGCTTGTTGAAATAAATGGGTTTTTAGTAGTGTTTTAAATTGCGGGTATGAGGGTTCCAAACGGAGAAACGGTGGTAAAGTATTCCAAAGTACTGGACCTAAGAAGAAAAAAGCAGCGTGGCGGGTCTGTTCAAGGTGTGCCTGTGACGGGGAAGGAAGGGACAGACGATTTGCATGGAGGGAACGAAGCTGACGGTAGGGGGTGTGAAGGGAAATTCGATCAGCAAGATAGAGAGGGGTGTTAGTATGAAGAGCACGGTGAATGAGGATAAGAAACTTATATTGAAAACGGAAACGAAGAGGTAACCAATGTAACCGGAGAAGAATGGGTGTGATATGGTCGAAACGGCGTGAAAAAGTGACGAGACGGGCAGCAGTATTTTGAATGCGTTGTAGACGTAGCAGTTGGTACTTTGGGAGGTTAGCAAGAAAGACATTACAGTAATCCAAACGACTAACAACTAAGGTCAAGACAAGGGTGACTAGGGAGGACACAGGGAGAAGGGGGCGGACAGCCCTAATCTGACGTAAGGTGGCAAAAGATCTACGTGTAAGGGAGGTGAGATATTGATGAAAAGATAGCGTGGGGTCGAGAATTACACCTAGATAACGGAAAGATGACACAAGAGGGAGGGGGGTAGAATCAATCAGGGGGGCCAAAGAGGGGCAAGAACCAGACAGTGAAACCCACATGGCTGTGGATTTTGATGGATTCAGGTGCAAGAAATTTTCAGACAACCAAGAAGAGATCCGAGAAAGACAGAGATTTAGCTGGGTAATGTCTAATGTCAAAGGAGAGGTATGGAACAGTAGGATAATATCATCTGCATACATATAGAATGATACAGGAAACTGTTGAATTACTAGGGATAGAGGAGCCAGAAAAATATTAAACAGAAGCGGAGAAAGAACAGAACCTTGTGGAACACCGCAAGTGAGAGGAAAAGCAATTGAGGACTGAGTACCAGTGTGAACTGAAAAAGAACGGGCTGTAAGAAAAGAACAGAACCATTGCCAAACCGAGCCTTGTAATCCCACATCCAAAAGACGAGAGAGCAAAGTACGGTGATCAATCAAATCAAAAGCCGCAGATAAATCAAGAGACACCAAAAGAGAAATATCACCACGGTCGTGTGCCACATGCAAATCGTTAAGGAGTGCTAGAAGGACTGTTTCCGTGCTATGCCCGTGACGAAAGCCAGCCTGGCGAGGGTGAAGGGTATTGGTGGATTCAATGTGGGAATTAAGTTGATCAAAAACAAGGCGCTCTAGAAGCTTAGACAAGAAAGGAAGATTTGAGACAGGACGCCAGTGAGAAAGAACAGAAGGATCAAGAGAAGACTGCTTAAGAATAGGGCGAACAATAGCTGATTTCCATAATGAGGGGAATTGACCGGTAGAAAGGCTGGTGTTGATAATGGTGGTAACAATAGGGATAAGCTCTAAAGAAGAGTCAGACAGCCAGGAGGAAGGAATTGGGTCCAGTTTACAGGTGGTTTTATTTGATTTTGTTAGAGCCTGTAGGACTTCAGCAGAGGTGACAGAATGGAAGGAAGACCAGGAATGCGCTAAGGCAAGGTTAGATGGAGGGGGGGGATAAAGTAGGGCAGAGTGGGGACAGCGGTGGGGGGGGGGGGGGGAGGGATGTATAAAGGATGAACGGAGATGGAGTATTTTATCAGAAAAAAACGTAGCAAGAGATTGAGGATCAGGAGCCAGGGCTAAGCGCTGTTTATCAGAGGTAACAGTAGAGAGTCTACGCAAGATGGAAAAAAAGTTGTCTTGAGGAACTTGCTGCAGTGGCAATTTCGGCCTCATGAAAATCCCGCTTGATACCAGTGAAGGAAAGTCAACCAGTGGCAACTCAATTGGTCTCGGGGGAACTGAGAGTTGCGGATCCGAATCATCGGAACCGAGCCTTCGGTACCGCCGAGAGCCGGTACCAAGGCGAGTCGGTACCCAATCCTCCAGACTGGAGATCGATTCCAGACTCGGCATCGAAGGAAGCGAGGCTATCGATGCACATCTGGAGGGTACCGACGTCGGTGGCAGTATCGGTGTTGGTACCGATAGTGGAAAGTCAATCTGGAGAGTATCCACCGGTCCCGAAGGCACCGAGGACGCCAGACTACTATCCCTGGTGAGGAGTGTTTCATCCGACACCAGTGCCGATGCCGGGGTATCGGTACCGCTCGAAGCGGATGCCACCACCTTACACGGCTTAGGTATGTTCTGTGGGGGGTGAACCCCAGGAACAACCTGAAACCCCTTATAGGCTTTGGAGACCGAAGACTCCCGCCGGGGTTTTGGAGCCAGTGGGCCCTCAAGGGCAAGGCCGGAGCTGTCTACATGCTGTGCATGAGACCTACCACTCGAGGACTGGCTAGTCTTAACAGACTGTTTGTGGGTTACGTGATCCTGTGTGGAAGAAGAAGGGGACGGTGCTCCGAAGTTGGAGGGCAACTGTGTATCGAGGGAACCTCGATGTTGAAGACCTCTTCTCACCAAACTGTTGTCAGGACCCAAGCAGGTTTAGACACCGATTTCGAGGGTCTAAAAATAAAGTTGTACCGCCACAGTCTGGACATTTCTTGGAGACAGTGTCTGGCGGTTCCATGAAGGAAAAAGAAGAGGCCTAAAAGGCCTAAGAGACCGTGGGACACTATGAAGAAAAAATATCCCGTGGAAGAGGGAGATTTTACAAGAAAAGAAAAGAAAACACCGGCGGTACCGGTGGCATCGGGAAGACAGCCGCGACCACAAGAAAACTAAAGAAATAAAACAAGAATTTTCTGCGGTGACAGGAGGACGTCCTGCCGGCTTCACGAAAAAACGAAAACTGAGGAGAGGCAGTTGGGAAAGGCGGGAAGGCAGCACGCAGGCGTGCTGGGATGCTTCCAAAAGCTCTTGATTGGACGCTGGGAAGCGTTCCCGCGCAGACTCTGTCGGTACCGACGTACCCATATGTGAAGACTCATTCCTGCTTGTTCCTGTAGATCCACCTAGTAACATGCCTGCCTGGTGCAAAGGTAGCAGACTTCATGCATCACCTAGACAAGATCTTAGATAGTGCAGAGGAGGAGTCTAATGTCTTGGTACGTTGGCCCCAATGACAAAGTGTGGGAGGGAGGTTACGGAGGGCAAATTTAGGCTTTTAGGTAGGAAGTTGAAATCCAAAACTTGAGGGTAGAGTTCTCTGAAATGCTTCCCGTTCCATAAGCAGGACCCAAAAGGCAGGAAGAGCTCTGGAGTCTCAATATGAGGATAAGACTAACGCAAAGAAGAGATTTTAGGATTTGTTAGGAAATGGGCAACATTCTGGGAAAGGGAGGGGCTCTTCCAAAGGGATGGGCTCCACCTTAACTGGGATGGAACCAGGCTGCTGGCATTAACCTTTAAAAGGGAGATAGAGCACCTTTAAAACTAGATAGTAGGGGAAAGCAGACAGTCACCCAGGAGCGTATAGTTCAGAAGAATGTATCCTTGAAGGTTACTAGCAAAACAGGAAAGTTGGAACATCTCTGTCAGGATTTACCAACAAAGATAAAAGGAATCCAGAGCTGAAAAATTCCAAATTACACCTATCTGATAGCCAGAATATGAAAAAAAATACAACCTCTAAAATGCCTGTATGCAAATACCGAAAGTCTAACAAGCAAAATTGGAGAGCTAAAAAATATAGTACTAAATGAAAGGTTAACTATGACTGGCATCTCAGAGACCTGGTGGAATAAGATCAATGGGACACTGATACCTGGGTACAAACTATAATTGCAATGATAGAGTAGATCAAATTGATAGAGGGGTTGTGCTCTGTTAGAGAGGACATTGAGTCACATAGGATTAACGTTTTACAGGAAACACCACACACTATAGAATCTCTATGGATAGAAGTTCCATTAAAAAGTGGAAGGTGACGGCAGTGAGTGTACTACAGACCGCCTGGACAGAATGAACAGACGAATGATGAAATACTAAAAAAAATCAGGGAAGCTAGCAAATTACAGCATAGTAATAATGGGTGATTTCAATTACCAGATATTGACTGGGTCAGTGTCACAGCAGGACATGCTAGGGAGATAAAGTTTCTAGATGAAATAAATGACTGCTGGTTCATGCACTTGAAAGAGGGGAAGCTATTTTGAACCTAGCCCTTAGTGGAACACAGGATCTGGTGAAAGAGAAGGATTTTGGGGCTACTTGCCAATAGAGATCATAGAATGGTCACATTTGATTTAATAAATGGAAGAAAGACTGCAAGAAAATCCACAGTACAATCTTTTAACTTTTAAAAGTGAGACTATAATAAAATGAGAAAAATAGTTAAGAAAACACTAAAAGGAGCAGTTGCAAAGGTTAAAGACTTACATCAAGCATGGGCATTGTTTAAAAGTACTATCTTGCAAGCCCAGACCAGATGTATTCCACACTTTAGGAAAAGTGGAAGGAAGACCAAAAAACTGCCAGCATGGTTTAAAGGTGAGGTCAGAAAGGCTGTTGCCAAAAAAAGCATCCTTCAGGGAATCGAAAAAGGAGCCTAATAATAAACACCGGAAACATCATAGACATTGGCAAGTTAGATGCAAGGCATTGATAAGGCAGGCAAATAGAGAATTTGAAAAGAAGCTTACCATGGAAGCAAAAAATGCATAATAAAATTTTTTTCGAGTACATTCGTAGCAAAACGAGTGAGGTGATAAATTTGTAGATGACAAAATTATTCAAAGTTAAAACTCAAGAGGACTGTGAAAAATTGCAAGAGGACCTTAAAATATTAGAAGACTGGCTGTCCAAATGGCAGATGAAATTTAATGTAGACAAATGCAAAGTTATGCACCTAGGAAAGAACCCCACCCCCCAAACAATGGTTAGACGATGCAAGGTACTACTTTAGAAACCACCACCCAGGAAAAAGATTTAGGCGTCATTGTGGATATGTTGAAACCCCCTGCCCAATGTGCGGCAGCGGGCAAGAAAGCAAATAGAATGTCAAGATTCATAAGGAAAAGAATGGATAACAAAGATATCATAATGCCTCTGTATCATTCCATGGTGTCACAGCACCTCGTATATTGTGTGCAATTCTGGTCATCATATCAGCTGAACGAGAAAAGCTACAAAGAAGAGCGATAAAAATGGTAAAGGGAATGGAAGGATACTCCTATGAGGAGAGGCTAAAAGGTTGGGACTCTTCAACTTGTAAAAGAGACTGCTGAGGGGATATGATAGAAGTCTATAAATTAATGAATGGAGTGGAACAGGGAATGCAGATCGGTTGTTTGCGCCATCAATGAAGCTACAATGCAACCCATTTAAGATTAAGAAAATATTTTTTTACTCAACGAGCAATCAAACTCTGAAATTCGTTACCAGAGGATGTAGTAAAAGCTGTTTGTGTAGCTTGGTTTGAAAAAAGGTTTGGACAAGTTCCAGGAGAAAAGGTGAACCACTGCTTGCCCCGGGACAAGCATTATGAAACCTGTGAGCCTCTTTGGGAACCTGCCAGGTACTTGGGGCCTGATTTGGCCAGTGTTGGAAACAGGATATTGGGCTTGATGGATCTTCGTCCTGACCGGCAGTTTACAATAAAAACATCAATGCTTCAGGAAAAAGGAAAAGAACGCCATTTACATGATAGGAGTAGTAGTAGGAGATACAATAGAAGTCAACAGATATAGTAGGGAGTGAGAAAGAAAGAAACTAAGGAGGGCTGGTATTTGGGAGAATTATATTAAAAGCTACTTTAGCATTCCAGCCTGCTAATGTTATTACATTTGATGACTAATTCATCATACTAAATGTATCAGTATATGTGCCAATATTCAACTAGAGTGGCCATCACAGGGGCAACGGAATACTGTACTGTGGTATAAACAGCGTAGTTACTCACCTGTAACAGGTGTTCTCCAGGAGCAGCAGGAATCAGTCCTCACTTATGGGTGACGTCGGCGCCGACGGAGCCCTCGCGGAGCAATTTTCCCCAGCTTTCAAAGAAAGCCTTTGGGAATTGCAGCGCGCATGCGCGGTCGTCTTCCCGCCCGAAGGTGCCATCTTAGCCAGTCAGATGACATAGCTAAAAAAGACAGCATAAAAATTTGTAAAAGAACATAAGCAGACGATTGCAACTCCAAGGGGAGGAGGGAGGGTAGTGAGGACTGATTCCTGCTGCTCCTGGAGAACACCTGTTACAGGTGAGTAACTACGCTTTCTCCAGGACCAAGCAGGAAGTCAGTCCTCACTTATGGGACTCCCAAGCTCAAGGCTACCGGAGACCCTAAGCACAAAAATGAGCTCCCTCTAGCTCAGCAGCACAGAAGGATAGAATCTTCGCTGAATTATCACCCACCGGTAGCCCACATCCGGGATGGAGGGCAGGAGTTGCTCAGACCTCAAAGAGATTACGGAGGACTGCCTGTCCGAAAGCACTGTCCCTACGGGACTCCCTCTCGAGACAGTAATGGACCGCAAAAGTCTGGCTCGAAGACCAAGTAGCGGCCCGGCAGATGTCTGCCAGCGGAACAGAGCGGAGGTAAGCCACTGACGTGGCCTTTGCCCGAACACAATGAGCCGTGACTCGACTTTCCAAGGCGAGTCCGGCTGCCCCATAAGCCCAAGAGATACAGTCCGCAACCCAGATGGACAGAGTACGCTTGGAGACCGGGAGTCCCAATTTATTGGGGTCAAAAGACACAAAAAGCTGAGCAGCTTTACGGTGCTCCCGCGTACGGTCAAGGTAGAAGTTCAATGCCCTTCTACAGTCCAGGGTATGGAGGACCGTCTCAGCTCGGCTGGAGTGTGGTCTGGGAAAGAAGGTTGGAAGTACCACCTCCTGATTCATGTGAAAAGGGGAGACCACTTTAGGCAGAAACTTTGGGTGAGTCCGTAGGACTACCCTATTCTTGTAGAATCGAGTGTAGGGGGGGATCAGACACGAGGGCCTGCAATTCACTTACGCGCCTAGCGGAAGTGAGGGCTATCAAGAACAGTGTTTTCCAAGACAGAAAACGGAGAGAACATGTAGCCATAGGTTCAAAAGGCGGACAGGTGATCCGCTGCAAAACCACATTCAGGTCCCAGTCCGGCGCAGAGGTGGTTTAAGTAGAAGGAGACCTCGGAGAAACCTCGCTACGAGAGGGTCGTTGGAGAGAGGTCTGCCGTCCACCGGCACATGATGTGCTGAAAGAGCACTGAGGTGAACTTTGACGGAGTTGGACTTAAGTCCCAGATTAGAGAGGTGCAGCAAGTACTGTAAGATCACCGACACCGGGCAGGAGAAGGGATCCTGAGACTGTTGGGAACACCAGATTGCAAAGCGACGCCATTTAAGGGCGTAGCATTTGCGGGTAGAAGGCCGTCGCGAAGCCAAGACGACCTCCTCCACCTCCGCCGGCAAGAGAAGAGGAGCAAGGACTACCCTCTCAGCAGCCAGGCCATGAGGTTGAGAGACCTGAGGTTGGGGTGCAGTAGGGACCCCTGATCCTGAGTGAGGAGATCCGGTTGTACCCCCAGAGGGATGGGATCCTCCACCGCCAGTTGCAGCAGGAGCGGAAACCACGGCTGCCTGGGCCAGCGAGGGGCCACCAGGATCATGCAGGCTTTGTCTCGGAGAACCTTGAAAAGAGTCCGAGAGACTAACGGGATGGGAGAGAAAGCGTACAGAAGGCTCCCCGACCATGAGATCAGAAAGGCGTCCGCCGCAACCCGAAGGGGGTGTGGCTGACGAGAGCAGAAGCAAGGAAGCTGCCGGTTGTGAGGACTGGCAAAGAGATCCACCATGGGGAGGCCCCACCTGAGGAAGAGCCTTGAGGAGAATGCCGCGACTGACGGCCCAAGAGCAGAGCTTCTGTGCCTCCCGGCAGAGGAGGAAGGAGCCCGTGCCCCCCTGCTTGTTCACGTAGAACACGGCAACTTGATTGTCCGTCTGGACAAGGACGGACTGTTGGGAGGTCAGGTGGGAGAAGGCTTTGAGAGCTAGGCGGATTGCCCTGAGCTCCAGGAAGTTGATCTGCTGAGCAGACTCCCACTTGGTCCAGAGGCCCTGAGTACGTGCCTCTTGGCAATGTGCTCCCCAGCCCAGGAGGGATGCATCGGTGGTTAGCACACGGGTTGGCTGAGGCGACTGGAAAGGCATTCCCAGTATCAGGTTCGGCTGCCGGAGCCACCACCGGATAGACGAGACCAGCGGCTCGGAGACGCGCACCAGGTCTGCTAGGTCGCCTGTGGCCTGTCGCCACTGCCGGCGGAGACACCATTGAGCAGACCGCATATTCAGGCGGGCATTGGGGGTCACATGGACGGTGGAAGCCATATGGCCGAGCAGTCTCAGGAAGCGCCTGGCGGAGACCAGGGGCTGGCTGCGAAAGCGGCCGGCTAGGTCCATGAGCCGCTGAGCCCTGTCGAGCGGTAGGTACGCTCGCGCCTGAGGGGTGTGCAGCCTTGCGCCGATGAACTCGAGATCCTGTGAGGGGAGCAAAGTGGACTTTGCGAAGTTTATGACAAAGCCCAAGTGCTGCAGCAGAGTCACCGTGCGGTGTGTGGCGTTGGTGACCTCCGGAGCGGACGCTGCTCTTATGAGCCAGTCGTCGAGGTACGGAAAAACATAGAGGCCGTGAAGCCGGAGATGGGCCGCCACGACCGCGAGACATTTTGTGAAGACTCGCGGCGCGGAGGACAGGCCGAAGGGCAGTACTCTGTACTGGTAATGATTTCCTGCCACCACAAACCGTAGGTATTGGCGGTGGCTTGGGTGGATGAGGATGTGCGTGTACGCATCCTTTAGATCCAAGGAGCATAGCCCATCTCCCTGCTGGAGGTAGGGCAGAAGGATTCCAAGGGTAAGCATTTTGAACTTCTCCCGCACAAGGAACTTGTTGAGGTTGCGCAAGTCCAGGATGGGTCTGAGGCCCCCTGTTCTCTTTGGTATCAGAAAATACCTTGAATAGAAGCCTTGACCTCTCAGGTGGTGTGGCACCGGTTCCACCGCCTGTTCCTGCAGAAGACCTGCTAACTCCTGAAGGAGCAACTCCCTGTGCAGAGGGGGGCGCGGAGGCTCTCCCGGAAAATAGGAGGGAGGGACCTGATGGAAGTGGAGGAGGTAGCCCTCTCGCACGACCTGAAGCACCCAGGCATCTGCGGTGATGCTGGACCACCTGTGGGCGAAGTGAACCAGCCGGCCTCCGGTGCTGGGGGGGACCAGCGGGGGGGGGAGAGGCTATGCTGAGCGAGTCAAAAACCCCCACCCTGCTGAGCAGGGGCTGGTGGTGCAGGCTTGGGGGCTTGCTGCCTACGGGACCCGTTACCCCGTCCCTTGGCCTGCTGGCCCTGTTGGGGAGCTGCAGGGGCCTGATAATGGGGGTATTGTTTGTAGGCAGCTGCCTTCCTCGGGTAAAAGGACTTTTTTCCCGAGCCCTTCTTTTTCTGGGAAGGGGCGGAGGTCTTCCTAGAAAGCCTGGTCCTGGTGAGAGTCTCAGTCTCAATTTGTGCAGCCTTTTCCGCCATGGGCTTGCCAAAGAGGTTTTCTCCTCGGCAGGGGACATCGACCAACTTGTCCTGTACCCAGGGCTCAAGGTCGGACGACTGAAGCCAAGCCTGTCGGCGGGCACCGATGCCGGCTGCGGCTACACGAGCCGAGGCTTCAAAGCCATCATAGGCTGCTCGGGACATGAACTTCGAGCATTCCCGAATACCCGTGGACAAGGCCAGGAACCTCCGCAAAGGCTCCTCGGAGAGACCAGCGGAGAATCCGGCTAGCTCTTTAGCCAGATCCCTGAGATACATGCCCATGTATAGCTGGTAAGTCTGGACACGACAGGCGAGCATAGAGCCCTGGAAGCACTTCTTGCCAAGGCCATCCAGGTTACGGGCCTCCCTTCCAGGAGGCACCGAGGAGTGCATCTTCTGGCTCTTAAGACGATGCATGGCCGATTCCACTACCATGGAATGGTGTGGCAACTGCGCCTTTTGAAAGCCAGGGCTCTTGCGGACTCGATAGATAGAATCGACCCGCTTCCTCAGGACCGGCGAGGAGGCCGGACTCTCCCACATGCGGAAGAGTAGTCGTTCCAGCATAGGAGGAACCGGCACAGTAAAGTGTTCCCTCGCGGGAGAGTCATACTGGAGGGCGTCGAGCTCCTCGGCTCGAGGCTCCTCCTCGGGATCCGCAGGGAAGGCCAAGGCCTTGGCCATATCCCTAACGAAGTCCGAGAACCGGGCATCCTCCGGGGGGGACTGCTTCCGAGGCTCGGACCCCGGAGAGTCCGATGGGACACACCGAGTCCGGAAAGAATCAGGTGACTCTTCCTCCTCAGACTCCCAGACCGACTCCGACGAGGACTCGGTGGGGTCGGCCCGGGCAGGGTGCGGCGCCAGCCGCCCCGACGTCGAGGGAGTCGGCGTCGGCGACCTCGGTCCCGAACGGGAGGCCGAGGGCGACCTCGACCGAGGATCGACTCGAGTTCTCATCGACTCGAGGATCGGCTCGGTCTCCGGGGTCGACTTGGACGTCGACGTCCCGGCGGTCGGGGCAGCGACGCCAGCGAAGCCAGCGAGCAGTGCCCGCTGCTGGTCCATGAAGGCAGACAGTCTGCTCTCCAAGGACGTCAACCTGAGTCCGAGCTCAGGTGACCCAGCAGCCCCCGACTCGGGCCCCGACGGCGTCGGGCCCGACGTCGGCTGTCGCGGAGGCGAGTCCAGAAGGACTACAGGACTTACCCGGGCAGGCATCTCCGACTCCAGGCGAGGTCGCTTCGGGAGATGTTCCTTCTCCAAGGACCCGGGGCGGCTGTCGGGGCTATGCGACCTGGCCCTCGCGGAGCCAGGAGCGTCCACCGACGCCGCCCTCGCGGGTTTTTCCTTCCGACGATGGTCCCCGGAGGGAGAACCCCGGTCGGAGGAGCTCCGGCGACGGTCCGAGCTGGAGCCCTTTGACACGGAGGCCTCCGACGAGGTCCGGGTACGGCTGGGGTCAGCGAAGATTCTCTCGCGCTGATGCCGCCGACTTCTCAACGCCTTCGAGGACAGTTTGCTGCAGGGCCCACAGATCAGTTCCTCATGATCCGGGCCCAAGCAGCGGAGGCAAAAGTCGTGTGTGTCGGTTAGTGACATATTTCGGTCACACCGACCACACCGCTTAAAGCCACTGGCAGCCATCGGGGGAAAAAGGGCCCCTGCGAGGTCAAAGGACCGGGCTGCCAGGGAAAACGAAAATGAAAGCTGACTAAGTCAGAAAAACCGAAAAAACGCTAGAGGACTCGAGACCGGCATCGCGAGTCCGGGCGGGAAAACGATCGGCGTCGAACCGAAAGAAAAAAGTATAAAATAAAGAGGAAAATCAACTTTTTCGCGGGGACAAGACGGGGACGTCTGCAGGGCTCCGCGGAAAAAAGAAGACTGGCTAAGATGGCACCTTCGGGCGGGAAGACGACCGCGCATGCGCGCTGCAATTCCCAAAGGCTTTCTTTGAAAGCTGGGGAAAATTGCTCCGCGAGGGCTCCGTCGGCGCCGACGTCACCCATAAGTGAGGACTGACTTCCTGCTTGGTCCTGGAGAATCACTCTCACCCGCCAGAGATTACATGATCAGGACAAGTAACTTTTTCCTGTGTCAGCAACAGTTTGGAATGTTTTTAAACAGTTCTTATATTTACAATCCTTGGAGGTTGCTAAGTGAGTGCAGTTTTACCTACATGAGATTAGGTAGGTCTCATAGCTTTTAATCACTGTAGGTTTGAACACTGATTGTTCCCGTTTAAAAACAAAAACAAAAAACAAAGTCGATTAGGCGCCCTGTGACTCACTGTCCGTTCCCCCCGATCTGGGCTGATGGATTTTATGTCCCTAGGTACCTTTAATGTGTATTTATTATCTTTATCTCTCAGCGACAGAGTTTTTGCAGTTTAGATTCTACTCTCTATTAGTTACTCTTCACTGGAGTTCATACGGTGTTTGACAGGCTTCCTCCTATATCAGTTTCACCTAACGTGAATGGATTACCATATCCAATCCTGGTTCTGTATGTCTATATGTTCTTTTAATGCATATGTTATATATTAGTTTGGTGTTCCCTAGATGTGTTTACATTATTTTTTCATCTCTTCAGTATTGTGGTGCTGATATATCCTTGACAAGAGTGCCTAGTTCAGTATCGATCCTTGTAGGTGAGTTTGCTAACATACCATCAAGTACATATACTTTTTTTTTCTATATATGGCTTATATTGGTCATAAGAACATAAATATGCCATAATGGGTCAGACCAAGGTCCATCAAGCCCAGTATCCTGTTTCCAACAGTAGCCAATCTAGGTCACAAGTACCTAGCAATTTCCCCAAAAGATATGTTCCACATTACTTGTATTGTGTCAAGCAGTGGATATCCCGGGTCCCCTTCAATAATGGTTTATAGACCTTTCCTTCAGGAACTTTTCCAAACTTTTTTTAAACCTGGCTACACTAACAGCAAAAATATTTCTCTTATTAGCTTTAAATAGGTTATCTTGTAGCTTCATTGCATGTCCTCTAGTCTTTCTATATTTTGATGGCGTAAACAATCAATCTATGTTTATACATTCCACTCCATTCATTAGTTTATAGACCTCTATCATATCTCCCCCTCAGCCGTCTCTTTTCCAGGATGAGGAGCCCTAACCTTTTTAGCCTCTCTTCATAGGCATATTCTTCCATCCCCTTAACAATTTTGGTGGCTCTTCTCTGTATCTTTTCTAATAATGTTATATCCTTTTTAAGATACAGCGACCAGAATTGCACACAATATTCAAGATGTGGTCGCACCATGGAACGATACAAAGGTATTATATCATCCTTTGTTTTATTCTCTGTTCCTTTCCTTATCATACCTAGCATTCTATTTGCTCTCTTGACCGCCGCTGCACACTGGGCAGAGGGTTTCAACATGTTATCCACGATAACACCTAAATCTTTTTCCTGGGTTGTGGTTCCTAACGTGGAACCTTGCATCGTGGAACCATAGTTTGGGTTGTTCTTTCCTAGGTGCATAACTTTGCACTAGTCCACATTAAATTTCATCTGCCCAGTATTCCAAGTTATCAAGGTTCACTTGCAATTTTCTACAATCCTCATGAGTTTTAACAACTTTGAATAGTTTTGTGTCACCTGAAATTTGATTACCTCACTCATTATTCCCATTTCCAGGTCATTTATGAAGATGTCAAAAAGCAGCAGACCCAGCACAGATCCCTGAGGTACTCCACTATTCACCTTTCTCTATTGGGAAAATTGGCCATTTAGACCTACCCTCTGTTTCAATCTTTTATCCAGTTCCTGATCCACAATAGTACACTGCCTCCTATCCCATAAATTTTTAATTTTGCCAAAAGTCTCTCAAGAGGGACTTTTCAAAGGCTTTCTGAAAATCCAGACACACTATATCAACCAACTCATGTCTACCTGTTTATTCACACCTTCAAAAAAAAAAACATATCAGATTAGTAAGACAAGACCTTCCTTGGCTAAATCCATGTTGGCTGTCTGCCATTAAGCCATGACTCTCTACATGTTCGGTAATTTTGTTCTTTATAATGGTTTCTACCATTTTTCCCGGTACTGATGTCAGGCTCACAAGTCGTAGTTTCCCAGATTACCTCTGGAACCCTTTTTAAAAATTGGCGTTACATTGGCCATCATCCAGTCTTCAGGTATTACAGATGATTTTAATGATAGTTCACAGATTACTAATAGTAGGTCTGCAATCTCATATTTCAGTTCTTTCAACACCCTCTGATGTATACTATCCGGTCCAGGTGATTTGCTACTCTTCGGTTTATCAAATGGTCATTTTCTCTTGGCTAGGCATGTTATGTCCCCATTCAGCTGGTGGCCGGATGTGCTTGGAATGTTTTATTTATTGATTTTGTGTTTTATTTGGACTACTTTGACATTCATCATTAGCACTATATTTGACAGCTAGATATGTTTTTTATGTTTCTTGTCTTTTCATATATTTATCCTTGATAAGTTGTTTTATGTTATGGTTTTAAATTTGTTCCTCTCCATATTGTTTTATGTATTTATGATTTAAAGTTTTTATTTTATTGTTTTTATGAGGTCTCAAGCCCCTTTAGAAGACAACTGCTGAAACATGTGTAGGGTGGATACCTAATAAAGCCTTTTGCTACTTCCAGTGTTTCATGAGTTCTGCTCTTTTCATCTCCACTCGAGTATTGTGTGCTGTGGCAGAGATCCATAGCAGAAGTGCCTCACTCTTCAAAGATCCAGTCCACTACTTCTATGTTGAAGGTCTACTTGTGTGGCTGAAGGACAGGGCTGAGCTGCTTGCCAGGCAGATAGGGTGCTCTCAGGTTCATGCCATGGAGGAGGGCGAACTTCCAAAACCAAACTATCTGCCTGTAGAGGAGGTATGAGCCTATGCCCGTGCTTGTTCATGAAGAAAATCGCCACTTGGTTGTCCATTTGGATCAGGACCATCTGATTGGGCTGGTACGCTGGAAAGCTTGGAGGGCATTGGCTATTGCTTGAAGCTCAAGAAAGTTGATCTGAAGCAGGCTCTCCTGATCAAGCCACAGGCCCTGCATGCGTAGGCCATCCAGCTGAACTCCCCACCAAGGGCTGGATGCATTAGTCATGAGCATCTTGTGTGTGGGGAAGGGAAGGGTGCTGTCTTGAATGGGAGGCCCTTGAGCAGGTTCCCTGGCTCAAACCACCAGACAAGGGATTACACCAGAGGCACAGTGACCGCCACTCTGTTCCGAAAGCGGCCTGTTGCCTGCATCCATTGCATGCTCAGGGTCCATTGGGCCTGCCATACGAAGAGGTGGGTCTGAGGGGCGACATGCACTGTGGCAGCCATGTAACAAAGGATCATTAACATCCCTCAGGCCATTGTGTAGCATTGGCACTGCACATCACCCACCACTGCTGCCAGCCGCTGCATATGGTCTTCCAGTAGCAAGGCCCGAGCAGTATCAAGGAGGGCCCCAATGAACTCCAGCTGCTGTGTCGGCTGGAGATTCAACTTTGGATAGTTGATCACAAAGCTCAGTGGCTGGAACACCTGAATGGTGATGTCGGCAGACTGACGGATGCTTTCTGGCATGAGACCTTTGATGAACCAGTTGTTCAGACACAGGAAGACAAAGACCCCCATGGTCTGGAGTTAAGCGGCAATGAGTGCCAGACATTTTGTGAAGACCTGTGGAGCCGAGGCCAGCCTGAAGTGAAGTACTCTGTACTGTTAGCGCTGGTCTCCCAGCATGAACCTTAAGTATTGTCTGTGATTTGGGTGGATCAGGATGTGCATGTATGCATCCTTTAGATCTAAGGAACATAGCCAATCATCCTGTAGAAGGTATAGAAGCAGCATCCACAGCGAGACGATCTTGAACTTCTCGTGCATCAGAAACCGGTTGAGGTTCCACAGATCCAGGACTGTCTGAATCTGCCAGCCTTCCTGGAAACAAGTTAGTATCTAGAATAGAAGCCCTGTCTGATCTGAGCCAAATGAATCGGCTCAATGGTAAGATTAGTTAAGAAAATGGAGACTTCCTCCTGCAGCAGGCTCCAGGTGCAACAGATCCATGGGTTATTCCCCTGGGGCATATGGAGGTGGCAACTGGGCGATGTGCAGCACATATCCACTTTGAATGATCTGCAATACCCAGGTGGTCTGAGGCGATGAGAGGCCACCTGCGGGCTTAGTGGACAAGCAATCCACCTACCTGAGGGGGTACCCCTGCAGACAGCGGCCAACTGGCTAAGCTCCTAAGGAAACAATCAAAAGCCCATCCTCAGTTTGGGCTGTTGGGCTGGCTGAGCCTTCAGAGCTTTCTCCTGCTGCTAGCGGAGGGCCTGAATCTTCAGCTGGACTGGGTAATACTGGCACAGGTGTGGGTAGAAGGCCTTTTCACTCTGTTTCTTCTGCAAGGGATCCAGTGTCTTCTTTGAGAGCCTAGAGAGGATCAAACACTCCTCCTAGAACTCCTCTTCCTTCTCCTCCACCGACTTCCCACAGAGGTTCTCACCTAAGCAGGGGACATTGGCCAGCTTTTCCTGGGACCCACTGTTCCAGGTAGGAAGACTGCACCCATGCCAGCCGGCAGGCAGTGATGCCCACTGCTGCTACTCTGCAGGCATCATAGGCGACACACACCATGAACTTAGAATAGTCCTTTCAGATCCTAGTGGGCCATGGAAAGGCCTCAAGGGAGTCAACAAAGACATGAATGTCAAATTATGCCAGGTCCAACATGTCTTTCAGGAACATGCTTGTATAGGCCTGGTAGGCCAGGACCCTGACCACCAGCATGGAAACGTGATAGCATTATCTCCGAGGGAGTCCAGGGTTTGAGCCTCCCAGCCTGGAGGCACCGAAGAATGGGTCCTAGTGCTCTTAACCCACTTCAAGGCTGACTCTACCATGATAAAGTTGTGTGGAAATTGAAGCTTCTCGAAGCCCAGAGCCTTCTGGACCTGAGTACATGGAGTCAGGCCTCTGATAACTGGAACTGTGAGAGGATTTTCCCACAGACATAGCAACAGCTGTTGCAGAACGCAGCATCACTGCCTCTAGGGGCTGAGGGGTACTGGAGGAGCTCCAGCTCCTCCACCCTCTGTTCTTCCTCCAACTCCAGGGAGAAGGGGATGGCCAAGGCCATCCACCTGACAAATTCCTGAAAGTACATATCCTCCAGAGATGACTTGCACTGCTCATGAGGAGATGACTGATAGGACAGGAAGCCAGGGGACTGGAGGTCAGACTACGCAGATTCCTCCTCAGTCCCACTGATTCAGATTCTCAGAGGAAGTTTAAGTTGTGTCAGGTTTCCTAGTGTTGCTGGCTCTGCGACTGGAGAGAGGGTGGATGTCTGCGGGACCGATTCCACATTGAGTGTGAGTGCTGATGCCCCTGGGCATTGGACTCTCACACTGGGCAGGGAGATGGTACAGATTCTGACCTCCTGCCGACACACCTGCCTTGGTGGGCAATGTGTGGGTCTCCAAGAATGGCTGGATGGAGTGAGGTGATGACAATGCCAGCATCACGAAGCCTGTGTTCCACAAGGCTAGAACCGCCACCAAGCTTCGAGGGAGCAAAGGCATTCCTCCAAACACCACCACCTGCAAAGGGGCCGTATCATGGCCGCAGTCACCAGTGTCAACACCTCCACGATGACTGGTACATCAAGGAAACAATCGGCTGCCATCCCAAGCAATAGAGGTTGACTCCTCCCTTCTATGGATTGATTTCTCCCACTGGAGAAGCTTGGTTGGCTGTTCCTGGCTATCGCTCTGCATGTCAAGGTGGTCTGCAATGACGACTCACCCTTCAACATCGATGGAGTCTCGCCAGAGAGTTTCCTCTTTGATACTCGTGCTCTCCAGTTCCAATTGGGCATTGACTGCCGTCCCTGTTGTCACCTCAGCACAAGCCTAGGAAGACATCAACGCCGGGGCAGAGGATGCGGTGTCAGGGCAGAGGATGCTGAATCCATTGAGCTGAAGAGAGACTCCTTCAGAAAAGGACAAGGCAGGAAGAAGGGGAGGAGTGGCACTATATGTAAAAAATAATATTAAAGCTTTGGAATTACAGATCTTAAAAGGGAGAGAGGAGGCACTGTGGGTTAAACTAGAAAGAAGGAAAGAGAAATCTATTTGCATTGGCGTGATATACAGACATCCCTCACAAGAGAAAGAGTTGGACAGAGTTACTTGTTATCCAAGTTGGTTTGCCTGTTTAACTGTAAAAAATCAGATAAATGTAAATTGTCTGAAGTTTCTTGTTCCATGTAAACCGCGCTGATAACGAATAGTGCGGTATATAAAAAATGTTAATAAATAAATAAATAAATACGCAGCATTGCTAGAAATGGGGAAGTGATACTGATAGGGGATTTCAATATGCCAGATGCTGATTACCACATTCCTGCTGCACTATCATCTAGAAGTAAGGAGATCCTGGATTCTCTACAGGGAGAACTATTCAGGCAATTGGTAACAGAACCCACATGTGAAAGGGCCATACTGGACTTGGTGCTTACCAATAGTGAAAGTGTTTCTGATGTTATAGTGGGAGATCATTTTGCATCCAGTGATCAGGTGCGGTTCAGTATTATGACTAGTGCTGTTACAATCCATTCAAAAGTGAGGGTCTTAGACTTTCGGAAAACTAACTTTGCCATGATGGGCCAATATCTCAGAGAGTAATTAGCAGGATGGGAACAGCTGGGGGATGTAGAAAAACAGTGGGCAAAACTGAAAGGGGATATTTTAAGGGCAACCAACCTTTTTGTTAAAATGATAAATAAAGGTAAAAGGAAAAGGAGACTGCTATGGCATTCAAAAGAAGTAGCTGAAAAGGTGAAGAAAAAGAAGGTCTTCATGAAATACAAAAAACCACAGAGAGAGGAAGATAGGCATCTATATTTGGAAATACTTAGAGAAGCTAGCAAAGTAGTCAGGAAAGCAAAGATTCAAAAAGAGGAGGAAATAGCAATGTCATAAAATGGGGGGATAAGACATTTTTCAGATATGTTAGTGAGAAGAGGAAGGGCAAACGTGGTATTGTCAGACTCAAGGGTGAAGGGGAGGAATATGTAGAACTGATGAAGATAAAGCGGAATTGCTTAACAAATATTTCTGTTCTGTGTTCACAGATGATGATCCAGGAACAGGACCTCAGAAAACACCCACAAACAGGAACAGAAGCAAGGGGCATCTTGAACAATTTTCAGAAGACTGTGTTCGTGAGAAAATAGCTAAGCTTAAAGTAGACAAAGCGATGGGACCGGATGGGATACACCCTAGAATACTAAGGGAACTTGGGGACGTTCTAGCAGCTACACTGACTGACCTTTTCAATGCCTCGGAGTCGAGAGTGGTGCCAAAGGACTGGAGAGAGGCTCATGTGGTGCCTTTACACAAAAGCAGAAGTAAGGATGTGGTTGAAAACTACGGTGAAATTAGGCCTTACCTTCTAATTGGCTTTCCTTAAGGGACTCCAGTCTAGTCCCGTACAATAGGGTTGTGCACCTCTTCCAGCAGCTTGGGAGACTGAGCATGTCACAACTTTGATGACATCAGGGAATATAGGCAGGTGGCACCACCCCCAATCTTCCAGTAACCTACTGACAAAGCAGACTCACAGGAGCAACAAATAAGAAGTACTCAGCAGCAAAACATTCTCTAACCTAGCGAATTCCTGTTATCCTGTTCCCATTAGGAACTGAAAGGTAACTATCTACAAATACTTCTAACGAATTTCATTCTTTATTTAAGTAATTATGTTGAACTGTTTCTTTAATAGTAGACAAGTGTGCAAAGAAAAAGACAACTGTCAAAACGTCGCAACCAATAGAGATCCCGCTCCCCTCACACGAATACTCTTCTTCATCACCGGGATCGCCAACTTGAAAACTACAGAAAGACCGACGGGAGGGTTCCGGGACTAGACTGGAGTCCCTTAAGGAAAGCCAATTAGCAGGTAAGGCCTAATATCACCTTCCTTAGCGTTCCTCCAGTCTAGTCCCATACAATAGGGATGTAACAGAGCCCCTTAACCACGGGAGGGACCTGCGAGCCCGGCCTGAATAACCATTGAGCCAAACTTTGCATCCTGCCTTGCCTGCACATCCAACCGATAATGCTTCGCAAAGGTATGCAAGGACGACCAGGTAGCCGCTTTACAAATATCGACGGGCACCACTAAACTGCACTCCGCCCAAGAAGTTGCTTGAGCCCTCGTGGAATGTGCCCTCAAGCCCTCCGGAACCGGCTTCCTTTTCAAGATATACACTGACGAGATCGCCTCCTTAATCCACCGGGAAATTGACGATTTAGCCGCCGCTTCACCTTTTCGGGGGCCCCCAAACAAAATGAACAAACGATCCGACTTGCATAACGAAGCTGTTCTCTTCAGATAGCGCCGCAACTGCCGCTTGAGATCTAGCAGTCAAAGCTGTGGATCCGACGTCGAACTAGACAGTACCGGCAACACGACGGGCTGTCCCACATGAAAGGGAGAGAGAACCGTAGGCAAAAAGGATGGTACTGTCCGCAAACCACTTTTTCTTTAGAAAATATCAAAAAGGGTTCCTGACACGACAAAGCTTGAAGCTCAGAAATTCTCCTGGCTGAACAAATGGCCACTAGAAACACTGTCTTCAACGTCAAATCCTTTAATGAACAAGAAGCCAACGGCTCAAAAGGATCTCCCACTAGCGCCGACAGGACAACATTAAGATCCCATGGGGGCACGGAATGCCCTCCAGGAGGGCGCAACTGCTTCACCGCTCTCAGAAAATGCAACACATCTGGATGCTTTCCCAAGGATTCTCCCTGAACTCTGCCCCGATAACAGGCTAAGGCTGCCACCTGAATCCTCAGGGAATTCCACGCTAAACCTTTTTCCAGCCCTGCCTGCAAAAAATCTAGCATAACCGGGACCGAAGCCGCAAATGGCCTAAATGCCTTCTGACTACACCAGTTCTCAAAAATTCGCCACACGCGAACATACGCTTGAGAGGTAGACCTCCTACGTGCCCGTAGGAGCGTGGCAATCACCTGCGTGGAGAAACCACGCTTCCTCAACCGTGCCCTCTCAATAGCCATGGCGTAAGCGAGAACCGATCCACCTGCGGCATGAGAATGGGTCCTTGCATCAACAGATTGGGATGAACGGGCAGCCTCCAGGGCTCGGCCACTTGTAGCTGCACTAGGTCCGCGTACCACGGCCTCCGAGGCAATGAGAATCACCAGACCGTTGTGCACCGCCAGCCTCTGAATCACTCGGCCGATGAGCGCCTACGGGGGAAAGACATACAGAAGACCGCACCGAGGCCACTGCTGAACCAGCACGTCCAGGCCCTCTGACATCCTCTCTCTCCGACGACTGAAGAAACGACTGGCCTTCGCTGATCGAAAGGTCGCCATCAGATCCATGATTGGCTCCCCCCAGAGACATACAATCTGAGCGAACACCTCGGCGTTCAACTGCCACTCGCCCGGGTCTAGTCGCACCCGACTGAGAAAATCTGCTGTGACATTCTCTTTTCCGGCTACATGCGCTGTCAAGATTGCCGGGAGATGCAACTCGGCCCAAGCCATCAGCAGCTCCGCCTCCGTCTCCAAACTGACACTTCCTGTGCCTCCTTGTCTGCTGATATACGCCACCGTGGAGGCATTGTCCGACAAAACTCGTACTGTGCGACCCTGCAGCTGCAGCGAAAACTCCTGCAGAGCTCTCCGAACCGCCCGCATCTCCAGACGATTGATGGACCACTGCTGCTCCTCCGCTGTCCAGAAACCTTGCACTACTTGCCCCTCGCAGTGGGCCCCCCAGCCGGAAAGGCTGGCGTCTGTCATCAGAGGCACCCAGTTTGGAGCTTCTATGGCAACTCCGACCGACAGATTCGCAGCGTCCAACCACCAGCAGAGCTTCTGCCGAACTTCCTTTGGGCAGATCAACCGATGGTCTAGCGACTGGTGTTGATGCGACCATCTGCGTAAGAGTGACTTCTGCAAGGGTCTCATGTGCGCCCTTGCTCAAGGCACCAGATCGATCGTCGCCGCCATCGTGCCCAAGAGCTGCAGATAATGCCAAACCGACGGCGTTGACATCCGTAAGAAACAGCACACCAACTGCCGAAGAGCCACGATCCTCCTGTGCGGAAGGAACACTCGAGCCGCCGCGGTGTCGAATCTGGCCCTCAGGTGCTCGAGAGTCTGAGAGGGAATCAAATGACTCTTGCCTACATGGATCACCCAACCCAACTCGGACAGAAAGGCAACCACCCGCTTCGTTACTTGGACACTTTCTGCCTCTGACTCTGCACGGATAAGCCAATCGTCCAGGTACGGGTGAACAAGGATTCCCTCGCGTCTTAAGGCGGCAGCCACTACCACCATGACCTTGGTTTAAACCCGCGGGGCTGTTGCGAGTCCGAAAGGGAGCGCCCGAAACTGAAAATGGCCCATCGGGACCACAAAACGGAGAAACTGATGATAATCCGGGTGAATGGTAATGTGCAGATAAGCCTCCATGAGATCCAGGGATGTCAAGAACTCTCCTGCTCGGACTGCCACCATCACCGACCGAAGTGTCTCCATATGAAAACGAGGAACGCGCAGACACCTGTTTACACTTTTGAGATCGAGAATAGGTTGAAAGGATCCTTCCTTCTTTGGCACGATGAAGTAGATGGAGTAGCGAACCTGCACCGCACTGGTCGGCAGGCGCCGGTACTACGGCCCGCAGCCGCAGAAGGCGTTGGAGCGTTGATTGAACTCCTTCCCGCTTGACTTGCGCCCGACAGGGGGAGCGCACAAAACACGGCGCCAGAGGCTTGGCGAACCCGAGCGTGTAGCCCTATTGAATCACCTGGAGAACCCACTGATCCGTCGTGACCCGGACCCAAGCCTGGTAAAACTCCTGTAACCGCCCTCCTACAGGAGACATCCCTGCTTGGGTCCCCCTCACTTCATTGTTGCTTACGCTGAGTGGTGGACAGAGGTCGCGGTTCAATAAAACCCTCTGGTTGTACCGCGAAACCCCCGAAAGGGCTGAAAACAAGATGTAAAACAGCCCCTCTGGCTCGGAGAAAACCTTACCGACCGAAATCGCCTGAACTCCCGAGATTGACCCCTCATCGGCCCAGGGACTCTACTGTTTCGGTTTATCCTCTGGGAGACGACCCCCTTTGGTCTCCCCCAAATCCTTAACCAGCTTATCTAAGTCCTCCCCGAACAACTGCTTCCCCTTGAAGGGCAGCTTGCTTAACCGGGTCTTAGAAGATACATCCGCCGCCCAATTCCGGAGCCACAGATACCGGTGCGCCGCCACAATCGACCCCAGGGCTTTGGAAAGTGTCCGTATCAAATCATAAAAGGTGTCCGCCAGGTAAGCTGTGCCCGATTCCAGCCTAGCCGCTGCTTCCACCACGTTCTCCGGCGCCCCTGCCTTTGGAAGCCCCTACGCCCAGCGCAAGGAAGCACGAGCTACCAAGGCCGCACAGGCAGAGGCCTGAAGAGATAATGCCCCGACATCAAAGGCCTGCTTCAAGAGAGTGTCCGGCTTCCTATCCTGGACGTCCTTTAGAGCAGCACTACCCTCCACCGGGATAGTGGTCTTCTTAGTTACCGCCGACACCGCTGCGTCCACTCTCGGCGCCCGAAACATGTCATTGTCCTGCTCCACCAACGGATACAACCGAGAAAGGATACGAGAACCCCAGAGCCCCGCTTCTGGCGTTTCCCACTCATCCAGGATCATCTGTTTAATGATTCTATGCAAAGGGAAAACTTTCTGGGGCTTCCGTACCGCCTGAAGAATAGGATCCACTAACGCCTCCTCTTCCACTGCCCCTGCCGGAGCCATATGAAGCACCTTAAGAGACTCCGCTATGAGAGCCGCCAATTCTTCCTTGTGGAAAACCCTAACAATCCGAGAGTCTTCCTCTGGAGGGAGAGCCTCTTCCTCCCCCTCCAGTACATCCAACTCCTCTGCGTCATCTGAGGACATGGACTCCCCCTCAGCCACCCCCTGATCTCGCCTACGAGCCTTAGGGGCCGGTTGAGAGGGACCCAGTTGGTCCTCCAAATCATCCAGCGCTCTCTTCCTGGCAAGGGCAGGAGCCTTGGTCTTTCCTTGCTTCAGGCAAAAGGCTCTATGCAATAATAAAACAAACTCCGGAGAAAAAGTGTCTGGAACCAGCTGCGCAGCTGCCTGTTCCCCAGAGGCCTCTGGCTGACTCTCATGAGGAGCCAAGGGATCTGCCTGCGAGGACATCCCCGGCCCCTGCTCCCTCAAGGAGGCCTCAGAAACTGCCTCTGCTACACTCTGCTCTGCAGCGCGAGATTCCAGGGAACATCCCTTGCAGAACCCCTCCACTGATAGGGAACCTGATCTCTGCCCACAAGCCCCACATTGCGGCTTTGACGGCATAACTAGCACAAGGCAAACTCCAAGTGCAAACGGACTTCCTTCCTGTATCACTATTATAGGCTATTTTCTCAAACGGAGGTCAGAGAATAAATGAGCAAAAAACTAGAACCACTACTTAACAACCAGCGCTGTCACCAAAGGAGAGCTGCCGAAAAAAACGGGCTGAGTCGCCGCGACTCTCTTCCCGCGCTAACTCAAAATGGCGGCAATCACCCGAAGGAAGCCCTCCGAGCCTCACAAAACCCGCGGCCTCAAAAAAAACTCTGCGAATCTGACTACCGGCCACAGAAACCGAAATAAGCAAAGAAAGAAATACAAGCGCAATACAAGAGAAAGCCAGAGAAAAAGCCCCGACGCAGTTCTGTGCCGCCGGAGACTCACCTCAACCCAGAGAGCACCGGTACCACTGCCGCACGTTAGGAACACACACTGCCACTTGCTCGACGCTCCTCACCCCACAGGAGAGGTTCGGGAGCGGAGCCAGACTGCAATTGCTTAGCCGGTAGCTCCTCGGCTGCTGCAATCCGGTCTGCCTGCACCGTTGCTCGACCACGGTCCTCTCAGTGCTTTTTTTTTAACTTTATCGATAAGCACACTGTATCCAAATTAAAGGGACAAACCCAAATCTAAAAACCCAAAATTCAAACTAAACCCCTTCCTAGTTGTTCCTTCAGTGAGTCCTACTGAAAAGAAACACCTGCTCCAGCTGCTGGGAGACTGAGCTTACTGGAAGATTGGGGGTGGTGCCACCTGCCTATATTCCCTGATGTCATCAAAGTTGTGACATGCTCAGTCTCCCAAGCTGCTGGAAGAGGTGCACAACCCTATTGTACGGGACTAGACTGGAGGAACGCTAAGGAAAGGCCAGTTAGTTTAACTTCGGTGGTGAGTAAATTATTGGAAACGCTGCTGAAAGAGAAAATAGTGAGGTTTCTGGAGTCCAGAAGATTACAGGATCCGAGGCAGCATGGATTCACTAGAGGCAGATCTTGTCAGACAAATGATTGATTTCTTTGACTGGGTGACCAGGGAGTTGGACCGAGGGAGAGCCCTAGATGTGGTGTATTTAGATTTCAGTAAAGCCTTTGACACATTCCTCACAGGCGACTTATAAACAAACTGAATGCCCTAGGGATGGACCCTAAAGTTACTGCTTGGGTTAGAAATTGGTTGAGTGGGAGGCGACAAAGAGTACAGGTAAATGGAGCTCACTCTGAGGAGAAGGAAGTTACCAGTGGTGTGTCCCGGGATCTGACCTTGGTCCGATTCTTTTCAACATCTTTGTTAGTGATATAGCAGAAGGTCTATCGGGAAAGTTTGCCTCTTTGCGGATGATACCAAAATCTGCAATACAGGAGACACCCAGGAAGGTGTAGATAACATGAGGAGGGATCTAGCTAAGCTTGAAGAATGGTCTAGAATTTGGCAGCTGGGACTTAATGTTAATGCACCTGGTAGCACTTTATAAATGCTTAGTAGTAGTAGTAGTAATGTTAAATCATGCAAGGTCATGCATTTGGGCTGCAGCAATCCAAGGGAGCAATATAGTATAGGGGGTGAAGTACTTTTGTCCACTAAAGAAGAGTGGGACCTAGGTGTGTTTGTGTCTGATGATCTTAAAGTAGTTAAACAGGTAGAAAAGGCAACAGCAAAAGCTAGAAGGATGCTTGGATGCATACGGAGAGGAATGGCTAGCAGAAAAAAAGGAGGTATAAGTCTTTGGTGCGACCTCATTTGGAGTGTGCAATTCTGGAGACAGCACCTTCAAAAGGATATAAACAGGATGGAGTCAGTACAGAGGGTGGCTACTAAAATGGTCAGTGGTCTTCATTATAAAGCATATGAGGACAGACTTAAGGATCTTTTTTTTTGTTTTTTAATTTTTATTTATGAGATTTTACTGATAATACAGAATTATCAAATAAAAAAACAATAGATACAGAAATAGAATATAATCCATCATAATAGTCAACACACAAAAAGAAAACAAGGATCGTTAGCCCATGTTTCGGGGAGAAAACCCCCCACACGTAAATAAAGCACAGTTACTTACCTGTAACAGGTGATCTCTGGGAACAGCAGGAATTAGTCCTCACATATGGGTACGTCGGTACCGACGGAGCCCGTGCGGGAAAGCTCCCCAGCTTCTTAGAATAGAAGCTTTTGGGACCTCCCACTGCACATGCGCACTGCCTTCCCGCCTTCCTGAACAGCTCTCCTCAGTTTCGAGTTTATAGCTGAGTCAACAGAGAGAGGACAGGAAGATAGATAGATAAAAGATACAACTCCTAGGGGAGGTGGGTGGGTTGTGAGGACTAATTCCTGCTGTTCCCAGAGATCACCTGTTACAGGTAAGTAACTGTGCTATCTCCAGGAACAAGCAGGAATAAGTCCTCACATATGGGGACTCCCTAGCTTAGATGCATGGGATCCCCTGTAAAGGTTCGCCATCTTCGTATGGATCTCAGGCATCCATTATGGGAAGGTGGGCAGGAGTTGTTTAGGAATGGAACAGGTGCTTGAGGACAGCCTGGCCAAACAAGGCATCCCGGCGGGAGTCCTTGTCCAAACAGTAATGGGCTGTGAAGGTATGAACCGAGGCCCAGGTAGCGGCTCGACAGATCTGATCTATGGAAACAGAGTGCAGATGAGCCATAGAAGTTGCCATGGCCCTCACATTGTGAGCAGTGACATGGCCTTCCAGAGAAATGTTTTTGCTCTGGTAAGCAAAAGAAATACACTGAGCAATCCAATTGGAAAGTGTACGCTTGGAGACTGGAAGTCCCAAATGGGAAGGATCAAAGGCCACAAAAAGTTGAGAAGACTTTCGATGTGGCTGAGTCCTATTAAGGTAAAAAGCGAGAGCTCTTTTACAATCCAGAGTATGAAGGTTCCTCTCTGCATTGGATGCATGAGGAGCTGGAAAAAAGACAGGTAGATATACCTCTTGATTAAGATGAAAAGGCGAGACCACTTTAGGCATAAAGTGGGGATTCGTCCTAAGGACCACCTTATCATGATGAAATCTTGTGTAAGGTGGATTAGCCACTAAAGCCTGCAGCTCACTGATGCGGCGAGCCGAAGTGACTGCAATGAGGAAGATGACCTTCCAGGAAAGAAATTTCAAGGAGGTGGAAAACATTGGCTCAAAAGGTGGCTTCATAAGTTGACCGAGCACTAGATTCAAATCCCATGCGACCGGGGGTGGTCTGATGGGAGGTTTAGTGAGAGTCAGGCCTCTCATGAATCTTGCAACAAGAGGATGAGAGGAGATAGGTTGTCCATTTATATGTTTCAAGGATGCTGCAATAGCACTTAAATGGACTCTTACCGAATTCGTCTTGAGGCCTGCATTGGATAGATGCAGGAGATAATCAAGAAGAGAATTCAAAGGAAGTGCCAGAGGGTCAAGACCCTGCTGAGCACACCAAATGGAAAAACGTTTCCATTTGAAAGCATAGGAACGCCTGGTAGAGGGTTTCCTAGAGGCAGAAAGGATATCTTTCACTGGTTGGGAAAGATGAAAGTCTTGAAGGCTTAAGCCTTCAGTAACCAAGCACTGAGGTGAAGGGATTTGGGGTTTGGGTGCCACAAAGTCCCCTCCTCCTGAGACAGGAGGTCTGGCGCAGCTCCCAGATCCAAGTAGGATCCCTGGGAGAGCTGTAGAAGTAGAGGGAACCACACTTGGCGTGGCCAGCGTGGAGCTATGAGGATCATAGTTCCATGATCCCTCTGGAGTTTGAACAGAGTCTTGGGAATCAAAGGAATGGGTGGAAAGGCATATAGGAATGCCTGATTCCAATTCAGGAGAAAGGCGTCCGTAGCCTGAGCTGCCTGACACGGAGTTCTGGAACAGAACCGGGGAAGTTTGGCATTCCACGGACTTGCAAAGAGGTCTATGTCCGGGGTCCCCCATTCCTGAAAGATTCGGTTTATTTGGTCCAAATGTAGGGACCATTCGTGTGGCAGCAGAACTCGACTGAGCCTGTCTGCCCGAGAGTTTTGAACTCCTGGGAGATACACTGCTAGCAGGTGAATCTGATGCTCTCTGGCGAAGGCCCATAGTCTTAGAGCTTCGTTGCAAAGCGACAGAGAGCCCGTCCCTCCTTGTTTGTTTATGTAAAACATGGCCACCTGATTGTCCGTCTGAACTAGGACAGTGAGGTTGGCTAGGAGGGAGTGGAAGACCTTGAGGGCAAGGTAAATTGCTCGCAGTTCCAGAAGATTGATATGAAGGGTGGTCTCCTGTAGAGATCAAGTGCCCTGAGTGGAGAGAGTTTGCAGATGGGCTCCCCACCCTGTTTGGGAGGCATCTGTTGTGAGGGTTGCTTGGGGTAGCAATGGTTGAAATGGAGCCCCCAAACACAGATTCTTGCTGGAAGTCCACCAGTGGATCGACCAAAACAGACGATCGGAGGTATGTAATTGGTCTGAGAGAGCTCCTGACCACTGAGACCACTGAGTGGCCAGGGTCCATTGAGCTTCTCTCATATGAAGACGAGCATAGGGCACCACATGCACTGTGGAGGCCATATGACCCAGTAGGCGTAGCATTTCCCTGGCTGTCAAGTGAGTGCTGGACTGAGCTTGGGAGGCCAAACTCAGGAGGCGCTGGCCTCGAACCTGTGGAAGGTAGGCCCTTGCAGTGATGGTGTCCAACTGGGCCCCTATGAATTCCAGAGATTGAGTAGGGATGAGTTGGGACTTGGGAAGGTTTACTACCAGTCCCAGATACTGCAAAAGGCTCCTTGTGTGGTCCAGGGAAATCTGGGCCTGTGACTGAGTTGGAGCTCGGATGAGCCAGTCGTCCAGATATGGGAAGACAAAGATTCCCATGCCTCTTAGAAATGCGGCTACGACTGCCATGCATTTTGTGAATACTCTTGGAGCAGAGGCTAGACCGAAGGGGAGTACTCTGTATTGGAAATGTTTTCCCTGAAACAGAAAGCGAAGATACTTTCTGTGGGATGGATGGATGAGTATATGTGTATACGCATCCTGTAGGTCTAGAGAACAAAGCCAGTCCTGACCCTGGAGGTAAGGAAGGAGAATGCCGAGAGACAGCATTTTGAATTTCTCCTTGAAGAGAAATTTGTTCAATTCTCTCAGATCTAGGATTGGTCTGAATCCCCCTGTCTTCTTTGGAATGAGAAAATAAGGGGAGTAGAAACCGGACCCTTGTTGAGGAAGAGGAACCTCTTCTATGGCCCCTTGGGCAAGAAGAGAGGAAACCTCTTGACCCAACAGGGTTAGGAGAGATGGGGGAGAATTGAATGGTCTCACCATATGATGGGGAGGAAGGCTGGAGAAATGAAGTTTGTAACCCTCTCGAATGATAGAGAGGGTCCATTGTTCTGTTGTGATTTGTTCCCATCTGGGAGCAAAGTGAACCAACCTTCCGGGTATGGTGAGAGGTTCTGGTTGTGTTAGAACCAGAAGTGGCAAGTTCCCTAGGAGCAAGTCAAAACCCCTGAGGGGTTGGAGCCTGCTGAGCTACAGTAGCTGCTGCAGGCTTAGCTCGTGCTTGTTTGGATTGCTGACGCTTAGCAGTATAGCGAGGTTGAGAAGACTGCTGGCCAGTATTTGAAGCAACTCTGGCCTTCTTATAGTAAGGCCTTTTAAAAGACTTTTTCTTAGTAGGAATTGAAGTGGACTTTGAAAGTCTTTCCAAGGTGGCATTTTCAGCATCCATTTGGGTGGCTTTGATTTGCCACTCTTCCCCAAATAAGTTCTCACCTGTACAGGGCAGATTCCGTAAGCCATCTAGAACCCAAGGTTCCAGATCAGAGGCCTGGAGCCAAGCAAGACGTCGGGCTGCAATAGCAATGCCCGAAGCCCTACTGGCTCCCTCAAAGGAATCATATGCTGCCCTATTAGAGAACTTAGAAACCTCTAAGAGTTGTTTCACTAGGGAAAGGAATCCCTGCTTTTTATCCTCAGGGATAAAGGGGGCAAAATGCCGCACCTTTTTGGCAAGTTCCTCCAGGAACATGCCCATATAGAGACTGTAGGAATTAATCCTGGCTATAAGCATACTAGCCTGGAAAATTTTCCTACCAAAAGAGTCCAAAGTCTTACATTCCCGTCCTGGAGGGGTGGAAGAGTGCCTTTTGGTACTCCTAATCTTCTTCATTGCAGACTTCACCACAATAGAGTGGTGGGGCAATTGAGTCTTTTGGAAACCAGGGGAAGGAGGGACCCTATACATGGTGTCCAACCTACGGGAATAAGGAGACAAAGTCAAAGGATTTTCCCAGAAATCCATCAGTTGTTCTTGAAGGATTTCATGGATAGGCAGGGTAACTGCCTCCTTAGGGGCCTTTGAGTATCCCAAAATATCCAGTTTTTTGGATCTGGGTTCCTTTTCAGAGGATGTGGTAATAGAAAGGGCTGTAGCCATATCTAAAACAAAGTCCTGGAAGGACAAATCCTCTGGAGGGGACATTCTCCTTTTAGGAGAAGAGGGCTCCTCAGGTAAGTTGAGTGAAAACTCAGCAGAATCATCAGAGGAGTGAAAATCCTCAGAGGAATCGGTGCTTTCCTCTAACGCACGATACGCGTACCGATCGGTATCGATATCGGGCGTATCGGGTATGGAACCGGTATGGAGCGAAAGCCCATACGGTACCGACTTGCGTTTAGAGGTGGACGGCCTCGATACCGGCATGGCGGACGATACCGGTATCGGGCCCGGAACCGCTGAAAGCGGAACCGATGGCGTTGCAGCTTTAATGAAAGCCATGACGGCCTGCTGCATGGACTGTACAGTATCGCCCATGGACGCCATAGCTGCCTGGATGTCGGTACCGGAGTGACCCGGTACCCCAGAGCAGGCTAACAGGTGATCTGTCGAGGCCGTAGCATCGATATCAACCTGAGACCCCTGAATTGGCGTTTTTGGAAGTTGGACTTCCCGCCGGGGTTGTTTGGCTGGGGCAGGGTCCTCAAGTTCTAAGCTAAGAGCCTCTCGATGCTTTGAAGGAGATTTGCTCTTTGAGGACTTGCCCACAGAAGGTTTGGTTACCTGAGATCCATCCGGAGAAGAAGACCTGGATGACTGTGATGCTGTATTCTCTGAAGCAAACAGCACATGGAATTTGTTGGCCCGGTTCTGCAGCCCACGTTTAGACATGTGGGAGCAAGATGGGCAGTCCGGTATGGAATGGTCAGGCCCCAAACATTTCAGACACCAGTCATGGGTGTCTGTGACTGAAATAACAGCATTACATTTGGTACACTTCTTAAATCGAGGGGCTGGCTTCTCCATGAGGAGAAATTGAGTAGGCCGAGAGGCCTCTCTGAAGTGACCAAAAAGCTAAAAAATAAGAAAAAAGAATTATAATTTTTTAAAGAAAGAAAGAAAAGACCGGCGATACCGGTATCGGTATGGGGAAGGCAGGTACGCGGTCTAAAGAAACAAATAAAATAACAATTTCTTCAGCGGTGACAGGAACACGACCTGCTGGCTCCGCGGAAAAAGAGAAACTGAGGAGAGCTGTTCAGGAAGGCGGGAAGGCAGTGCGCATGTGCAGTGGGAGGTCCCAAAAGCTTCTATTCTAAGAAGCTGGGGAGCTTTCCCGCACGGGCTCCGTCGGTACCGACGTACCCATATGTGAGGACTTATTCCTGCTTGTTCCTGGAGATCTGAAGAAAACAAAACTGGAGGAAGCCTCTTAAATACAGGAATCCCCAGTTAACATAAATGATCTAGCCTATTTCAACCCACTAACCCCTGGAGGAGATAAACCAAAAGCAACAAAATAGGTAAAGCCATCAGAACACATTTTCCTTATCAAGAATCCATTTCTCTAAATCAGCAAATGTCAAAAAAACATATTTGTCATAATCTAATGAAATGAGACATTTGCAAGGATATCTAAGAAAAAAGGTAGCGCCCAAAGCAAGGACCCTACCCTTAAATGCCAGAAAAGATTTCCTGCGAATTTGTGTAGTATGTGAAACATCAGGAAATATGGAAATTTTATCGCCGCAAAATAATACATCTTTCTAACAAAAATATGCTTTTAGAATATTTGCTTTATTATCATCTGAGGACAAAGACTAACAAAGTAGCCCTAGATGAAATCAAATCTTGAGTGTGGTCTAGAAATGCCGTCAAATTAAATTCATTTCTACCATCCAAATCTTCAACCACCTCATCAAATTTGGATACCGCAACTCTAGAAGGAACGAAATAACACTTCAAAAAAGATAGGGTATCCGCATTAGACAAGAGAAGCACATCTTTTAAGTACTTCCTTAACAAAATTGAAGGAGAAATAAGAGTTGTACAAGGAAAACTTAATATGCGTAAATTTCTACTACCTGTTATATTTTCCATATTTTCATGTTTCTTCTGTATAAGTAAACTATCTTTCGCAACACTGGCCTGAAATGCGGAAAAAGAATTAACCTGTTTATCTAAGGTCATAACAGTAACATTTAAAGAGGAAATTTGAGAATCCAAATTTTGAAATTTAGCAATCAAATCTTTTGTAAATTGACATAAAGCAGGAACAGTATTAATCAGAATGCGCTCAGTTCGATTAACCACCTTCCAAATGTCTAACAGTGAAATTGACGATGCCTGAGTTTTATCTGGAGAAACGGCAGGCTCCTTCCAAGTAACCACTTTAGGGAGCTCACCAACCTCCAAAGGACTCAAGGAAGGAGAAATTACATCAGAGAGTTCTAAAAAAACAGGAGGAAGTGGGGGAGTTCGCTCAAAAGAGCTTAGACTGGCTCCATCAGCAGACAAAGCAACGAAAGCAGTACCTGGTTTTAAAGCAGCCGGCGTCGAGATCACATGTTTATCCATGGGGCCACCAGTGGCCTCAGTCGCTGTAGGTTTTTTTTCCTCTTTCCACCAGGCATTTGTAGTAGGGAAAGCACAGCCAAACTCCAACTCCCAATGGACTCCTAAGAGGCTCACAAGGTGCCTGATCCTCCCCTTTGGATAAGCCCCTTATGAGATGCCAAAAATCGGTGCCGACGGCTGGCGCTGCCAAACCCAGCGCAGATTTTATTGGGGCGTGGCTGCCCCACACGGGCCGGCTGATTTCCAAGCCAGCTGCAGTCTCACCTCCGCAGGAGCTCAAGATTACAGGCAAGCACTCCCAGCGTCTGGGCCCACCTCTTAGTTCTTTTATCGGGGCTGTTGATGACGTCGCTGTGGCTGCCCCACATGGGCCGGCTGATTTCCAAGCCAGCTGCAGTCTCACCTCCACAGGAGCTCAAGATTACAGGCAAGCACTGTTCCCTCTAAGCCAGGGGTCTCAAACTCAAATTGCTTTGAGGGCCAAATGAGGACTTGTAAAGTAACCCGGGGGCCGCATAAGACGCGGGGCCTCATTTGCATAAGGGACCTCATTTGCATACATATTTGCATAATGTTACCATACACTATAACTTTTAGTAAACATGCCTCTTTAATGAGTATGGATAAAGAAAGACTAAAAGATTTAGAAACAAGAAGACAATAATTAAACTGGGAACCCCAAAAGCCAAACTTGGAATGTACAACAACACTGTAGAAATAAAACTATAAATTAATTTCCTCTTGTACTAAACAAAGCGCAAACATTAATGATGCACATTTCCCAGAGCTGACATATTCCAGTTAATAAATTCAAAATAAAGAGATATTTTTCTACCTTTTGTGCATTTTTTTCAGTTGCAATTGTTCCAGCCACTTTCTTCTGGTTTCTTCATGTCTTCTGCTAACTCTCCATCGTCTGCTGCTGTCCATTTGCCCTTTCTTCTCTCCTAGTTTTTTTTCCATTCTCTCTCTACATCTGCTTTAACATACTAATCTTTCTCCTTTTTCTCTTTCCTCATTCCTATTTCATCCACTCAAATTTTACCCCTCCATCCTCAATCCCCACTTACTCTCCCAATACCTGGCCAATTGTAGATTTGTCTTCTCTCCCAGACAAAATATTTTTCCCCTCTCCATTTCACTTTCCCAGCTCCATCCCATTCTAATCCTCCCCCAACATCAGCTCCCTTCTAGTTCCAGCCCCACCCAGCATCCGCTCCCTTCTAGTCCCCCCATTAGTCCATTTCCAGTCCTATCCTAGCCTCACCATCAGCCCATTTCCAATCCTAGCCCCCCATCAGCCCATTTCCAATCCTAGCTCCCTCCCCTCACAGCCCATTTCCATTCCAAGCCCCCCTCCCCATCAGCCATTTGCAGTTCAAGCCCCCCTTCCACTCAGCCCATTTCCAGTCCTAGCAACCCCCCCCAGCCCATTACCAGTCCTAGACCCCCCATAGCCCATTACCAGTCCTAACCTCCCCATAGCGCACTTCCAGTTTTACCCCCCATCACCCCATTTTCAGTCTTACCCCCCCATAGCCCATTACCAGTCATAACCCCCCCTGCCAATAGCCCACTTCCAGCCCTAACCCCCATTACCCCATTTCAGTCAGCCCCTCCATAGCTCATTACCAGTCCTAACTCCCCCCATCAGCCCACCTCCAGTCCTTCCTAACCCCCACCTGCCCATTTCCAGTCCTAGCCCCCACCATAGCCCATTACCAGTCATAACCCCCCTGCCAATAGCCCATCTCCAGTCATACCCCCCCCCTGCCAATAGCCCATCTCCAGTCATAACCCCCCCTGCCAATAGCCCATTTCCAGTCATACCCCCCCCTGCCAATAGCCCATTTCCAGTCATAACCCCCCTGCCAATAGCCCATCTCCAGTCATAACCCCCCCTGCCAATAGCCCATCTCCAGTCATAGCCCCCCCTGCCAATAGCCCATCTCCAGTCATAACCCCCCCCCAATAGCCCATCTCCAGACATAACCCCCCCCCTGCCAATAGCCCATTTCCAGTCATAACCCCCCCCCTGCCAATAGCCCATTTCCAGTCCTACACCCCCCCCCAGGTAAATTAAAAATAAACCTGGCTTCTGCTGCTGCAGCAGAAAATCAGCTGTCCCGCGGCCCCTTCCCCTCTGCGCGGAGAGCCCTGAGTGTGCTTCATCTGCGGCGTGCTTTTTAAGCCGCGAAGAGAGTATTTCCCTCTCGCGCGGCTTAAACCTAGTCACTTTTCAAGCCTCGCGAGAGGGAAATACTCTCTTCACGGCTTGAAAAGCACCCGCTGATGGAGCACTCTCGGGGATCTCCGGGCAGAGAGGAAGGGGCCGCAGGACAGCTGATTTTGCTGCTTGAGCAGCAGAAGCCAGTTTTTTTTTTTAAAAAATTGACCGTCGATTCTGCAGTTGCCACGGCGGCAACGGCAGCAGCAGCAGAAGCCGTCGCGGGCCGCACAACGTTCTCTCGCGGGCCGCATGCGGCCCGCGGGCCGCGTGTTTGAGACCCCTGCTCTAAGCTGTGCGCGTGTGCACACACCTCGCCGAGTGAGCGCACATACATTACAACAGAGCACACAAACATTACGGTTCTGATTCTGATAGAAAACAACACAGACGTCTTAAAACTTAAAAGTTGTTGTGTATTTACGGTTTTCACAAGTTCTACAATATTTTCTAGTGCAATCAATGTGGTGTACATACTGTATTCTGACGTGCAGTCAAATTTTAAAGTATATAACTGAGTGTCGTTATGTGGCGCACAAAAATGTAACCTTCCTTCAAAAGCTGCACAGCTGATATTTTATGCGCACACAGCCTACAGAAAATTAGAGGGAACATTGCAGGCAAGCACTCCCAACGTCTGGCCAGCTGATTTCCAAGCCAGCTGCAGTCTCACCTCCGCAGGAGCTCAAGATTACAGGCAAGCACTCCCAGACTTAAGGGTCTTAATATATACACCTTAGAGGAAAGGTGGGATAGAGACTTAATATCTCCATGGCATAAATGCATAGGGGGAGAGCCTCTTTCGACTGAAAGCAAGTTCTGCTATGAGGGGATATGGGATGAGGGTGAAAGGGGATAGATTCAGGAGTGATATGCGGAAATATTTCTTCACAGAAAGAATGGTGGATCCTTGGAATAGTCTCCCAGTGGAGGTGGTAGAGATGGACAGTATCTGAATTCAAAAAAGCATGGGACAAACACAGAGGATCTTTAAAGGAAAAAAGGGACTGTTGCAGTTGTTGATATGGAAGGACAGACTAGATAGGCCATGTGGTCTTTTTCTGTCGTTATTTTTCTATGTCTTTCCCAACCCTTTAGTCCCTGCCGTGTCATTTGCAGGCATAAACTACAGAACATGGGCTGACGATCGTGTCCAAGGCACTGCAAACACCAATTTTGTTGGTCAGTGACAGATGGTCCTGCCACACTTGGCGAGTTTCTTGAAGCTACTCGCTGGCTTAGACATGCTGAAAAATACTGCCACTGCCAAATTACTCAATTGATAAAAGGAAGGAATAAATTCTCTTGAGGGGAACACCAAAAGGGAGAGGGAAAAAACCCACAAGATAACAAGGAAAACAAGAAAAAAAAAGCAGCTAAGTCAGTTGGGACAGGTGGTAAAGAAAGGCAAGAAAAAATGAGAGCTAAGAAAAGAAAACTTTTTTTCTGTTGTACAGGAACATGTGCTAGGAGCTCCGCAGAAAAAAGAAGACTGGAGAAAATGGTGCCATGGCAGGCAGGCAGATGTCTATGTACAGAATGCCTCCCAAAGGTTTCCTTGGAAGCTGGGGAGCATTTCATACAGGGCTCAGTCGGCAATGTCACCCATACGTGGGGACTTATTTTCTCTGTTCACGGAGTAAAAGACCATATGGCCTAGCCAGTCCACCCTTCCATACCAACTACTATAGCTCCTTTTTTTTTTCTTTAGAGACCTTCTGCGTTGAACCCATGCTTCCTTGAATTCAGCTAATGTCCTGGGGGTCTCTGTCTCCCCGTGGAGGTAGCAGAGACCAGGACAGTAGCTGAATTTAAGAAAGCATGGGACCACTGTTCCCTCTAAGCTGTGCGCGTGTGCGCGCGCACACATCTTGCTGAGCGAGCGCACATACTTTACAACAGAGCGCACAAATATTACGGTTCTGATTCTGATAGAAAACACCACAGACGTCTTAAAATTTAAAAGTTGTTGTGTATTTACGGTTTTCACAAGCTCTACAATATTTTCTAGTGCAATGAATATGGTGTACATACTGTATTCTGATGTGTAGTCAAATTTTAAACTATTTAACTCCGAGTGTCGTTATGTGGCGCACAAAAATTTAACCTTCCTTCAAAAGCTGCACAGCTGATATTTTATGCGCACACAGCCTACAGAAAATTAGAGGGAACATTGCATGGGACCAAACAGAAGATCTTTCAAGGAAAAGGGACTATTACAGTTGGTATGGAAGGGCAGACTGGATAGTCCATATGATCTTTTACTGACTTAATGTTTCTATGGAGCGGTCACTATCTTCTTGTACTACTGCCACTACTGATCATTTATATAGTACTACTGACCAGATGCAGGGGATTAACTTGGCAATGAAATTCTAATTGCAAGACAGTGGCTCATTCTGCTGGAAGCCCAGTCTGAGGGGGATTATGAGTGAGGACTTTGAGTTGCTTGGGTGTAAAGGGGGGATAGTGGGAACTAAAATTGATCAGAGATTAAGAGGATAAGGTGATTGGGTGTGGGGCATGAGTAAGAACAAATGCAGAAATATAGGGAGGGGAAAATGTTTGAACTATCTGGAGGGAATGGCGGGAGGGGGGCAGTTAAAGGACAGAGTACTATGGGAATGGATGAGAGCCATGGGAAAGGACAGGTCTTCCTTGAAGGCGGAGAGAGGGTAGAAATGGGAGAAGTAAAAAGGGAAATGGAAGGCCTGGATAGGGGATAAGACAAAGGGTCTGAAGGAGAGACTATGGCTGCTAGGAAATGAGCTGCAGCTGATTAAGGAATGAGAGGCAGAAGGTATTGTTGGGAGAGTTTCATTGGTGAGTCTGGGAGTATTCCATATGAATGAATAATTACACCATAGTAGACCAACATTCAAGAAATCATACGTTCACTGGAAAATGCCTAAGTAGCCTAATCATGTATTTCTAAAAAAGGGTTGGGAGGGCAGATTCCTGCTGTCCTCGGAGAACACCCGTTACAGGTGAGTAACTACACTTTCTCCAGGTGTCATAGGAGACGAAAAGCTGGGAGGCTTTGCTGTGGTCCTGACTGTGTTGAAGGTAGAAGGACAGGGCCCTTTTACAATCCACGGTATGCAATACAGTCTCAGGTTGGCTGGCATGAGGCCAAGGAAAGAAGGTGGGGAGCACCACCTCCTTACTGAGGTGGAAGGAGGACACCACTTTAGGAAAAAACAAGCACCTTATTTTTATAGAACCTTGTGTATGGCAGATCTGCCACTAGTGCCTGCAGCTCGCTGGCCCTGCGAGCGGACGTGAGTGCCACTAGGAAGATGACCTTCCATGAGAGGTACTGCAGGTGGCAGGTAGCCAGGGGCTTGAACGGTGGCCTGGTGAGCTTGGATAGCACCACACTGAGGTCCCACTCTGCCGATGGAGAGTGAATGGGGGGCTTGGATAGCAGGAGGCCTCGCAAGAAGTGGGTCACGAGAGGTTGCACAGAGGTGGTGTTCCCTGACAGAATTGGACTTCAGTCCTGCCTGCAACAAATGAAGCAAATATTGCTTTAGAAGCTGCACAGAGAACGAGAATGGGTTGACTTGCTGTTCCATGCACCACACTGAGAATGCACCATTTGAAGGAATAGGCCTGTCTCAGGGAGACCCTACAGAGGCCAGGACCACCTCCTCTACCTCCCCCAAAAGATTGAATGGGGCCAAGGCTACCCTTTCATCAGCCAGGCCTAGAGACAGGGACCCCAGATTGGGGGGTAGGAGGGAGCCCTCCTCCTACAACTGTAGCCCTAGACCAGGGGGACCAGGGTCAGCGTGGAGACAAAGGAGCATTGGAACCACAGTTGCCTAGACCACCAAGGACAATTAGTATGAGCAACACCTTGTCGTGCTAAGCCTTGAATAGGGTCTTGGCTATTAGTGGCATGGGCAGGAAGGCGTAGAGCAGTCTCTCCAATCCATGGAATGAAGAATGCATCCGGCTGCCACCCATGAGGGATGCGGTTGACAGGAGCAGAATCAAGGCAGCCGAGAGTTGGTCGAGCTCGCAAAGAGGTCCATCAGGGGAACTCCCCAGAGCTGGAAGAGCCATGAGGCCACCCTGGGGTCCAGCTGTCACTCGTGCGGCTGGAGGACCCTGCTCAGTTTGTCTGCTAGGGCGTTAAGCTCACCCACAGGAACATCCCATTGCAGAGCGCGAAGGAGCAGAGAGCCACTGCCTACTGACAGAGGGCATAGGACCCTGTGCCTCCCTGCTTGTTCATGTAGATCACCACCGCCTGATTGTCCATTGGACCAGTACTGACTGGTGTTGTAGGCAGTGGTGAAAGGCTCAGAGGGCCAGAAATACAGCCTGAAGCTAAGGTAAGTTGATCCAGAGTTGGCTCTCTGATTGCGACCAGCTGCCCTGGATGCAGAGATCTTTGCAATGAGTCCCCCAGCCCAGCAGGGAGGTATTCATAGTGAGAACCCTCTAGGGATCGGGGGCCTGGAAGTGCTGTGGTACCTGCCACCAGCTGAGGGAATATGCAAGTTGAAAGGTCGCCATCATCCTGTCCCACAACCATTTGGTGGCCTGGGTCTACTGGGAGCAGTCACCATTGGGCCGCCCTCACATGGAGGCGGGCGTCTGCGGTGACGTGGACCATGGATACCATGTGGCCCAGCAGGTGTAGCAGGAGGCAAGCAGACATGGTGCACCTGCGTTGCATGTTTGCGGCGAATGCCCTGAGTTGGACGGCCCTGTCCTGGGGTAGGAATGCCCTGGTCTGAAGGGTGTGCAGCTGGTCTCCTATGAACTCTAGACACTGTCAGGAGGAGATGGGGCTTGGGGTAGTTTATGACAAATTCCAGGTGTTGTAGGACGCAGATGGTGTGGGCCATGGCCTGCTGCACATCGGGCAGCCGAGCCTCCTCTTATGAGCCAGTTGTCAGAGCAAGATGAAGAGTCCTTGGAGGCAGAGGTGTGCCGTGACCACCGCTAGGCACTTGAAGACCATTGGGATGGAGGCCAGCCTGTATTGATAGTGGCCACCTACCATCACAAGCCTGGGGTACTGCCTGTGGTTGGGATGATGTGGATGCGTGTGTACACATCCTTTAAGTCCAAGGAGCATAACCAGTCTCACTGCTGGAGGTATGGCAGCAACATCCCAAGGGAGAGCATCTTGAACTTCTCCCTCACCAGGAACCTGTTCAGGTCCTGCAGGTCCAGGATGGGCCTTAGTCCCCCTGTTCTTTTTGGTACGAGGAAGTACCAGGAGTAGAATCCCTTGCCCCAGAGGTGTGAGGGTATGGGCTCCTTTGCCTTGTCCTTGAGAAGGCCTGCAAGTTCTTGCAGTAGTAAAGTCTGATGGAGGGGAGTCCTGGAAGGCTCTCACAGGAAGAATGGAGGGGGAGTCTGCTCCAAGTAGAGAAGATAACCTTCCCTTACCACCTGTAGTGCCCAAGAGTCAGTGGTGATGGCTGGCCACCGTAGCACAAACAAGATCAGAAGAAAACCTATTTGGTTTTCCAAAGATGTGGCTGCTCAAATAAAGGCAAAACACACAATCTTTCGCAAAATTCAAAAGCTTACAAACAGAGGAACACAGAACTGAATACAAGCTCAAACTCAAAGAGACAAAGAGAAATAAGGATAGCAAAATCAAAGGCAGAAGAAAAGATGGCTAAAGATGTTAAGTGTGGCGACAAAACTTTCTTCAGATATATTAGGGAAAGGAAAAAGATCAGAGGTGGAATTGCAGGACTCAGAAGTGCAGGGAACGGACTCGTGGAAAGTGATATTGAAAGCAAAATTGCTAAACGAATACTTCTGCTCTGTTTCTACTAAAGAAAGTCCTGGAAAAGGACCACCTGTGACTCCCAAATATAAAAATGGGAATGAAGTAGATACCACACCATTCACAGAAAATGAAGTGTTATAACAACTTGCAAAACTGAAACTGGACAAGGCCATGGGACTGGATGAGATACATCCCAGGATACTGAAAGAGCTCAGAGGTTCTTGCAGGGCCGTTAAAGGATGTTTTCAACAGATCCTTGGAAACAGGAGAGGTTCCTCAGGACTGGAGAATGGCTGATGTCATACCTCTACACAAAAGTGGTGAAAGGGAAGAAGTGTCAAATTACAGGCCTGTGAGCCTTACCTCAGTGGCGGGAAAAGTAATGGAGGCTCTCCTGAAAGAGCGAATAGTGAACTTTCTCAAAACCAACAGGTTGCAAGATCCGAGGCAACAAGGTTTTACTGAAGGATGACCTTGCCAAACAAATCTGATTGAGTTCTTTGACTGAGTGACCAGAGAACTAGATCAGGGGCATGCGATGGATGTCATCTACCTGGATTTCAGCAAAGCCTTTGATACTGTTCCTCATAGGAGGCTTATCAATAAACTCAGTAGCTTGGAGATGGATCCCAAGATGGTAAATTGGATCAGAAATTGGTTGACTGACAGACGACAGAAGGTGATGGTAAATGGAGCTCACTCAGATGAAGGGTAAGTGATTAGCGGGGTTCCCCAGGGATCGGACCTGGGCCCGGCAATGTTCAATGTATTTTAGAGTGATATTGCTGACGGACTGAATGGAAGAGACTATCTTTTTGCAGATAACATGAAAATGTGCAACAGAGTGGACTTCCCTGAGGGAGTGGATATGATGAGGAAAGATCTACAAAAGCTGGAAGAAGGGTCTAATGCTTAGCAATTAAGATTTAATGCAAAGTGCAGAGTCATGCACTTGGGTAGCAGAAATCCAAGGGAAATGTACGTGATAGGGGGCGAGAGGTTGGTGCGAACGGATCAGAAGAAAGACCTTGGTGTGATTATTTCGGAAGATCTCAAGGTGGCAAAACCGTGCGACAAGGCAGTGGCAAAAGCCAGGAGGATATCGGGCTGCATACAAAGAGGAATTACCAGCAGAAAGGAAGAAATACTTATGCCATTGTACAAGTCACTGGTGAGGCCTCATTTGGAATACTGTGTTCAGTTTTGGAGACCATATCTTGCAAAGGATGTAAAAAGACTGGAAACTGTTCAGAGGAAGGCAACCAAAATGATTTGGAGCCTGTATCAGAAGACTTATGAGAAGAGACTTTTGAAGGCCTAAACATGTACACTTTGAAGGAGAGAAGGGACAGGGGAGATACGAGTCAGACCTTTAAATACTTAAAGGGAAATAATGAACAAACAAACCTCTTCCAAAGATGGGGAAGCTGTAAAACTAGAGGGCATAACAGGAAGCTGCAAGGTGGTAAATTGAAAGGCAATGTCAGGAAATACTTTTTCACAGAAAGGGTGGTGGATGCTTGGAATGCCCTCCCGATGGAAGTGGTGGGGGCAAACACGGTGATGGAATTCAAAATGGCATGGGACAGACACAGTGGATCCCTTTACAGCAATAGGATAAAATCAAAATAAACTGAATCATCTAATTTCTAACAAATAGGGGTGTCCTACATGGAGCGGTGGGTTCACCCCTAAACAAAGACATGGGGAGGGGTGGCCTGCACAGAGCGGCAGGTGCACCAACTCTTGCCATCGTACTGGGCAGCCTAGATGGACCATTCTGGTCTTTATCTGCCGTCATTTACTATGTTACTATCTCCCCTGTGGTCTGCTGACCTCCTGGGGATGTAGAGGCTATGCCCAAGGAGTCAAAAACTCCCATCAGACTGTGCCAGCCCCTGTCCCTTGGCCTGACTCTGCTGTCGAGGCTTGATACTGAGGGTAGTTTCTTTAATTTCCTCCTTTTTTCGAGTAAGGGGGCTTTTTACTTGGGGTCTTCCATCGGAAAAAGGGTAGCAATCATTTTGGAGAGTCTAGTCCTTGTCAGGAACTCAGACTCTAATTCCAATTCTGCAGCCATATCTGTCAGGGGATGTTGACCAATTTGTCCTGAACCCATTGCTCCAGCGGAACCAATGGGTTCCTGCAATGCCTGCCATGGCTACAGCAGCCACAGACTTGAAGCCATCATAGGCTGCTTGAGTCATGAACTTGGAGCACTTTCTGATGGCAGAGGACAGGCTCCGGAACCACTGGAGGGGTTCTTCGGAGAGACCAGCTGAGAACTCCGCAAGTTACTTCACCAGGTCCCTCAAGAACATGCCCATGTGCAGCTGGGTATGCCTGTGTCCAGCTGATGAGAATCGAGCCCTGGTAGCACTTCCTGCCCTGGGCATCCAGGGAGCAGGCCTCCCCACCCGGGGCACTGAGGAGTGCGTCTTCTAGCTCTTGAGCTGACATATGGTTGACTCCACCACCATGGAATTATGTGGCAGTTGTGCTAACTGGAAGCCCAGGCACCAACGGACCAGATACATTGGGTCCAGCCATCTGGTCATGATGGGCACAAATGCCAGTGTTTCCCCCCATCTGAAGGAGCAGCCATTCAAAGATCAGGGGAACAGGCACTATAAGTGCCTCTTTTGGAGGGGCCTCATAATGGATGATCTTGAGGTCCCCCATGCGAGGCTCCTCCTCAGCCTCTCTGTATAATGATAGCACCTTTGATATGTCCCGCATGAAGTCGAGGAAGACCATATCCTAGGGCAGGGACTGATGCAGAGTCTCAGAGGGAGACCTGTCAGAGGGCACATCATGGTGGTAATGGTTTTCCGGTGATTCCGCGTCCTTGGTCTCCCAGTATGACTCAGTCTGTGGAGTCGTCGAGGCTGGGCCTGAGTGCGAGGACAAGCTCCGAGCCCAACTGTCCATGCCCCGCTGAGAGTCTGCAGGTGGAGCCACGGCCATTCATCATGGAAGATTTTCAGTCCCGAGGATCAGGACTACAATCAAGACAGATGTCGAGGATTGACTAGACGCTGATGGCGTTCGAGGATTGGCTCGATGTCTGAAAAAGTTTGAGGTCGAGGCCCCGGTGGTCTGGGCAGATGATTCAGCAGAACTGGGCATCAAGGCCCGCTGTTGGGCCATGCAGGCAGAAAAGCTGCACTCCAAGGCCACCATTCTGGTCGCCAGTCCAGATGGTTCTGCAGCGTTTGGCACAGCTACAGAGAATCTCTGGCCTGGCACCAGCTCTGACGAGGGGAAGTCCTCAATTAGGATGGTCTCAGGGGTCCAAGACCAATCACTGGAGGCCAATGATTCTTTGTGGGTGATCTTGGTAAGCTGCTCCCACTCCAACCCCTCAGACTCACGGCATGGACCACGGGACTAGGCGCGGGACGTACCCACCTTTCCCGACTTGTCCACAGACCCTATCCTCAAGGATTTCTTCTTTTTGTGCTCCACTCAGAGGACACGGCCTCAATTGGAGATGGTGGGGTACTTTGGGGCTCTAGGGGTCCCGGAAGAGGACTTGGAGCATGGTGTTGCTGGAGACTCCAGGTCAGAGTCTGATCTTTGGAAGATCTTGTCGTGCTGCTGCTGATGGCTCTTAATAGGCTTGGAGAACATCTTTTTACAAAGTCCACAATCCAAGGGTGGAGGCAGCAGTCATTTGTTTTCAGTGAGAGACATGGTCAGAGAACACCGATCCGCTTTTTGAAGCTGCTAGCAGGGCCATGGGAGAAAAAAGGGCCCCAGAAAGGTCAAAAGCCAAAGGGCTCTGCCACTGAAAAAAGGCACAAACTGTGCTGGTAGAAAAATTAACGAAAAACAAACCCGAGACACGATGCTAGGGCAAGGGAACTTGGGGACAGGAAAGGGAACTGGTGCAACCGTGGAAAAAAAACTTCCAAAAGAAAAACTGACATTTTCTGGGGAAGTCAGACACACGTGCAGTGGGCTCCATGAAAAAACAGGAGACTGAGGCAAGATGGCACCTTTGGGTGGGAAGGGGACCACGCAAGTATGGTGCATCTCCCAGAGGCTCTTTTTGAAAGGCAGGGAGAAGCTTCTGTGCAGGGCTCCGTTGGTGCAGACATCACCCATATGTGAGAACTAACTTCCTTCTTGTTTCTGGAAAAAGCGTAGTGACTCACCTGTAGCAAGTGTTCTCCGTGGACAACAGAAAAGTCCTAACACATAAGAACATAAGATATGCCATACTGGGTCAGACCAAAGTCCATCAAGCCCAATATCCTGGTTCCAAACAATGGCCAAACTAGGTCACAAATACCTAGCCATTTCCCCAAAAGACAGTTTCCACAATGCTTGTATTGGGGCAAACAGTGGATTTCCCGGGTTCCCTTTAATAACGGTTTATGGAGCTTTCTTCAAGGAACTTGTCCAAACCCTTTTTTTTTTTTTAAACCAGCTACACTAAGTACATCCTCCGAGGACAAATTCCAAAATTTGATTACACATTGAGTGAAAAAATACTCTTATTAGTCTTAAATAGGTTACACTGTAGCTTCACTGCATATCCCCTAGTCTTCCTATATTTTGATGGCATAAACAATCAGATCTATGTTTACCCGTTCCACTCCATTCATTAATTTGTAGACCTCTATCATATCTCCTATCAGCTGTCTCTTTTCCAGGTTGAAGAGTCCTAACCTTTTAGCCTCTCTTCATAGGGGTATCCTTCCATCCCCTTTACCATTTTGGTGGCTCTTCTCTGTACCTTTTCTAATAACGCTATATCCTTTTTTAAAGATACAGCGACCAGAATTGCACACAATATTCACGGTGCGGTCACACCATGGAACGAAATAGAGGTATTATAATATCCTTTGTTTTATTCTCTATTCCTTTTCTTATGACTCCTAGCATTCTATTTGCTTTCTTGGCCGCCGCTGCACACGCCTAAATCTTTTTTCTGAATGTTGGTACCTAACGTGGAACCTTGCATCATGGAACCATAGTTTGGGTTGTTCTTTCCTAGGTACATAACTTTGCACTAGTCCACATTAAATTTAATCTGACATTTGGACGCCCAGTCTTCCAATTTATCAAGGTTCTCTTGCAATTTTCCTCATGGGTTTTAACAACTTTGAATAGTTTTGTGTCATCTGCAAATTTGATTACCTCACTTGTTATTCCCATTTCCAGGTCATTTATGAATATGTTAAAAAGCAGCAGACCCAGCAGAGATCCCTGGGGTACTCCACTATTCGCTTTTTCTACTTTTGGAAAATTGGCCATTTAACACTACCCTTTGCTTTCTATCTTTTAACCATTTCCTGATTCACACTAGTACACTGCCTCCTGTCCCATGACTTTTTAATTTTGCCAAGAGTCTCATGAAGGACCTTGTCAAAGACTTTCTGAAAATCCAGGTACACTATGTCAACTGACTCACCTTTGTCTACCTGTTTATTCGCACTTTCAAAAAAACATAACAGATTAGTAAGAGAAGGACCTTCCTTGGCTTGACAGCATAGTTACTCACCTATAACAAGTGTTCTCCAAGGACAGCAGTAATCAGTCCTCACATATGGGTGACGTCGGCACCAACAGAGCCCCTGCGGAGCATTTTCCCAAGGGGAGGAGGGAGGGTTGTGAGGACTGATTCCTGCTGTCCCTGTAGAACACCCTTAACAGGTGAGTAAGTACGCTTTCTCCAGGAACAAGCAGGAAGTCAGTCCTCACATATGGGACTCCCTAGCTACAGGCTACTGAGGACCTGTAGGAAAAAGCACAGCAGCGCCATGAAAAGTTGCCAGTGAAAGTCAAAGGCAGCTTGGAGGACTCCAGGTCCATTAATGGCCACACGCCCGTTAGCCATTAGAAGAAGGGTCGGAGGGCAGGAGTTGCTTAAACCCCGAACAGATTACGGAATACAGCCTGGCTGAAGACGGCGTCCCAACGAGACTCCCTCTCCAGGCAGTAATGCACGGCGAATGTATGAGTGGAGGACCAGGTGGTGGCCCAGTAGATGTCTGCCGGTGGCAGAGAGCGCAGGCTGGTGACTGACGCTGCCGTTGCTCGGACATTGTGAGCCATGACTAGATGGTCCAGGGGAAAACCGGCCTGGGCAAAGGCGATGCAGTCCGCCACCTTTGCTTATTTTAAACCATTCTGTTTCTCCTTGTTCCGTTCGAACTGTTGCTTCTTGATCAATGTACAGATTGTGCAAGAGAACGATCAGGTGTTCTGGTATGCCGATGCTTCTTAATGTGGCCCAGAGTTTCTCATGGTTTACACAGTCAAAAGCCTTGCTATAGTCGATAAAGCACAAATAGATATCCTTTTGGTATTCTTTAGTCTTTTCAAGGATCCATCTCACATCCGCAATGATGTCTCTCGTTCCTCGCCCTTTCCTGAACCCTGCTTGCACTTCAGGTAGTTCTTGTTCCAGGTATGGTTGTAGTCTCTTTGGAATAATCCTCAGTAGAATCTTGCTGGCATGTGGAATCAGAGCGACTGTTCGATAATTTCCACAGTCAGTTGGATCACCTTTCTTTAGTATTGGTATAAACACAGATCTTTTCCAGTCAGTTGGCCATGATGTCTTCCATATTTCTTGGCAGAGCCTTGTAAGTATGGTAACAGCTGCATCAGATTGCTGCAATACTTCTATAGGAATGCCATCAATGCCTGGTGCTTTGTTCTTTGATAAGGCTTTCAATGCTGCTTCAACTTCTTCCTTCACCACCAATGGTTCCCGATCATAAGGTACAGGTTGAAACGGCTGTTGGTCCACTTGATCTTTATCATATAAAAACGCTGTATATTCCTTCCACCTCTTCTTGCTCTTCTCAGCATCATTCAACATAGAACCTTGAGCATCTTGTAACATTCCAATTCGAGGCTGGAACTTTTTCTTTAATTCTCGTAGCTTTAGGAAAGCCGATCTTGTTCTTCCTCTAATAGTTTCTGCTTCTATTTCCTTGCATGTGTCGTCGTAGTACTTTTCCTTGTCCTGTTTTGCTGCACGTTGGAAATATGTTGAGTTCTGCGATTGTCTTTCTTTCTCCTCTGGCTTTAGCTTCTCTGCATTTCTGGGCAATTTTCAGAGTTTCTTCCGTCATCCATTTTGGCCGTTTTTGTAGACACTTCTCGCTTTCTTCCAACACAACCTTCTTGATGTCATTCCATAACTCTTCCGGACAGCATGGAGCCCTGATAAGCCTTGTGCCAGAGGGCATTGAGGGTATGAGACTCTCTGCCCGGCGGGACCGAAGAATGAGTCTTCGGGCTCTTTAGTTTCCGCATCGCAGATTCGACAACCATCGAGGTGTGTGGAAGCTGGGCTTTCCGAAACCCCAGGCACTTGCTCACGATAGGAACTGAGGCCAGGGTCTCCCACATGCAGAGGAGTCTGTTTAGAATGGGAGGAACTTCATATTGCAGAATAATGAGCTCCTCCGTGCGGGGCTCCTCCTCTGAGTCTGTGGCGAGCACTAGGGCCCACACCATGTCCCGGACAAATTCCAGAAAGGTGTCCTCAGGAGGTGACTGCCACCTCTGGGCCAGTGGAGGGGGTTCCAAGGGGAGATCTCAGTGGGACTGAGTCTCCGGGGAGGTCTCCCCATCAGACTCCCACTCTGAATCATTTGTGAAGGACTCAGGGTTGGTTCGAGATGGGTCAGTGACCTGCGCTGGATTTCCGAGGCCAAAACCTACCTGGAGACACTCATCCAAGATGATCTTGCACCCGAGGACTGGGACAGAGAGTGAGACACACGCCGAGGATCCTCACAAGGCTTCTGGTTCTTAGGGGTCACTGTGACGACCCAGGGAGTCCTCAAGGTCAAGGTCCCTGTGGTCCTGAGGCACCTGATGGTGGGGCCAGGCACCAGCACATGCTGGGCAGTTAGGAACCTAGAAACGCTGCGTTCCAAGGCCAGAATCCAAGCCTCCCACTCAGGAGTGGGGCCCTGTGACACCGACTCCAGGGTGACGTGGTCAGGTGTTGAGGAGGAGAGGGGGTCCTCACCCGGACAGATCCTCGGGAGACTGGGCATGTTTGCCATAGGCCTCCATATCGGTTCAAGGTACCTTACTGGGCTGCTCCCTCTCCAACTCCAGAGACTGCCGAGGGGGGCTGAGAGACCAGGCATGTGACCTCTCATGCTTGTCTGGTGCCCCCAGCAGTCCATGTAGTGGCTGCCTTCTTCGTCCACTCACGTTCGGGTAACCCCTGGTCAGTGTGCCGCTGGGCCCAGAGGTTGCGGGGCTGAAGAGCGGAAGGCTACCGGGGATACTGGGGCTGCCTAACGAAGAGATCATCCAGCTTCTGCTTACAACTCTGGATGGCCATGGAGGACATCTTCTTTCAGGGGAAGCATAGCTCCGGGTCATGGTTGGCTCCTAGACACCTGAGACAACAGTCATGGGTGTCCGAGAGCAACATGTTCTTTGAATACTTATCACATTTCTTAAAACCAGAAGTCATTGGGGGAAAAAGGACTCTTGCGAGGTCAAAGATCCTCATGCGGCCAGCAGTTAAAAAGCAGTGCAAAAAGCCGTTAAAACACAAAAAAGACAAAAAGGGAAAAACCCCGAGACCAAGGCCGAAGCAGAGGTGCTCGAGAAGTGGGAAGAGGACCGGGGAAAGCTGGATAGCAAAAATGGTTACAAATGGAGAAATTTTTTCCAGGGACGAGACGCATGTCCGAAGGGGTCCATGGAAAAAGGGAGACTGAGTAAGATGGCACCTTTGGGCGGGAAGGGGACCATGCATGCATAGTGGCATTCCCAAAGGCTTTCTTTGAAAGCTGGAGAAATGCTCCGCATGGGCTCTGTCAGTGCTGACGTCACCCCTATGTGAGGACTGGCTTCCTGCTTGTTCCTGGAGAACTCCATGTTGGCTGTCTCCCATGAAGTCATGACTATCTACATGTTTAGTAATTTTGCTCTTTATAATGGTTTCTACCATTTTTCCCGGTACTGACGTCAGGCTCACCGGTCTGTAGTTTCCTGGATCACCCCTGGAACCCTTTTCAAAAATTGGTGTTACATTAGCCATCCTCCAATCTTCAGTTATTACAGATGATTTTAATGATAGTTCACAGATTACTAATAGTAGGTCTGCAATCTCATATTTTAGTTCTTTCAATACTCTTGGATGTATACCATCCGGTCCAGGTGATTTGCTACTCTTCAGTTTATCAAATAGTTGTAATACATCTTCCTGGTGTATCGATATTTCTTTCAATTTTTCTGCAGCATCATTTTAAAATACCATGTTAGTCATGGGTAACATCCCTAAATCTTCCTCAGTAAAGACTGAAGCAAGGAATTCATTCAGTCTCTCTGCTATGGCCTTGTCCCCTCTTAGTGCCCTTTTTACCCCTCTATCATCTAATGGTCCAACTGACTCACAGGTTTTGCACTACGAATGTACTTGAAAAAGTCTTTATTATGCGTTTTTGCTTCCACAGCAAGCTTCTTTTGAAAATCTCTCTTTGCCTGCCTTATCAATGCATTGCATCTAACTTGCCAACTTATGTTTCCAGTTTTTGTCATTTGGCTCCTTTTTTGACATCAGCTGCCTCCCTGACCTCACCTTTAAACCATGCTGGCAGTTTTTTGGACTTCCTTCCTCTTTTCTTAAAGCATGCAATACAGCTGATCTGAGCTTCCAAGACAGTATTTCTAAACACCCCCCAAAGCTTGATGTAAATCTTTAACCTTTGCAACTGCTCCTTTTAGTTTTTCCTGAACAATTTTCCTCATTTTAACATCGTTTCAGTTTTGAAAGTTAAAACTCTGGATTTCCTTGCCATCATTCCTTCATTTATTAAATCAAACCCAATCATGCTATGATCACTATTGCCAAGTGACCCCAACACCCTTACCTCTTACACCAGATCTTGTGCTCCACTAAGGACTAGGTCCAAAGGTCCCCTCTGGTCAGTTCATGAACCAGCTGCTCCCGGAAGCAGTCATTTATTTCATCAAGAAACTTTCTCTCCCTAGCATGTCCTGCCGTGACACTGATCCAGTCGATACCAGAAGTAAGGATGAGGTTGAAAGCATAATTACTCACCTGTAACAGATGTTCTCCGGGGACAGCAGGAATCAGTCTTCACATATGGGTAACATCAGCACTGATCAAGTCCACATGGTCATCACTTCTCAGCTTTCAAAGACTTTGAGAGTTACACCATACATGCGTGGTCACCTTCCTGCCCAAGGGTGCCATCTTACCTCAGTATGATGTCAACTTAATCATAAAAAAAGAAAACTCAATGGTGAGGGAGGGTTGTGAGGACTGATTCTTGCTGTCCTTGGTGAACACCTGTTAAGGTGAGTAACTATGCTTTCTCCGGGAACAAGCAGGAAGTCAGTCCTCACATATGAGACACCCCAGGTGAAGGCTACAAACCCCCCCAAAAAAAACAAAACCACCTGTAAAAACACATGTGCAACTGAAAAATGACAAGCCGTGAATGACAGCAGAGAGTGATGAACCACCTCAAGTCTTGAGATCCAATCCCAGCATCAAGGATGGAATCACCTCTCTCATAACCTGGACGTACAGCCTAAGAAAAGTAGCTGCAGTAATCCCCAAAAAAATGATGGAGTACTGCCTGGCCAAAGGTGCTCTCTCAGCATGAGCTCTCCTCCAGGTGGTAATGAGCTGTGAAGGTATGGATTGAGGACCACATGGTGGCCCGACATAAGTCTTGCAGAGGAACTGAGCACAGATGTGCCACAGAGGCCGCCATGGCATACATATTGTAGGCAGTGACATGATGCTCCAAGGAGAGCCCAGCCTGCACATAGTCAAAGAAGATACAGTCAGACTCCCAAGTGGACAGAGTACACTTAGAGACAGCAACCTATCATGGCATTGGTAGCTATAGCTGTGTCAGCCTTTTGGGTACTGTTGTCTGTCTGTTCCAACTGAGGCAGCCATTGCAAGTAGTCTGTTCGGATCATAGGAGACTAACAGCTGTGATGAGTGGCAGTGGGCCTTCATCCACCTGAGGTAGAAGGCCAACACACTCTTACAGCCTCCGCCCGAAATGCATGAGGTCTAGGAAAAAAAGGTGGGGAAAATCACCTCCTGGCTGAGATATAACAGATACCTCCTTTGGCAGAAACTTGAGATGGGTGCAAAGAACCACCCTATTCTTGTGAAATCTGGTGTATGGGGCGTAAGGTCAACAATGCCTGGAGCTCACTGAGCAGAAGTAAGCGTAATGAGAAAGACAACTTTCCATGAAAGGAATTTGAGGTGAGCCGAAGCAAGCGGTTCAAAGGGAGGAGCCATGAGTTCCCAAAGAATCACATTCAGATCCCATGCCATCAGGAGCAGCCAGACCAGGGGTTGCAAGAAGAGATCCCTCATAAAGCAGCCCACGAGAGCGTGGACCGAGATAGATTGCCCGTCCACTGGATGGTGATGTGCAGCCAGGGCACTGAGGTGCACCTTGATGGAGTTGGACTTAAAGTCAGCATGAAAGAAGTTCAACAGGTACTAGAGTATTGACTACACCGGACAGGAGAAGGGATGAAGGACCTAATCAGCGCACCACAGTGAAAACCGGTGCCATTTAGAGGCATACATTTGTCTGGTGAAATCTTTGAGGGAAGCCACCAGAACATCCTCAACCTCCATGGAAAGATGGAAGGCGGCCAGAGCTACCCTTTTAGCAGTCAGGTCTTCAGTGCCCGAGTGTGGAAGCTGGGGTGCAGGAGAGATGTTATCCTGCAATATAGAGTCCAGCGTGTAGCCCAGGGGAACCAGGGCTGTTCGAGAAAGCTGCAGCAGCAGCAGTGGAAACCCTGGTTGCCGGAGTCAGCGGGGAGCAATGAGGATCACCGTGGCCCAGTCCAACTGAATCTTGAGCAGGGTTCGTGGAAACAGCAGAGTGGGAGAATATGCATACAGCAGACTCCCAATCCATGGGAAGAAAAAAGCATCAGCCACCACTTTGTCGCAGGTCAGTTTCTGGGAGCAAAAGCGAGTCAACTAAGTATTGCTGGGGCTGGCGAAAAGGTCCATCGTTGGAGTCCCCCAGTGTCAGAAAAGGGAGCGGACCACGACCAGGTTCGGACATCACTCGTATGGCTGAAGGACCCTGCTAAGTCTGTCTCAGGAGGTAGGCGACCCGAAGGTGCCTACCCCTCGCCACATCAAAGGTCCAGATGAGGACCAATTCCCAGCATAGGAGGTATGAGCCTATGCCTCCCTGCTTGTTGAGGTAGAACATCGCTACCAGGTTGTCCGTTTGAATGAGGACCACCTGGTTCAACATTTGGTTCTGGAACACTTGAAGGGCATTCACAACTGCCCGGAACTCAAGGAAGCTGATTTGATGCAGAATTCCTCCTGTGTCCAAATGCCCTGTGTCCAAATGCCCTGGGATCACACCCAAGCTTGGGGGTGCTCTGGAATGACGGGGCCTGGAAAGACAGACCTGCCAAGAGGTTTGGCAGATGCTGCCACTAGGCGGGGGAATTTGCAAAGTGCCTGGTGACCCACATACAATTGTCTAGGTGACCTGTGGTCTGAGACCATTGAGTGCTGAGGGACCACTGTGTCTGCCGCATTCACAGATGGGCAGCTGGGGTCACATGAACCTTTGAGGCCATGTGCCCCAAGAGGCGCAGCATGAGACAGGCTGATGCTGTCATGCGACCCTGCATTAAGGTCACCAGGGATGCAAGCTGTTCAGCCATGTCTAGAGGGAGGAAGACCCTGGACTGGGTAGTATCGAGGATGGCTCCTGTTGTTAAGTGCCGTCGATTCGGAGTCGGAGTCGACTCATGGCGACCCTCTGGATAGCTATCCTAAATTGTGTTCGGTCTTCAGTCAGGTGACTCATTGTTGACAGACTGGTACCCGTAGCTGCTGTTATTGTATCGATCCATCTCAGTATTCGCCGCCAGCACCATAATTCAAAGGCATCAATTTTCTTCCTGTCTATCTTTTTCACTGTCCAGCTTTCACATCCATATGATGTTATTGAAAATACCATGGCTTGAACAAGTCGAATCTTTGTATGGAGAGACATCTCTGCTCTTGAGAATCTTATCTAGGTCTTTCATAGCCATTCTGCCAAGAGCAATGTGTCTTCTGATTTCTTGACTGCTTGTTGCTTCTTTATTGATAGTTGATCCAAGTAGGTTAAAGTTATTCACGATTTCAATTTCTTCTCCTTGGACGATGAACCTGTTGATTATGCCAGTTGTCATGATCTTTGTCTTCTTTACATTAAGGTGCAGGCCCATTTTGAGACTATGTTCTTTGATTGTGAGAAGCAAATGTTTCAGATCACCTTCACTTTCCGCCAGTAATGTGGTATCATCAGCATAGCGAAGGTTGTTGATGAGTCTTCCACCAATCTATGAACGCCAATATGTGGTCTGCACAGGATGGTTGATGACAAAGCCCAGATCTTGCAGCAGCAAGACTGCGGAGGTCTGCCTGATCTCCTCAGTGCTCAATGGTCTCAGACCACGGGTCACCTAGACAATCACATGTGGGTCGCCAGGCCCTTTGCGAATTCCCTCGCCTGATGGCAGCATCTGCCAAACCTCTTGGCAGGTCTGTCTTTCCAGGCCCCACCGTTCCAGAGCACCTCCAAGCTTGGTTGGGGAGCCCACTGTGACGGTTTGCGATCCCAGGGCATCTGGACACAGGAGGAATCCTTATGAGCCAAATGTCCAGATAAGGAAACATGAAAACACCTTGCAGCTGGAGACAGGAGGTGACCACTGCCAGGCACTTGGTGAACACTCTTGGGGCAGCCAAGAGGCCAAAGGACAGAACCTACGACAAAGCAAAGAAACAGACTGTGCCTGGGATGAATCAGGATGTGGGTATAGGCATCTTTTAGATCCAAGGAGCATAGCCAATCTCCCTACTGAAAGTAGGGCAGCAATGTTACAAGGGATACCATTTTGAACTTCTCTCTGACCAGAAAGCGGTTGAGATCCCACAGATCAAGGATGGAATGGAACCATGCCTGTCTTTTTGGGGGCGAGGAAGTAGAACCCCTTGCCCCAGAGATCTTGGGTGGATGGGCTCCACCACCCGCTTGACCAGGATGGTCCCATGCTCCCTCTGCAGGAGATTTCTGTTTAGAGGTCGTGGGAGATTCCACTGGAAAGAACGGAGGAGTTGTTTGCTTGAAGTGGAGGAGATACCTCTCCCACACCACCTGCAGAACATAAGAACATAAGATATGCCATACTGGGTCAGACCAACGTCCATCAAGCCCAGTATCCTGTATCCAACAGTGGCCAATCTAAGTCATAGCAGTTTCCCCAAAAGACACAGGTTCCACAATGCTTGTATTGGGTCAAGCAGTGATAACCCGGGTCCCTTTTAATAATGGTTTATGGACCTTTCCTCCAGGAACTTGTCCAAATCATTTTTAAACCCAGCTATACTAACAGTTTTTACTACATCCTCCGATAACAAATTCCAGAGTTTGAGTTGAGTGAAAAAATATTTTCTCTTATTAGTCTTAAATAGTTTACCTTGTAGCTTCATTGCATGCCCCCTAGTCTTTCTATATTCTGATGACGTAAACAATTGATCTACATTTACCTGTTCCACTCCATTCACTAATTTATAGACTTCTATCATATCTCCCCTCAGCCGTCACTTTTCCAGGTTGAAGAGCCCTAATCTTTTCGGCCTCTCTTCATAGGGGTATCCTTCCATCTCCTTTATCATTTTAGTGGCTCATCTCTGTACCTTTTCTAATAACGCTATATCCTTTTTAAGATACGGCGACCAGAATTGCATACAATATTCAAGGTGCCGTCCCACCATCAAACGATACAGAGGCACTATAATATTCTTGGTTTTATTTTCCATTCCTTTCCTTATGATACCTAGCATTCTATTTGCTCTCTTGGCCACTGCTGCACACTGGGCCAAGGGTTTTAACATGTTATCCACAATGACACCTAAATCTTTTTCTTGGGTGGTGGTTCCTAATGTGGAACCTTGCATCAAGTAACCATAGTTTGGATTTTTCCTTCCCTAGGTGCATAACTTTGCATTTCTCCACATTAAATTTCATCTGCCATTTTGATGCCAGTCTTCCAATTTATCAAGATCCTCTTGCAATTTTCCACAATCCTCATGGGTTTTAACAACTTTAAATAGTTTTGTGTCATCTGCAAATTTGATAACCTTACTTGTTATTCTCTTTTCCAGGTCATTTATGTATATGCCAAAAAGCAGCAGACCCAGCACAGATCCCTGTGGTGATGCCTGGTCATAGGTGGACAAAGCGAACTAGATGCCCCTGTGTGGCCTGGATCTCGACCCTGAGGAGGAATAGGGGTATACCCAGGGAGTCTAAGCTCCCCTGGTTGTGGCGGGGGTGCTATCTGGGGCTTGGGGGCCTTAGACTTATGAGGGCAGTGACCCTAGCTCTTGGCCTGCTGATCCTCTTGGGGAGCTTGGTAGGCCAGAAACTGCTATAAATTTCACAAGTCTTTCTTCAGGTAGAACCTTCTGCCAGGAAGGGTCAACAGTCTTCCAAGAGAGCCTGGTTCTGGTCATATATTTGGACTCCAACTCTGAGGCCTTGTCTGTCATGAGCTTGCCAAAGAGGTTGTCCCCTCTGCATGGGACATCAATCAACTTGTCCTGAACCCATTGCTCCAGGTTCGAGGACTATAGCCAGGCCAGGCGGCGGGCACCAATGCCATCAGCACCTACCTGAGCCACAGACTCAAAGGTGTCATAGGCTATCCAAGTCAAACTTGGAGCAGTCCTTGACAGAGGAGACCAGGGTCCGGAACTGCGCCAAAGGTTCATCAGTCAGACCAGCTGAAAACCTGGCAAGCGTTTTTGCCAGGTCTCTCAGCTACATGCCCATGTACAACTGGTAAGCCTGGATGTGGGCCACAAGCATGGAACCCTGGTAGCACTTCCTACCAAACTCATCCATGGTGCAGGCCTCCGTGCCCAAGGGCACCAAGGAGTCCATCGTCTGGCTTTTGATCCAACACAGACTCTACCACCATGGAGTTGTGTGGCAGCTGTGGCTTTACAAATCCGGGGTCCTTGTGGACTCTATCCTGGGAATGGAGTTGCTTGCTCACAATAGACAGTCACTGGGGCTTCCCACATCCTGAAGAGCAAATGCTCTAGAATGGGCAGGACAGGCACCATCAGTGCTTCCCTCAGAGGAGCGTCAAGAAATTCAAGGTCCTGGACATGAGGCTTATCCTCCGGCTTAGCCACAAAGGACCGGGCCTTGGACAGCTCCCATACAAAGTCAAGGAACACAAGGTCCTCTGGCAGGAACCGCCTCCGCTCTTAGAGCAAACAGGGATCTGATGGCACATCCCTATGCAGCCGGGTATCAGGTGACTCATCTTCTGTCTCCCACCCTGAGTCAGAGAGCACCTCAAGGGCTCAACAGGCATCAGCCCAATGCTCTGCTGGAGGCATTAAGGGAGACAGAGATGCCCACCACCCTGACGCAGACATGCTTGGGGACGAGACCCAAGGCCTCAAGGATGAAGAGGAGCACTGTGGCTCAGCATGTATGCTTCTCAAGCACCGACTGAATATCCTCGAGGGAAGCCCTAGAGGGGGCTCACATCATCAGTACTGAGGACCTGGAGACACCAGGCACTGGACCGCACTGCAAGTCCAGGAAGGCAGCCAAGCTGCAATCCATGGCCACCATCCTGGCCTTGAGAGCATCACAGCCACCGACTCAGGCACTGATGGAATTGGGCTCGGAGCTGGCTCTCCCAATGGGGAATCACCAATGGTGATGGGTTCGTCTTCCTGCCCGGGCAGCTTTTGGGGCTGCTCCCAGCCAAAACTCTGTCTCGCACAGAGAGATTTTGTGCCAGTGGCCGGAGTTCTTATCCCCGGCTCCAATACTGGACCTAGACCATCAACTCAGGTGCAGTCCATACCTCATGTGGGAGGTCCTCGGAGGAAGATCCCCAACCTGAGGCCACTTGACTCGGGGGCTCAGAACAAGCTCAGTCATACAAGTCAATGGACACAGCCCTTGAGTGCAGCAATTCCATGCTCGATGCTGGGGCAGAACGTCTGGCTGAAGATAGTTTCCCCATTTCATTTCACGACTCTTGCTTGACATCTGCATGCAGAGTGGGCAGGTGGAGTAGTCATGATCAGCAGCAAGACATCAAAGGCAGCAGCTATGGTAGTCCGTGATGGACATTGCACAGTTGCACTTGTCACACTGCTTGAAGCCACTGACTGAAGACATTTATTTAACAGGTTTTATATGCTGCTTTATCATTTCAATCAATTGAAATTAAATTTGGTAATGTACATTAAACAGGGACATTGATAACTTGGATTTTTCTGAGGCAATGGAGGGTTAAGTGACTTGCCGAAGGCCACAAGGAGTGCTAGTGGGAATCAAACCCTGGTCTCTGGGTTTCCCAAGCCAGTGTTCTTAACCATTAGGCTACTCCTTCACTCCACACATAGCAGGGAAGATGGCTCCTGCGAGGTCAAACGCGAACGTCCCGGTCAGTATGGGTATGAGGAAAAATCTGCGCACTGAGAAAAATCAGATAAGAAAATAAAAACAGACCTGAGAAAAAACACAACACCGAGGCAAGGAGGACCCCAGGTGAAGGGAAGGTGATCAGAACATGAATCGGTAAGAGGGCAAAAAAGCACCCAAAGAAAAAAAAATAAACTTTTTACAGAGTGAAAGAGAGGACATCTGCTGGGATGTGCAGAAAAAAAGACGACTAAAGATGGCACTCTTGGGCGGGAAGGCGAACACACGTGTGGTGTAATTCTCAAAGGCTTTTTTTGAAAGCTGGGGAGTGGTTACCATGCAGGCTTCGTCAGTGCAGACATCTTCCATATAAGAGGGCTGACATCCTGCTTGTTCCCGGAGAAAACTACAGGCCAGTTAATCTAACATCTGTGGTGAGTAAATTATTGGAAATGCTGCTAAAACAGATTATAGTGAGTTTTCTGGAGTCCAATGGGTTGCATGATCTGAAGCAGCATGGGTTTACCAGAGACAGATCTTATCTGACAAATCTGATTGATTTCTTTGACTGGGTGACCAGGACGTTGGACAGGAGACCTCTAGATGTGGTGTACTTAGATGTCAGTAAAGCATAGTTACTAACCTGTAACAGGTGATCTCCGGGAACAGCAGGAATTTAGTCTTCACATATGGGTATCGTCGGTACAGACGGAGCCTGCGTGAGAACTCTCCCCAGTGTCCGACAGGAAAGCTTTTGGGAGCATCCCACAGCGCCTGTGTGCTGCCTTCCCGCCTTTCCAAACTATCCCCCTCCAGTTGAGTTTATAGCTGAGACAAAAGAGAGAGGGAAACAGAGAGAGAGAGATACAACTCCTAGGGGAGGTGGGTGGGTTGTGAAGACTAAATTCCTGCTGTTCCTGGAGATCACCTGTTACAGGTGAGTAACTATGCTATCTCCAAGAACAAGCAGGAATGTAGTCTTCACATATGGGGACTCCCTAGCTGCAGATGCCAGGGAGATGACCCGAGAAAGTTCTGTGCCCTTGTGAAAGGGCTCCACTTCCCCCCATGGATCTCTGGCATCCCACCAGGGATGGAGGGTAGGAGCTGATTAAGTGTGGAACAGGTGTTGAAGAACAGCCAGACCAAACAAGGCATCCCGGCGGGAGTCCTTGTCTAAGCAGTAATGGGCTGTGAAGATTTATTTATTTATTTTATTTAACAGCTTTTATACACCACGCTATTTGTTATCAGTGCGGTTTACATATAACAAAGGTTGCACAGTCAGGAGACTGTTCTGTGCTTACGTTGTAACAGGAGTTTAAACTTGGAGCAACAGGGAAACTATATACATTTGTACATCAATCATCATTAGATTAGGTTGGTATTTTCAAGAGGAGCTAAGGCAAGCTCAAAAATACTTGTGACAGAGATATTTGTGTAGAGACTGAAAGGTTTGTAGGCGTTGGTGTGTGGATGATCAGAGGCAGGGTGGATGCTTGTGCAAAGTGAAGTAGGAAAATGTGTTTGATTGCCTTAAGGAACTGAATAAGGTCTTTGATCGATCTTATCTCTGGTGGGAGGTTGTTCCAGCATTTTGGGGCATAGAAGGCAAAGGTTCTTTTCTTGGTCGTCTGGGTGCACTTGATGGACTCTTTAGGGATGATCAAGGTGTTGTCAGTTATAGACCTTCTCGTTCTGTTTTTCAGGGTGAGGGTGATAAGGTCACAGAGTATAGTGGGGGCTAGGTTATTGACAGGCAGTCTTTAAATTCCAGTGGTATATTCTCAAGGTCATATTTTGCTGCATTCATGAGTGGTTTGCTCTTTTTCAACTTTAGCTTGAGTTTGCATACTAGTAGTTGATGATCTGTACCAGTCAGCTCCAGGTTTTGTCTTTGTTGATGTTATAGAGCTTTTCCATCGTTGACTTCCACATATGTAGTCAATTTGATTTTTATATAATCCATTCGTTGAAGTCCATGTGTACTGTCGCCGCTTGTGTTGCTGGAAGAAGGTGTTTGAGATGAATAGATCATTGGTCTTGCAGAATTCTATCAGTCTTTCTCCAGCTTCATTTCTGTTGCCAAGTCCATATTTTCCAACTACTTTGCCTTCTTCTTTGTTGCCAACCTTTGCGTTCCAGTCACTCATGACTATCAGGATATCCTGTTTGCATGTTCTGTCAATTTCAGCTTGTACTTGTCCATAGAACTCTTCAATTTCATTCTCTTCTGCAGCTGTTGTTGGGGCATATACTTGAATTATAGTTGTGTTGATAGGCAATCCTCGTAGACGAATAGAGATTAAGCGTTCGCTGATTTGGTGAGAAGGATTTTGTATGTTAACCTGCAATGAATTGGTAGCCAGTGGAGTTCCTTAAGTATCGGGGTGATATGGTCTGATCTTGCTGTACCACAGAGCACACGCGCAGCCGCATTCATAGCGAGTTGCAGTGGATTAAGGGTGTTCTTGGGGAGTCCATATAGGACAACATTTGCGTAATCAAAGTGTGGTAGAATGAGGGCCTGGAAAATGGTCCGGAAGTCATTATGGGGTAACATGGGCCTGAGGTGCCTTAGCGTTCTAATTTTATTGTAGACGGATCTGGTGGTGTTTCGTATGTGCTCCTTAAAGTCGAAATGCTGGTCCAGCGTAATCCCTAGGTAGCGAATGGAGGGTTTACTAGGAAGTTCCGCATCTCTTACTCTTAGGGATGATGGAGGGGAGAAATCTTTGTTCCTTGATATGAACAGAACTTCAGTCGTCTTGAAGTTTATGTGGAGATTTTGAGATAGTAACCAGTCAGTGATGGCGTTGAAACAGTTAAGGTTGGTGAAGTCTGGTTGTTTGACTTTGAATGGTGTAAACAGCAGGACGTCATCAGCATAGATCAGAGTGGAGATATTGAAGGAGCGTATGATGTCACATATCGGCTGCATGCAGACATTGAACAACAGCGCAGATAAAGAGGAGCCATGCGGAACACCTTGATGTTGGTGGAAAGGTGCTGATGTGGTGGAGCCAACTCTGACGTGCTGCCAACGATTCGATAGATAAGACCTACACCATTCCCAGGCAAGGCCACAGATGCCTTTCTCCTGGAGACGAGAGAGAAGTTGATTGTGATTAATGGAGTCAAAGGCAGCAGAGATATCTAGGAAAATGAGAGCGAAGCCGTTTTCGACCTTGTCCAATCCTCTATTCAAAGTGTTGTCTAGGGTTGTGAGGAGAGTTTCTACACCGTGAGATTCCCTGAAGCCGTGTTGACAGGGGTCAAGAGGTGACACTACATCAATGTGATGTTGACTCTGTCTCTGGACAACCTTCTCTATTATCTTGGCTAATAAAGGTATACTCGAGATTGGGTGGTAGGAGTCAGACTTTAGTGGGTCAAGTCTGGTATTCTTCAGAAGTGGTCTTATTGATGTTTGTTTTAGGAATGAGGGGAATTAGCCTGTTGCAAAGGATAGTCCGATGATGTTGATTAGAATTGGACTAAGTTCAACTCGCAGAGTTCTGACCCAGTAGCTGGGCAGGGGTCACTTGGAGCTGTAGAAGTGTTTATGATGGCGATGAGATCTTGGATGTTTTTCTCTGTTGGAGTGGTGAACATTGTGATAGGTGGAAGTGAGGTGTGAGCATGGCAGGGAGTGGTAACTGAAACTGTGTCAGTTATGGAAGTTTTGGATTGGAGGTAGTCAGCATACGACTGGGGGGAAATAGGATTGAGTTGGGTAGGTGAAGGTTCCTTAATTAGGGATTTTATTAGGCTGAAAAGGTCTCTAGGCTTGTTTAGAGAGCGGAGAAGGAGCTTGGCATGGTATTCGCTCATTCTGAGGTATATAGTGTCTCGGTGGAATTTAAGGTGGTTTAGGTATGTTACTTTGTCAGTTTCGGAGTGAGATCTTCTCCATTTCCTTTCAAGTTTCCAAAGGGAGAGGAGAGATGTCCGAAGATCTGCTGTGAACCACGGAGCTGGATGTCTTTTACTTTTATAGCTTTTGGGGGCTGATGATTTGTCTATGGCTGGTAGTTGAGCGAATGTTTTCAGTGTGACATTCCAGTTGGTGATTGCTTCATCAAGGTCAGGAGACATTAGTTTGAGTGTAGGTAAGGTGTGATTAATAAACTCATCTCTATCAAGTGGTCTGAAGAGAGAAGTAATTCTGGATTCCGCACTGGAGTCATTGGGTGGGAATTGAGTAAGATGAGTGGGTATCTGGAACGTGATTAGCTTATGGTCCGACCAAGGGATAGGGATGATGTCCATGTTGAGGTTGGCCTTCTGGCTGGCAGCAGAGTGGGGAGCGAAAATTAGGTCCAGTGGGTTTCCTTTAAGATGGGTGGAGGTGTTCACTAGTTGTTCAAACCCATGTGTTTGCATAGCTTCTAGAAAGGCGTCTGCTTGGTTGGACTCCAGGGAGGGTAATTTGAAGTCTCCGAACAGCCATTTGGGGTTGTGAGGGTTAGTTGGGTTGCATGCTAAGTCAATGAAGGTAGAGATGACCTCGGGTGGAGAGGAGGGGGATCTATAAATGAGGTTTATGGTGATATCTTTGTTGGCAATGGTGATTATGTCCACGTGTATGGAGCTCTTGGATGTGAGTAGTTGAAATCCTAGGTCTGTTTTTGCAAGGATAAAAACTCCACCACCTTTCCGGTTAGCCCTATGGCAGGTGTGAATGGAGAAGTTGGGAGGGATTAGTTGGTTTATGAGGGCTGTATCAGTATCCTTGAGCCATGATTCTGTCACCATGAGGAGATCCAGGCCATGGGCAGCTATCAGGTCGGGGATGATCGGCCATTTCTTGCATACTGAGCGTGAGTTTACAAGGGCACATTTCAGGAAAAGTTGTGGTTTTGGTGGAGCTTTTTTGGGGTTGTCCAGATGATTGAGGGCCACGTACAGTAGGTGTGAGTGTAGAGAGTGGTGTGGGAGACCGGTAGCAGAGTGGAAGGGGTTAAAGTGATTCTTCTTGCTCAGGTGGGGTAGAGTAGTGATGTGGTACTGCCCAGTTGAGAGGGCTACGGAGCATTGTAAGGTGTTTGCTAGGAGGACTATGGTGGAGAAGGTGAGTAGTGGGAGGGCCATGGTGGCTTGGTGGCTGCTGCGTGGCCTTGAGGTGTGAAAGTAGTAATGCTACTTATTCGTGCCAAAGTTAGAGAGTGTGCATGAGGACGTGTCGCCACTTGGAAAAAAGTACAGTGGAGATAGCGTGTGAGGAAGAAACAATAAGGGCCTTACAAAGTGCTTGGAGGAATAACACTGTAGCATATAGAAATGATTACTTAGTATCACAATGCGGTAAAATTACCATGTAGCAATGTTACTTAGAGATGAGCTCCGGCCAACAAGGCAGCAGAAAAAACAGACTTAACACTTATGAGGCTTAATACAATGAGGAATAACACTGTGGTATATAAAACAGATTACTTCGTAACCTAATGTAGCAATTATCATGTAGCAATATCATTTAGGGATGTACTCCAGAGCAAACAAAAGCAGCGGAAAACAAAGTTACTGAAAGTACCTCAAGCAGAAGGTTGTGAGATGATGGGTTTGTGCTGCTACAGGACTCAGCAGGCCTGAGATATGTATCGAAGCCCAAGTAGCTGCTCGACAGATGTCATCGATAGACAGAGTGAAGATGAACCATTGAGGCTGCCATGGCTCTCATATTGTGAGCTGTGACATGGCCTTCAAGAGGAAGGTTCTTACTCTCATAGGCAAAAGATATACACTGTGGAATCCAGCTGGAAAGTGTACTTTTGGAGACTGGAAGTCCCAAATGACTAGGATCAAAGCAACAAAGAGTTGGGAGGATTTTCTTTGTTGCTGTGTCCTTTGTAAGTAAAAGGCCAAAGCTCTTTTACAGTCCAAAGTATGAAGGTTCCTTTCTGCATTTGAGGCGTGAGGCCTTGGAAAAAATACAGGAAAGTAAACCGCTTGGTTTAAATGAAAGGGCGAAACCACCTTTGGCATAAAGTGTGGATGAGTCCTAAAGACAAGTTACCTCAGGCCGGAAGTTCAAATCCCACTAGAGGACAGCAACCTTGGGCCGGAAGGACTGGGGTTTCTAGTCCCACAGGTGCTCCTTGTGGTCTTGGGCAAGCCACTTAACCCTCCATTGCCCATGTTCCCTGTAAGTTTTAGTGTATGTGTCTCATATCCCCTCGTGTTAAATGTATCCCCCAATTGTGTTGTGACCACTTTGATTGAAAGATAAGGTGGTATACAAAACTGTCGAAATAAAATAAATAGAAATAAAATATCTTATCATGATGGAACCTTGTATAAGGAGGATTAGCCACCAACGCTTGCAATTCACTGATGCGACGTGCTGATGTGATTGCAATGAGAAAGATAACCTTCCAGGAAAGGAATTTCAAAGAGGCAGTGGCTAATGGTTCAAAGGGCAGTTTCATGAGCTGCCCAAGTACCAGATTCAAGTCCCATGCCACCGGTGGTGGCTTAATGGGAGGCTTCGTTAAAAGAAGGCCTCTCATAAATCTCGCTATGAGAAGAAATAGGTTATCCATGTAGAGGCTTGAAAGAAGCTGCAATAGCACTCAAATGGACTCTCACTGAATTGGTCTTAAGCCCTGCATTTGATAAATGAAGGAGGTACTCTAGTAATGATTCCAGAGGTATCGCAAGAGGGTTAAGACCCTTCTGCGAGCACCATATGGTAAACCTTTTCCACTTACATGCATAAGAGCGTCTTGTGGAAGGTTTCCTGGAAGCATAATACACCTCCATTGGCTTCCCATTGTTTTTCGTATTCAGTTTCAAGTCCTCATTTTTGTGCACAGGGTGATCCACTCCGGTATTCCCTTGTACCTCGCCGACCAGGTTCACCTACATACCCCGCACCATTCCCTTCACTCTATTCACGCTAACCGTATGTTTCCCCTCCCCCCCCCCTTCCCAAGCCCACCTGGAATCCACTCGGTCCTCAGCCTTTTTTTTCCTTGGCCCTCGACTCTGGAACTCACTCCCCCACTCGTTCCGTTTAGAGACCTCGTATGTCTCCTTTAAAACTAAACTAAAAACTCACCTTTTCTGTTCTGCTTTCAACCTCCCCTTCCCAGCCTAACCCCATCCCCTTCACTCCATTGTTGTGTTAGCTTCCTATCCCCTTTTCCTCCTCCGTTTTTTTGTAAACTGTTCCTGCTCTCTATCCTTTCCCTCCCCCCTACTATACACCCCTCACCACTGACATGGTAATTTGTGTTTTTCTTTCTTCCCCATGTTATCTTCTTTTCCCCTTCTATCTTTTTGACTCTATCCCTATCTGTCCTTTAAGGATTTTATGGCGTTCCTTTTCTTTTTTCTTTTTTGCCGCTCTCCCTTCTTGTTATTTTTTTAAAGTATATAAACCGCCCAGATGCTAACCGTTTATGGGCGGTATATAAAGTTTTAATAAACAAACATAAACATGAAGGATATCCTTTACCTGCTGGGAAAGGTTAAGACCGTGAAGTTCTATGCTTTCAGCAACCAGGCCCTGAGATGCAGAGACTGGGGATTGGGATGCCACAGCATCCCGTCCTCTTGAGAAAGAAGATCTGGAGCAGATCCTAACTCCAGAGGCAGAGCTTGAGAGAGATGTAGGAGCAGAGGGTACCACGGTTGCCGTGGCCAATGTGGAGCTATGAGGATCATATGACCTTGGTCTCTCTGAAGCTTGAACAGGGTTTTGGGAATTAGGGGAATGGGTGGAAAGGCATACAGGAAGTTCTGGCCCCAATGAAGGAGGAAAGCATCCCTGGCCTGACAACCTCGAGCCGGAATTCTGGAACAGAACCGGGGTAGTTTGGCATTCAGCAGATTTCCAAAGAGGTCTATGTCCGGGGTTCCCCAGATTTGAAAAATTTCGGCTACCTGGTCTGCATGGAGAGACCATTTGTATGGAAGCAGAACTCGACTGAGTCTGTCTGCCCAAGAGTTTTGAATGCCTGGAAGATACACCACAAGAAGATGAATCTGATGCTCTTTAGCGAGGGCCCATAGTCGCAAAGCTTTGTTGCACAGCGACAGAGAGCCTGTTCCGCCCTGCTTGTTCACAAAGAACATGACTACCTAACTATCCGTTTGAACTAGGACTGTCTTGTAGCTGAGCTGGGTGTGAAATACTCGAAGAGCAAGGAAGATTGCTCTGAGCTCCAGGAGATTGAACTCCACAGGAGGCCTGATACCCTGGGTAGAGGCCATGCAGGTGGGCTTCCCAACCCTCCTGTGAAGCATCTGTTAGAGTGGCTTGGGGTGGGGGGGTTGCTGAAAAGGAGACCCCCCTAGGGGTATAGTTTTGGAACCGCTTTCAATGTACATAGATTCATTTTTACGGCCTTTAATGTTAGAGATACCATCATATATCAGGGACACAACCCATTTTCTTCAAATATTGACTAATTATTCAGAATGGGCCATAGATACTGACATCATTTTGGTCACGCTGGATGTCACATCCCTCTACACTAGTATTCCTCAATCATTAGCATACGAAAGTGTAGCATCATCTTTATATAGTAGAGGAGACCTGTCAGATGAGTATATATCATTCATATTGGAGCTAACAAAATTGACAGTTTTTCAAAATTATTTCATTATACCATCAAATATCGGGGGTGGCCATGGGGGCCACTTGTGCCCCGTCTATAGCAAACCTATTTATGAGGGTATCTGAAGAGAAATGGTTGAAGACATCTCCATATAAAGAATATTTAAAACTGTGGCGGCGCTATATAGATGACATTTTCATGTTATGGAAAGGGTCAACAAGTATTTTGGAAGAATTTTTTAATTGGTTAAATAGAAGAGATCCCAACATACAATTCACATTTTTACCATATGAACACCACGGTGTTTTTAGATGTTTCAGTTAAAAAGAGCGATATGGGATGATCACGTCGGTGCATAGGAACAAAAACATACTGCAACACCTTCCTTCGCTATAACAGTGGTCACCCGAGACAACTTCGGGACAGCTTACCTTTTCCACAGTTCATAAGATATCGCAGAAATTGCTCGGACGATCAAGATTTTAAAAATCAATCTAAAACATTAATGAATAATTTCCGCCAAAGAGGATACCCAGAATACGTAATAAAAAATGCTTACAAGAGCGTTTTTTAACAGAACATTACTTTTGCATACCCGGGATACGATAACGTCTGAGGACAATACCATAAATTTAGTTATGAAATATTCCCCTTACAGTTCTCACATCAAAAGGATTATTAAAAGACATACAAACGTTTTAAGTATCCTCCCTGGATTGAAAGACAAAAACATTCGTTGTGTCTGGCAACGTCACAAAAATCTTAAAGAAACACTAAGTCCAGCTCTGTTACGATCTGTACCTAATACGTTGATAAGAAATACCACGGGACACAGTAAATGTGGAGAATGCAACATTTGTGAAATCTCTAGTGAAATAGTGGATTTCGACTATCATAGAGTGACCTACAGACTAAAGAAGAAAACATCTTGTGATACCAGATTTGTGGTATATTGTATTAGATGCCCATGTGGATTACTATACAGAGGCAAAACGATACGGCCTTCTAGAGTACGGATGAATGAACACTGCAGTAGATTGCATTGCAAGACAAGGGAAGCACCAATAGTGGCACATTGTTTAGAACTAAATCATAAATTTGAAGAGCTACGATGTTTTTGTGTAGACACGCTAAATACAGGAAGAGACGGAAAATCCAGAGAACAAGCCTTATTAATTTGCAAACAGAGATGGATTTATAATCTTCAATCAGTCACCCCGGGAGGCTTAAATGCCCAAATAGACTGGGGAGCGTGTATTAAAGAAACAAGAGCATACAGGAGTCAAAGCCCCTGTGGAGACTTAGCTGCTTTTGGCTTCCTTTGTTGCCTAGGTTGTTGCTGCTGTCCCTTTTGGGCAGACTGACCTAAACGATGACCCTGCTGGGTATAGGAGGGATAAAACTTTTTCTTCTTGCTGAAGAATGGTTTCTTAGAGGATCTTTTCCTCGCAGGATCAGCTGTAGATTTGGACAATCTATCCAAAGTGATATTGTCAGCATCAATCTCATTAGCTTTTTCCTGCCAATTCTTGCCAAAGAGATTCTCTCCTGTGCAAGGTATATTCCCCAGTTTGTCCTGTACCCAGATTTCCAAGTCAGATGCCTGGAGCCAGGCAATTCTACGTGCACCTATGGCAATACAAGAGGTTCTGCTTATGCATTCAAAGCAGTCAAAGGCTGCATGATTCACAAACATGGAAACATCCTGAGCATGTTTAACAAGAGCAAGATAATCTTGCCTTTTATCATCAGGAAGGAGAGGGCTCATAAGCTCTAAGTCTCCTGTGACTTCCTTAGGGAACATTCCCATATACAAGATATAGGAACTGATCCTAGCACAGAGCATGGAAGCCTGGAAGGATTACGTCCAGAGGCGTCAAGAGTCCTGCACGCACATCCTGGAGGATTAGCTGCATGCCTTTTTGCACTCTTTATCCATCTCATGGCTGATTCCACCACCATGGAATGGTGTGGTAATTGAGTCTTTTGAAACCCAGGACAAGGGGGAACTTGATACATGGTGTCGAGTCTTCGAGAACAAGGAGATGTGGTCAGAGGTGTTTCCCACATCCTTAACATAAGATCATGCAAGATCTCATGAATAGGTAAGGTAGCTGCCTCCTTGGGAGCTTTAGGGTATTGTAGGATTTCTAATTCCTTTGTCCTAGGCTCTTTTTCAGGCGCCACTGTGATGGAAAGACCTCGGGCCACATCTTGGATAAAATCCTGAAAGGACCTATCCTCTGGTGGAGACATCCTACACTGAGGAGAAGAGGAATCCTTGGGAAGAAGTACTCTGGTATCGGCAGAGCTTTCAGAGTCTTCAGACTCATCCGAGGATTCGAAGTATCTCTGATCCGGGTGATCGTGCAAGGCACGGTACCGATCGAAGTCGGCATCGGAGTGGTCCGGTACCAACTTGTCGATGCCGGATAGAGACGCATGACTCGGTCCCGTTAGAATACCTGCCGATGTCGATGCAGTTGGTGCCAATACCGGTTGAATTGTCTGAAGCAGTTTCAGGGGTATCGAGGCCGTAAGAAGAGCCGCCAGACTGCATTCAATAGCCAAGAATCTCTGGTCCATCGACGCTGCCGATGCTTGGGTATCGGTGCCGGATAAAGCGGCCGGAACCCCAGAGCATGGCACCAGTAGTTCTGCCGAGGTTGAAGCCTCGAGAACATCCTGGAGCCCCGTTAGTGCTTTGGAAGCTGAAGCTTCCTGCCGGGGCAATTTTGCCAGTGAAAGTCCCTTAAGGGCAACGCCAGAGGCATCTCGATGCTTAGCAGATCTACCCTTTGAGGACCGGCTAGATTTATGTTTGGTTACCTGAGATCCATGGGAGGAAGATGAAGCCCTGGAGGACGTCGATCCCACGGAGGCTGCATCGGAGGGAAAAAGGGTGCTAAGCTTAGCAGCTCGGTTTTGCCGGCCCCTTTTTGACATCATCCCACAGGCAACACACTCCGAAATAGAGTGGTCAGGACCTAAACATTTGAGGCACCACTCATGGGTGTCTGTGACGGAGATGGTACCGCCACATTAAGAACACTTTAAAACCCGAAGCGGGTTTTTCCTTTCTGAGGAAAAAAACTAGGCCTAGTGCCCAAAATGGCACAGGGCACCCGAGAAGAAAATTACCGGAGAAAGACTCCAGAAAAAGGTTTTTTTTTTTTTTTTTAGAAAAAAAAACAGAACCACCGGTGGTACCGGTATAGCGTCGAGGGAAGGCAGACGCAACCACAAAAAAGAAGTATAAGAAGGGAATTTTCTGCGGTGACAGGATGTGCGACCTGTTGGCTCCGCGGAAAACGAAAAACTGGAGAGGGACAGTTGGGAAGGCGGCACACAGGTGCTGTGGGCTGCTCCCAAAAGCTTTCCTATTGGACGCTGGGGAGCGTTCCCGTGCAGGCTCTGTCGGTACCGACGATATCCATATGTGAAGACTACATTCCTGCTTGTTCCTGGAGATAGCCTTTGACACCGTTCTGCATAGGTGACTTATAAATAAATTGAGCACCCTAGGGATGGGCTGCAAAAATCCAAGGGAGCAGTACAGTGTGTGTGTGTGGGGGGGGGGGGGGCACGAAGAATGTCCATGAAAGAAGAGCAGGACCCAAGCATGATTGTTTCTGATGATCTTAAAGCAGCTAAACAGGTAGAAAAGGTGACAATGAAAGCCAGAAGGATGCTTGGGTGCACAGAGAGAGGAATGGCCAGCAGAAAAAAATAAGGAAGTGATAGTGCCTCTGTATAAGCGTATTGTGTGCAAGTCTGGATACCATGCCTTCAAAAAGATATAAAAAGGATGAAATCTGTACAGAGTGACAGTACTAAAATGGTTAGTGGTCTTCATTATAAAGCATACGAGGACAGACTTAAAAATCTTAATATATATATATATATCTTAGAGGAAAGATAGGATAGAGGAAATATGATAGAGACGTTTAAATACATCCAGAGCATAAATGCACAAGAGGAGAGCCTCTTTCAATTGAAAGCAAACTCTGCTATGAGGGGACATAGGATGAGGGTGAAAGGCGATAGACTCAGGAGTAATATGCGGAAATACTTTTTTTATGGAAAGAGTGGTCGATGCGTGGAATAGTCTCCTAGTAGGGGTAGTAGAAACGAGGACAATATCTGAATTCAAAGAAGCATGAGACAAACACAGATCTCTTAAGGAAAAAAAAAAGAGGACTATTGTAGTCTATATGGAAGGGCAGACTAGACAGGCTAGGTGGTCTTTTTCTGCTGTCATTTTTCTGTTTCTCTTTTAGAGACAGCAACACCCAGCTTACTGGGGGTCAAAGGAGACAAACTGCTGGTTGGACTACCAGTTCGCCTTCGTATGCTTGAGATAGAAGGCTGAGGCCCACTTGCAGTCCAGCATGTGCACCACCACCTCACTCTGGTTGGCATGTGAACTCAGGCAGAACAATCGACTGAGGTGGAACGCAGAGACTACCTTTGGCAGAAAATACGGGTGTGTTCACAAGACCACCCTATTCTGGTGCAATCTGGTGTAAGGCAGGTGGAGTTCCAAGGCTTGGGACTCACTGATATGGCATGCTGACATGACTGCCACCAGAAACATAACCTTCCAGGCCAAATACTTCAGAGAATGGGAGTCGAGCGGCTCAGAGCCCACATGAGCTGAGCAAGAACCACACTGAGATCCCAAGCCACTGTAGGGGGTTTGAGAAGAGCAGGGCCCGCATGAAGTGAACCTGAAGAGGCTGAGCTGAAATGGGCCTTCCCCCAGAGCCACAATGGTAGGCCCAATCGCGCTGAGATGAACTCAGATGGTGTTTAAGACCAGAGTTGGAGAGGTGCAAGAGATACTCCAGCAACTGATCCACTGCACAGGAAAAGGGATCTGGTGCCCTATCCATGCACCAGGAGATGGATCTCCGCCACTTGAATCTGTAAGCCTTTCATGTTGAATCCTTGTGAGAAGCTAGGAAATTTGTGACAGGGAAGTTGAGCTCCAAGATGAAGCCATGAGAGCCAAGGAGCAGACACTGGGATAAAGCAGGGCTCTGCAGTCCTAAGAGATGATGTCTGGGGCAGAGTGGCTCCCTCCAAGACAATTGGAGAAGCAGGGGAAACCATGGTTGCTGAGGTCAGTATAGGGGAATGAGGATCATGGTGCCCCTGTTGGCCTGAAGCTTCAATAGAGTTTTTGGCATGAATCAAATCATGGGGAGGGAGGGAGGGATATGAGTAAAGCAGAGTCATCTCCCTCAGTGGAGGAGAAAGGCAGAGGTCAGCTGCCGCTGAATTACCTCCTGGAGCAAATCTGGCCTATTTGGGTATTGTGCAGCATGGCAAGGAGATCTATCATGGGGGTACCCCACTCTCAGAAGATCTGTTCCACCACACCTGTGTGGAAGGGTCCACTCGTGTGGTTGGAGGACTCTGCTCAGTTGATCCACCAGAATGTTGAGCTCACCAGGCAAGTAGATCATTCAGCTCCATCCCGTGGGCAAGGGCAAACTTCCACAACTGGACTGCTTCCAATCAGGGGAGGTACGAGCCCATGCCTCTCTAGAACATTGCTACCTGTTGTCTGGATCAAAATCACCTGACATAGCAGGTGCATCCGGAAAGTTCAGGGGGCATTCGCTATGGCCCGCAACTCGAGGAAGCTGATCTGGTGTAGGCTCTCCTGCTTAGACCACAGGCCCTGTGCATACAGGCCATCCAGATGGAACCCCACCCACGCAAGGTTGGACGCATCAGTCGTCAGCATCCTGTGGGGAGCTCAGCTTGGGATGGGAGGCCCTTGAACAGGTTTAGCGGCTCCAGCCACCAGTCGAAGGACTGTACTAAGGAAGTGGTGACCACCACCCTGTCCCAGAGACAGCCCGTGGCCTGCTTCCACTACATGTGGAGGATTCACTGAGCCTGCTGCATGGAGATGGGCTGGGGAGGAGGGGGTAAACATGCACCATTTGAGGCCATGTGGCCGAGAACTTTCAGTATCCCCAGGGCCATTTTGTGGCACCAACACTGTATGCCGCCAACCACTTCTGTTAACCGCTGCATGCAGTCTGTCAGCAGGAATGCCTGAGCTCAAGTGGTATTGAGGAGGGCCCTGATGAACTCCAGCCGCTGTGTGGGCTGGACGTGGGACAGTTGATGACGAACCCCAGCCACTTGAGAACCTATATGATGAGATGGGTAAACTGCCAGATGACATCCAGAGTGGGACTCTTGATGAGCAAGTCATCTAGATAGGGGAAGATGAAGACCCCCATGGTTTAGAGGCAGGCAGCCACTACTGCGAGATACTTTGTGACCCTGGGTGCTGAAGTCAGCCCGAAGAGGAGCACCCAGTAACAATAGTGCTGATTTCACAGCACACCTGAGGTATTTTCTGTGACCTGGACGGATTGGTATTGTGTGTACATGCCTGCTTGAGATTAGAGTATAGACAGTCGTCCTTTAGGAGGTAAGAGAGCAATGACCCCAGCGAAACCATCTTGAACCTTTTGTGCACCAAGAACCGGTTGAGGTTTGAGGTCCAGAACGGGCCTGAACCCTCCCGTCTGGCAGAACAGACTCGATGGCGAGATCAGCCAGAAGATTAGAGAACCCTTCCTGCAATAGGCTTCGGTGCAGCAGGTCCATGGGGTGCTCCCTCTGGGTGAAAGGAGGTGGCAATTGGGCAGTTGATATCCATGCTGGACAAGCTGCGGCACCCAGGCTTCAGATTATAAGCTGCCCTCCTACCTGAGGGGGAACCCCGACAGTGAATTGGCTATGCTTCTGAGGAACAAGTCAAAAGCCCAACCCCAGCCGTGGGTTGCAGGGCTGGCTGGGCATTGAGGTTATTCCTTCCATTGCTGGTAAGAAGCCTGGGTAGTATCTGTGCAGATGTGGGTAGAAGACCTTCTTGCCCTAGTATGTTTCATGTGAGAGGTCAGCAGTCTTCCTCAAGAGCCTGGAGTGTGTCGCATGCTTCTTGAGTTCTCTCACCTTTTCCTCATCCGGATTCTCGAAAAGATTCGCCCCTCGGCAGGAGACACTGGCCAGTTTATCCTGGACCCACTGCTCCAGATCAGAGGACTAGACCCAGGACAGCAGATGAGTGCTGATGCCTACTGCCGCTACTCTGCCTCATGTCCCTGCCAACCGCCTTGATGCCTTGCGGGTGCTGATAGGTCACGGCAAGGACTGCTCAAAGTACATGGTGAAAGCCACCTAGGATTCCTTTGAGTTTGCAGGCAAAGTCTGCCAGGTCCAGCATGATCTCCTTCAGGAACACACTAATATACATCTAGAAGGAAAGGATTCTGGTCACCAGCAGGGAATCCTGGCAGCATCTCCTCCCAAAGGAGTCAAAGATTCTAGCCTTCCTACTCAGGGGCATCAAAGTATGGGTCTTTGTGCTCTTCACCCACTTCAAAGCCAATTCCACCATGATAGAGTTCCATGGCAATGGGGCTTCTTGAAGCCTGGGGCCTTCTAGACTAGGTACATTGAGTTCAGCCTCCAGCTGATGGCTGGAACTGTGAAGGTTCTCCCACAGCCACAGTCTCTGCACGACGTGATGCACAGGCACTGTCACAGCCTTCTTGGGGGCCGAGGGGTGCAAGTGGAAATGTAACTCCTCCACTCTCTGCTTTTACTGCTATTCCAAAGAGAAGGGTCATGTCCTAAAGTCTGGGGAGAGGACTTTGGGATGATCTGAACACTCATACAGAGGAGATAGGTCAGAGAGGTGATCAGGGGACTTCCTGTCCAATATAGCAGATTCGTCTTCTTTTAAGAACATAAGAAATGCTATACTGGGTCAGACGAAGGTCCATCAAGCCCAGTATTCTGTTTCCAACAGTGGCCAATCCAGGTCACAAGTACCCAGCAGGTTCCCAAAAAAAGGACAGGTTCCACAATGCTTGGCCTGGGGCAAGAAGTGGATATCCTGGGTCTTCTTTAAATAACGGTTTATGGACCTATCCTTCAGGAGCTTGTCCAAACCTTCTTTACACCCAGCAACACTAACACCTTTTACTACATCTTCTGGTAACGAATTGCAGGTTTTATGCATTGATTGAAAAAAATATTTTCTCCGATTTGTCTTAAATTTGCAACATTTTACCTTCATCATATGTCCCCTTATTTTTCTACTTTTTCAAGGAGTAAACAACTGAGCTACATTTACCCATTTCACTATATTCAATATTTTATAGACCTCTATCATATCTCCCCCCCCCCCCAAGCAGTCTTTTACAAGTTGAAGAGCCCTAACGTTTTAAGCATTTCCTCACGGGACTAATCTTCCATCCCCTTTACCATTTTGGTCACTTCTCTGTAAATTTTTCAATTTTACTATATTCTTTTTAAGATATGGCAACCAGAATTGCACGCAATATTCAAGATGCGGTTGCACCATGGAACGATACAGAGGCATTATAATACTGTTTTATTTTCCATTTCTTTCCATATGATTCCTAGCATTCTCTTTGCTTTCTTGGCTGCTGCTGCATACTGAGCTGAGGCTTTCAACATATCCACGATGATAATCTTTTTACTGGGTGGTAGTTCCTAATGTGGAACCTTGCATTGTGTAACCATAGTTTGGGTTGTTCTTTCCTAGGTGCATAATTTTGCACTTGTCCACATTAAATTTCATCTGCCATTTGGATGTCCCGTCTTCCAACTTATCAAGGTCCTCTTGCAATTCTTCATAATCCTTGTGCGTTTTAACAACTTTGAATAATTGTGTCTCATCTGCTACTTTATTCACACTACCATATCATTTATAAATGTTAAAAAAGCTGCAGACAAAGCACAGATCACTGGGGTACTCCATTATTCACCTTTCTTCATTGAAAAAAAATGTCCATTTAGGCCTATTCTCTGCTTTCCATCTTTTAACCAGACCCGGATCCACAATAGAGCATTGCCTCCAATTTCCATGACTTTTTAATTTCACCAAGAATATCATGAGGAACCTTGTCAAAGGTTTTCTGAAAATCCACATACACTACAATTAACCATCTCACCTTGGTCTACCTGTTTATTCAGACTTTCAAAAACATTTAACTGATTAGTAAGATAAGACTGTGATAGGCTATGGCCTAGAATAGCCTGCATAGCCTGTAGAAGTAAGAAAGGCCTGTAGGTCAGGCCTGAGTCCCCAACCCCCACTATAGAATATTATAGCTGAGTAGAGCTGAAAAGCCAGAGAAAATAGAAAACTGCTTTAAACTGCTTTGCTGATAAGAATGCAAGACTTTTCTATTGAGCTTGTTATGTTATTCACAGATGTATTTCAGTATCTTGCTTTTGTTTTCACACAGTTTCTGTACTGCAGAGTGACCTTGTAAGCAGAAAGCAAGGCAGAATATGTTATGTCTAGATACTGAGCCATGGCTAGGAAGGCCTGAGAGCAGGGGGAGAGCGGTGTGGGCCCGGTCAGAGATCTCCATTGGATGGGGGGTGAGGGGGCCACTGGGACCAATGAGGAGTTTGTCTATGTAGAGCTGATGAAGAAAGCTATAAATGCTGTTTTACTAAACGCCATGCTCAGACAATTTTGAAAGTGACAAGTGTCTGAGACTGTGCACAAATAAACTGGTTTGAATTCTAGTAAATGGACTCCTGGTGTATTCATTGCGTGCACTTCGCTACATCGTATTCTTGGTTCCCTGACCGGAAGGTGGGGTACGTGAATGGTGCGCAAGTGAATACTACCACGTATTACCGCCTCCAGGTTTGGTCCGGCTGGGACCGCAGCCGGCCGACAGCGGAGAGGATCCCAGGCGCCGCCGGTCCCTTTGCATCGGAGGGTTCCGCCCTGCCTCGGCGGCTTGCTGGGTCCGGCCAGCCAACACCTCGAACCCTGAGGGGAGTCCAGGATTCAACCCAAGATGGAACTGGTTGCGCAGCGCATTAGCTACCGGATCCGGTCAGTATTGATTTTTCTGGTTCTTAGTCAGTTAGCTCTGGGAAAGTCTCGAGACTAATATGGTATGGTAACAGGTAAAGGGAGTCTGATCAATTTCCAGGGCGGTCCTAGTAACCCTGCATGAGTATGCGCGGGGTGAAGCCACTGACTCTTTTGGTTTGGTAATTTTGGTTTAGTCAGTTAGCCCGGGAATTTGGAATTTGGGAAATGCTAGCATGTTTGGTTGTGTGAAGTGTGCTTGAGAGGTCTTGCAATACAGGCCGAGTGAGAGCGGACTCCTAAGTAGCGCAGTTCCTGCCCAAGCGACTGCGCCCAGGTCGCGAAAAGGAGGAAGCGTCTGGTGTTTGTCCCCCTCATTGTTCTGTGGGCTGTGTGGACCCCTTACCTGCAGCCATCCTACCCATCCTTTCTGTTTGCTGTCTTGTCCGTCATATGTCATAATGGGAGGGGCGGAGTCCATACAAACTCTGTTGAACTGTATGATCACGAATTTTAAGAAGGGGTTTAGTGGTGATTATGGGGTAAAAATGTCACCGACCCGCTTAGAAATATTGTGTAGTAGAGTGTGGCCACCAGAAGGTACTTTTGATATTCAAATTGTGTCCCGAGTGCACCAGGTGGTGCGCAGATATAGTTCCGAACAGTTTTCCTATATAGACTCCTGGCTAGCTATCTGTGAGAAGCAACCCCCTTGGATAAAGCGTTGCCGTGAGGGGCAGAGTAGAATTATGTTAGCAACTGCAACGGGAGTCCCTGCTAAGAAAGAAAAACCCCTTATTTATGCAGCCCCCGAGCCTCCAGAGGTCCCGAGTTATCCACCCACTTTTCTGTATACTCCAGTCCCGTCGGCTCCATGAGTACCCCGAGTAGAGCCAGAAGTGGAAAGATGACCCCCAGCTGAGGTACCCCCACCCGATCACCCACCACCTCCACCACCCGAGGACCACCCCCTTCCCCAGAGTCAGAGCCCTAGTCCTGAGCAGAGCGCTGCAAGCCCTGAGCAGAGCTCTGCAACAGAACCATCATCCCCTGAAGGATCTGCCAGCAGAGGGTCAGAAGCCAGTCCAGGGTCACCCACTAGTCCAAGCACCAGCAGCAGAATTACCCCCGCAAATCTGCGTTACGCCCTCAGAAGCAGGACAGCGGGCCAGAGAGAAGTTCGCCAAATGCCACTGCGGCAGGTCCCAGGATTACCTATTGTAAATGCAGAGGGTCAGGTTGTGTTTGGACCGACCAGTCTAGTTTATGTGCCTTTCACCACAACAGATTTATTAAACTGGAAAACGCATTATGCCTCCTATACTGAAAAGCCCCAAGATTTGACAGAGTTAATGTCCAGTATTATGCAAACCCACCAGCCCACCTGGTCTGACTGTCGCCAGCTCTTGGCTACCCTCTTTACTACTGAAGAGCGGGCACGGATAGCGCGAGAAGCCACTAGATGGTTGGAAAAGAACCCTGAAGATGGGAGAAACCTAGATCCCCGACGGGCAGCAGCCGCAGATTTCCCAAATGAAGATCCCGGATGGGACCCAAATAGTGATGACGGAGAGAAGGCCCTCACCCGGTTCTGCCATGCCTTACTGCAGGGCCTAAAGAAGGGAGGGCAGAGAGCCATGAATGTTGGGAAAGTAGCGGACGTTTTTCAACGCCAAAGTCCTGCTGCTTTCTATGAACGATTAACTGAAGCCTATAGACTTTACACCCCTTATGACCCAGCAGCCCAGGAGAATTTACGTATGGTGAACGCCGCTTTTGTGAGTCAGTCCCAGGGAGACATAAAACGAAAACTGCAGAAATAGGGATTTGCGGGCATGAACTCAACACAGTTAATGGAAGTCGCACAAAAGGTATTTGTGAATCGTGATCAAGAATATCAATGGGAAAGTGAAAGAAAGATGAAGAAAGCGGATCTGCTCACTGCAGCACTAGTGGAAGGACGCGGAGGAGGATATCCTAATAGAAGAGCTAGAGGATGGGGAAGGGGCCAGGGAGGTGCTCGGCCCCCCTTAGGTGCGAACCAGTGCGCCTATTGTAAGGAAGAAGGACATTGGAAGAACGAGTGCCCGAACATTAGCTCCACCCCCTGGAGGGGAGGCGGGAGCGTTAGGAGAGCGGGGGGGGGGGCGATTCCAGCAGCGAGGGGGGATGCAGCGCGCGCAGTTTCAACAGCGAGAAGAGACTGCCATAGCGGGAGTGGCAACCGCCGAGAACAATTTTATGGATGAGGACTAGGCCAGACCGGGCTCCAAGTTCGTCCTAGGTCTCCAGGAGCCTATGGTCAAATTAACGATTGGAGACCAGCATATGGACTTTATGATAGACACAGGGGCCGAGCATTCAGTAGTAGCTAAATCTGTGGCTCCTGTGTCCTCTCGATCTGTCACAATTGTGGGAGCTACTGGAACGAGAACCACAGGACGTTTTCTGCAGAACCGCGCCTGTGAACTAGGGGGACAGACGATAACACACCAGTTCCTGTATATACCTGAATGCCCAGTTCCCCTTTTGGGCCGAGACATGCTTGCAAAGCTTCAAGCACAGATATCCTTCGTTGAAGGGGGAAAAATGGAAATGACTATAAATTCAAAACCTGCTAGCCTGATGGTGTTAGCTGTCCCCCAAGAAGAAGAATGGTGGTTCTATTTACCTACATCCAAAGCAGCAAGCTCCTGTATACCTACCAGCATTGCAGCCCCACCTGGAGTATGGGCAGAGAATAATCCACCTGGCCTAGCAAAGAATATAGCTCCTGTGCTTGTCACCCTTAAGCCAGGAGCAGAACCAGTGCATGTGCGTCAGTATCCCCTCCCACGACCAGCAATTGAAGGTATACATCGCCACCTGAAGAAACTACTGCAGTATGGACTCCTTAGAGAATGCCAATCACCCAGGAACACCCCCCTTCTCCCAATCAAGAAGCCTGGGACAGGTGACTATCGCCCAGTGCAGGATCTACGTTGAGTGAACAGTGCAGTTGAAACCATACATCCAGTAGTACCAAATCCTTACACCCTCCTGGGACTGATTCCAGCAGAAGCCACACATTTCACTGTTCTGGACTTAAAGGATGCCTTTTTCTGTATACGCCTGGCATCTGCCAGTCAGCGTTTGTTTGCATTTAATGGGAAAACCCTACCACAGGACGACGAGGACAACTCACTTGGACTCGATTACCACAAGGATTCAAGAATTCACCCACTATCTTCAGTGCAGCCCTCAGTCAAGATCTGTCAAGTTACCCTGTAACTCCGGGAAAACGAATCTTACTCCAATATGTAGATGACTTGCTTATAGCCACCAACAACGAAACTGTGTGCAAGCTACCAGTGATCTCTTGCACCTCCTGAATGAAGCTGGATACAAGGTCTCGAGAGCCAAGGCGCAACTGTGTCAGACAGAAGTGAAATACTTAGGGTTCCATCTATCCAAAGGAACCCGGCAATTAGGACTTGAACGAAAGGAAGCAGTATGCCGCTTCCCAACCCCCACCACCAGAAAGCAGGTGCGGGCTTTCCTGGGAGCTGCAGGCTATTGCTGCATATGGATACCAAATTTTGCGCTCATGACAAAACCCTTGTACCAAGTCACAAAGGGAGCAGAACGACCCCCCTTGGAATGGGGCCCAGAACAAGATAAAGCATTAAAATCCCTAAAAACAGTGTTGATGTCACCCCTGGCTTTGGGACTACCAGATGTGCAGAAACCCTTTCGCCTATATGTCCATGAGTCAAGTGGAAATGCATTGGGAGTCTTGACTCAGCCTCTTGGGTCTTGGCAGTGACCTGTAGCCTACCTGTCAAAACAATTGGATCCTGTTGCCAAAGGATGGCCACTTTGTCTGAGAGCTGTAGCAGCGAAGCGGACAAGCTCACCCTAGGACAAGAGCTTCAAGTCACCGTACCACATTCTGTCTTAACCCTGATGGAACACAAAGGAAACCATTGGCTCACGAACGCTCGCATGCTGAAATATCAAAGCATGCTATGTGAAAATCCTTGATCGCAATTGAGTGTCAGCCAAACTCTGAACCCAGCTACCCTATTGCCAACCGGTCCAGGCCCTCCTGACCATGATTGCTTGGAAGTAATGGACACTGTATATTCAAGTCGCCCAGACTTAACTGATATCCCTTTGGACCACCCAGACAGAACTTTCTTCGTGGATGGGAGTAGCCTCATAGTCGAAGGACAGCGATGTGCTGGTTATGCAGTGGTGACCCTGGACATGGTAGTAGAATCGTCAGTCCTGGCCCCAGGAACCTCAGCGCAGAAGGCTGAATTGATAGCCCTCACACACGCACTCAAACTTGGAACAGGAATCAGCCTGAACGTCTACACAGACTCCAAATATGCATTTACAACATTACATGCCCATGGAGCCCTGTACAAGGAGCGTGGATTAATCACCTCAGGAGGCAAGTCTGTCAAGTATGGCCCAGAAATATTGACTTTATTGGAAGCAGTATGGGCCCCCAAACGCGTTGCTGTAATGCATTGTCGGGGCCATCAAACTGGAGATGGAGAAGTGTCCCGAGGAAATAGATTTGCCGATGCCACAGCCCAAGAAGCAGCTATTGCTGGACAAATCACTACCCCTAGTGTAACGATTCAAGCAGCCATATTTCCAGTACCTCTTAGTGCATGGACACCCAGATATACCCAGACGGAGATGGACCAATACTGTCGACATGAGGGGGGGCAACTATCGGAAACTGGATGGATAGTGTTGCCACCGCCTGAAGGGAGCTCACCCCCTGGCATGACCGCGATTCCCGAAGCCCTAGGCCCTGCCTTTGTCCAAGCCTTTCATCAAGCCACACACTATGGAAAAACCAAAATGGCAGACGCTCTAAAACCATACTTTTATATCTCGTTGCTAGGACCTCTGACCACCTCAGTAGCCCGAAGATGTGTGACTTGTGCCAAGAACAATGCCCAACAAGGTCCTGTCCCACCCCCAAGAGTTCAGTCAGTAGGAGTTACCCCCATGGGGAATATTCAAATAGACTTGGCAGAAATGCCACGAGCGAATGGATATCGCTACTTGTTAGTCCTAGTCTGTACCTTTTCTGGATGGGTGGAAGCTTTTCCCACTAGAACTGAGAAGGCCAGGGAAGTCACTAAAGCCCTGCTCCATGAGATCATCCCCCGATTCGGAATACCTTTGACCATGGGGTCTGACAATGGGCCCTCTTTTGTGTCACAAGTAACCCAGCAGCTAGCCCACGCCCTGCAAATACAATGGAAGTTACACACAGCTTATAGACCCCAGAGTTCAGGGAAAGTAGAGAGAATGAACCGAACCCTGAAGTCTCAGTTATCTAAGCTCTGTCAAGAAGCCCACCTGAAATGGCCCCAAGCTCTCCCCATGGCCCTTCTCCGGATACGTTCAGCCCCCACCACGCCCTTAGGAGTATCCCCATTTGAGATTTTGTATGGGAGGCCCCCGCCCATAATTCAGGGGATAAGGGGGGATATGAATCAAATTGGATCAGTAATCACTAGGCAAGAATTGTTGGCTCTAAGTTCTGTTTTACAGGGCCTTCATACCTGGATACGAGACCAGTTGCCTATCAATCTAACAAAGCCCTTGCATCCTTTCAAGCCTGGAGCCTTGGTGGAAGAAGACACCGTTAGCGCCTCATTGGAAAGGGCCATACATCGTCTTGTCATCAACCCCAACGGCAGTCAAAGTGGCAGAAATCGACTCCTGGATCCACCACAGTCGAGTAAAGCCAGCAGCAGTTCCTGAGAGTCACCCCTGGACCTCGATTGCTAATCCTGCATCACCATTGCGACTCACACTGCGAAGACAAGATCCATCATCGTAAAGACTTTGCCAGTCCACTCCTGGACATCAAAGAAAGAGCCGTCCTTCAATTTTGCAGTATCCACATTGCAGACTCTATCAACCATTATCTATCTACCTCAATCAACCATTACCTACCTCATCAATTAGAGACTATGATCATGATGCTTACTAATTGCTGTTTTATTCTGGCGGTAGCCCTGGGACACTTGAGAACCCTTCTTGCCTTGCCCCCTTGTGCAGCCTGTATAACCACCACCCGGACTGGGATGCAAGTCACTCAGACTCTGCTTTATCACTCTTACTATACTTATACTGGCATAGTCAGCCAGTGTATCTATAATGGTACAGAACTGAACGTCTGTACAAAGGGAAAGACACATACTTGTTTCAGACCTCGACAGAATCCATCTTACTATGTCCTGGAACTGAGATGGAATGATGAAGATGGAGCCCTCGTCAACGCTACAAGTCAACTCTCTGATCCCACCCAACCTGCGTACCTGTATTTTGATGCTTGTGACTTAATTAACAGAAATAATTACTACAGGTGCGGATCATGGGAACAAGCTTACTATTATGATGAGAAATATATGTGTCCTGAAGGTGCGTACAGATGGGGAATGTGCACTGGAACACACTCCCCAACAACGTATAGCAAATCATCAGAAGCAGACTACTACTATCCGAAGTGGGACTGTGTGTACTATGCTATCTGGTCTGGTGGCCCAACAGGACAAACTGGAGATAATCGTAAAGCTATACTGGAAAGATTACCCCTACTAGAACCCAACAAGTGCAAGAAAAGTACATGCAATCCCCTACGACTTCAGATCGCCGACCCCAGTCAATGGAAGCAAGGATTTTGATTTGGCCTGCGCATAGCAGGAGGTGGAACTGATCCTGGAACCATCGTATTCATCCAACTGAATGTAAAGACTCATGTTTCTTCACCTTATCACATACATCATACCTTCCACGAGGCCATGAAGGCAGAATTTGTAGTTCCCCACGCTTCGCAGAATTTGTTCATCGAACTAGCTGGAGCTGTGGCCTCCAGCCTCCATGTCTCAGACTGTCTCTTTTGTGGAGGAACTCAGATGGGAGACCAATGGCCTTGGGAAGCGCAAGAACTGAACTATTCTGTACCATATAACCAGACTGATGTTCATAACACTACCAATGAATGGGTCCTCGCCCACTCCATAGTGGGTAAACTATGTTTTGTACGAGCGGGACCACAATTGACTGCATTAGTAGGACAGTTGGTCTGTTTGAACCAGAAATATTACAATGCTACTACTGAGAAGACGTCTTGGTGGTCAGGTGCCAATACTCCGGAACCTTCTAATCCTTTGATTGTCTTTCCTCACTTGGCCAGGGGCCAGGATATGGACAAATCTGGCTACGCATAGCACCTGGCAAGCTCCACCTGGACTTTATTGGATTTGTGGCACTCGAGCATATGCTAAACTCCCTGCCAATTGGGGAGGAGCGTGTGTTCTAGGAACTATACGACCATCTTTCTTCCTTTTGCCCCTTTCCCACGGAGAACAATTGGGATTCCCTGTATACAAAAGCCGACAGAAGCGAGAGGCTCTCAAAATCGGCAAGTGGGACAAATGGGATGCAACCTCTGAAGAATGGCCGCCAGAGAGAATTGTTTCTTACTATGGACCTGCTACCTGGGCACAAGATGGTTCTTGGGGCTACCGCACTCCTGTGTATATGTTGGACCGTATTATACACGTTGCAAGCTGTTGTTGAAATTATAACCAATGAAACTAGTAGAGCACTAACCTTGTTAGCCAAACAAGCCACACAGATGCGTACAGTCATTTACCAGAACCGCTTAGCATTAGATTATCTGCTTGCAGCTGAAGGAGGAGTATGTGGCAAGCTTAATTTAACTAACTGTTGTTTGCAAATTGATAATGAAGGGCAAGTTGTAGAAGATATAGCCAATCACATGAGAAAACAAACTTATGCCCCAGTCCAAACCTGGCATGGCTTGCAACTTGATGGCTGGTTTGGTTCGTGGTTTTCAGGTATGGGCGGCCTGAAGACACTTGTATTGATAGTATTCTTGATTGTGGCTGTTTGCTTATGTATCCCATGTTTCCTTCCCTTATGCTTGCGTATGCTGAACTCAACCATTGATAGAATTGTTGAACGCAAGGCAGATTCACAGATACTAGCTATGTGGCATTACTACCCTAACCCTATACCACAAAGTGATCCCTCCACCCTAGTGTAGAGTACCATATGTGATTTAATTCTCACCCTTTCTCACTTGTGGGTGCGAATAATCAAAGGGGGGAATGTGATAGGCTATGGCCTAGAATAGCCTGCGGCCTAGAATAGCCTGCATAGCCTGTAGAAGTAAGAAAGACCTGTAGGTCAGGCCTGAGTCCCCAACCCCCACTTTAGAATATTATAGCTGAGCAGAGCTGAAAAGCCAGAGAAAATAGAAAAACTGCTTTAAACTGCTTTGCTGATAAGAATGCAAGACTTTTCTATTGAGCTTGTTATGTTATTCACAGATGTATTTCAGTATCTTGTTTTTGTTTTCACACAGTTTCTGTACTGAAGAGTGACCTTGTAAGCAGAAAGCAAGGCAGAATATGTTATGTCTAGATACTGAGCCATGGCTAGGAAGGCCTGAGAGCAGGGGGAGAGCGGTGTGGGCCCGGTCAGAGATCTCCATTGGATGGGGGGTGAGGGGGCCACCGGGACCAATGAGGAGTTTGTCTATGTAGAGCTGATGAAGAAAGCTATAAATGCTGCTGTTTTACTGAACGCCATGCTCAGACAATTTTGAAAGTGACAAGTGTCTGAGACTGTGCATAAACTGGTTTGAATTCTAGTAGACAGACTCCTGGTGTATTCATTGTGTACACTTCGCTACATCAAGACTTTCCTTGGATAAATCCATGTTGGCTTTCTTCTATTAAACCATGACTATCTACAAGTTCAGTTCTGTTCTTCATTCTCTGTCCACTCCTCGTTCCTTTTCCTCACCTTCCCCCCCTTCTGTCTCTCCTGACCCAGCTATCTTGGCTACTTTTTTCTCTTCTAAGATACTCTCCCTTCGTCTCTCTTTCCCTTCCTGTCCTCCTCCCCTTTCTCCTCCCCCACTTAATCCTTTACCCACTCCTCCCCCTTCTCCCACTCTGCCCTCTTCTCATTGTGTCCCCCCCCTTTCCCACCGATGGTCCTCCTTCGAGCCCATCTCCCCCTCTACTCTTTCTAAGGTCTTTCATTCTGTTCGCAAAACCTCGTATCCCTCTGACCCCATTCCTTCCCGTTGGTTATTAGATCCTTCTCTGGCTCTTTCCCCTTATCTTCTTTCCATCATTAATAACAGTCTATCCACCGGTATTTTCCCCACTCTCTGGAAGCATGCAGTCATTCGCCCCATCTTGAAAAAGAGCTCCCTTGATCCATCCTCCCCTTCCAACTGGCGTCCTATCTCCAACTTGCCTTTTCCTTCTAAGCTCCTCGAAAAACTTGTCTTTTCCCAGCTATCTTCACATCTCGAAGCTTCACTTACCTTGCACCCTCTCCAATCTGGTTTCCGCCCCGGCTTTAGCACTGAAACTGTTCTCCTTTCTCTCCTTAATGAGCTTCACTCTGCCCATGACCGTGGTCTTCTCACTATCGCCGTTTCACTTGATCTCTCTGCTGCATTTGACCTTGTTGATCACCGCACCCTCCTTTCACGCCTATCTGATGCGGGTCTTTCTGGCACTGTTCTTCGCTGGTTTCAGTCCTTTCTTTCAGGTCGTTCTTTCTGTGTGTCCACTGGTCCCCTTTCTTCACCGTCCACTCCCCTTCCCTGTGGTGTCCCGCAGGGATCTGTTCTCGCCCCCCTTTTGTTCAATGTCTTTCTAGCTCCTCTTGCTCTCCTAGTACAACAACACGGTATATCTGCACACTATTATGCCGATGACATTTTTCTACTCCATCATACAAATTCTGTCTCCCCTGATATCTCCCCTCTCAATAACTGTCTCTCCACTGTGGCTTCTTGGCTTTCCTCTAATTTCTTGCATGTTAATCTCTCCAAGACGTCAGCTATATGGTTTACTTCCGGCAGTCCCATCCCCTCTCTTCTCCCTGTGCTTTCCTCTTCTCCTATTCCTCTTGTTTCATCTTTACGTTATCTAGGTGTTACCCTTGATTCCTCCCTGTCTTTTCAAGCCCATATTTCCTCTGTCGTTCAACGCTGTTTCTCTACTTTGCGTAAACTTCGCTCTGTTCGTCCTTTTCTCTCTTTCTCATCTATGACCACCCTCCTTCTATCACTCGTTGTTACCCGTCTCGATTATTGTAATGCTTCCCTGGCCGGTCTTCCCCAGTCCCAATTGAAACGCCTTCAGAGAGTCCATCATACTGCTGCCCGCATTCTCACCTGTTCCTCTCGCTTCGATCATGTCACTCCCCTCCTCATACGTCTGCACTGGCTCCCTGTTCCCTACCGTATTCAGTATAAGGTCCTCACTTTTGTTCACAAATCTATTCACTCCGGTACTCCACTCTACCTCGCAGACCAGATCCATCTTCACACTCCCCACCGTTCTCTTCGTTCTATCCATGCTAATCGTCTACTCCTACCCTCCCCCTCACAGGCTCACCTTGAATCCACCCGCTCCTCTGCCTTTTATTTCCTTGGACCCCGCCTCTGGAATTCGCTTCCCCCGGACCTCCGCCTGGAACTTTCCACAAAAACTTTTAAAACCCGGTTGAAGACTTATCTTTTTTTGTCTCGCATTTGATCTTCCCCCATCTCCCTCCCCACCCCCCTCCCTCCGTTGATTTTTCTCTTGTAAGTCCCTATTTATGTTACCTTACCCCCCTCTCTACCTCTCTCTCTCCTTTTCCTCTGATCTATCCTATTATATATTTGGCGTTCTTTTCTGTTTCTTCCTTGCAGCTGTTTTTTGCATATTGTACACCGCTCTGACGCAATTTGCCTGAGCGGTATATTAAATACCCAATAAAGATAAAGATAAAGATAAAGATAATAGTATTCTTTATAATGGTTTCTACCATTTTGCCAGATATGGAGGTCAGGTTCACTAGTCTATGGTTTCCCGGATCACTCCTGTAACCCTTTTTAAAAACTGGCATTAGTGTCTTTCAGTACTATAGATTAATGATACTTCACAGATTACTAATAGTAGGTCTGCAATCTCATATTTCAATTCTTTCAACACTCTTGGATGTATTCCTCTGGTCCAGGTGATTTACTACTTCAGTTTATCAAATACTTGTAATACATCGTCCTGGTGTATTGATATTTGTTTCAATTCTTCCGATGCATCACTTTTAAATACCATTTCAGGCATCGGTAACTTGCCTACATCTTCAGTAAAGACAAAAGCAAAGAATTAATTCAGACTTTGTGCTATGGCTTTAATCCTCCCTTAGTGCACCTTTTACCCCTCTTTCATCCAATGGTCCAATCGACTCTCACAGGATTTTTTCTAAGAATGTACTTGAAAAAAAGTTTTTGTTTTCACAGCAAATATTTTTTTTTCAAATTCTCTCTCCACCTGCCTCTTAATGCCTTGCATCTAACTTACCAGAGCTTATGCTACCCAGTTTTCATCATTTGGCTGCTTTTTCCATTTCCTGAAAGATGCTTTTTTTTTTTTTTTTGGCTACAACAGCCTCTCTAAACCATGCTGCCAGTTTTTTGGCCTTCTTTCCATTTTTCTGAAAGTGTGGAATACATCTATTCCGGGCTTCCCAGATAGTACTTTTAAACATTTATGTAATATTGTAAACCGTTCTGATGCTTTGGCCTGAGCGGTATATCAAATGTAATAAACTTAAACAAAGCCCATTCTTGATGTAAATCTAACTTTTGCAGTTGCATCTTTTAGTTTTTTCTTAACTATTTTCCTCATTTCTCTCTTTTGAAAGTTAAAAGGGAGAACTATGCTATGATCACTATTGCCAAGTAGCCCCAACACCTGTATCTCTTGCACCAGATAATGTTTTCCACTAAGAACTAGGTCCAAAATAGCTTTTCCTCTTGTCTGTTCATGAACCAGCTGCTCCAAGAAGCAGTTATTTATCTTATCTAGAAACTTCATCTCACTAGGCATGTCTTGCTGCGACACTGACCCAGTCAATACCAGGGTAATTTAAGTCACCCCTTATTACTGTGTTGTAACTTTTGTTAGCTACCTTGGTTTCCCTTAGAATTTCATAATTCATCTGTTCGTTCTGGCCAGGCGGTCAGTAGTACACCCCCATTGCCATCACCTTCCCCTTTTTACAGTGGATTTCTATCCAGAGATTCTACAGTGTATTTTGTTTCCTGCAAAGCACTAATCCTGTATGACTCAATGCCCTCTCCAACAGAGCGCAACCCCTCCATCAATTTTAGGTACCCTATCACTGATATAGTTTGCATCCAGGAATCAGTGTGTCCCAATGGTTGTCCTCCTACCAGATACCAATCATATCTAACCTCTCAGTTAGTGAAATATAGTCTAACTCTTCCATCATATGTTTTTTAGACTACTATCATCTGCATACAAACATTTTAGAGGTTGTATTTTCTTCATATTAATCTGGTTATCAGTTGATAAGGGTAATTTGTAATCTTTCAGCTCTATACTTAAGTGCATCTGGGTTACTTTTATCTTTATTGGAATCACTCTGTCGGAATGCCACAACTTCCCTCTAGGTGCTTCTTTTTTTGTGCAATATCCCTGTAAATGTTTGTCATCTTTCCAGAGGGTTAGATATGTTTTTTTTCGATCCACTTCAGTTAGAGAAGTTTCTGTCTAGTAAGGAGGACACAGGTCTATGAGGTTAGTGGGTGGATGAAAGTTTTGTTTGGCTGTAAATATGGAGTTTAGTCGCCTTGTGATTACTTCAATTTAGTATCTTCTTATTGGGTTCATTTCTCCCCTTTTGGTGGACTATATTGTTTTGTTTCTTTTTTCCTTATAATGTGAAAGATTTTGTGCTTAGTTTTTGCTTTATTTGCTTGTAATTGGATACATTATGAAAAAATTAATAAAGAATATTTCATCATAACTTCCATCTTTTGCTAGTATCCTTCTGAACCATGTGCTCTCGGGCAACTTTCAGCTTTCCCTTAGTTTCTAGCTTAAAAGCTGCTCTCTCTCTCCTTTTTTTTGAGATTAATACCAACAGTCTGGTTCAATCCCTGTTAAGATGCCCAGTTTCTAACAAATCCAAAGCTTTCTTTGCACCATCGCCTCATCCATGCAATGAGACTCAAGAGCTCTGCTTGGCTTTTGGGTCTTGTGCCTGGAAAGGTAAACATGTCGGAGAATACTACTCTGGAAGTTCTGGATTTCAACTTCCTCCCTTAAAGCCTAAATTTGGCTTCCAGAACCTCTCAACCACACTTTCCTATGTCATTGGTACCATCATGTACCAAGACATTAGACGTCTCCCCAGCACTATGTAAGACCGTGTCTAGATGGCGCATGTGGTCTGCTACCTTTGCACCAGGCAGGCATGTTACCAGGTGATCCTCATGTTCACCAGCCACCCAGCTATCTACATGCCTAATGATCAAATTGCCAACTGTAATAGCCAACCTAACCCTTCCCTCATAGGGATATGTCCCTGGAGAAACCTCAGTGAACAAGGGTTTTACATCACCTGGAGGACAGGTCCTAGCTACAGGATCACTTACTGCCACATCAAGCTGAAGCGCTCTTTTCACGTGACCTCTCCCCCCCTCCATGGCAACTGAGCAGCTGCCAGACTGGATGTGGGACTTCACTACTATGATCCCTGTAGACCTTGTCTATATACCTGTCTTCCTTATATCCTCCAAGTCTGCTACTCTAGCCTCCAGAGATTGAACTTGTTCCCTGAGAGCAAAGATCTCCTTGCACCTAGTGCACACATTAGACCAGTCACCAACTGGGAGAAATACCAACATGTGACACTCCATGCAAAAGATTGGATAGCTCTCACCTCACTATGAGACTGCTGCCTGCATCTAAGTTTTAAAGTTTTGTTTAGCTATTTAAATTTGATAACTTAAAGTTGGTTGGGATACTTGTATTGATACAACTTTACCTACTACGTTTAAGGGACCTAGTTCATTCATCTCAAGATCAATTTCAGGGCCTTAATCTATTCCTGGTGAAGATAACCAGCTGAACCTTAAAGGGAATTAGACCACCTCTACCCCTTTAATAGGTTTAAGAACCTATAAAGCTAAGATTATGCCTGGGGTGGATGGGAGTTGTGGTGGGAGCGAGGGAAAAGAACACTTAGAAAAAACTGGCTTGCTACAGCGTCCTTACCTGTGCTTCTAAGGCAATTTCCTGGGTGATTCACACAGTCCTTGATTTGATAGAGAGCCTTTCAAATTGCCCCTTTGATCTGTCACTTGACTTTAATACTTATTTACAACAATTTCAGAAGTCTCTTGCCTCCTAACTCAAATATTTAATCTATTCTTTTTGTATGCTAAGCTGTACTCAGATTTGATTTAAATTAAAAGCTCCTGAGCCCTGACTGAGTTAGCAAACACACTGGATGACATGTTTCCAATCCCTCAAATTCAGGCTCAGAGAGGAACTTGAAGTAGCATCACGTCTCTTCCTGCTGCCTGTTCCAGTCATAGAAACATGACGTCAGAAAAAGGACCACATGGCCTAGTCTGCCCTTTCATATCAACTACAATAGTCCCCCTTTTTATCTTTAGTTCATCTGTGTTTGTCCCATGCTTTTCTGAATTCAGACACGGTCCTTGCGTCCATCACCTCAACTGGGAGACTATTACATGCATCTATCACTCTTTCTGTAAAGAAATATTTCCGCATATTAGCCCAGAGTCTATCCCCTTTCACTTTCATCCTATGTCCCTTGTAGCAGAGCTTGCCTTCAATTGAAAAAGAACCCCCCCCCCTCCGTGCATTTATGCCACGGAGGTATTTAAATGTCTCTATCATATCATCCATATCCTGACTTTCCTTTAAAGTATACATATTAAGATCTTTAACTCTGTCCTCGTATGCTTCATAATGAAGACTACTAACCATTTTAGTAGCTACCCTCTGCACCGACTCCAAACTGCCTATACCCTTCTGAAGGTGCGGTCTCCAGAGTTGCACCCAATACTTAAAATGAGGTCCCAGAGCCTTATACAAAGGCATTTCACCTCTTTTCTGCTGGCCATTCCTCTCCTTATACACTGAAGTATCCTTCTGGCTTTTGCAGTCACTTTTTCTACCTATTTAGCTACTTTAAGCTAGTCAGACAATTACGCCGAGGTCCTGCTCTTTTTTTGTGGACAGAAGTACTTCACTCCCCTATACTGTACAGCTCCTTTGGATTTTTGCAGTCCAAATGCATGACCCTGCATTTTTTAGCATTAAATTTCAGCTGCCATATTCTAGACCATTCTTCAAGTTTAGCTAGATCTCTCCTCATGTTGTCGACTCTTTCCTGTGTGTCTATTTTACTGCAGATTTTGGTATGGTCTGCAAACAAGCAAACCTTACCCGACAGTCCTTCTGCAATATCACTAACAGTGTTGTTAAAACAGAATTGGACCAAGGACAGATCCCTATGGCACACCACTGGTAACCACCTTCTCCCCAGAATGAGCTCCATTTACCTGTACCCTTTGTCGCCTCAAAATCAACCAATTTCTAACCCATTGAGTAACTTTAGGGTCCATCCCTAGGGCGCTCATTTTGTTTGTACGTCGCCTAAATGGAACAGTGTCAAAGGCTTTACTAAAATCTAAATACACCACAGCTACAGCTCTCCCTCGGTCCAACTCCCTGGTCACCCAGTCAAAGAAATCTAGCAATTTGTCTGACAAGACCTGCCTCTGGTGAACCCATTGAACTCCATAAACCTCACTATTCTCTCCTTTAGTAGTCTTTCCAATAATTTACTAACCACAGAGATTAGACTGACTGGCCTATAATTCTCAATGTCATCCTTACGTCCACTTATGTGTAAAAGGACATGTGCCTCTCTCCAGTCTTCTGGCACCACTCCCGACTGCAAAGAGGCACTGAAAAGGTCAGATAGTGGATCTGCTAGAATGTCCCCAAGTTCTCTCAATATTCTTGAATGTAGCCCCATCTGGACCCATGGTTTTGTCTACTTTTAGTTTAGCTAGCTCCCCTCAAACACAGTCTTCTAAAAATCGTTCGAGATTCCCATTGCTTCTGTTGCTATTTGTGGGTGTTTTCTGAGGTCCTGCTCCAGGCCCTTCATCTGTGAACACAGAACAGAAATATTTGTTATGCAATTCTGCTTTATTCTCATCAGTTTCTGCATATTCCTCCCTTGACTCTCAAGTTTGACAATACCACTTTTGCCCTTCCTCCTCTCACTAACATATCTGAAAAATGTTGTATCCCCACATTTTATTTCATTGAGTATTTCTTCTTCTTTTGGTATCTTTGCTTTTCTGACTTCTTTGCTAGCTTCTTTAAGTTTTTCCAAATATAGATGCCTGTCTTCCTCTCTCTATGATCTCTTGTATTTTGTGAAGGCCTCCCTCTTTTTCTTCACCTTCTCTGCTACTTCTTTTGAGAACCACAGCAGCTTCCTTTTATATTTATTTACCTAAACAAAAAGATTTGTTGCCTTTAAAATATTCCCTTTCAGTTCTTCCCACTGTTTTTCTACATACCCCAGCTAGTCCCATCCCGCTAACGATTCTCTGAGGTATTGTCCCATCTTAGTAAGTTTAGTTTTCCTAAAGTCTAAGGCCCTCTCTTTTGAATGGATTTTATCAGTCCTAGTACTAATACTGAACCATACCATCTGGTGATCACTGGATGCGAGTTGATCTCCCACTAACATCAGAAACACTTTCCCCATTGGTAAGTGCTAAGTCCAGTATGGCCCCATCACGTGTGGGTTCTATTACCAATTGCCTGAATACTTCTCCCTGTAGAGGATCCAGGTTCTTTATCTTTATTTAAAACTTAATATACTGCCAGAACCGAGGCATATGGCGGTTTACAGTAAAAACAAAGGGAAAACTGCTGAAGAAAGAAATAGAAAAGGAACGCCATTTGTTGATAGGAAAGGGACAGCGTTAGAGGAAAGGGACAGTAGGCAGCAACAACAAGAGGAATAAGTACTCATTGGGTATCAACGAGGGGGGAGAGGAAGAGGGACAGGGGTGAGGAAGGTCAAAAGCTGTGCAGAATAGAGTTTCGCTTTGAAGGCGGGAAAAGAAAGTTCCAGATGGAGGGTGGATGGCAGAGAATTCCAGAGACGAGGACCGAGAAAGAAGAAGGTGGAAGAGCGCGTTGACTTAAGGCGAGCCTGGGATGGAGAGGGAAGAAATAAACGGTTGGTATGAATGGATCTGAGGATTCTTGGGGGGGCAGTGAAAATGAACCAGATCGGAGAGGTAAAGTGGAATGCCGGTGTGGAGTGATCTATGTACAGAAATGAGGATCTTATACTGAATACGGAAAGGGATAGGTAGCCAGTGTAGCCGGATAAGAAGGGGGGTGATATGAGCAGACCGAGAGGTGTGGGTCAAGAGACGGGCAGCAGTGTTGTGAACCAATTGAAGTCTACGAAGTTGGGCGAGGGGAAGACCAGCTAGAGAGGCATTACAATAATCCAAACGTGAAGTGACAAGAGAAAGGAGCAAGGTGGTTAGAGAAGAGGAAGAAAGGAAAGGACGGACTGCACGGAGTTGCCAAAGGGTGTGAAATGAACGTTGAACAACAGAGGAAACGTGCTCTCTAAAGGTCAGAGCAGAATCCAGAGTAACACCGAGATAGTGCAGTGAGGTGACAAGAGGGATGAAAGCAGCTGAGAAAAGCGGAGCAAGAGAAGGGACAGGAGCACTAGCAGTGAACCAGATGGCTGCAGTTTTCGATAGATTAACATGCTGATAATTATCAGAGAGTCAAGAGGAAACAGAGGAAAGACAGACATTGAGGGGACCAATATCGGGAGCGAGTGAATCAGTGTGATAAAGAAGAATGATATCATCTGCATAATAATACGCAGAGATACTATGCTGTTGAATAAGCAAAAAGGGGCCAGGAAGATGTTAAATAGCAGTGGTGCCAATACCGAACCCTGAGGAACACCACAGTGAAGAGGCGTTGGAGAAGAGGTAGTACCAGAAAGAACCAAAAAAGACCGATTAAAGAGAAAGCACAGTTACTTACCTGTAACAGGTGATCTCCGGAACAGCAGGAATTAGTCTTCACATATGGGGGTTCGTCGGCGCCGACGGAGCCCGCACGGGAATGCTCCCCAGCATCCAATCAGAAGGCTTTTGGGAGCATCCCTTGCACCTGCGCGGTAGCTTCCCGCCCTTCCCACTGCCTCTCCCCAGTTTGCGTTTCATAGCTGAGACAGAAGGAGAGGAGAGGAAGGAAGAGAGAGAGAGTTACAACTCCTAGGGGGGGCGGGTAGTTATGAAGACTAATTCCTGCTGTTCCGGAGATCACCTGTTACACGTAAGTAACTGTGCTATCTCCAGGAACAAGCAGGAATGAGTCTTCACATATGGGGACTCCCTAGCTGAGGGTGCCAGAGGAGATCCCAGAATGCGCGCCCCCGGACAGGGCGGCATTGCCCAACCTGGATCCCCGGCATCCCCTGAGGGATGGAGGGTAGGAGTTGAGAAGAGTCGCCAAAGGCACAGCAACCTACAGGTGGAGTCTTCAAAACCACTTTGTCATCTTATACGGTCTCCCTAAAAACACCATTAATCCTCTACAACTGGCGATGAATGCGGCTGCTAGGGTGCTTTGTGGTCTATCAAGATCAGACCATATCACCCCGACTCTCATGGAACTACACTGGCTACCAATTCATTGCAGGATAACCTATAAAATCCTCATCATCACTTTCAAGATTATCAACAACCTTGCCCCCACGTCTCTTAACGACCTCATCTCCCTCACCCCAAAAAACAGAGAGAGAAGGATAACAACGGACAACACCCTGATTATCCCCAAGGAGTCCATCAAATGTACCCAATCAACCAAGAAAAGGACCTTCGCCTTCTATGCACCTAAATGCTGGAATGACCTCACACCTGAAATAAGAGCGATTAAAGACCTCTCTCAATTTCGTAAGGCAATCAAGCACCACATCTTCCTGATCCATTTTGCACAAGCTTCCAATCCTCATCGGATCATCAGCCCTCCTAAACCGACAAACTCTCACTCTTCTCCCCAATTCCCTCACAAGTAATTTCTGCCTCAAGTTCTTTTATGCCCTATCTTATCTTATTCTGACCATAGTCTGCCTGTGAATACTAAAGAACCCAATATGTTTATACATAGCTCAGTTTTTACACTGTTTTTGTATATAGTTTCACTGTGTGTACATAGTTATAGTTTTATTACCCCTTTTCCAAGTTTAAGTTACCTGTTATAATGTAAGCACACCAGTGTTTTCTGATTGTGCAGATCTGTTACTTGTAAACCGCACTGAAAACAAATAGCGCGGTATATAAAAGATGTTAAATAAATAAAATAAATAAATAAAATTAAACCGTTAATGATCTAGCACAATCTAGAGCTTACCTACTGGATTGTAGAAGGCAGAGCTGCGACGGGTACTGTAGGTGCAGTAGCGCAGTCTTCAAGGGAACTTCATCGCAGAGAGGACGAAGTTCCCCAGTCCGGGCAGGCTGGAGACGCAGGTGTCAACCGGCACCGGAAAGACGGCAGGTCTTCACGAGGAGCTGTAAGAGAAGCTGAGAACTCCCGTAGGAGCAGAGTCCCCAATCCGGAGGACTAAGCAGAAGACTGACCGATCTGGGAGAACCCAGCCCAGAGAAGAACAGGAGTGTACCCCGGGATATCGAGGGGCACACTGCCTACCCTAGCCGGCCAGGGATAGGAAGACATTGGGTTCGAAAACCTCCAGACAAGGAGGCATAAACCAAGGGGCTGTTGACTTCACAGCAAGTTTAAGCATAACTGGTCCGAGCACCCGAGCTGCAGGACGCAAGCAAGCGGGCCGGCCGGACCCCGTAAGAAAAAACAGAACGTCATTACCGACAATTGGGAGAAAGTCGGTAAGACACAGGGCGTTATAATATTTCCCAAAAGCGCCCACCTGTACCGATATATATCCAATGACAGGTATAGATGTATATCGGGCTATAGGTGGGCCCGGGAACGCCCACCCAGGTTACTAACCCAGTATGCACACGGGAGAACGATATTGCCAACTCGGACCGGCCCTTGATCCACAGGAGGGAGCCCACCAGGAAGGTGGCAAGGGAAAGGACCATCCAAGTGATGGGCCGATGTGCGTGGGGCAGGCCGATCGGCGAGAGTAGCAGTATGGTTGCGTGACCGTCAGATCAGTTGAGAAGGAGCACATCAGGAGTACGTAGGCCCCCGAGGCGTCTGCCTGACAGCCACGCCGAAAACGTGTCCTCCGTACCATAGGGAAGGCATGAGGATAGAAAAAACCTACAGCCACGGTGTGACCATGGGGGTTATCTCCGGCATATATAAAAAACACCCCTCGGGGGTAGGGTCAATGCCCTCCGCCGCTCCGAAGAATGCATCGAGCAGAGCCGGGGATCGACCTGGGTCAGTGGAACTCCTGTCCACCGTAACCTGACAGACCCAGGGGTTTCATTGCAAGAGCGGAGGCACCGACCCGAGGGCGGGGGTGGTCCGGCCCTGTCGAGGATTAGTGAGGCCCATGCTCGGAGAGTAGCGGCCAGGGCCTACACTGGGAGAAGGAGATTCGGTGCGCGATCCCCTCAATCCGGGAGAACCCGGCAGAGAGGAGTCGAGGGACGTACCCGAGGGTAAGGCCGAAGAAGACTAGCATGGCCCTGAGGAGCCAGGCTAACCTAGTGTGGGAAAGGTCCCCCCCCCCCCCCGGGTGAGGGGGCCCCAACCTCCAATCAAGCGGCCGAGCCACTTGTCAGACTGAAAAGAACCGCAGTGTAGAACTGGACAATAATTTCCGGTAAGAGGAGTTAAGCGCAAACTGCCGCATACTGGAGCCTAAGGCTGCTTGGCAAGGGCAGCCTGGTGTGAGCTCAGGCACCGCCGACCGGCTTGAGATGTCCCCGGCATTGTCGCAGGTGGGCAGAGGAATGACACTTCCTCTTCTTCGGAAAGGAGGGTCGGGAAGGACATCTCCTACCCCCGGGAGAGGGGGAGGGCTGCGGGCGGCCAGCGCCAAACAGGTCGGCGGCGCACTGAGCAACCTGACGCAAGGCCTCACCATTGAAAAGGTTCTCCCCGGTGCACAGGGAATTACCCAGATTATGTTGCGCCCAGCTGCACAAGTCGGAAGCCTGCAACCAGGCTGTACGACGCGCCCCTATGGCGACAGCAGAGGACCTGCTAACTGACTCGAAAGAGTCCACGGCAGCGCGAGAAAGAAACCAAGAGATATTCCTGCAATGGTAAAGAAGCAAGGAATAGTCAGGGGCCCGAGGGGCCGACACAAAGGGAGACAAGAGGGATAACCTCTCGGTGACCTCCCGAAGCGCCAGGCTCATATAGAAATATATGAGAGAATCCTGGAGGCCAACATGGACGTTTGGAAGGTTCGCCGCCCAAAGTTGTCCAGAGCTTTAGCCGCACGATTCGGGGGGCAGGAAGAGTGCTTCTTCTTGCTACCGACCTTCCTCAGGGCCGATTCCACCACAATGGAACGATGGGGAAGCTGGTGCGTCTGGAAACCCGGAGAGGGGGCACCCGATACAGGGCATGCATGGCCGTAGGCGACGCCGGTACCTGTAAGGGCGAGCGTCAAATCCCGAGCAGGAGATCCCGCAGGGAGGGATGTAAAGGAAGCATTATGGCTGCCTGTTCCGCAGGACCCGGACTTAGCGAAGGGCCCGGGATAGGAATGGCGAGCAAGTCCGCCATGTCAAGGAGGAAGTCCGGAAAAGACGGCTCTCCCAGAGGAGCTATCCTGGGGGAGGGCGAGGTGTAGGGGCCCGCTGGAACACCAGGGGACCCCCCGTGCTGGTGCACGGAAGGAATCGCTCTAAACAGAGGAGGGTACTGACAGTCCAAATTCGAGGCAGTTGGTACTGCATCGTCAGAGCCCGAGATCGATTCCAAGCGGGGCATCGAAGGGAGCGACGTGCGACGGGCCTGCGGGACTTGGCCTCGGTCCCGACTCCGGGGGCGGGGCTGCACCCGGGGCAATCCGCAAGGGCGGCTGGAGTGGCGCCGAGGCCGCTGGAGAGCAGGCGAGTGCAGCACTGCGCCGTCGGAAGAGACCAGGGTCAGATCCGAAACACATCGGGGCCACGCTTTCCAGACTGGAGATCGATTCGAGGCTGGACATCGAACCGAGCGACGCCTCCTTAGGGGGCCCCGGAGTTGGCGGCAGCGTCGGTGCTGCCACTCCCGAGAGTGGAGTTGGGGCCGTGACGATCGGTGCCGAGGGCAACGAGGGCTTCCCAGGCCGAAACTCGGCGAAGAGGGAAACACCCGGATTCGGCTCCGATGTCGGGAGAGAGGCCTTTCTAGATGCCTGGGCTCTTCCCGCGCCCGTTTTATTGAGTGGGAAACCCTTACGGGGCACACTACACGGCCTCGAGGGTACCCAGGTAACCCGCCGACGAGCCCCAGTGGGGGGCGAGACGCACCGCCCCGGTTCCGCGGCACTTCTGTGGGTCGACTCGACCGAAGGTCCCGGGTCCCGCGGGCAAATAGTGACGAGTGGAACACTCGACGCCCGCGCAGATGCCGGGAGGTCGGTGACATCCGGGGGAGGCCCCGGCCCCGCGCAAGGTGGGGGTGCCGACCCGCCCGACCGGGATAGATCGATCGGCTCCGCAGGCGGAGCCCGGAGGCGACCCCTGGCGAAGAACGGGGCCCTTGTTCCCGAGACCGCCACGGGAGGGGCGGAGCCGCTCAAGGCCAGTACCGCCCCCGCAGAAGCCGGGGGCGAGTCGATCGGCCTTGGCGGAGCCGAGGGCACCCGGTGCCAATCCCCGGCGGGGAGTGGGGCCACCGACTCCGACGCCCATGCCGAGGACGGGGTCCCGCTCGAAGCGGTCACCACCTCCGCGCATGGCAGGGGTGTGGGCACGCCATACCGGGTCAGGTTGGTCCGACGATCCCCGGTGACGAGTGGAACGCTCGACACCGACGCCGGGGAATCGGCACCACCGAAAGCGGGTACCGCCCCCGCGCAGGGCCGGGACGCCGTAGAGCCAGACTGGGTCGGGTCGATCGGCCCCGAAGGCACCGAGGACACCAGTCGACAGTCCCTGGCAAAGAGTGGAACACTCGACGCCGGCGCCGATGCCGAGGGATCTGCACCGCTCGAAGCGGGTGCCACCCTCGGGCATGGCTCGAGAATGTTCTGTGAGGAGCGAACCTCAGGAACAACCCGAAACCCCGTGGAGGCTCTGGAGCTCGAAGACTCCCTCTGGGGTGTAAGGGACTGGAGGGGAAGGCCGGAGCCGTCGTCATGCGGCGCATGAGACTTACCCCTCAAGGCTCGGTTAGTCTTAACAGACTGTTGTTGGGTTACCTGATCCTGGCGAGGAGAGAACGCCGATGACCGCTCCTCAGAGGGAAAGACGTCATCCAGGGACACTCGAAACAGGGAGGGTCTTCTCCCGACGCTGAAGCCCGGGGAACCGGGGGAGAAGGGGTCAGGGCCCCAACGGGAGAGACACCAGGCGTTGGAGTCGGAGCAGAAGACAACGTCTCCACAGTGGGGGCACTTCTTAGGGGAAGAAGGCTCCATACTGGAAAGCCCGGTAGGCCTCAGAATAACACGAGGAGGAAGCTCCTCGAAGGAAATAAAGGAAAACAAAAAATAAGGAAAAAAGGGGGCACCAGAGGTGCCAGAGTCAGCGGGGGAAAAACCGCGACCACAGGAACAAAAAAGGAGAAAAGAAGAAAAAGTTTCTGCGGTGACAGGAGTTACATCCTGTCGGCTCCGCGGAAAAACGAAAACTGGGGAGAGGCAGTGGGAAGGGCGGGAAGCTACCGTGCAGGTGCGAGGGATGCTCCCAAAAGCCTTCTGATTGGATGCTGGGGAGCATTCCCGTGCGAGCTCCGTCGGCGCCGACGAACCCCCATATCTGAAGACTCATTCCTGCTTGTTCCTGGAGATAAGAGTGGAACCAGTAAAGAACTTGGCCAGACGGTCTGTCTGGCCAAGTTCTTTACTGGTTCCACTCTTATCTCCAGGAACAAGCAGGAATGAGTCTTCAGATATGGGGGTTCGTCGGCTAAGACGCTAAGACGTGAGAGAAGAGTATGGTGGTTGACGACATCAAAAGCAGCAGAAAGAGCGAGTGAGACAGCAAGAGATATAGAACCTTGATTGTGAGCGACGTGTAACTCGTTGAGAAAAGAAATAAGAATAGATTCAGTACTGTGGCCAGGGCGAAAACCAGATTGATATGGTGAAGAGCCAAGGAAGCCTCAAGGTGCGCAGAAAGCTGAGAGAATACCAGTCTCTCGAGAAGCTTAGAGAGAAAGGGCAGGTTAGAGATGGGGGTGTCAGTTTGAGGGAACTGAGGGATCTAAGGAGGGTTTCTTCAAAAGGGGACGGATAAGGGCGTGCTTCCAATGGGAGGGGAAGACGCCAGACAGCAAGCTAGTGTTGAAAATAGAAAGAATCGGAGGGGACAGAGCCAAAGAGGGCGAGGGGAGCCACTGCGAGGGAATGGGGTCAGAAGGACATGTAGTTTTCTGAGTGGTGGCGAGGACCCTTGCTAGTTCTGGGAGAGTGATGGGTTGGAAGGAGGACCAGCGATGGGAAAGGGGCGGAATACCGGAGGTCGGGGACAGAGGAGGGGCTAAAGAAGGAGTAGGGGGGGGAGAGAGAGGTGGAGGACAGGCAGGAAAAAGTTGTCGAATAGTTTGAACTTTGAAGGCGAAGTGAGAAGCCAGTACAGAAGGAGCAGGATTGGAAGAAGGGAGAGAGGGGGCCATGGGCCTGGAGGTAGAAGGAACATATGGGGCGGAAAGAGTGAAGAATGCGATACAGTTGCCGTGTGGAGTTAGCTGAGGAGTCGATAAGCTTGGAATAGTGTTCCTGCTTAGCGGAATTGAGAAGGGTACGATAGTGTGTGTGACAGGGGCGGAAGTGTGATAGCGTGGCTGGGGAAAGGCACTTATGCCAGAGGCGAGTGGCCCGACGAATGTAGGAACAGTGGATCAGGAGACCCGGATGAAACCAGGGAGCACTAGGGCAGCGCCGAGTGGAGGATGGGAGCTGCAATGGGGCAACCTGATCCAGAGCAGAAGAGAGCGTAGTGTCCCAGCACTGAGCCTGGAGGTCCACTGGGAGTGAATGAAAATCAGTAGGAAAAAGTTTATCTGAGGAGGGGAACTGAAGAAGTGAGTCAGGAGTGATACGACGGGCAGGGCAAGCTGAGGGAGAGAAGGCTGAGGAGGAGGAGGGGGAAGGGAACAAAGGAAGAGAGAAAAAAATGCAAGAGCGATCGGTCCAGGGAAAGGACAGAACAGAGAAGGAGGGGACAAAGGATGAGGACTGCCGAGAGATGACAAGATCCAGCGTATGGCCAGCAGAGTGGGTGGGGACCTGAACAAATTGCTGTAAGAGAAGGTCAGAGAGCAGAGAGAGAAGAGAGAGATCATGCTGATAGGAAGGAGAATCAAAATGAACGTTGAAATCACCAAGAATAATAAGATGTTGATACATGAGAGAAGCTTCGGACAGAGTGGAGAGAACAGAGTCCCATAGAGAAGAGCAGGTGGAGCATAGAGAAAGCGTAGTTACTCACCTGTAACAGGTGTTCTCCAGGAGCAGCAGGAATCAGTCCTCACTTATGGGTGACGTCGGCGCCGACGGAGCCCTCGCGGAGCAATTTTCCCCAGCTTTCAAAGAAAGCCTTTGGGAATTGCAGCGCGCATGCGCGGTCGTCTTCCCGCCCGAAGGTGCCATCTTAGCCAGTCAGATGACATAGCTAAAAAAGACAGCATAAAAATTTGTAAAAGAACATAAGCAGACGATTGCAACTCCAAGGGGAGGAGGGAGGGTAGTGAGGACTGATTCCTGCTGCTCCTGGAGAACACCTGTTACAGGTGAGTAACTACGCTTTCTCCAGGACCAAGCAGGAAGTCAGTCCTCACTTATGGGACTCCCAAGCTCAAGGCTACCGGAGACCCTAAGCACAAAAATGAGCTCCCTCTAGCTCAGCAGCACAGAAGGATAGAATCTTCGCTGAATTATCACCCACCGGTAGCCCACATCCGGGATGGAGGGCAGGAGTTGCTCAGACCTCAAAGAGATTACGGAGGACTGCCTGTCCGAAAGCACTGTCCCTACAGGACTCCCTCTCGAGACAGTAATGGACCGCAAAAGTCTGGCTCGAAGACCAAGTAGCGGCCCGGCAGATGTCTGCCAGCGGAACAGAGCGGAGGTAAGCCACTGACGTGGCCTTTGCCCGAACACAATGAGCCGTGACTCGACTTTCCAAGGCGAGTCCGGCTGCCCCATAAGCCCAAGAGATACAGTCCGCAACCCAGATGGACAGAGTACGCTTGGAGACCGGGAGTCCCAATTTATTGGGGTCAAAAGACACAAAAAGCTGAGCAGCTTTACGGTGCTCCCGCGTACGGTCAAGGTAGAAGTTCAATGCCCTTCTACAGTCCAGGGTATGGAGGACCGTCTCAGCTCGGCTGGAGTGTGGTCTGGGAAAGAAGGTTGGAAGTACCACCTCCTGATTCATGTGAAAAGGGGAGACCACTTTAGGCAGAAACTTTGGGTGAGTCCGTAGGACTACCCTATTCTTGTAGAATCGAGTGTAGGGGGGATCAGACACGAGGGCCTGCAATTCACTTACGCGCCTAGCGGAAGTGAGGGCTATCAAGAACAGTGTTTTCCAAGACAGAAAACGGAGAGAACATGTAGCCATAGGTTCAAAAGGCGGACAGGTAATCCGCTGCAAAACCACATTCAGGTCCCAGTCCGGCGCAGAGGTGGTTTAAGTAGAAGGAGACCTCGGAGAAACCTCGCTACGAGAGGGTCGTTGGAGAGAGGTCTGCCGTCCACCGGCACATGATGTGCTGAAAGAGCACTGAGGTGAACTTTGACGGAGTTGGACTTAAGTCCCAGATTAGAGAGGTGCAGCAAGTACTGTAAGATCACCGACACCGGGCAGGAGAAGGGATCCTGAGACTGTTGGGAACACCAGATTGCAAAGCGACGCCATTTAAGGGCGTAGCATTTGCGGGTAGAAGGCCGTCGCGAAGCCAAGACGACCTCCTCCACCTCCGCCGGCAAGAGAAGAGGAGCAAGGACTACCCTCTCAGCAGCCAGGCCATGAGGTTGAGAGACCTGAGGTTGGGGTGCAGTAGGGACCCCTGATCCTGAGTGAGGAGATCCGGTTGTACCCCCAGAGGGATGGGATCCTCCACCGCCAGTTGCAGCAGGAGCGGAAACCACGGCTGCCTGGGCCAGCGAGGGGCCACCAGGATCATGCAGGCTTTGTCTCGGAGAACCTTGAAAAGAGTCCGAGAGACTAACGGGATGGGAGGGAAAGCGTACAGAAGGCTCCCCGACCATGAGATCAGAAAGGCGTCCGCCGCAACCCGAAGGGGGTGTGGCTGACGAGAGCAGAAGCAAGGAAGCTGCCGGTTGTGAGGACTGGCAAAGAGATCCACCATGGGGAGGCCCCACCTGAGGAAGAGCCTTGAGGAGAATGCCGCGACTGACGGCCCAAGAGCAGAGCTTCTGTGCCTCCCGGCAGAGGAGGAAGGAGCCCGTGCCCCCCTGCTTGTTCACGTAGAACATGGCAACTTGATTGTCCGTCTGGACAAGGACGGACTGTTGGGAGGTCAGGTGGGAGAAGGCTTTGAGAGCTAGGCGGATCGCCCTGAGCTCCAGGAAGTTGATCTGCTGAGCAGACTCCCACTTGGTCCAGAGGCCCTGAGTACGTGCCTCTTGGCAATGTGCTCCCCAGCCCAGGAGGGATGCATCGGTGGTTAGCACCCGGGTTGGCTGAGGCGACTGGAAAGGCATTCCCAGTATCAGGTTCGGCTGCCGGAGCCACCACCGGATAGACGAGACCAGCGGCTCGGAGACGCGCACCAGGTCTGCTAGGTCGCCTGTGGCCTGTCGCCACTGCCGGCGGAGACACCATTGAGCAGACCGCATATTCAGGCGGGCATTGGGGGTCACATGGACGGTGGAAGCCATATGGCCGAGCAGTCTCAGGAAGCGCCTGGCGGAGACCAGGGGCTGGCTGCGAAAGCGGCCGGCTAGGTCCATGAGCCGCTGAGCCCTGTCGAGCGGTAGGTACGCTCGCGCCTGAGGGGTGTGCAGCCTTGCGCCGATGAACTCGAGATCCTGTGAGGGGAGCAAAGTGGACTTTGCGAAGTTTATGACAAAGCCCAAGTGCTGCAGCAGAGTCACCGTGCGGTGTGTGGCGTTGGTGACCTCCGGAGCGGACGCTGCTCTTATGAGCCAGTCGTCGAGGTACGGAAAAACATAGAGGCCGTGAAGCCGGAGATGGGCCGCCACGACCGCGAGACATTTTGTGAAGACTCGCGGCGCGGAGGACAGGCCGAAGGGCAGTACTCTGTACTGGTAATGATTTCCTGCCACCACAAACCGTAGGTATTGGCGGTGGCTTGGGTGGATGAGGATGTGCGTGTACGCATCCTTTAGATCCAAGGAGCATAGCCCATCTCCCTGCTGGAGGTAGGGCAGAAGGATTCCAAGGGTAAGCATTTTGAACTTCTCCCGCACAAGGAACTTGTTGAGGTTGCGCAAGTCCAGGATGGGTCTGAGGCCCCCTGTTCTCTTTGGTATCAGAAAATACCTTGAATAGAAGCCTTGACCTCTCAGGTGGTGTGGCACCGGTTCCACCGCCTGTTCCTGCAGAAGACCTGCTAACTCCTGAAGGAGCAACTCCCTGTGCAGAGGGGGGCGCGGAGGCTCTCCCGGAAAATAGGAGGGAGGGACCTGATGGAAGTGGAGGAGGTAGCCCTCTCGCACGACCTGAAGCACCCAGGCATCTGCGGTGATGCTGGACCACCTGTGGGCGAAGTGAACCAGCCGGCCTCCGGTGCTGGGGGGACCAGCGGGGGGGGAGAGGCTATGCTGAGCGAGTCAAAAACCCCCACCCTGCTGAGCAGGGGCTGGTGGTGCAGGCTTGGGGGCTTGCTGCCTACGGGACCCGTTACCCCGTCCCTTGGCCTGCTGGCCCTGTTGGGGAGCTGCAGGGGCCTGATAATGGGGGTATTGTTTGTAGGCAGCTGCCTTCCTCGGGTAAAAGGACTTTTTTCCCGAGCCCTTCTTTTTCTGGGAAGGGGCGGTGGTCTTCCTAGAAAGCCTGGTCCTGGTGAGAGTCTCAGTCTCAATTTGTGCAGCCTTTTCCGCCATGGGCTTGCCAAAGAGGTTTTCTCCTCGGCAGGGGACATTGACCAACTTGTCCTGTACCCAGGGCTCAAGGTCGGACGACTGAAGCCAAGCCTGTCGGCGGGCACCGATGCCGGCTGCGGCTACACGAGCCGAGGCTTCAAAGCCATCATAGGCTGCTCGGGACATGAACTTCGAGCATTCCCGAATACCCGTGGACAAGGCCAGGAACCTCCGCAAAGGCTCCTCGGAGAGACCAGCGGAGAATCCGGCTAGCTCTTTAGCCAGATCCCTGAGATACATGCCCATGTATAGCTGGTAAGTCTGGACACGACAGGCGAGCATAGAGCCCTGGAAGCACTTCTTGCCAAGGCCATTCAGGTTACGGGCCTCCCTTCCAGGAGGCACCGAGGAGTGCATCTTCTGGCTCTTAAGATGATGCATGGCCGATTCCACTACCATGGAATGGTGTGGCAACTGCGCCTTTTGAAAGCCAGGGCTCTTGCGGACTCGATAGATAGAATTGACCCGCTTGCTCAGGACCGGCGAGGAGGCCGGACTCTCCCACATGCGGAAGAGTAGTCGTTCCAGCATAGGAGGAACCGGCACAGTAAAGTGTTCCCTCGCGGGAGAGTCATACTGGAGGGCGTCGAGCTCCTCGGCTCGAGGCTCCTCCTCGGGATCCGCAGGGAAGGCCAAGGCCTTGGCCATATCCCTAACGAAGTCCGAGAACCGGGCATCCTCCGGGGGGGACTGCTTCCGAGGCTCGGACCCCAGAGAGTCCGATGGGACACACCGAGTCCGGAAAGAATCAGGTGACTCTTCCTCCTCAGACTCCCAGACCGACTCCGACGAGGACTCGGTGGGGTCGGCCCGGGCAGGGTGCGGCGCCAGCCGCCCCGACGTCGAGGGAGTCGGCGTCGGCGACCTCGGTCCCGAACGGGAGGCCGAGGGCGACCTCGACCGAGGATCGACTCGAGTTCTCATCGACTCGAGGATCGGCTCGGTCTCCGGGGTCGACTTGGACGTCGACGTCCCGGCGGTCGGGGCAGCGACGCCAGCGAAGCCAGCGAGCAGTGCCCGCTGCTGGTCCATGAAGGCAGACAGTCTGCTCTCCAAGGCCGTCAACCTGAGTCCGAGCTCAGGTGACCCAGCAGCCCCCGACTCGGGCCCCGACGGCGTCGGGCCCGACGTCGGCTGTCGTGGAGGCGAGTCCAGAAGGACTACAGGACTTACCCGGGCAGGCATCTCCGACTCCAGGCGAGGTCGCTTCGGGAGATGTTCCTTCTCCAAGGACCCGGGCGGCGGCTGTCGGGGCTATGCGACCTGGCCCTCGCGGAGCCAGGAGCGTCCACCGACGCCGCCCTCGCGGGTTTTTCCTTCCGACGATGGTCCCCGGAGGGAGAACCCCGGTCGGAGGAGCTCCGGCGACGGTCCGAGCTGGAGCCCTGTGACACGGAGGCCTCCGACGAGGTCCGGGTACGGCTGGGGTCAGCGAAGATTCTCTCGCGCTGATGCCGCCGACTTCTCAACGCCTTCGAGGACAGTTTGCTGCAGGGCCCACAGATCAGTTCCTCATGATCCGGGCCCAAGCAGCGGAGGCAAAAGTCGTGTGTGTCGGTTAGTGACATATTTCGGTCACACCGACCACACCGCTTAAAGCCACTGGCAGCCATCGGGGGAAAAAGGGCCCCTGCGAGGTCAAAGGACCGGGCTGCCAGGGAAAACGAAAATGAAAGCTGACTAAGTCAGAAAAACCGAAAAAACGCTAGAGGACTCGAGACCGGCGTCGCGAGTCCGGGCGGGAAAACGATCGGCGTCGAACCGAAAGAAAAAAGTATAAAATAAAGAGGAAAATCAACTTTTTCGCGGGGACAAGACGGGGACGTCTGCAGGGCTCCGCGGAAAAAAGAAGACTGGCTAAGATGGCACCTTCGGGCGGGAAGACGACCGCGCATGCGCGCTGCAATTCCCAAAGGCTTTCTTTGAAAGCTGGGGAAAATTGCTCCGCGAGGGCTCCGTCGGCGCCGACGTCACCCATAAGTGAGGACTGACTTCCTGCTTGGTCCTGGAGAAGGATGTAGATAGGGGTCGAGGTCCCTAGACGAAGCACGAGAGTTACTGGGTAGGAGAAAGGGCGAGGAAGGATCTCGAGCAGAGGGAGAGAGGAATGGAAAATCACCGCAACCCCTCCACCACTCCTGCCCCGATGGAAAACTGATAGGGAGGAGAAGCCCAGGGGAAGACAATGGTTCAGGAGAGGCTCCTCCCCCTCCTTGAGCCAGGTTTCAGCAGGAACAGAACGTCCAGAGAGTACTGCAGAATAAGGTCATGGATGAGAGCCGATTTAGTACGCAGAGAACGGCAGTTGATAAGGGCCATTTGAAGTAGAAGGAGCTGCGTGAGGGAGGGAAGGGGAAGGGATTTGAAAAAGGGGAAGACACGGGATGAGGTTGGCGGAAGGTCGCATAAGAGCATCCGATGAGACATGAATAGGAGGGGGAAGGGGCCTCCAGCCCCACAGGACAGGAATAGCAGTCATACCACGGAGATGCGACAAGAACAAAAACAAGACAGGAAGCAGGAGGACCCAAGCACAGATGAGGCGAGCACAGATGAGGCGAAAACTGCAGCGATGAAGTAGGGTAGAGCTGACAGTAGTACAGCGTGTGACAGTCACTGGAGAAGCTAAGTGAGCTGGAAACGAAGAAATGTCCCGAGTGTGGTCTCGGTGCTGAAAGAAGTCGCTCAGGAACGAAGGAGCGCTGGACTCTCCCCCGGACTCGCCCCAAGGAACTCGACCAAGGAGCACGCCCTGCTCCTTGGGCGCGCGCCACTGCGGCGTGGAACGCCGCACTAGAGGTGTTTAAATGCCAATAGAATTACCTGTGGGAGGGGCAGCAAAAAGATGTCGGTAACAGCGAACAGCAAGAAGGCAGGCAGGCAAAACATCTGAGCAAACAGCAAACAATGGTGAGCAGGCCAGAGCAGCAGATTAAGGCAGCAGACGGGAGCAGCAGTAATGCTTTTAGATGACACCGCAGCAGGGATGTGCCAATCCTCATCTGGCATACTGAAATCACCCATCAGTAGCACTTCTCCTTTCATGGGAATAGTGTGTAAGTTTTGTATTAAATCTTCACCTACTTCTACCCCTTGTGATGAATATCTGTATATAACGCCAATGCAAATAGTTTCACTTTCCCTCTTTCCAGTTTAACCCGCAGTGCCTCCTCTCTTCCTTTTAAGTCCTGCAATTCTATAGCTTTAATATTTTTAACACCTATTGCCACGCCACCTCCCCTTCTTCCTACCCTGTCCTTCTTGAATAAAGTATAGCCTGGTATAATTACATCCCCGTCATGGTTTTCTGTGAACCATGTCTTCGTAGCCACCATTAAATCCAAGTCAGTCTCTTCCATTACAGCCTCAACATCTGGTATCTTATTTCCCATGCTACGGGTATTTATACATACTGCTTTCCAGATGTTGCTATTACCCATTTCTACAGAGGTATTTAATGTTTCTCTTACCTGGGGGCTTTCACTACTTACCTGGGGGCTCTCTTCACCCATTCCCATCAAATCTAATTTAAAGACCTCTTTAATAGGTTAGCCAGTCTGCTGCTGAAAATGCTTCAACCTTTCTTGGACAGATGGACACCATCTCTACTCTGCAGCCCTTGGAAAATCATCTCATGGTCCAGGAAACCAAAATGCTCTCGAAGACACCACCCATGCAGCCATGTATTCATCTCCAAGATGCAAGCTTCTCTGCTTCAGCCTTTCCCTCAACAGGGAGGATTAAAGAACACCACCTGCGCATCTACCTGATTCACCCTCTGTCCCAGAGCGATGAAGTCATGTTTGATATACTTGGAGGGATACCTAGCAGTATCATTTGCGCAGACACGGATGAGCAACAATAGTCGGTAGGCTTGATGAGTCTCAGAAACTCTCCTTAATATCTCGGATTTTGGCACCTGGCAGACAGCACAAATCTCTGGACATCATATCTGGTTGGCAGATGGATGCCTCAGTACCCCTCAGAAGAGGCTCACCAACCACCACTACCCTTTGCTTTGTTGTGGTGACTCTTTAATGACTGACTAACTTTGGTGTGCTCGAGCTGTGGTCCTTCTCTTTCCTTGGATGTTTCCATCTCCTCCACTTCCAGAGCTGCATATTGGTTCTTCAATTCAAGGGCTGGAGGAGTTGGAAAGCTGATACTGCAGGCTCTGGTGACTCGTGTCATGTGGAGAAAGGGGGCATCAATGGGACCCATGGCTCCCCAAGTGTGAATGCGGGTGCCCCGGGGACATCAGACCCCGAGATGCTAGACAGGGATATAGCCATGACATCTAGTATAAATTCCTATCTCCCGCCCTATGCGCCTGCCTCGACTGGCAGTGTATGGGTTGGACAGAGTGTGGTGACACCACTCTAGGCATCGGCCAGCTTGCCACAAGACCAGGACTGCTGCCAAGTGAGCCTCTAGGGCTCAAAGATGTTCCTCCAGTACCACCACCTCGGAAGGTGTCTGGGCCAGAATTGTGACATTGGCTACCGGTGCAGATATCTCCGATGGGAACTCCACCATGACAAGCTCATCGGGAGACATCTGGCTGACCTCTGGGGCCATGAAGAATGATTCCTCCCACTGGGGAAGCTTAGTGGGCCACTTCCAGTTCTCATTCTAAGTGTCACATTGGAAAAGGCTTCAGTGCCAATGCATGCAGGGGCTTGTCCTGGTACTCAGGTGCCCCCTTCAAAATCAATGGAATTGGTGTTAGGTCCTTCAATTCCATTCAGATACTGACAGCATCTCTGATCAATTCCATGGCCCCTCAGCTCTGAGTGTGCCCAGGTGTCCCTCAAGGTTGACGCTTTGACAGAACCTCTCAATGGCTTCGCCTATGCTGGACCCAAGGATGCTGAATCCAAGGATGCTGAATCAGACTTTTTTTTTTGTATTTAAGTTTTTATTCGGTACTTCACATATATTTAATATTTGATGAAGACTTTTTCCATACCATTCATAATAAATAAAGTACAATAAACCTTAATATCAATAAGGCTCACAATAACAAAGTAAGTTTTTTAACATAAATATTTATATCTATACTCTCTCTTGAATCTTGTATTCCATCTTTTACTCTATTTGTCTTTGTAAATCTCGCTATGTGCTACCAGTATTTGTACCTATGCGGGTTTTCTTTACCATTTTTAATAGTCAAACAAAATTTTACAATTCACCTTTATACTTGTATCATGCGTACAAACAGAAACCATTTAACTAATGTCCTCTGTAACAATGGGGTGCAAAAACTTAAAGCAAAAATACCTTTAGTTGAACAATATTCGTTCATTAGCTCATACTAAGTATTGCCTTATATTAATGCAGTAGAACCATTGTCCTTTTACAGTGTGTCCTCCAGCTTATTCTGTTCTCTTTGTGTGCTAACTTTGAATCATACTGTACCTCACCTCTATTTCACTAGGCCTTTGCCCCTCTTTCTTCCTCCTTATACAATTTTACCTTTCTACGCTGTTTATTAACATATGCCCTACCCCTCCCAACCTCCCCTTCCCTTCCCCACTTCCCCCTCTAAGATACGCCATAACTCCCCCCCCCCCCAATCTAATTCAAAGGGGTCTACCCTTTGCCTCTGGGCCGCTGTTAATTTCTCCATGAGCACTATGTGATGGAGTCTCCCCTTGCACTTCTCAATATTTGGGGCTTCCACCTGTTTCCATGCTGCTGCCGGCTCACAACAAGCTGCATTTAAACAATCACCATCCTACCTCGGCATTGCTGCTGGGAGTCCCCCCATCATAACAGGTAGATACTAGGCTTCAATTCTACCCCCACCCCTAGCTTCACCTGCATCCACCCCTGTATCTTCCTCCAATACTCTATATTTGGGCACTCCCACCAAATATGCCAGAACGAACCTACTTCCCCACACCCCCCTCCTATACCAGGTGTTCTCCAGGGACAGCAGGAATCAGTCCTCACATATGGGTGACGTTGGCGCCGACAGAGCCCTCGTGCGGAGCAATTCCCCAGCTTTCAGAGAAAGCCTTTGGGATTGCATTTCGCATGCGCGGTCCTCTTCCTGCCCAAGGGTGCCATCTTGCTCAGTCAAATGACATAGCTAAAAAGACAGCAAAATGAATAAAAATCAATAATAGGACTGCAACTCCAGGGGAGGAGGGAGGGTCGTGAGGACTGATACCTGCTGTCCCTGGAGAACACCTGTTACAGGCGAGTAACTACACTTTCTCCAGGAACAAGCAGGAAGTCAGTCCTCACATATGGGACTCCCTAGCTATAGGCTACCGAGAACCCATAGCTGAAAAATGGCTCCCTCTAGAAGAGCCGCAGCAGCTGCAATAGTAATTCAGCCAAGAAAGCAACATCCCCCGGTAGCCTGACACCAAAGGGTCGGAGGGGGTTGGGGTTGCCTAAACCTCAAATAGGTTACGGAGTACTGCCTGGCCAAAAGCACTGTCCTGTCGGGACTCCCTATCCAGGCAGTAATGGGCTGAAAAAGTCTGGCTTGAAGACCAAGTTGTGGCCCGGCAGATGTCTGCCAGCGAAACAGAGTGGAAGTGAGCCACTGATGCGGTCTTAGCCCCGACACAGTGGGCCGTGACTCGACCCTGCAACAGGAGGTCAGCCGCCCTGTACGCCCAGGCAATGCAGTCTGCCACCCAGGTGGATAGCGTACACTTGGAGACAGGTAACCCCAGCTTACTGGGTTCATATGAGACAAAGAGCTGAGTAGCCCTTCGATGTCCCTTCGTATGCTCCAGGTAGAAGGACAAAGCCCTCTTACAATCCAGGCACTGTTCCCTCTAAGCTTTGCGTGTGTGCGCGCGCACACACCTCGCCGAGCAAGCGCACATACTTTACAACAGAGCGCACAAAAATTATGATTCTGATTCTGATAAAAAACACAAACGTCTTAAAATGTAAAAGTTGTTGTGCATTTACAGTTTTCACAAGTTCTACAATATTTTCTAGTGCAATCAATGTGGTGTACATACTGTATTCTGAAGTTAGTCAAATTTTAAAGTATATAATTCCGAGTGTTATGTGGTGCACAAAAATTTAACCTTCCTTCAAAAGCTGCACAGCTGATATTTTATGTGCACACAGCCTACAGAAAATTAGAGGGAACATTGAATCCAGGGTATGCAGGACTGCCTCTGCCCAGCTGGAATGCGGCCTGGGAAAGAAGGTTGGAAGAATCACCTCCTGGTTGAGGTGGAAAGAAGAGACCACCTTTGGAAGGAACTTCGGGTGAGTGCGGAGGACCACCCTATTCCTATAAAACCTTGTGTATGGTTTATCAGTTACAAGAGCTTGCAGCTCACTCACACGTCTGGTTGATGTGAGTGCCACCAGGAAGAGTATCTTCCAGGAGAGTAAGCGCAGATGGCAAGAAGACATCTGCTCAAAAGGTGGGCGAGTAAGCTGCTATAAAACTACATTCAAATCCCACTCAGTTGCTGGAGGACGAACTGGGGGTTTCAGCAGAAGCAGATCTCTGAGGAATCTGGACACCAGGGGGTGAGCCGAAAGAGGTTGCCCCTCCACTGGTGAGTGGTTTGCTGACAAAGCACTCAGGTGGACCCTGACAGAGTTAGACTTGAGACCTAATTCTGAGAGGTGATGCAGGTACTGTAGCACCACTGATACAAGGCATTAGAAAGGGTTTTCATTGTGCTGGTTACAGCACACCTCAAATTTATGCCACTTGAAAGCATAGGATTTCCTAGTGGACTGCCTCCTGGAGGCCAGTAACACTTCTACATTCCGAGGTAGGAGGAGCCAGCACTACCCTTTCAGCAGCCATGCCATCAGGTTGAGGGCCCTGAGGTTGGGGTGCAAGAGAGCCCTGCTCCTATGATAGGTGGTCAGGTTGTGCCCCAGTGGAAGTGGGGTTTCCACTGCCAGTTGGAGGAGAAGCAGAAACCAAGGCTGTCTTGGCCATCTGGGGGCTACCAGAATGACAGAGGCCTTGTCCCAAAGGATTTTGAATAGAGTCCGGGTCACCAGAGGCATGGGAGGAATCGCATACATGAGGCCCCCTGACCAGGAGATCAGGAAAGCATCTGCAGCCACCCTCAGAGGATGTGGCTGTCTGGAGCAAAATCTGGTCAGTTGTCTGCTAGGCAGTTCTCCTGACCAGGTGGGTATACTGCTTTGAGAGACATACCCTGCCTGATGACGAAGGAGCAGAGATCCAGTGTCTCCTGACATAGGATATGAGACCCCGTACCTCCCTGCTTGTTCACGTAGAACATTGCTACCTGGTTGTACGTCTGTATCAATACAGACTGATGTGAGAGGACATGACAAAAGGCTTGAAGAGCTAGGCGAATCGCCCGCAGCTCTAAGAGATTGATTTGGTGTGCCAACTCCTGAGGAGACCATAACCCCTGAGTGCATGATCCTTGGCAATGGGCTCCCCAGCCCAGCAAGGAGGCATCTGTTGTTAGCACTCGTGTGTGAGGGAGTCTGAAAAAGCACTCCCTCGAGCAGGATGGGTGGCTGACACCACCACTGCAATGATTTTACCAGTCTTCTGGATAATGTTATCCTGTATCTGAGGCTGCCGGAGGCCTGAGTAAACTGATCTGAGGCACCACTGAGCTGTTCTCATGTGGAGACGGGCATTTGGGGTCACATGCACCATGGAGGCCATGTGGCCCAGGAGGCACAAGAAGTGTCTCGCTGAGACCTGAGACCTGTGCCTGAACTGTTGTGCCAATGTTAGCAGCCTCTGTGCCCTGTCCTCCGGCAGGAAAGCCTTCGCTTGAAGGGTGTCCAATCTTGCTCCTATGAACTGAGTTTTGAGTGGGGAGCAAAGTGGACTTTGCGTGGTTTATGACAAAACCCAGATGTTGCAACATGTTGATAGTGCGAGAAGTGGCCTGTTGAGCCTCCTGAAGCGACTGGCCCCTGATGAGCCAGTCGTCCAAGTAAGGGAAGACAAAAATTCCTTGACTTCTAAGAAAGGCCACCACTACAGCCAGGCATTTTGTAAACACCCTGGGAGCAGAGGCCAGGCCAAAGGGTAGAACTCTGTATTGGAAATGTTTTCCTCCTACTACAAATCTCAGATATTGTCTGTGGTCTAGGTGAATGAGGATGTGTGTACAGGCATTCTTCAGGTCTGAGGAGCATAGCCAATCTCCCTGGTAGAGGTAAGGCAGCAGCATTCCAAGGGAAGACATCTGGAACTTTTCCCTCACCAGGAACTTGTTTACATTTCTTAGGTCGAGGATGGGTCTGAAGCCTCCTGTTCTCTTTGGTATGAGAAAATACCTGGAGTAGAAGCCCTTGCCCTGCATGTGGTGGGGCACCGGTTCCAGCACCTGATCCTCTAGAAGACCTGCCAACTCCTGCAAGAGGAGGTCCCTGTGAAGAGGGGGTCTGAGAGGCTCTCCTGGAAAGAAGGAGGGTGGTATCTGGCTGAAGTGAAGCAAATAGCCCCTTTGGACTATTTGCAGGACCCAGATATCCGAGGTGATGGCTGGCTACCTGTGGGCGCACAGGGTTAGCCTGCCTCCTGTGCAAGACCTTACCACTGGCGGAAGACAGACTATGCCTTGGGAGTCAAAAAAACCCCTCCTGGCTGGATAGGAGCTGGGGACTGGGGGTCTTCTGCTTACGCGGGCCATGCCCCTGCCCCTTGGCCTGCTGCCCCTGTTGGGGAGCTGGGGTGGCCTGGTAAGTGGGGTAATTGCGGTAAGCAGTACCCTTCCTCGGGAAAAAGGGCTTTTTACCCGAGCCCTTCTTCTTAGAAGGGGCAGAAGTCTTCTTTGAGAGTCTTGTCCGGTTCAAGTACTCAGGCTCGAGCTCAGCAGCCTTCTCAGTTATGGGTTTGCCAAAGGGGTTGTCACCTCGGCAAGGGAAATCGGCCAACTTGTCCTGAACCCATGGCTCCAGATCCAATGACATTAGCCAGGCCTGGCGGTGTGCACCGATGCCGGCCGCGGCTACTCGGGTCGAAGCCTCGAAGCCATCATAGGCCGCTCGAGATATGAACTTTGAGCACTCCCGAATCCCGGTGGACAAGGCATTGAAGTGCTGCAAGGGTGCCTTGGAGAGGCCAGCTGAGAACCCGGCAATCTCTTTTGCCAGGTCCCTCAAGTACATGCCCATGTACAGCTGGTAGGTTTGGACACAGCATAACAGCATCGAGCCCTGGAAGCATTTTCTGCCGAGGGCACCCAGGTTCCGGGCCTCCCGGCCAGGAGGCACCTAGGAGTGCATTTTTTGGTTCTTGAGCCTGTGCATGGCTGATTCCACAACCATGGAGTTGTGCGGCAGCTGTGCCTATTGGAACCCAGGGCTCTTGCGGACTTGATAAATGGAATCAACCTGCTTGCTGAGCACCAGCATCGAGGCCAGTGACTCCCACATGCGGAGCATCAGCCGTTCCAGCATCGGCACAGTAAGAGCTTCCCTCGGTTGAAATTCATACTGGAGGGCCTCGAGCTCTTCAGCTCGAGGCTCCTCCTCGGTATCCGCCAAGAATGCCAAAGCCTTGGCCATGTCCCTGATGAAGTCCGAGAACCAGGTATCCTCGGGAGGGGACCTTCTCCAAGGCTCCAAACCCGATGAGTCTGATGGGACATACTGGGTCCGATGGGTGTCCGGGGACTCCTCATCTTCCGTCTCCCATGCCGATCCCTCCGAGGAGGAATCGAGGGGCTCCGGCCACGAGGGCTTCGGCCCCGACGCTGAATGCATCAGCGTCGACGACCTCGGTCCCGAGCAGGAGGTCGAGGGTGACCTTGGCCGAGGATCGACTCGAATCTGAAGAGTCTTGAGGATCGGCTTGGCCTCTGGGGTCGACTTGGACATCGAGGTCCCGGTGGTCGGGGCGGATGGACTGGTGAGACCGGCTATCAGCGCCCGCTGCTGCTCCATGAAGGCAGACATGCTGCGCTCCAGGGCCGTCATCCTGAGACCGAGCTCAGAAGACTCTGCAGCCTCCGGCTTGGGCCCCGACATCGTCGGGCCCGATGCCAGCTCCCCCGGAGGGGAATCCACGAGGACAACAGCACTTACCCGCCTCGGCATCTCCGGCTCTGTGCAAGGTATCTTCGCAGGCCGCTCCGAGACTGAGGACCCAGGGCGGTGGTCAGGACTCCGCGACCTGGCCTTCAAGGGCCCAGGGCAATCGGAGGCATCCAAAGACGCCGCCCTCACGGGCTTCTTCCTCTGGTGCTCCCGGAAGGGAGACCCCCGTTCAGAAGACCCCCGATGGTGCTTGGGTTCAGACAGCTTCCGAGACATTGAGGCTTCTGATGAGGTCCGGATCCGGGAGGATGCGGACTCCAAGAAAATCCTTTCACGCTGCTGCTACCTACTTCGGAGTGCCTTAGAGGACATTTTCCCACACGGGCCACAGACCTTCAGGTCATGGTCGGGCCCGAGGCATCGGAGACAGCAGTCATGTGTGTTGGTGAGGGACATTAACTTCTTACAATGATCACACTCTTTAAACCCACTGGCAGCCATTGGGGGAAAAAGGGCCCCTGCAAGGTCAAAGGACCGGGCTGCCAGTGAAAATAAAAAGAGTGCGAAAGCTAGTCTAATGACAAAAACGCAAAAAAATTGACTGGACTCGATACCGGTGTACTGTGCCACAGGCGGGAAGGGGAACTGGCGTCGAATCGGTTCGAAGAGAAGAATTCTTCTAAAGTTTTGATGCACTTTTTTCGTGAGGAATTAGGGACGTCGTCTGTTGGGCTCCACGGAAAAAGGGAGACTGAGCAAGATGGCACCCTTGGGCGGGAAGGAGTCCGCGCATGCGCGATGCAATCCCAAAGGCTTTCTCTGAAAGCTGGGGAATTGCTCCACACAAAGGCTCTGTCTGCGCCGACGTCACCCATGAGGACTGATTCCTGCTTGTTCCTGGAGAATACAGCACTACCAAGGGAAACATCCAATATAACCTCTCGGGGGTGTAGTACCATCTAAACAGAATTTTGTAGCAATTTTCTCTAATATAGCTAAACCAAGGGGCCCTTTTAATCTGGTCAGCCTCCCACTCTACCATATATTTAGACAGAAGTGTTGAATGTAACTGTACTATGGGACGTCGAAGATCAATTAAGAAAGGATTATCCATTGCATTGGGTGGCTAAATCGCTGAGCTACTTGGGAGTTCAGATACCGACAAAATGCGAAGAAGTGTATAAGGTCAATTATCTGCAGCTATTGGGGACGATAAGTAACGAGTTAGATGGGTGGATGAGGTTGGAAGTTTCATGGCTGGGTCGCATAATGGGTGTAAAAATGAATATCCTCCCCAGTCTGTTATATTCTTTTCAGGTGCTGCCGGTTGCAGTGACAGATGGAGTCCTACGTACACTGCAGAGGAAAGTTTTTCAGTATGTTTGGTGAAAGAAACTGCCGCGAATAGCAAGACAGGTTATGTTTGCTTCTAGCGAGGAAGGGGGGTGGGGGGTTGTCAACTTTATGATTATAGAGCAGCCCAAGTAAGGCATGTAATGAATTGTCCCTCAAAGATAGGGTTAAAGTTAAACCCTATGTAGCACTCGAGCAAACTTATGTTAAGGGAGGGGGGGAAGATTGGAGGCTTGGCTATGGGCTTTAGGGAAAGATCGGAGGGTAAATAAATAATGGGGATGAAAACTCCAGCTATGAGACAAGTGGTAGGTGTTTGGGATGGGGTGCGGGCGCAGGAGGTTAAAGAGAGGATAAGTGGGTTTTCCTTGATGACCCCCTTGAAGAGGGTGGAGGAATTTTACTCCTGGGTGGGAGGGGGGATTTTTGATGAGTGGAGGAGCAGAGGATTAGAATGTTTCTATCAATTAGTGGACGAGGGGGAGATTCAGGAGTTTGAGGAGGTGAGGGTGGACTATGACTTGGAGGAAAGACAGATTTGCATATATCCAGGCTTGTCATTTTCTTAGAGGGGGCACTAGGGAAGGACAGTTTAGATAGAGAATTGTCAGCATGACGTGTCTCCCCCCAAACCTGCCCCCCTCCCTCCCATCCAGCCTTCCTCCCCCCCTTCTCTCCTCCCCTATTCCCTACCCTCCAGGCACCCCTCCTCCCTGTATTTTAACCTGTACCCCCCCCCTACCCTCCCCTGCCATCCTTCTGTGTGTGTCATGTCCATCACCTACTGGTTAAGATGGAAAGGAGACACCGGCCTTAGGCAGGAACTTTGTGTGCATGTGAAGCACAACTCTGTTCCCATAGAACCTAGTGGTGGGTCCGCTACCAGTGGCTTGAGTTCGCTGACCCCTACAAGCAGAGGTGAGCACCACTAGGAATACCACCTTCCAAGTGAGATACTTAAACTGGCAGGAGCAGAGAGGGGTTGCAGTGAGTTTCAAGAGTTTCGGGGAGGAGGGAGCCGAATGGGAGGCTTTGATAGGAGGCAGCGACGGGAAGCAGCCCCTGAGGAAATGCAGTATGAGAGACTGAACTGAGAAGGGCTTTTCCTTGATGAGACAGTGGTGCACTACCAGCACTAATATGCATCCCAATAGAGTTAGACTTCAATCCCACCTGCGACAGGTGAAGTAGGTACTGCAGTACCAGCTGGACAGAGTAGAAGGGATTGACTTAGGGCTCTGCCCTCCAGACAGAGAATCTCCACCACTTAAAGGCATATGAGTACCACAAGGAGTACCACAAGGATCCGCACTCTCAGCACTCCTTTTTAACATCTACATCCAACCAATATGCAACATTATGAAAGAGAACAACATCCAATACACAATATACGCAGACGATATAATGGTATACTCCCCGATATCAATCGAAAACCCGGACTTCTCTAAGATAGCAGACTGCCTTACCCAAATGGCGAAGTGGTGCCAAAACAACAATCTAGCTATAAACTACAACAAGACTGAAGCTTTAATCATCACTCGAAACCAAAGCTTCACACACCCAACAAACAAAGATACAAAGCACCACGATACCGATAAGATCGGAGGTGAGATACCTTGGGGTTACTCTGGACAGTAAACTCAACCTCAAACCACACATAGACAAAACAATCCAAAAAGCATATTACAGGATGCGAATCATCAGGAGACTGAAACCACTCCTCGCTCCAGAACACTTCCGTACAGTCTGTCAAGCACTGATAACCCCAATACTGGACTTCGGCAATCCGATATACCTCGGACTACCAAAACAAGCTCTCAAACCACTACAGCTGGCACAAAACACTGCAGCTCGAATCATATCCGGAGCCGCAAGGCAGGAGCACATCACACCTACACTAAAGGACTTACACTGGCTCCCAATCATTGCTCGCATCAGATACAAGACTATCATAAACCTATTTAAGATAAAAGAACACACATCAGCCAACAGCCTCCACCTGCTCATACAACCGGAAACCAGCGCACGTCCCAGAAGAAGTCAAACACGCAACCGAGTCAGCACCCCAAATGAGTACAAGCACACACGCAAGGACACAACAGACAGAGCTCTCTCCATGGCTGCTCCAACAATATGGAACAATCTACCGGACGATCTAAGGGCAACTCCAGACCTCAAAGACTTCAGAAAACAACTGAAAACCATGCTGTTCATAGAGCACTATGGTCACATCACATAACCTAAGAGAATGGATAACAGCACTCCAATCCTCCCAAACAACTGAATATATATAAAATATGATTCTAGCACCACTGTAAATAGCCCACCCTGTATATAGCTCAAACAAATCAAGCACCCAACACATCCCTCACACAACTAAGTTTTATCCTCACTGCATGTACAACACACACACTTTACCTGATTGCTTGCTGTGATACCACCTTGATTATTAAGATAAGGCGGTTTAGAAATACTGTTAAATAAATAAATAAAATATGAGTGGCCTAGTGGTTGGGGCAAGGTACTTCAGGCCGGAAGGTCGGGGGTTCAAATCCCACTAGAGGACAGCAACCTTGGGCCGGAAGGACTGGGGTTTCTAGTCCCACAGGTGCTCCTTGTGGTCTTGGGCAAGCCACTTAACCCTCCATAGCCCATGTTCCCTGTAAAATAGTTATCTCCAAGTTATAATGCCCTGTTCAATGTAATTTCAGTTTGTTCAATGTAAACCGCACTGATGCAGAATAGCGCGGTATATAAGAGAATGTAAATAAATAAATAAAATATGCCCAATGTGTGAAGGACTTCGAGGCCAGAATGACCTCCTCCATCTCCTGGGAAAGACTGAAGGAAGCCAGGGCTACCCATTCAGCAACCAGACCATGAGTGCCAGGGACCCCAGGTTGGTATGCAGGAGAGCACCCTCCTCCTATGTGAGTAGGCCCAGGGCACACCCCAGGGGAACCAGGGGCGTTATGGACAGGCGGAGAAACAGAGGAAACCATAACTGCATGGCCCACTGAGGAGACCAATGAGAAGCTGCCAGGATCACTATAGTCCTGTTGTGCAGGACCTTGAAGAGAGTCTTGGCAATCAGAGGCATGGGCAGAAAGGCATAGAACAGGCCCTCCACCCATGAGATAACACATCCATTGCCACCCTTTCAGGAACAGAAGCAGGCCACCAGGAAGAAAACAGCACACTGCCACGTGATTATGTGCAGAAAACAGTACAAAGACGTGGACAGTATTTAAAACTCACAACGTTTTATTGGTCCTTATATAATGCAGGGGGGCCAAACCCAACACAGGACGTGTTTCGTAAAGTACTTCTTCAGGGGTGAGGCACACCAAACTATAAAAACATCAAAAACAATTTAATAACTCCTCAAAGAATACATATAACTAAAAGAAATAAACAATATTAAAAATAAGAATTAAAAGCATAAATAAGAAAACAAATAGAACATAAAAAATGAAAACATGAAAAACCTTGTATATTAACCACAACATAAAACCGTAATAATATGTATAATAAATATGAATAAAAACAATGAAACAACTTTATAAAAAAAGTGCAAAAAAGCTAAACAAAAACCATGTAAAAACGTCAACGTATGATAAAATAGTGTGCATGACAAAAGCACATGTAAATTTTAAACATAAGAGAAATAAAAATAAAGCAATCATAAAATCGAATAAATGACAACCATAATAAAATGTATATAAACAATCAATTCATAAATACCAAAACAGAGAAATCCAAAAGATGAAGGTTAAAAATGAACATTTGAAGATAAGCAAAATAAATAGAAATAGAAAAAAATCATTTGGGAACACCAGGAGACGGGCATGAATGAGAGATCATTACCTTAAGACCATAAACTGATGTATGAGATCACAAACTCTGGGGAATATTCCGTTCTCTGTAAAACCCAATTATACCTATTTAGGATTAAATTCTGAAAGGGATTCCATAGAACTAACTAAATCAGAACCATAGATAAATTACATCATGCAACTATAAATATATGATATAAATTGTAGTGCAACGGATGCAACTGCTGATTGATACGGACTAATACCGCAAATGCTAAGCCTGGGTTGTTGGGGTGCATGAGGATGTATGTATCATATATTTGCGTCGTATGTATAAAAACAAACATTATATATATCCAATAATTACGTTAAAAATCTAACCTGTGGCACCCACTAGCCAAACCATTCATGAATTGTGAATATGTGTCACATGTATAAACAAAGAATCTTATAAAATTGCAATGAATCCCATCGCACACCCTAAGACAAACAAACAATGGACTGTTTGAAATAAGATAGTATCAGTCTCAGTATTTTATACTCACTACGGTTATGATAAAATGAATGAATATGGAGATCCGTGTCTAAAATAAATCAGCTTTAGAGATTCATAAAACGAATGCTAAAAATAAAACAAAAAATGTGTATAAAGCAAAGAGATAAACGAGCCCAGCCGAAATATAAAAGATTGTTATTTTTTAAAACAAAGGAAAGAAACTTACTAGAATACCAGACACTGACTCTGTGCCGCGTCGTGAATTCTGAAAATTGAAAAAAAAAAAACCGCTGGTGCATACGTATCTTTAAATGTCAGTCTGACCGCGGGAAAAAAAAGGGGGCAGACCATATAGGTATATGGAAGCACCATATTATACGCACGACAATGTACCGAGGGATCAAAAAAGTTACGATGAAACGACATGTGCCATATCAAAAAATGAAATTATGATTCTGAAAGGAATAAAAAGCCTTTGTAATAGCAACGAACACCGCGGGTGCACCTATGTTACACACGCGGATGATACCAAAGGATAATGTATTGTAAATATACCCCATATAAACCTGAAGTATATATGTCATGTCATTTTATATGGACCAATAACCTCTTTTAATACTGAAAAGTAAGAAATAAATAAACTGGATAAAACTACATACACAAGGAACAATGTCTTATAAACGTACCTTACATGAAACTAAAGTATATAATATGTCACTTTGGATGGACCAATACACCCAAACAATAAAACTGGGTAAATAAATAAGATGGATAAAAACTACATACATGGAGGAATACCTGCTAAGACCATATAAAGAAATAAAAAATAAAGATATGATAGTGATAGGATAGGATATTAAAATACTAACGGACAAATCAAATAAAATCACTTCTATAAAAACAGACTCCTAATAGATAAAAATAAATGAATGTTAAAAAAATATAAATAGATAAACTAAAAGTGGACCATGACCATGAAAAATGAATGATCAGAGAAACACAGAAATATCCCTATCCAAATTTAACCCGTGTGGTGTCAATGTGTTGAGGGCAAATATATAGCGTTGTTCTAATCGTAGAATAGTTTTGTCAGTATCGCCTCCTCTCCAATTGGGTTTCACCTTCTTAATGACACAAAATTTCAAATCTGATGTTTTGTGTTCTTTATCTATCCAATGTTGGACCAAAGGTTTATCTACTAGTTTCCTTTTTATGCAAATCTTATGTTCTACAATACGTACACGAATGCTCCATATTGTCTTGCCGACATATAATAGGTTACATGGACACAAAATGACAAATGAGATGTGACGTGTCACAATTTGAAAAGTCATCAATATAAAATTTCTTCTGTGTGACCGGATGAATGAAGGCTTTACGTACAGGTAAAACATTTGTGCAGACTGAACAGTGGCCGCACTGGTATTGTCCTTTATGTATTGACAACATTCTCTTCTCAGTAAAAGCAGAAGGCACTAAAAGATTATGAAGATTACTATTCCGTTTATGGGCTACCATGAGTGAAAAATCTTGGAAGCCCAGAATTGCCTGTATTAAATGCCATTCTTTCTTAAGAATTGATACAATATGTTGAGACTGCAAAGAATATAGCAGAGGACACACCATTTTAGTCTGAACTTTTTTGTCTTACAATTTCAATAATTTTGTACGTGAAGACTTGCGGGCTCTTACATACGCCTTATTTATATATTGTTGAGGATATTCAAACCTTTCTTTTAATTCTGTAGCCTGTCGTTCAAATTCAACATCTGTGGTACATATTCTTCTAGCTCTCAAAAATTGTCCTACTGGTAGGTTATTCTTTAATGCAGGGTTATGGAAGCTGGAGTAATGTAATAACTGATTCCTATCAGTAGGTTTTCTGTATAGCATCGTGATAAATTTTTTACCCTCTTTCTTAATCAACAAATCTAAATACGGGATCTGTACTGAGTCTTATGTACATTGGAATCGTTTAATCCGTTGATCCATGTATTGAACATTAACAATTCGTCCGTGGGGTCTTCCCATATTGCAAGATCATCATCGATGTATCTAATCCATAGTTTAACTCTAGATGTGAAAGGATGATCTTTTAAAAAAATTTCTTCAAACTTATACATATATAAGTTGCCAATGTCTGGGGCCATGGAACAGAAGCAGGGGCAGCTGCACATTGGTCAGGCTGTCAAAGAGGACCATCCATGGGAACCCCCAGCACCAGGACAGTCAGTTGCCACCTCGAGATCCAGCCTTCACTCGGGCAGCTGGAAAACCCAGCTGAGCCAATCCTCTAGGGCGTTGTCCTGGCCCCAGAAGTACACCGACTTCAGGAGTATGCCATTGCTGTTGGCATTAGAGCAGATGCTCAACACATCTTGGCAGAGCAGGGACGAACCCGTACCCTCTTGCTTGTTTACGCAGAACATCGCCACTTCATTGTTGGTCTGGATCAGCACCACTTGATCCCTCAGGTGGTGGTGAAAAGCCTGGAGGGCAAAGGCCACAGCTCACAGTTCTAGGAAGTTGATTTGCGGGCGGCTCTCTGCAGGCGACTAGCTGCCATAGGTGCGAAGTTCGCTGCAATGGGCTCCCCACCCCAGTTTGGAGGTATCAATCTTGAGAATACCCTAAAGTGTGGGGGTCTGGAAAGGCATCCCTGCCAAGTTCTGGGGACGTTGCCACCAGTTGAGGGAATCTGCCAGGGGGGGCAGGTGACTGCCACCCTCTCAGCAGGCATCCCGTGGTCTGGGACCAATGGGAGCAGAGGTCCACTGAGTCAACCACATGTGGGCATCTGGGGTGGCATGCACTGTTGAATCCATGTGGCCCAGCAGGCACAGCATGTGGCAGACTGAAGCCCAATGGCAGCGTTGAATGCCCACTGCTAGCACGTGGAGGCGCTGGGTCCTGTCCTGTGGGAGTAATGCCTTGGCCTGGACGGTGACCAGCTGCACCCCTATGGGTCAGTTGGAGATTGGGTTTTGGGTAATCAATGACAAAGTCCAGTTGCTCCAGGACAAGGATTGTGCAGCAGTCAGTCACCTGGCACATGCTGGCGGCAGAGCTTCCCTTTATGAACCAGTCATCCAGATAGAGAAAGACAGACTCCCTGGAGTCTGAGGTGGGCTGCTACCACCGCCAAGCACTTGGGTGAACACCCATGGGGTGGTGGCCAGACTGAAGGGGAGTACCCTGTACTGATAGTGTCCGCCTTCCACCACGAAGCAAAGGTACTGCCTGTGGCAGTGGTGAATGAGGATGTGGGTATACGCTTCCTTAGATCCAAAGAGCATAGCCAGTCTCCCCACTGGAGGCATGGCAGCAATGTTCCAAGGGAGAGCATTTTGAACTTCTCCCTTACCAGAAACCTATTGAGATTCTGCAGGTCCACGATGGAACTGAATCCTATGGTCCTTTTGGGTACCAGGAAGTAATGGGAGTAGAACCCCGTGCCCCTGAGGTGGGCAGGGACGGGTTCCACTGCCTGGTCTGATACAAGGCCTACAAGCTCCTGCAGGAGCAGGTCCCAGTAAAAGAGAGTCCTGGGGGGCTCTCCTGGGAAGAATGGTGGGAGAGCAGGTGACAGTCCCTCACTACCTGAAGGGCCCATGAGTCAGTGGTGATAGAGGACCACCTGTGGACAAAGAGTACCACAGGTCTCCCTGTGTGCTGCAGCACTTTGCCTCCTGGGGGAAGAGAGGCTATGCCCTAAGAGTGAAGAAACCTCTCCAGGTAGCGCTGGGGGCATGAGTTGGAGCTTAGGCTTACATGGGTCATGCCCCTGTCCCTTGGCCTGCTGGCCCTGTTGGGGAGCTAGGAAGACTAGGTATTGAGGGTAGTTTACATAAGCCTTCCTCTTCTTCAGCTATGAGGACTTTCTTCCTGAAGCCTTCCTCCAGGAAGGGTCAGTCGTCTTCTTGGAGAGCCTGGTTCATGTCAGGTATTCTGTCTCCAACTCGGTGGCCTTATCTGTCATGGGTTTGCCAAAGAGGTTCTCTCCCTGGCAGGGAGCATCAACCAGCTTGTTTTGCACCCATTGCTCAAAGTCAGAAGACTGTAGCCGAGACTAGAATCAAGCATTAATGCCTGCCACCACTACACTAGCCACCGACACTGACAGCTGGCACCAGGGATCCTCCAAAAGATTAGCCGAGAACCCAGTGAGTTCCTTCGCTGGGTTCCACAAGTACATGCCCATGTACAGCTGTTAGGCCTGGATCCGGCTGACAAGCATCGAGCTCTGGAAGCTCTTCCAGCCAATAGCATCCATGGCACAGGCCTCCCTACCCAGGGGCGCCGAGGAGTGCGTCTTCTGGCTCTTGACGTATGGCCAACTCCACTACTATGTAGTTATGAGGCAGTTGGACTTTCTGGAACTCAGGGCTCCAGTGGACCCAATACATCGAGTCCACTCATCCGCTCATAATAGACACTGAAGCAGGGGTCTCCCACATGTAAAGGAGCAACTGTTCCAAGATTGGGGAGGGGGAGAGGACAGGCACCATAAGTGCCTCCTTCGGGGGAGCTTCATACTGGAGGATATCCAGGTCATCGGAACAAGGATCCTCCTCTGACTCAGTGGCGAAGACAAGGGCCTTTGCCGTATCCCTCACAAAGTAAGGAAACTATGTCCTCGGGAGGGGATTGGCACTACCATCTCCAGGGGAGACTTGTCTGAGGGCATGTCACTGTGGCAGCAGGTGTCCAGGGACTCACTGTCCTCAGTCACCCAATCCAACTCTGAGACAGTGGAGGAACCGAGTGTTCCCTGGGTGTCGGGGGTCCCTTGTCAGCCCTGAAGCCTCTGATGCTACAGCACAGCCACACAGGCCGGTCCACTGAGCAGGGAGGACCACGGCCCCAAGGATCAGAACCGGGACAGAGGCATCTTTCAAGGCTGATGGTGCTCAAGGATTGGCTTGACCTCCAGAGAAGTCCCCGAAGTCGAGGGCCCAGTGGTTGGGATTGATGACCCAGAAGACATTAGAGCCCACTGCTGGGCCAAGAAGGCAGACCAACTGTACTCCAAGGCTGCCATCTTGAGTCCAGATGGCTCTGCAGCCTTTGATATGGGCAGCAAGACTTTCAGACTTAGCAGGACCGATCCAGTGAAGCCGATGGCTCCCACTGAGGCAACTTGGTAGGCCTTGCTTGCCCGTCACCCACTGGGGGCTGTGAGGCCGGGGCCCATGGGGCTTCCCCACCTTCCCGGACTCATCACCCGAAAAGATCTTCAAGAGCTTCCAACTCCTTCTAGTCCCCCTTCAGCTGGAGGCTCAATGGCCCCAAGGTGACATGGTCTCTGCAGGAAACGGAAGACCCAGAGGAAGACTTGGAGCATGGCTTCGCCAACATTTCTGGGGCTGAGTCGGTCTTGAAGATGGACTCGCACTTCTACTGACAGCTCTTCAGGGCCTTGGGAATCATCTGCTTGCAGAGACTATAGACCAAGGGATCAAGGTCTGGCCCGAGGCAGTGAAGGCCGCAGTCATGTGGGTCTGTGCGTGACATATAGAGTGGGCGCAACGATCGCACAGCTTGAAGCTACAGACCAAAGCTATGGCAGGTTAGATGGCCCCTGCATGGCCAAACTCACTCGGCTTGGCCAGGAAAAAGGTGCAAATCTGTGCCAAAGAATTAATACAGAAAAAAGAAAAGAAAAAGAACCAGAGTACATGATGCCGAGGCAAGTGGACATGGGGGCGAAGAGAGACCAGCACATGTCTTAAAGTTTCTTTTCTCTGGTCAAACACCAACTTTTTCTAGGGGAAACAGACATGTTCGATGGGCTCCATGGAAAAAAAGGAGACTGAGGCAAGATGGCACCCTTAGGCAGGAAGGGAACCACGCAGGAAGGGAGGAGTAGCCTAGTGGTTGGGGCAAGGTACTTCAGGCCGGAAGGTCAGGGGTTCAAATCCCACTAGAGGACAGCAACTTTGGGCCGGAAGGACTGGGGTTTCTAGTCCCACAGGTGCTCCTTGTGGTCTTGGGCAAGCCACTTAACCCTCCATTGCCCATGTTCCCTGTAAGTATTAGTGTGTGTGTCTCATATCCCCACGTGTTAAATGTATCCCCCACTTGTGTTGTGACCGCTTTGATTGAAGGATAAGGCGGTATACAAAACTGTCTAAATAAATAAATAAATAAATAAATAAAATATCTCCCAAAGGCTTTCTTTGAAAGCTGGGGAGAGATTACTGTCGATGTCACCCATACGTCAGGACCGACTTCCTGCTTGTTCCCAGAGAATATACATATTAACTTAAAATGGTGGTGCTGATATTTAACAAGCCAGTAGGCTGAAAATGTATCTCTTCTGCACAGCTTGCACTGCAAGATCAGTTAGAGGTTTGAGGTGGGGGCACAAAAGCAACAATTGTCTCAGGATGCTACAACCCTTTGAGCTGGCACTAGCAGCATTTGTTATCTTTTTTTTTTTAAGCTTTCCCCTGATTAATCCCTTGTCCTAATTTTGGCTCTCTGGATTTCCTTTTTTAATTTAGTCTCATTGGAATATTGCACTCAGGACATTCTTCTTTACCTTTTCCTTATATTATGATGTCATGTTTATCATTTTTTATAGCATACAATGGGGCTGATATTCAGAATGATTAACATGGTTAGTAAACCCGCTAACTACGTTAATTCATGGTGACCGGGATATTCAGCAACATTAACGCAGTTAATTCCACGGAATATCCCCAGGTGCCACCACTGAACACCTCAATGCTAGTGATATTCAGCTACTGCCTGATTATCCCTAAGCAGCGAAAGCTAGACACTATTAAGGTTGTCTTAACTTTCGCTGGGATAGTCAATGCTAGTGGTTGGATATGGCCCTAGCATTGACTATCCAGGTTATAAATGTTCAGCGGCAATGGTTAGCCGCTTTACAAGAGTTAGGCACCGCTGCTGAATATTCCCCCCCACTGCCCCCACATTCCTTTTTCATTTCCTTTGAAATGTTATAGCTCTGAAAACTTATAAATTTAAAAAAAATTGAGCTTTTTTCTTTTAGAAACCCAACTTCCTGGAATTAAATGCACAAAGAAAGCAGTAATTAGTATATTTATATTGATCAAGATACAAAAGGTCAGATTGAAGTACGTACAATAGCTCTGCAGGGTCTCAAGTAGCACAATCAGCATTAGCCTCCTTTCATTCTAACACTACCCAAGATTATATACAGCATAATTGCAAAGTCTTTGTGGTCCCCAGATATGGTGATCGATCTCAGCATCTCCCTTATATCTGATTCTTCAACCCCAACATCTAATTTCCAGCACCACACTTTAGTAGCCCAGATTTACCTCATCGAGTACAGCATGACATATGGCATCGATGGCCCGGCGGGGGCTATAGCAGGTTGAAACAGCTACCTGTCCCAGTGATCCTTCAATGTGGACCACTGCAAAAGAAAACTATTAGTACTATCTGTTACATGACATTATAAAAAACTGAAAAAACATTGTATAGAGTGAAAAATGAAAAACCTCCTGAGAAATCTCAGTGCTAGAGAATGTTTAAGCTATTAGTCTGTCTGTTTCCTTCTCCTGACCTTTTGGAAAGCCAGAGGTGCTACTATCAATGCACTTCATTTTTACAGAAACATTTTTATTTATTTAACATCTCTTACATACCGCCTTTCATGATATCAAGGAGGTTTACATTGAACAAACAGAAATTACATTGAACCAGGGCATCATAACTTGGAGATAACTATTTTACAGGGAAATATTAAATGACAATTTTCAAGAGATCTGGCATATAGATAGATATTTACTCGGGGCATTTTCTCCAAGATTGCCTTGTGTAGAAAAAGTTAGAGGGAGTGAAGTGCTACTGTACATTTGCAATTTCAGAATGTACACATGCTGTTTTACCCCTAATAGATGCAAAGGACATAGCCACTTTATATGCACATACTTCAAAGCTCATTTTCCAATGGAAACTAAGGGGTATGTTTACTAAACCGTCTTAACGTGCGCCCGGCGATAGTGTGCAGGCTGCCATAAAAGGAGTGGGCGTTTCGGTCTTAATGTAGCAAAACGGGATTATCGCGCGATAACGTGTGCTGCGCACATTATCGGGCGAGACACCGCTAAGCACGTTAACGCGCGGTAATCTTAAGTAGGCGCGCAGACATGCAAACACAGAAACAGAGGTGTAGCACAATGGTTAATACACTGACTGATGGTACAGGGGTCAGGAGTTCGATCCCCCAGTGTGCCTAATGCATAAGGTTGGCTGAGACATTAGTTTTTACGTGTAAGTATTGCTTTTTGAGGCATTTTATTTGTATTTTAATTAGTGCTGCCAGCAAACACACCCTCATGTGCCGTAACCTAAGGTGCCCTATAAAGCACGCCATAGGGCACAATATAAAGTGCACTATCCGCCAAGGCACCCTATAATGTCCCCTTATAGGGCACCCTATAGGGCGCCTTATAAGGCACCTTATAGGACACCTTAAAAGACACCTGATAGGCACCTTATGAGGCACCTGCCTCATAAGGCACCTTAAAAGGCACCTTATGAGGCACCTTATGGTTACAGTACTCTGAGGGTGTTTTTACTGGCAGCACTAATGTACATTAAAAATAGACAATGCCTCAGACAGCCCTATCAAATAACCCCACCGTGGGTTTGAACCCATGACCTCTGGCTCCACAGGCAGTGAAGTAACCAGTGGGCTACAGCTCTATAGCTGCTAACAAACCCCTGGCTGGCTACAGAAGGACTGCACGTCACCACACAAACATTCTGCTGAGGTTACCAGGATAGGGGCAACCCACCCGTACCCATGATGCACAGCACATGCAAATCAGCAGTCTACAGATGATCTCAAGATGGGGTATGCACCCCTCAGCACCTCAGCCTGGTAGGGGGAACTGACCCAGTGCACCCCCACAGCACCTCAGTCTGATAGGGGGTGCCGACAGTGTGTGTTAGTGGCACAGAGTAGCTACAGACCGTCACATTTTGTGGGTAATGTGCTTACCCTGAGGGTGAGGGGGGGCGGCCAGCACCAGGTCCGCAGCAACTTCCATGGCAGGAATAGGCCATGTTGCAGGTACCCATCAGTGCCAGTGTGTGTGATAGGTAGTTCCTGCAGACACACCTAGGATACATTAGTGTCCATCTGAAGTTGTCAATCAGGTCTGGCCCTTATGGGCTATGATGCACCCAGAATAGTGCAAATTCTGCCTTGGTGCCATGGGAACATGAAGTAAGTGATGGGAGGTGTTTGGACCCATAGGCGAATTATGTACCACCACCCAACCCACCCTCTGTGGCTCATTGTGGGAGACAGGATCCCCCACCAACAGATCCACATTCTACCTCCCTACAATGGTGTTCCAGCCATACACACATAACTGCAGTTTGCTAGCTAGTCCACAGTGCATCTTCCTGGAGGAGATATGTGCACCCAAAAGCTGGGATGTGAGCACAGCCACCAAGCAGATAGGTCAGTGATTAGGCCCCAGGGAAGAGAACCTATACACTTCAATGAAGAGAAATACAACATAGCACTATGGGGGAGCCTAGCCATGCCGTGGTCACTGCTCAGTCAGGGTGAGAGTGACCTCCCAGCAGGACATGATGTGGCCACCCTGTCGGTGCAGGTTGTGGCCGGGCACTACAATGTCCGAGCCATTGCCCTATGCCGTGTGCTGATGCATCCGGGCCAGGCCACCCTGTCCAGGCTATACCCATGGTACCTTGCTCCTCATTATGCACATTGGCAGGCTAATACTGGCAACAGTGCTAGCAGTGTGGGCTGAGGAAGGTGTTAGCAGCCACCACACACTGGATAGACAGACACACTCCCCACACCTATGCCAACATTGTGCAACTATAGAGGTGTTTGGCAGCCCTGGCCACCGCACAAGTCCTGGGCACGGTGCAGGCTTGGCTATGGTACGCAATACTGTTGGGGTCACTCCCCAGGATGGTAAACACTGTCAGACACCAGACCTGAGGCACACTCCACAGACATCAGAAAGGTTGCTATGATGCAGCTCAATCAGCAAATTGTGCTTAACTTAGGAATTACTATCTGCCAGTTATCATTGCAACCTTTTGATAGCTGTGTACCGTTTTCCCAGGTTTAGGGTGGCATTGCTAAGGTATGCAAGTGCTAGTATTGGGAGATGCATGCAGGGCCCAACATCCTGCCTCTCCAGGAGGCTTCGGATAATGGAGCCAGTGGGTGCGGGTGTGTCTGCCCCTGTTGGCTACTGCTCTAGGGCAGAGGTTCCCAACTCCAGTCCTGGAGGACCAAACAGTGTTCGGGTTTTCATGCTGTCCCTAATGAATATGCATGAGATACATCTGCATACCATGGGGGCGGTGCATAGAAATGCAGCACAGTCATATTTATTAGAGGTAACATGGAACCTGAATGGTGTTTGGCCCTCCAGGACTGCATTTGGGAGACTCTGCTCTAGGTAATGCGCATGTTTATGATGTCTGTGCTCTGTAGGGTAAAATGTAGGTGTTTTGGGCATGTTTACGTCATCTGCAATACAGGTTCTGTCTGTTTTAGCATGTTTTAGTAGCGGGTAAAATATGGGGACTGGGTTAGCAGGAACCACAGCTGGGACTTGAACCTGTGACCTTCTGCTCCTGCACACACTGGCTGTGTGCACTGCACCACTGTGCTGCTACAGAGACAGTGCATTACCTGGGTATACCTTGACTGTTTGCCAGATAGGGCCTGTCTGTTGCAGTGCATGGCACCCACCTACACAGGGCTAGGCCACGATCTGCTCTGGGCAGCTGCCACTGCCCCCTCCACCACCAGTATCCCTCTGCCACCATGCCGACATGCCCTTCTGCTGGTGATGCGCGGTCTCAGGCCATCTAGTGTGTGGGTAGGCGGCTGCCTATGGTGCGGGTTCTGGGGTGGGGGTGCCTGCATAGTTGTCCACGCTTCCCACCAGCACCGCCTGCCAATGTTCCGTGCCCTTGGGGGTACCTGCTGGGTACTATCCCCTGTGACACTGTGGGAAGCACACTCGTGCCCATGTTGGGCCCTCAGCAGTTGCTGTCTGGCTGCTCTACTGTTTCAGCATTCCTATGGGCCAGCTAGGCATCACCCTAGTCCACACTGTGGCCCAGCTGCGCCACAGCATGTGCCGCCTGCAGCCCTCTGTGTCCCCTTTCCAAGCATCTGTCCAGTTGCCTGTTCCGACATGCCCACCCTGCTGTTGCGGAACATGTGCACGCCACAGGAAACCTGTCCAATGGAGTGGGAAACCCTGCTCAGCGCAATTTCACTGTGGGCTCATTCACCTTGTTTGGGGACGGAGCATAGACCCTTCCACAATTCATATCTTTGTTTCTGGAGCTTTCTTGGGAGTGTTTTTTGATGTTTCCCATTGATATCACTATTACCCAGCTTGGTTATTTTTTTTTTTACATTTTGTTCAGGTCATTTTCAATGTTTATTTGCCCTTTTGTTCCGTGCACATGTATCACACATCACCTTTTGTAGGTTTCCCTGGTTTTGCTGTACATTGCTGACGGAAATGGTTTCTTTTCCCTTTAAATCAGCTCTAACGCCAGGGTTTCACTGGCGTTAGTTTTCAGCCTCGGATTTCACAGCATTAGTGTGCAGGGAGCCTCTCCCCTCCCACTCTCCGCCCATTGACCCTCTCTCTCCGCCCCTGAGGAGCCTTCCTCCGCCCTCAGGGAGCCTTTTTCCGCCCTCAGGGCTCGTTATCGCGCGCTAAGGTACCTTTGCGCCAGATAAAGCGCCATTATCGCACGATAAGGTACCTTATCGCCCAATAACGTCGCCGGGTGCACATTAAGACGGTTTAGTAAACATACCCCTAAGTGTCTAACTCTTTGAAAACCAGAATATCTTAGGGATATGTTTACTAAAGAGCGTTAAGGTAGCAGGCGTTAACAGCAGTGATAAAGGGTTTTGCAAGCATAAAGGGCACTGGGCGGGTAGGAGGTGTTCCAGCGTTAAGGGCGCAATGGGCCATTTAAGGTGTGCTAACAGAACATTGGGCGTTAAGGTGTCAAGCATGCACCTTAACATCCGAAAAAGGTTGTCACCCTAATGCTGGATAAGGGAGCACCAAGGAAAGTCAGTATATAAAGATGATGGATGGAAGGATAGGTGGGAGCTGATAGGGTGCCCATGGATGTGGCAGGTCCATGTGGCAGCCAGTAATTTGGACGAGCATGTGGGAGGCAGCTCTACCGATGCACTGGGGGGTGCTAATGTAAAATGGTGCAATGTCAGCGTGTGGCACAGGATGGAAAAGATGTGTCCCCCAATGAGGTCAGAAGCGGCAGGATGTGTGCAGCAAAAGGAGGATGGAGCAGAAGTGGTGATGTGCATATTAGGCACAGGAGAGGCATGCATGAAGATCCAAAATGCAGGAAAGAGTACCTGTGTAGGCCATGGTCTAGCACTTTGCACGAGAAGACAAGATTGCACAAAGCCAAAAGAGGAAGGATGGTGGTAGAGGAGAGGGTGTTATGGGCTGGCAGCACTAATATGTCATAGGTGTCATCCCCAACCTATTTGTACTGTGTGGGAAAATGTGTGTTAGTGCAACGTGGAAGGCCTGATACTAGACATGTGGTATCATACTTGTCCCAGTCACACAACCATCATACAACACCCCAGACAAATGTGCAGATAACTGGACAGGTGTCATCCAAACTGGGCAAATGGGGCACATACAGACATGAGGTGATATCTGCAAGTGGCTATCAAAGGGGTAGGATGTGTCTGCATGTACAGCAGAGATATGATGGAGCCAAAGCCATACAGTCATAGTCATGTCATCATATAGGATTCATGTCGCACATGTAGGTTTATTTATTTATTTAGTATACATTTTGTATACCGCTACTTCCAGCGATCAGCAGCGGTTTGATTACAGATTGGAAATTGTCAAATCATGACAGGAAATTTTTGAGGTATAAACACATTGATTAGACAGGAAAGCACAGCACACAATTTTACAGCTGTATGCATGTATCTGCCTGTTAATATACCATTGCATCAGTGCAATCACGTTGGAGTACATCTTACCAACAAATTAGTAATGTCAGATGATTAACAGGGACTGTACAGACCTGCAGTCAGCTGAGCCACTGGTGGGCTAAGTGACCTGCTCAAGGTCACAAGGTGTCAGTCCATGAAGGTTGTGGAAGACATAAAATGTGATCGTAACACATTCCGAAGTCTCACATAAGGAGTGCTAGTGGGCCTCAATCCCTGGTATCTTGGTCCCCCGGCCATTGCCATTATGACAAGCCTCCAAGCAGGTCCTGACATCTGCAGGGTGATCATGTCTGACCCCCTGCAATGGGGTTGCAGCAGAGCCAATAAAACAATGCTCTCAGAAGGGCATAATGAGGAATAGCATGTTTGCTGACCCAAAGTGTGGCCAGAACGCCTAACAAAGTAGAAGGATGTGTGTCTGCAAGTCACAGCAGAGCCTGGTTTGTTACAGGTATGAAAAAAGATCTGAGTGGCACACAGACCCAAAATGAACAAGTGGGAATTGTCCCCTGCTTATGGAGACATTGCACTAACCAGTAGACTACACCTCCACACTTCTCTGCACAGCAATGTCTAGATTCAAAGAGACTGCAGGTCACTGCCTAAAATGTCTGCTGTGTGCGCCGGTATAGGTTAGCCCCTCCAGTACCCATGAGGCACTGCACACATGGGACAGCAGTCGGCAGCTGATCACCAAATGGTGAATGCACTGATCCATCACATCAGATCAGTAAGACACACTGACTGTGTATGCTACAAGCACATAACAGCCACATAACTGCTACTGAGCAGCTTCTGCAGTCACCCTGAGGGTGAGAATGGGCACCCAGCACCTGGTCACCAGAGCTTGCACTGTTCAACATGGTCTCTGCTGGCTGTACCGCAGATCCACATCACTGCCAGTGTGTGACAGGTATTGTCTGCAGTGTGTTATGTTAGTCACCTTGTTTCCTGGACAATTGGGCCCTGTGTCCTGTCCCTGTTGGGCAGTTTCCCTCCTAGAATAGTGCATGTCAGTGCCCAGTGTTGCAGCAGCTGATGCCATGGACGACAAATGCAGTGGGGGCTTCTAGGCTTGCATGGGACTGCTGCTGCCATCCTGTTGGTCTTGCCATGACCACAGTGAGCATGGCAGGAACAACTGCAGTCCCAACCATCTGGAAATACCAATCCACCACAGCAAGCATAATAAGATTGCATCTACTGCCCACCACAGGGCTGTTTCAGTCATGCACATACCATCTATGGCTGGTCAACACACAATACATGTGCACAGAGCAACCATGTACACCCTGGCTTAGGACAAACAGCATGATCACTCAGCATTTGGGCTCCCAGGGACAGCACCCACATCACTGGAGCTGGACACTATATAGCACTATGTGGATACATAGCTGTGCCATGGTCATAGCTTGGCCAGAGTGAGTGCACTCTCACAACGTAAACTGCTGTGGCCACCCAGGCCATGAATATGGCAGAGGGGCACAATGAAGTCTCAGCCATTGACCAGACCTCCAAGGCAGACATATCCTCGGCAAACCGCTCTGTTTCAGGCAAACTCACAATCTTCTGCTCCTCATCATGCACATTTGCAGACTAACACTGGGAACAGCCTAATCAATGTGGGGTACAGTGCAGTGCAGGCAGCCACAGAACTCTGGGGACACACACCCCACTCACATTGCCGCACTGTGCAAAAGTGAGGATGGCCGGCATTCCTGCCTGCCACTTTGGTCTCCATATCAGTTCAGGCATTGTAAATATGTGCTCGTTGTGTAGACTCTAGTAGCACATTCTGACATTCATGCTTGTTAATGCCTACTCAGTGTGCCGGTGCTATCGGTCTGCCTTTGTTTTCAGCTGTGGATAGAGGAGCTTGTCTGTGTGGCTGATGGGTGTTTGGACCCTTGCTGGCCATTGGGGATTGCACATGCTGGTGCTGTACCTGCACTGTAGGCTAACGTTTACCTACAGGGACATGCAAGACATGATCCACAGCCAAGTCTTGAACCTGTGACCCTCCACTCTTATACACTGGCTTTAAGTGTTGCACCACAAAGCTACCATATGGATTCAGCAGTCCTTGTGTGGAGCTATGGTCATTGACAAGGTGAATGTGGGCATGAGTAGGGGTCTTCCTATGTCTGCTGTGAACGCTACATGCTCTGTGCCAAACCTGTCTGACAAGGTGTGTTTGGCAGGTTTTGAGAGGGACGTGTTATCCGGTCTCTATGTCACCATGGCTCTATATGCTGCTGGTGGTGGGGGTTGCACCCAACATGCTCACACCATGCTGACATGGCAGCATTCTGTCAGTGGGGATGGGGTGCAGTCCCATCCTGTCCACCATGTGACATAGGCATGCATAGGGCACTAGTTCTGGATGGGCGGCCACGCCATCCCCCCCCCAAACAAATGCTGCCAGTCTAACTCTATCCACATCAGCTGCAGCTACAGCCCTTGAATTGAAGAACCATTATGCAGCCCTGGAAGTGAAGGAGGTGAAAGCATCCCTGGAAAGGGAAGAACCAGAGCTCAAGTACCCCAAAGTTGCAGAATCAGTGACCACAAGGAAACGAAGGGTAGTGGTGGTTGGAGACTCTCTTCTGAGGGGTACTGAGGTGTTCATCTGCTGACCAGACTTGATGTCCAGAGAGGTATGCTGTCTGCCTGGTGCCAAAATCCAAGATGTTACAGAGACTTTGCAGAGACTCATCAAGCCCACTGACTATTACCCAATGTTGCTAATCCATGTTGGAACAAATGATACTGCCAGGTATACCTCGGAACGTATCAAAAGTGACTTCATGGCTCTGGGACAGAGGGTGAAGCAGTTAGGTGCACAGGTGGTGTTCTCTTCAACCCTCCCTGTTGAGGGTAAAGGCCAAGGCAGAGAGGCTCGCATCCTGGAGATGAATGCATGGCTGCGTGGATGGTGTCATTGAGAGCGTTTTGGTTTCCTAGACCATGGGATGCTCTTCCAAGGGTTGCAGAGCAGAGATGGCATCCATCTGTCAAAGAAAGGTCAACGCGTCTTCAGTAGTACACTGGCTAATCTACTGAAGAGGGCTTTAAACTAGATTCGTTGGGGATGGGTGAAGAAAGCCCCCAGGTAGGTGATACATTAAATAACTTTATGGAAATAGGTAACAGGGGTAACATATGGAAAGCAGTGTGTATAAATGCCCTAGCATGGGAAATAAGATCCCTGATGTTGAAGCTTTGGTGGGAGTGGATGACTTGGATTTAGTGGCAATTACAGAAACATGGTTCACAGAAAACCATGATTGGGATGTAACTATACCTAGCTATACTTTATTCAGAAAGACAGGGTAGGAAGTAGGGGGGGAGGAGGAGTGGCACTATATGTAAAACCTACTATTAAAGCTTTGGAATTACAGAGCTTAAAAGGGAGAGGGGAGGCATTGTGGATTAAACTAGAAAGAGGGAAAGAGAAATCTATTTACATTGGTGTGATATACAGACCTCCCTCACAAGAGGAAGAGGTGGACAGAGTTAATTGAAGACATGCGCAGCATTGCTAGGAAAGGGGAAGTGCTACTGATAGAAAATTTCAATATGCCAGATGTTGATTGGCACATTCCTGCTGCAGTATCATCTAGAAGTAAGGAGATCCTGGATTCTCTACAGGGAGAACTTATTCAGGCAATTGGTAACAGACCCCACACATAAAGGGGCCATACTGGACTTGGTGCTTACCAATGGTGAAAGTGTTTCTGATGATGTAGTGGTAGATCATTTTGCATCCAGTGATCACCAGATGGTGTGGTTCAGTATTAGGACTAGGGTTGTTAGAATCCATTCAAAGGCGAGGATCTTAGACTTTAGGAAGACTAACTTTGCGAAGATGGGCCAATACTTCAGGGAGTCATTATTTGGATGGGAACAGCTGAGGGATGTAGAAAAACAGTGGGAAAAACTGAAAGGGGATATTTTAAGGGCAACCAACCTTTTTGTTAAAATGGTAAATAAATAAAGGTAAAAGGAAAAGGAGACCGCTATGGTTTTCGAAAGAAGTAGATGAAATACAAGAGATCACAGAGAGAGGAAGACAGGCATCTGTATTTGGAAAAACTTAGAGAAGCTAGCAAAGTAGTCAAGAAGGCAAAGATTCAAAAGGAGGAAATAGCCAATGCAATAAAATGGGGGGATAAGACATTTTTCAGATATATTAGTGAGAAGAGGAAGGGCAAGAGTGGTATTGTCAGACTTAAGGGTGCAGGGGAGGAATATGTAGAAGCTGATAAGGATAAAGCGGAATTGCTTAACAAATATTTTTGTTCTGTGTTCACAGATGAAGAACCAGGAGCAGGACCTCAGAAAACACCCACAAATAGGAACAGAAGCAAAGGACATCTTGAACAATTTTCAAAAGACTGTTCGTGAGAAACTCTCTCAACTTAAAGTAGACAAAGTGATGGGACCGGATGGGATACACCATCACTTTGGGATACTGAGGGAACTTGGGGACGTTCTAGAAGCTCCACTGACTGACCTTTTCAATGCCTCGGAGTCGGGAGTGGTGCCAAAGGACTGGAGAGAGGATCATGTGGTGCGTTTACACAAAAGCGGAAGTAAGGATGTGGTTGAAAACTACAGGCCGGTTAGTTTAACTTCGGTGGTGAGTAAATTACTGGAAACACTGCTGAAAGAAAAAATAGTGAGGTTTCTGGAGTCCAGCGGATTAAAGGATCCAAGGCAGCATGGATTCACCAGAGGCAGGTCTTGTCAGACAAATCTGATTGATTTCTTTGACTGGGTGACCAGGGAGTTGGACCGAGGGAGAGCCCTAGATGTGGTGTATTTAGATTTCAGTAAAGCCTTTGACACTGTTCCTCACAGGCGACTTATAAACAAACTGAGCACCCTAGGGATGGACCCTAAAGTTACTGCTTGGGTTAGAAATTGGTTGGGTGGGAGGCGACAGAGAGTACAAGTAAATGGAGCTCACTCTGAGGAAAAGGATGTTATCAGTGGTGTGCCCCAGGGATCTGTCCTTGGTCCGATTCTTTTTAACATCTTTGTTAGTGATATAGCGGAAGGGCTTTCAGGTAAGGTTTGCCTCTTTGCGGATGATACCAAAATCCACAATAGAGTAGACACCCAGGAAGGGGTAGATAACATGAGGAGGGATCTAGCTAAGCTTGAAGAATGGTCTAGAATTTGGCAGCTGGGATTTAATGTTAAAAAATGTAAGGTCATGCATTTAGGCTGCAGCAATCCAAGGGAGCAATACAGTATAGGGGGTGAAGTACTTTTGTCCACTAAAGAAGAGCGGGACCTAGGCGTGGTTGTGTCTGATGATCTTAAAGTAGCTAAACAGGTAGAAAAGGCGACGGCAAAAGCTAGGGGGATGCTTGGGTGCATACGGAGAGGAATGGCTAGCAGAAAAAAGGAGGTGATAATGCTTCTGTATAAGTCTTTGGTGCGACCTCATTTGGAGTATAGTGTGCAATTCTGGAGATCGCACCTCCAAAAGGATGTGAACAGGATGGAGTCGGTGCAAAGGTTGGCTACTAAAATGATTAGTGGTCTTCATTATAAAGCATATGAGGACAGATTGAAGGATCTTAATATGTACCCCTTAGAGGAAAGGCGGGATAGAAGTGATATGATTGAGATGTTTAAATACCTCCGTGGCATAAATGTTCAGGGAGAGAGCCTCTTTCAATTGAAAGCAAGTTCTGCTACGAGGGGACATGGGATGAGGGTGAAGGGAGATAGATTCAGGAGTGATATGCGGAAATATTTCTTTATGGAAAGAGTAGTGGATCCATGGAATAGTCTCCCAGTGGAGGTGGTAGAGATGAGGACAGTAACTTAATTCAAGAAAGCACGGGACCAACACAGAGGATCTCTAAAGGTAAAAAGGGGACTATTGTAGTTGTTATGGAAGACTAGATAGGCCATGTGGTCTTTTTCTGTCGTCATATTTCTATGTTTCTATGTGACCCTTGGACCACCCCATGTTGTGCATCATCTTTTCGCAGCAGCAGCATGTTTGTGTGCCATAACTGTCACTGTAGCATCAAGGCAGACATCACAGATGTGCAACCTGGGCAGTTGCCTGGTCTGCCTTGTGCACCAGCAATCCCCACTACATGACCCACATGCAACCTCCTTTGCCCCATTTTCACCATGAAAACATAGTTACTCACCTGTAACAGGTGATCTCCGGGAACAGCAGGAATTTAGTCTTCACATATGGGTATCGCCGGTACCGACGCAGCCTGCGCAGGAACGCTCCCCAGCGTCCAATAGGAAAGCTTTTGGGAGCATCCCACAGCACCTGCGTGCTGCCTTCCCGCCTTTCCCAACTGTCCTTCTCTAGCTGAGTTTATAGCTGAGACAAAAAGAGAGGGAAAAAAAGAAAGAGACAGAGAGATACAACTCCTAGGGGAGGTGGGTAGGTTGTAAAGACTAAATTCCTTCTGTTTCCGGAGATCATCTGTTACAGGTGAGTAGCTATGCTATCTCCAGGAACAAGCAGGAATGTAGTCTTCACATATTGGGACTCCCTAGCTGCAGATGCCAGGGAGAAGGCCCCACAAGTTATGTGCCCCTGTGAAAGGGCTCCATTTCCCCCCATGGATCGCTGGCGTCCTACCAGGGATGGTGGATAGGAGTTGATTAAGTATGGAAAAGGTGTTGAAGAACAGCCTGATCAAACAAGGCAACCCGGTGGGAGTCCTTATCTAAGCAGTAATGGGCTGTGAAGGTATGAACCGAAGCACAAGTAGCTGCTCGACAGATGTCGTCGATAGACACAGAATGAAGTTGAGCCATAGAGGCTGCCATGGCTCTCACATTGTGAGCTTTGACAAGGTTCTTACTCTCATAGGCAAAAGAAATACACTGTGCAATCCAGCTGCACATTGTTCTTTTGGAGACTGGAAGTCCCAAATAACTAGGATCTAAAGCAACAAGAGTTGAGAGGACTTTCTATGTTGCTGTGTCCTTTGCAAGTAAAAGGCCAAAGCCATTTTACAGTCCAAAGTATGAAGATTCCTTTCTGCATTTGAGGCGTGAGGCCTTGGGAAAAATACAGGAAGGTAAACCGCTTGGTTTAAATGAAAAGGTGATACCACCTTTGGCATAAAGTGTGGATGAGTCCTAAGGACTACCTTATCATGATGGAACCTTGTATAAGGAGGATCAGCCACCAACGCTTGCAATTCACTGATGTGATTGCAATAAGGAAGATGACCTTCCAGGAAAGGAATTTCAAGAGGTAGTAGCTAATGGTTCAAAAGGCGGCTTCATGAGCTGCCCAAGAACCAGATTTAAGTCCCATGCCACCGGTGGTGGCTTAGTTAAAAGAAGGCCTCTCATAAATCTCGCTATGAGAGTCAATAGGTTGTCCATTTAGAGGCTTGAAAGAAGCTGCAATAGCAATCAAATGAACTATCACTGAATTGGTCTTAAGCTCTGTATTAGACAAATGAAGGAGATACTCCAGTAAGGATTCCAGAGGTATCGCAAGAGGGTGAAGACCCTTCTGTGCGCACCATATGGTAAACCTTTTCCACTTGAAAGAATAAGAGCGTCTTGTGGAAGGCTTCCTGGAAGCATAAAGGATATCCTTTACCTGCTGCGAAAGGTTAAGACCATGAAGTTCTAGGCTTTCAGCAACCAAGCCCTGAGATGCAGAGACTGGGGATTGGGATGCCACAGCATCCCGTCCTTCTGAAAAAGGAGATCTGGAGCAGATCCTAACTCCAGAGGTGGAGCTTGAGAGAGATGTAGGAGCAGAGGGTACCACATTGCCATGGCCAATGTGGAGCTATGAGAATCATATGACCTGTCTCTCTGAAGCTTGAACAGGGTTTTGGGAATTAGGAGAACGGGTGGAAAGGCATACAGGAAGTCCTGGCCCCAATGGAGGAGGAAAGCATCCCTGGCCTGACAACCCTAAGCTGGAATTCTGGAACAGAACTGGCGAAGTTTGGCATTCAGCGGACTTGCAAAGAAGTCTATGCCCAGGGTTCCCCAAATTTGAAAATTTTTGGCCACCTGGTCTGCATGGAGAGACCATTCGTGTGGAAGCAGAACTCGACTGAGTCTGTCTGCCCAAGAGTTTTGAATGCCTGGAAGATGCACCACAAGGAGATGAATCTGACGCTCTCTGGCAAGGGCCCATAGTGGCAAAGCTTTGTTGCATAGAGACAGAGTCTGTTCCACCCTGCTTGTTCACAAAGAACATGGCTACTTGACTGTCCGTTTGAACTAGGACTGTCTTGTAGCTGAGCTGGGTGTGGAATACTCGAAGAGCAAGGAAGATTGCTCTGAGTTCCAGGAGATTGATGTGTAGGTAGTGTAGTGATGAAAGCTCTCTGGAAGATATGGAACTTGAAGAAAATCCTGAATTCCCCTTGGAAGTGAATGACAGTGCACACGTGCAGGGGAATTACAGGCCAGATCAGAGGAAAAAAGTCAGCTCCCTGCTAAAGTCAGGCCACGCCCTAGCTCAGGGGTGGAGACAGGCTTCCCTGCTGATTGGTCACACAGGTGCAGAGAACAGGGAATGCCCAGTAGGCAGCAGTGTTTAAAACCACGAGCAGAGCAAAGTAAAACAGACAGAGAGAGTCAAGGGAAGAAGCACTGACTCAAGGAACACAGGAGAGAGACAGGCACAGGAGGTACAGATACGGAGACAGCAACAGAAGGCAGAGGCACAGGTGGACGTGGAGAAAGGAACAGCTGTTGGAGCTGGAAAGGTGACAGAGGAGAGAAAGAAGGTGAAGCTGTGCTTAGCTGGAGGAGAAAGCCAGAGGAAATCTCCCAAGAAAGCAGCTACCTCAGAGGGACTGGAGAAGGACATAAGGATGCAGCATTTCAGAGCCTGGAGGAACCCAGGAGGAAAGAAATCAGCGTTTGTCTGAGGAAACATCCCCAAGGTAAAGCCAGCAGTTTCATTACTGATAATTCAGCAGAGACAATTTGCCAGTTCTAAAGGTCAGGAAGCTGAGTCCTCACCGTCTACTGTTAAGTGGGTAGAGAGTTTTTCATATGAGAAAAGCCATAGCCCTGATAAAAGCCATAGCCTTTGAAACTCCAAAGCTAGAAGCGTTAAGAAAGCTGTTTTCTGAGGAAAAGGTTCACACCTCTAATATAAAGGTGCCAGTACAAGCTGAATTGCTGTGGAACCAATTTCAGGAGTTCTTGAAAGAGAGAAAGTTTGAGAAAGCTTATAATCCTAAGAGTGATACTGTTTGCCCTGATGCTATTGAAGGAATGCAAGTAGATTCATGTTTGCCTAATTGTGAATGTGACCCCATTCCAATGGACTGTTCTTTATCTCTAAGAGAAGATTCTGCAGTGTTGAATAGGAATTGAGAATCTGTGAAACCGTATAGGAAATAAGGGCAGTTCCTGCTTTGAGCTGAGGAAAGCTAATTCTGTGTTTCACTGAGTTTTATTACTTGCTGAAGTTAAGAAGCAGTGCTGTGAAGAAGTTTGCTTTCAAAAGAGAAACCACAACTGTTATAAGTTTACCTGTGTTGCTGTTAACTGACCACACGAGGCAGTCCTCGGTGTGGGTGTATGTGAGAAGCAGAACAGCTGAACCGGTGGAAAAGGTTTTGTTACATCATTCTCATTATCCTGATTTCATCTTTATGTTGGAGATGTATCCTTCTGCCTTTGTTGTGTACTGAACTTTGAATGCCCTGGAAATCCCCACAATAAATTTTCTTGCTGCCTTACAACCACCGACTCAACTACATTTGTCCTTCAAGAGTAAAAAAATCACTACAAGTCCCAGAATATCCTGGTGACAACAAAGGGAACTTTATTCAAGGAGGACACATAAGGCCATTTCCAGCTTGCAAGCCCTTGGGCCCAAGCGGAGGCATCGCAGTAGGTCTCCTGTGGAGTCCAGGTACCCTGGGTAGAGAGGCCTTGCAAGTGGGCTCCCCAACCCACCTGTGAGGCATCTGTTAGAGTGGCTTGGGGTGGGGGTTGCTGAAAAGGAGACCCCACCAAAAGGTTCTGGGGTGACTGCCACCGTTGGAGGGACAAAATAAGGCGATCCGAGTTTGCTATTTTGTCTGACAGGCAACCTGACGCTTGAGTCCACTGAGTGGATAAAGTCCACTGGTCTGCCCTCATATGAAGGCGAGCATAAGGAGCCACATGCACGGTGGATGCCACGTAGCCTAGTAATTGTAATATCTCCCGAGCAGTGAAGTGAGGTTTTAGAACTGCTTGGGAAGTTAACTGCACAATGCGAAGGCAGCGGGCCTGTGGAAGGTAGGCCCTTGTCTGTCTGGTATCCAGCAGAGCTCCTATAAACTCTAGGGACTGAGTGGGAGCAAGGTTGGATTTTGGGAAGTTTATGACAAGTCCCAAATACTGAAGGACGCGCATTGTGCGAGAGAGAGCAACCCTGGCCTCTGGCTCTGGCTCTGAAGGGGCTCGAATGAGCTAGTCGTCTAAGTAAGGGAAGACGAATATTCCTAGGGTGTGAAGAAATGCTGCCACCCCAGCCATTCATTTTGTGAACACCCTTGCTGCCGAGGCCATGCCAAAAGGAAGAACCCTGTATTGGTAGTGCTTCCCTTGAAATAGAAAGCAAAGGAACTTTCGATGAGTTGGATGGATGAGAACATGAGTGTACGCATCCTTGAGATCTAGAGAACAAAGCCAATCCTGACACTGAAGGTATACTGAAGGTATGGCAGCAGAGTTCCTAGAGAAATCTTTTTGAACTTCTCTTTGAACAGGAATTTGTTCAATTCTCTGAGGTCTAAAATGGGTCTGTGTCCTCCTGTTTTCTTTGGAATAAGGAAATAGGGGGAGTAGAACCCTGTACGAGAATGGGTACCTCTTCTATTGCCCCTTGGGCAAGAAGCATAGTGACCTCTTGACCTAACTGGTCATTGAGAGAGGTCTGAGAATTGAACAGTCTTACCACTGTAGGAGGGGGCATGCTGAGGAAATGAAGCCTGTACCCCTCTCTTACAATAGACAGAGTCCAATTTTCTGCTGTTATCTGACCCCATCTGGGGTCAAAATGACATAACCTTCCTGGAATGGTGGAAGGCTCTGGGCCGTTCAGGGCCAGGAAGGCAAAGTTCTCTAGATAGGAGTCAAAGCCCCTGTGGAGGCTGAGTCTGCTGAGCTGGCTGAGGCTTAGCAGCTTTTGTTTTTCTTTGCCTAGGTTGTTGCTGCTGTCCCTTTTGGGCAGACTAACCTAAACCATGCCCCTGCTGGGTATAAGAGGGATAAAACTACTTCTTCTTACTGAAGAATGGTTTCTTGTAGGATTTTGTCCTTGCAGGATCAGCTGTAGACAGACAATCTATCCAAATTGATATTGTCAGCATCTATTTCAATAGCTTTTTCCTGCCAATTCTTGCCAAAGAGATTCTCTCCTGTGCAAGGAATATTCCCTAGTTCATCCTGTACCCAAAGTTCCAAGTCAGATGCCTGAAGCCAGGCAATCCTACGTGCACCTATGGCAATGGCAGAGGTTCTGCTTATGCACTCAAAGCAGTCAAAGGCTGCACAATTTACAAACTTGGAAACATCCTGAGCATGTTTGACAAGGGCGAGGAAATCCTGCCTCTTATCAGGAAGGAGAGGGCTCATAAGCTCTAAATCTCCTGTGACTTCCTTAAGGAACATTCCCATACATAATATATAGGAACTGTTCCTAGCAGAAAGCATGGAAGCCTGGAAGGTTCGACGTCCAAAGGCGTCAAGAGTACTACACTCACATCCTGGAGGATTAGATGCATGCCTTTTTGCACTCTTGATCCTTCTCATAGTTGATTCCACCACCATGGAATGGTGTGGTAGCTGAGTCTTCTGAAACCCAGGACAAGGAGGAACTCGATACATGGTGTTGCGTCTTCGAGAGTGAGGAGATGTGGTTAGAGGTGTTTCCCACACCCTTAACATGAGATCATGCAAGATCTCATGAATAGGTAAGGCAGCTGCCTCCTTAGGAGCCTTAGGGTATTGTAGGATTTCTAATTCCTTTGCCCTAGGCTCTTTTTCAGGAGCCACTGTGATGGAAAGACCTCGGGCCACGTCTCGGATAAAATCCTGAAAGGACATATCCTCTGGTGGAAACATCCTACGCTGAGGAGAAGAATGCTCAGGAAGTAGTACTCTGGTATCGGCAGAACTTTCAGAGTCTTCAGACTCATCCGAGGATTCAAAGTATCTCCGATAAGGGTGATCGTATAAGGCACGGTACCGGTACCGATCGAAGTCGGCATCGGAGGGGTCCGGTACCGACTTGTAGCATGACTTGGTCCTGGTAGAATACCTGCCGATGTCGATGCAGTCGGTACCGGTACCGATTGAATTGTCTGAAGCATTTTCAGGGGCATCGAGACCGTGAGAAAAGCCGCCAGACTGCATTCAATAGCCAAGAATCTCTGGTCTATCCACGCTGCCGATGCTTGGGTATCGATACCGGATGAAGCAGCCGGTACCCCAGAGCATGGCACCATTAGTTCTGCCGAGGTTGAAGCCTTGAGAACATCCTGGAGCCCCGTTAGTGCTTTGGAAGCCGAAGCCTCCCGCCGGGGCAATTTTGCCGGTGAAAGTCCCTCAAGGGCAACACCAGGGGCATCTCGATGCTTAGAGGGAGATCTACACTTTGAGGACTGGTTAGATTTATGTTTAGTTACCTGAGATCCATGGGAGGAAGACGAAGCCCTGGAAGACGTCGATGCCAGAGGCTGCATCGGAGGGAAAAAGGGTGCTAAGTTTAGCAGCCCGGTTCTGCTGGCCCCTCTTCGACATCATCCCACAGGCAACACACTCCGAAACAGAGTGGTCAGGACCTAAACATTTGAGGCACCACTCATGGGTGTCGGTGACGGAGATGGTACCGCCACACTTGGAACACTTTTTAAAACCCAAAGCAGGTTTTTCCATTTTAAAGGAAAAGTTGGGCCTAGTGCCCAAAACGGCGCGTGACACCTGAGAAGAGATTCCAGAAGAAAATTTTGTTTGTTTTTTTTTTTTTTGAAAAAAAGAAAGAACCACCGGCGGTACCGGTGTTCCGTCGAGGGAAGGCAGACACGACCACAAAAGAGAATAATAAAAGGGAATTATTTTCTGCGGTGACAGGATGTGTGACCTGTTGGCTCCACGGAAAACGAAGAACTGGAGAGGGACAGCTGGGAAAGGCGGGAAGGCAGCACGCAGGCGCTGTGGGACGCTCCCAAAAGTTTTCCTATTAGACGCTGGGGAGCGTTCCCGTGCAGGCTCCGTCAGTACCGACGATACCCATATGTGAAGACTACATTCCTGCTTGTTCCTGGAGATCATAGTGACCTTTCATACTTGGACACTATGCTGTTGCTGCTAATTGAGCACTACTATCACTATCTTGGGCTCACCTGTCTGTGGATCAAATTGCAGACGTTCAAATGAATGGAGTGGAATGGGTAAACATAGATCGATTGTTTACGTCAGAATATAGAAAGAATAGGGGACATGCAATGAAGCTACAGGGCAAACTATTTAAGACTACTAAGAGAAAATATTTTTTCATTCAACGTTTAATCAAACTCTGGAATTTGTTACCGGAGGATGTAGTAAAAGCTGTTAGTGTAGCTGGGTTTAAAAAAAGGTTTGGACAAGTTCCTGGAGGAAAGGTCCATAAACCATTATTAAAAAGGACCTGGAATATCACTGCTTGACCCAATACAAGCATTGTGGAACCTGTGTCTTTTAGGGAAACTGCTAAATACTTATGGCCTAAATTGGCCACTGTTTGAAACAGGATGCTGGGCTTGATGGACCTTGGTTTGACTCACTATGGCATCTCTTATGTTCTCTCTCCCCTCAAAATACCCGCTTTCCGCAAGGTTTTACTTGGCGTTAGCATTCCCAGTGTTAAAGGACGCTAACACAACAGGCGTTAAGGGAGCACCCACTGTTAACGCCCACTCTCCAACTACTGTTCCCTTAATACTGCAGGAGCCTTTAACGCTGGGTAATGCAGTTTTTCATAAAGTTAAGGGCACAAGGGTGCCGATAACATGTGCTAATGGCACACTCACTCCCTTAATGCTCTTTAGCAAACTTACTCCTTAGTCTTAAGAGGCAATTTTGAGTAAACTACCTAAATTTAACTTTAATGCATGCACTGCGGCTGATGACTTGTTGGGAAAATGGCAGTTCTCTTGCCAGTGCTTCTTACACTATGGTTACGAGTCACCATAATCATCAGGCTAGCACTGTACCAGCTTTAAAAAGAAATTCTGAGGCTTTATAAATGAGAATTTCTTATTAAAAGATATTAAAAAGCCAAAAATTAAAATCCTTTAGGAGAAGTTGGGCAGCAATCACTGCTCCTTAACACCTTTTTTTACATTGGTAGAACTTCTCAATGGAATACAGGTCCCACACGCTCCAAACCCAGAAATCACTGTACCAGATTCATAAGTTTCCACTTTCTGGATGTATGGTGTAACAAGTTTGGTGGGTTCCCGTTTGATGCGCTCTCCCAGAAGCTCCTCCTCCGACAGCTTTCGTTCCAGTTTCTCATAATAAGCCTGAAAGGGAGAAGACTATTTGCTCATTATGACACTACTGAGCCGAATATTAAAATTTACTTAATTTAACTGGTTTTATATACCGCCTTATAGCATAGTTACTCACCTGTAACAGGTGATCTCCGGGAACAGCAGGAATTTAGTCCTCACATATGGGTATCGTCGGTACCGAAGGAGCCTGCGCAGGAACGCTCCCCAGCGTCCAATTAGAAAGCTTTTGGGAGCATCCCACAGCGCCTGCGTGCTGCCTTCCCGACTTTCCCAACTGCCTCTCTCCAGTTGAGTTTTAAAGCTGAAACAAAGAGAGAGAGAGGGAAAGGGAAAGGGAAAGAGAAAGACAGAGAGATACAACTCCTAGGGGAGGTGGGTGGGCTGTGAGGACTAAATTCTTGCTGTTCCTGGAGATCGCCTGTTACATGCTATCTCCAGGAACAAGCAGGAATGTAGTCATCACATATGGGGACTCCCTAGCTTTAGATGCCAGGGAGAGACCCCAGAAGTTGTGTGTCCCTGAGAAGGGCTTCACCTCCACCCATGGATCTCTGGCATCCTATCAGGGATGGTGGGTAGGAGTTGATTAGGTATGGAACAGGTGTTGGAGAACAGCCTGACCAAACAAGTCATCCCGGCGGGAGTCCTTGTCCAAGCAGTAATGGGCTGTGAAGGTATGAACCGAGGTCCAGGTCGCTGCTCGACAGATGTCGTCAATAGACACAGAGTGCAGATGAGCCATTGAGGCTGCCATGGCTCTCACATTGTGAGCTGTGACATGGCCCTCCAGAGAAAGGTTCTTACTGTGATAGGTGAAGGAAATACACTAAGAAATCCAGTTAGATAGTCTTCTCTTGGAGACTGGAAGTCCCAAATGAGAAGGATCAAAAGCAACAAAGAGTTGAGAGGACTTTCTATGTTGCTGTGTTCTTTGTAAGTAAAAGGCTAAAGCTCTTTTACAGTCCAAGATATGAAGATTCCTTTCTGCATTTGATGCATGAGGCTTGGAAAAAACACAGATAGGTAGACCGCTTGGTTCAGATGAAAAGGAGAGACCACCTTTGGCATAAAGTGTGGATGAGTCCTAAGGACTACCTTGTCATGATGGAACCTTGTATAAGGTGGATTAGCTACTAGCGCTTGGAACTCACTAATGCGACGTGCTGATGTGATTGCAATTAGAAAGAGAACCTTCCAAGAAAGGAATTTCAAGGAGGTAGTAGCTAAAGGTTTGAAGGGTGGCTTCATGAGCTGCCCAAGAACCAGGTTTAAGTCCCACGTCACAGGTGGTGGCCTAATGGGAGGCTTAGTAAGGAGAAGGCCTCTCATAAATCTTGCTATAAGAGGATGAGAGGAAATAGGCTGTCCATTTAGAGGCTTAAAGGAAGCTGTAATAGCACTCAAATGGACCCTTACTGAGTTAGTCTTAAGTCCTGCATTGGATAAATGAAGGAGATATTCCAGCAATGATTCCAGAGGTATCGCAAGGGGGTTAAGACCCTTTTGCAAACACCATATGGTAAACCTTTTCCACTTGAAAGCATAAGAGCGTCTTGTGGAAGGTTTCCTGGAAGCAAAAAGAATATCTTTTACTTGCTGAGGGAGATTAAGATCATGGAGATCTAGGCCTTCAGCAACCAAGCCCTGAGATGCAGAGACTGGGGATTGGGATGCCATAACATTCCGTCCTCCTGAGATAGGAGATCTGGATCACACCCTAACTCCAGGGAGGGAGCTTGAGAGAGATGTAGCAGCAGAGGGTACCACATTGCCGTGGCCAATGTGGAGCTATGAGAATCATATGCCCTCTGTCTCTCTGAAGCTTGAATAGGGTTTTGGGAATTAGGGGAATGGGTGGAAAGGCATACAGGAAGTCTTGACCCCAGTAAAGGAGGAAAGCATCCCTGGCCTGAGCCCCCTGAGCCGGAATTCTGGAACAGAACCGGGGAAGTGTGGCATTCCACAGACTTGCAAAGAGGTCTATGTCCGGGGTTCCCCAAATTTGAAAAATCTCGGTCACCTGGTCTGCATGCAGAGACCACTCGTGTGGAAGCAGAACTCGACTGAGTTTGTCTGCCCAAGAGTTTTGTATGCCTGGAAGATACACTGCCAGGAGATGAATCTGATGCTCTCGCGAGGGCCCATAGTCACAAAGCTTTGTTGCAAAGCGACAGAGCGCCTGTTCCCCCCTGCTTGTTCACATAGAACATGGCTACTTGATTGTCCATATGAATGAGGACTGTCTTGTAGCTGAGCAGGGTATGGAACACTCGAAGAGCAAGGAAGATTGATATGTAGATGAGTCTCCTGTGGAGACCAGGTGCCTTGGGTGGAGAGGTCTTGCAGATGAGCTCCCCAACCCATCAGAGAAGCATCTCTTGTGAGAGTTGCTTGGGGTAAAGGTTGTTGAAAAGGGGACCCCAGCAACAGGTTTTGAGTGGACTTCCACCACTGGAGGGACAAAATAAGGCGGACTTGTGTTTGCTATTTTGTCTGACAGGCATTCTGATGCCTGGGTCCATTGAGTGGATAAAGTCCACTGGGCTGCCCTCATATGGAGGCGAGGATAGGGCACCACATGCACGGTGGATGCAATGTGGCCTATTAGTTGTAACATTTCTCGAGCAGTGAGATGAGACTTGAGAAGCTAACTGCACCATGCGAAGACAACGGGCCTGGGGGAGGTGGGCCCTTGCCTTTCTGGTATCCAGCAAAGCTCCTATGAACTCCAAAGACTCAGTGGGAGTTAGACTGGATTTTGGGATGTTTATTACCAGACCCAAATACTGAAGGATATGCATTGTGCAGGATAGAGAAGTCCTGGCCTCTGACACTGTTGGGGCTCGAATGAGCCAGTCGTCTAAGTAAGGGAAGACAAATATCCCTAGAGTGCGGAGAAATGCTGCTACAACAGCCATGCATTTCGTGAACACCCTTGGTGCTGAGGCCAAGCCAAAAGGAAGCACCCTGTATTGGTAGTGCTTTCCCTGAAAAAGGAACCGAAGGAACTTTGTGAGTTGAATGGATGAGAACATGGGTGTGTTGTTGTTGCTAAGTGCCGTCGAGTCGGAGTCGACGCATGGCGACCTTCTCGATAGCTATCCTAAATTGTGTTTGGTCTTCAGTCAGGCGGCTCATTGTTGACAGAATGGTACCCGTAGCTGCTGTTATTGTATCGATCCATCTCATTGCTGGCCTTCCTCTTTTGCGTTGACCTTCTATCTTGAAAGCATGATGTCTTTCTCTAATGATCTCTCTCTCTGCATGATGTGTCCAAAGTATGAAAGTCGAAGTCTTGTCATCTGAGCTTCTAAAGAAAGCTTAGGTTTGATCTCCTCTAGTACAGACTGGTTTGTTCTTCGGGCAGTCCATGGTATACACAGTATTCGCTGCCAGCACCATAATTCAAAGGCATCAATTTTCTTCCTGTCTATCTTTTTCACTGTCCAGCTTTCACATCCATATGTTATTGAAAATACCATGGCTTGAACAAGTCTAATCTTTGTATGGAGAGACACATCTCTGCTCTTGAGAATCTTATCTAGGTCTTTCATAGCCATTCTGCCAAGAGCAATGCGTCGTCTGATTTCTTGACTGCTTGTTGCTTCTTTATTGATAGTTGATCCAAGTAGGTTAAAGTTATTCACGATTTAAATTTCTTCTCCTTCGACGATGAACCTGTTGATTATGCCAGTTGTCATGATCTTCTTTACATTAAGGTGCAGGCCCATTTTGAGACTATGTTCTTTGATTGTGAGAAGCAAATGTTTCAGATTATCTTCACTTTCCGCCAGTAATGTGGTATCATCGGCATAGCGAAGGTTGTTGATGAGTCTTCCACCAATCTTCACACCTCTGTTGTCTTCATACAACCCTGCTTCTCTGATGATTTGTTCTGCATATAAATTAAACAGGTAGGGGGAAAGTATGCAGCCTTGTCTTACACCTTTGCTTATTTTAAACCATTCTGTTTCTCCTTGTTCCGTTCGAACTGTTGCTTCTTGATCAATGTACAGATTGTGCAAGAGAACAATCAGGTGTTCTGGTATACCCATGCTTCTTAATGTGGCCCAGAGTTTCTCATGGTTTACACAGTCAAAAGCTTTGCTATAGTCGATAAAGCACAAATAGATATCCTTTTGGTATTCTTTAGTCTTTTCAAGGATCCATCTCACATCCGCAATGATGTCTCTCGTTCCTTGCTCTTTTATGAACCCTGCTTGCACTTCAGGTAGTTCTTGTTCCAGGTATGATTGTAGTCTCTTTGGAATAATCTTCAGTAGAATCTTGCTGGCATGTGGGATCAGAGCGATTGTGCGATAATTTCACAGTCAGTTGGATCACCTTTCTTTAGTATTGGTATAAACACAGATCTTTTCCAGTCAGTTGGCCATGATGCTGTCTTCCATATTTCTTGGCAGAGCCTTGTAAGTACGTTAACAGCTGCATCAGATTGCTGTAATACTTCTATGGGAATGCAATCAATGCCTGGTGCTTTGTTCTTTGATAAGGCTTTCACAATGCTGCTTCAACTTCTTCTTTCATCACCAATGGTTCCAGATCATAGGGTACAGGTTGAAACGGCTGTTGGTCCACTTGATCTTTATCATATAAAAACTCTGTATATTCCTTCCATCTTTTCTTGATCTTCTCAGCATCATTCAACATAGAACCTTGAGCATCTTGTAACATTCCAATTCGAGGCTGGAACTTTAACTCTCATAGCTTTAGGAAAGCTGATCTTGTTCTTCCTCTAATAGTTTCTGCTTCTATTTCCTTGCATGCGTCATTGTAGTACTTTTCCTTGTCCTGTCTTGCTGCACGTTGGAAATCTCTGTTGAGTTCTGTGATTGTCTTTCTTTCTCCTCTGGCTTTAGCTTCTCTGCGTTTCTGGGCAATTTTCAGAGTTTCTTCCGTCATCCATTTTGGCCGTTTTTTCTTTTTTACCTTTTGTAGAGACTTCTCGCTTTCCTCCAACACAACCTTCTTGATGTCATTCCATAACTCTTCTAGAACTCTATCATTTGTATCTAAAGCAGCAAATCGATTTTGCAGGCAGTCTTTAAATTCCAGTGGTATATTCTCAAGGTCATATTTTGCTGCACTCATGAGTGGTTTGCTCTTTTTCAGCTTTAGCTTGCATACTAGTAGTTGATGATCTGTACCACAGTCAGCTCCAGGTTTTGTCTTTGTTGATGTTATAGAGCTTTTCCATCGTTGACTTCCACAGATGTAGTCAATTTGATTTTTATACAATCCATTGGGTGAAGTCCAGGTGTAGAGTCGCCGCTTGTGTTGCTTTAAGAAGGTGTTCGAGATGAATAGATCGTTGGTCTTGCAGAATTCTATCAGTCTTTCTCCAGCTTCATTTCTGTTGCCAAGTCCATATTTTCCAACTACTTTGTCTTCTTCTTTGTTGCCAACCTTTGCATTCCAATCACCCATGACTATCAGGATATCCTGTTTGCATGTTCTGTCAATTTCAGCTTGTACTTGTTCATAGAACTCTTCAATTTCATTCTCTTCTGCAGCTGTTGTTGGGGCATATACTTTAATTATAATTGTGTTGATAGGCATTTCTCGTAGACGAATAGAGATTAAGCGTTCGCTGATTGCATTGTATTTCATTACAGTTCTTGCAAGTTTCTTCTTTATTATAAATGCAAAACCATTTCTTCTTTGTCTTTCATTTCCTGCATAGTAGACCATGTGATCATCTGATGCAAAGTGCCCGATGCCAGTCCATTTCAGTTCGCTGACACCCAACAGATCAAGTTGTACACGTTCCATTTCATTCTTGACCACCTCCAACTTCCCTTGGTTCATGCTTCGTACGTTCCATGTTCCAATGTGTAAGACATCTTTACAACTTCTGACTCATTTCATGCGCAGCTACATCAGCAGTCAGACGTCCCGAGGGCTTTGATCCAACCACATCATAAATGCTGGCTTTACTCTGAAAAGTCTTCAGCTCTTCACATTGGTGTACGCATCCTTGAGATCTAGAGAACAAAGCCTATCCTGACTCTGAAGATATGGCAGCAGAGTTCCGAGAGAAATCGTCTTGAATTTCTCTTTGACAAGGAATTTGTTCAATTCTCTGAGGTCCAAGATAGGTCTCTATCCCCCTGTTTTCTTTGGGATAAGGAAATAGGGGGAGTAAAACCCCGTACCCTGATGAGGAATGGGTACTTCTTCTATCGCCCCTTGGGCAAGAAGGATAGTGACCTCCTGACCTAACAGGTTGATGAGAGGTGTCCGAGAATTGAGCTGCCTTATTATTGTGGGAGGGGGCATGCTTGAAAAATGAAGCCTGTACCCCTCCTTTATGATGGAATTGTCCAATGCTCTGCTGTTATCTGCCCCCATCTGGGGGCAAAGTGACATAACCTTCCTGGAATGGTGGAAGGCTCTGGTCCCACGAGAGCCTGAAAGGCTAAGTTCTCTAGCTGAAAGTCAAAGGCCTTTTGGAGGCTGAGACTGCTGAGACGGTTGAGGCTTAGCAATCTTTGCTTTCTTCTGCTTGGGTGGTTGCTGACCTTTCCTGACAAGCTGACCTGCAGAACGTCCCTGCTGAGCATAAGCCGGATAATATCTTTTCTTCTTAGAAAAGAATGGTTTCTTGAATGATTTCTTTCTAGCAGGATCAGCTGTGGACTTGGATAATCTATCCAAGGTAGAGTTGTCAGCATCCAACTCATTGGCCTTTTCCTGCCAATCTCTACCAAACAGGTTCTCACCAGTACAAGGGATATTTCCCAATTTGTCTTGTACCCCGAGCTCCAGATCAGATGCCTGGAGCCAAGCAATTCTACGTGCGCCTATGGCAATGGCAGAGGTTCTGATTATGCACTCAAAGCAGTCAAAGGCTGCACGGTTGACAAATTTAGAAACATCTTGGGCATGTTTGACCAATGTAAGAAAATCCTGTCTTCTATCCTCAGGAAGAATAGGACTCAAGGCCTCTAAATCATCTGTGATCTCCTTCAGGAACATTCCCATGTAGAGACTATAGGAACTGATCCTGGCAGAAAGCATGGAAAGCTTGGAAGACACGTCATCCAAAAGCATCCAGGGCTATGCACTCACGTCCTGGAGGATTAGAGGCATGCCTCTTTGCACTCTTGATCCTTCTCATAGCTGAATCCACTACAATAAAGTGGTGAGGAAGCTGAGTTTTCTGGAAACCAGGACAAGGAGGGACTCGATACAGAGTATCCAGTCTGCGAGAATGAGGAGGGGTGGTAGGAGGTGTCTCCCACATCCTTAACATGAGATCATGCAAAATCTCATGAATGGGCAAGATGGGCCTCCTTAGTTTTGGGATATTGTAAAATTTCCAACTCCTTAGCTCTTGGCTCTGTTTCAGGGGCCACAGTAATGGACAGACCCCGAGCCACCTCCCTGATAAAATCCTGGAAGGAAATATCCTCTGGAGGAGACATCCTTCGCTTAGGGGAGGAGGGCTCCTCTGGGAGAAGCATTCCTGCATCGACAGAACTGTCAGAATCCTCAGATTCTTCTGAGGACTCGAAGTACCGTCTGTCCGGATGCTCTTGAAGAGCCCGATACCCGTACCGACCGAAGTCGGTACCGGGAGTAATTGGTACTGGGGTATCGGTACCCGAGGGCATCGAATGACTGGGTACCGGCAAAGCAGACACCGATGCTATCGGTACTGGTACCGATGCCAGGCCGGTACCAGCCAGATTGTCTGTCGCAGTTCCAAGGGCGTTGATGCCGCAAGGAGAGCCGCCAGACTGCACTCAATAGCCAGGACTCTCTGGTCTATCGACGCTGCCAATGCCTGGATGTCGGTACCGGAGAAGACCGCCGGTACCCCAGAGCATGGCACCAGTAGTTCTGCCAAGGTCGAGGCCTCAAGAACATCCTGGAGCCCCGATAATGCTTTGGAAGCTGAAGCCTCCCGTCAGGGCAATTTTGCCGGTGCAGAATCCTCAAGGGCAACGCCAGAGGCATCTTGATGCTTAGAAGGAGATCTACCCTTTGAGGACCGGCTGGACTTATGTTTAGTTACCTGAGATCCACGGGAGGAAGAGGAAGCCCTGGAAGACATTGATGCCACCGAAGCTGCATCAGAGGGAAACAGGGTACTGAGCTTAGCAGCTCGGTTCTGCCGACCTCTTTTAGACATCATGGCGCAGGACATACAATCCGTGATGGAGTGGTCAGGATCTAAACATCTTAGACACCATTCATGGGTGTCGGTGACGGAAATGGTACCGCCACACTTGGTGCACCTTTTGAAACCTGAGTCAGGTTTCTCCATTGTAGGAAACATTTTTGGGCCTAGGGCCCAAAAAGGCGCATGCACCTGGGAAAAATAGGAAAAAGTCCTAGTATATATATATTTTTAAAGACAGAAAATAAGAAGAAAAAACCGGCGGTACCGGTAAAGCGTCGAGGAAGGCAGACGCGACCACAAAAAAGAAATAAAGAATTCTTCTGCGGTGACAGGAACGACGACCTGCTGGCTCCGCAGAAAACGAAGAACTGGAGAGAGGCAGTTGGGAAAGGCGGGAAGGCAGCACAAAGGCACTGTGGGATGCTCCCAAAAGCTTTCTAATTGGATGCTGGGGAGCATTCCCGCGCAGGCTCCGTCGGTACCGACGATACCCATATGTGATGACTACATTCTTGCTTGTTCCTGGAGATCAAGATGTCAAAGTGATTTACACAGAACATTTATAACTAAACAGGGTGGTATAACTTGAATAATTGGATTAGGCTAGGTTAGCATATATAGAACAGAAAACATAGCTACTCACCTGTAACAAGCGTTCTCTGGGGACATCAGGAATCAGTCCTCACATAGGTGACATCGATGCGGATGGAGACTGCACCGTGACCTCTCCCCAGCTTTCAAAGAAAGCCTTTGGGAGATGTACCACGCATGCATGGTCCCCTTCCTACCCAAGGATGCCATCTTGCCTCAGTATAACATAGCTCAAGATGGCAAAAAAGCATAGTTACTCATCTGTAACCGATGATCTCCAGGAATAGCAGGAATTTAGTCTTCACATATGGGTGATGTCAGTACCAAAGGAGTCCACACAGAAATGCCCCCAGCACTCCATTATGCCTGTGTGACTGCCTTCCTGCTCTCCCAAATCCTTCTCTTTAGTTGAGTTTGTAGCAGAGGAAAGAGTAAAAATAACCCTATAACGCCAGGGAAGAAGGGAGAGTTGTGAAGATTAAATTCCTGCTGTTCCTGGAGATCATCTGTTACAGGTGAGTAACTATGCTATCCTCCAGGAATAAGCAGGAATTTAGTCTTCACATATGGGGCTCCCTAGCTCCCAGATCTGAGGCAGCAAAGGAACCAGGCTAAAAAGAAGTATTCGGACAGGGTTCATGGACATATGGACAACCCTGCCATGGTTATTTGGTAACAAGAGTTAGATGTTGGAGGAGCACCTGGCTGAGATCAGGGCAATGAGGAATAAGACCTTCCATGACATGTACCATAGGTGAGTGGTAGCCAATAGTTCAAACGATGGTTTGAGAAGCTGTGCCAAGACAACGTTAAGAGCCAAAGCCATCAAAGGAGATCTGAGGAGTGGCTTGGAGAGGAGGAGACCTCTCAAAGCATGCCACTAGTGGATACAAGAAGATGGGCTGACCAACTGGCTTGTGAAAAGCTGCGATGGTACTAAAGTGGACTTGCATAGAATTGGTTTTGAGTCCTGAGGAGGACAGATGAAGCAGATAATGAAGAAGCAAGGCTATTAGTTATTGCAAAGGGACTGAGATTCCCGTCCGAGCAGCATGATTTATTTTATTTATTTATTTGTTTGTTTTTATATAACGCGCTATTACAGATCAGTGCAGTTTACATGAAACATATGAACGTGTTTTACAAATAACATTCGAGCATGGTTTACATATAACATAATAACTAGGTTACATCGAACAGGTTACATATGACAAATTTGCAACAAGTTGGTATAACTAGGAACATATTTACATTACTGGAGCATATTTACATTAACACAGGATTAAGTTGCATCATTAAGAATTTATTTGTATGAGATTGGCATTAACGTGAACAGTTGAAAGTGACCATTAAAATGCAATTAAAGCAGCTTGGTTTTATCAGGGGTTAAAGCATTTGTAATAAGCCATCGGCTGTTTGTGCGGCTGATCTAGGGTGGATGGTTATAAGTTAGTTGGAAGAGGCAAGTCTTCAATGCCTTCCTAAAGGATGTAAGATCCGGGATGGCACGTATCATTGGGGGTAGAGCATTCTATTGGGTTGGCGCAAATAGAGAAAAAGTGCGGTTCGTAGTTGATTGGGTACAGGTTCTTACTGTTGAAGGGGTCATGAGAGAGTTTACCATGCATGTTCTCCTGGTCCTTGTCTCCGGCGTTCATTGTATAAGTTCTGAGAGCGAGGTTGCCGACATTCTATGCAGGGCCTTAAAAGTGCTTAAAAGCAGTGCTTTGTAGGCAAGGCGACTTGCTATGGGGAACCAATGAAGCTGAATCAGAAAAGGAGTGATGTGGTCGTATCTGGATGCAGACAGGATTGTGCGGGCAGCTGTGTTCATGGCGAGTTGTAGTGGCTGGAGAGAGTGCTTCGACATACCATGAAAGATGATGTTGGAATAGTCCAGATGAGGGAGGATGAAAGCTTGAGCAACTGAGCGGAAGTCTGAGGACTCGAGGAGAGGACGTAAGTGCCAGAGGGTTCTCAGTTTATGGTAGACTGTTTTGGAGATATTTTGAATATGGGTCTCCCAGCACAGGCATTAGTCGATTGTTATTCCCAGATAGCATGTTCTCCAAGATATACAATTACTCGAGACTAAATCTAGATACAGATATGATAACCTTTCACGTGATGAAAGAGCTGCACTATATTCTCTTAGACAACGTTCAGATATAATTATTAAAACGGCTGATAAAGGCGGAGGCATTGTCATTTTAGATCATCCTATTATGTATAAGAGCTTTTGGGCCAACTCAATGATAATAAATTCTACTGAGTTTTGTCTTGTGATCCCACACCCACCAAACACGAAATAGACTCTCCTTTTAATAGGACTGAATGCAGGTTTTTTGACTAATCATGAATTTTCATATCTACAGGTATCTCGCCCTGTTATTTCTACCATTTATACGATTCCAAAAATTCACAAATCATTGATGTCACTACCTGGCAGACCCATTGTTTCCGGCATAGGTTCTATTCTTGAACCTTTATCTCAATTAATTGACTATTTTCTTCGTCCCTTCATTCCATGCATTCCATCTTTCATCAGAGACTCAGCTGAAGTTATCACTTTTCTTGACAGTTTTACAGAAGACCTCTCTGATATTATTTTGGTTACGTTTGATAAAGAATCCCTCTATACAAACATTCCTCAGGAGCACGCCCTTACTGTTATGACTAAATATTTGAATTTACGTTCAATGCCCAATCGTATACCTACCCAATTTTTAGTGGAATTGGCTCGTATTGCCTTGACTCAAAATTACTTCATTTTTGATGGCATCTTTTACCAGCAAATCAAGGGTACAGCCATGGGTGCCACCATGGCACCCGATATAGCTAATTTATATGTGGCAGAATTTGAAGAAATCCATTTAAAAGTACTCCCTTACCTATCCTGTTTTGTCCTGGAAGAGATATATTGACAATATTTTTGTATTATGGAAAGGAACTAGCAGCGAGTTGACATTTTTACAACTGGCTCAACATCTTGGATGTCAACCTTAAGTTCACAATACAATCAAGTCCCACTGAGATATCCTTTCTTGATATTCTCATTAAAAAAAACCCATCTGGGTTCAGTACTACTATTTATCGTAAGCCTGACTGTAATAAGCTTCTTACATCTGACAGCTTTCATAGTAGCCATCTTAAGAGGAATCTACCTGTGTCACAGTTTTTAAGACTTCATAGGCTATGTACTGATATGACAGAGTTCAAGAGCAAATCCCATGACATGGCCAAACGTTTTTCTGTGAGAGGCTACCCGACTGAATGCATCCAGAAAGGACATAACCGTGCTTGCTCCTCCTCTAGAAACAGTTTGCTTTTACCTCAAGTAAAAGGATCTGATGATAAATTTGTTGGCATCCTCCGTTTTTCTTATCTTCACAAATCCAGAAAGTTCTAAAGAATCATTGGCACATTCGGCAGACACGTCCTTGTTTCTCTAACAAACGGTTGATTATCGCCTACAACAGGGAACGCAATTTAGCAGATACATTGGTCTCATCATATATGACACCATTGCCTACTATCATATCACAAAAGAAAGGACATTATAGATGTGAGAATTGCTCAGTCTGTAAACACGCTATGGTCCTAAAAGATACCTTCATACATCCGTGCACTAAACAATAATAGAAACTCAACCACCGCACTGATTGTCGTTCTACACATGTAATATACATAATCATCTGCCCTTGTTCCTTGCTTTATGCTGGCAAAACCCTTGTTGTTAAGTGCCGTTGAATCGGAGTCGACTCATGGCGACCCTCTGGATAGCTATCCTAAATTTTGTTCGGTCTTCAGTCAGGCGGCTCATTGTTGACAGACTGGTACCCGTAGCTGCTGTTATTGTATCGATCCATCTCATTGCTGGCCTTCCTCTTTTATTTATTTTATTTAGTGTACACTTGTATCCCACTACTTCCAGCGATCAGCAGCGGTTTGCTATACATAACAGTGCGGCTGTACAGGCCAGGAATTAAAACATACATCATGATTTAGTGGAAAAGTACAGGTCATATCACTCGAATTATATGATTCACACTTGATTGCAGGCTAGTGATTTCACATGTATATACATATTTACATGTCGCTGGGTCTATTATTGGCTAGAATGCAGAGTTCTTTCTTTGTGCCTGTTGTGACCCAGTGCGAGTACATGGTGATTAGGCAGGATTGAAATGCGTCTGGAAAAGATGAGTCCTAAGTTTTTTTCTGAAGTCCAACAAGTCACTGTTTGCTCTCAGTTCGCATGGTAGTTGGTTCCATAGCAGAGGTGCTATAAATGAAAATGCTCGGTTGCTGGTATTTGTATTGACAGATCTCAGGCTCCCCGGGACCAGGAGGGTATTGAGGTTTGGAGATCTTCTGCTTCTGTTATTTGGCTGTAAGGTGATAAGGGTGTTGAGGTAAGAGGGTGCTATATTATGAATGAGCTTGAATGTGGTGATGATGATTTTATATTGTATGCATGCAGTGATTGGGAGCTAATGTAGGTCTATTAGTATTGGTGTGATATGATCCTTCAGGCCGATCCCCATGATGATTCTATATATACATGTATAAATTGTATATTTTGGGCCCCTCCCACGCTATTGCAATCAAATATATACCCAGATCTGTGTGCCCCAATCAAATGTATATTGTATCCAACTGATTCTCCTGTGTTATGTAAATCTGTGTGCCCCAATCAAATATTTATTTATTTATTTATTTATTTATTTATTTAACATTTCTTCTATACCGCGCTATTACAATCAGCACGGTGTACATCGAACAAAACATACTACAATGCATACAAGCAACATTGAGTTTTACATAGAACAGGGAAAAAACATAGGATAACCGGGGTAACTATTTACAGGGTAACTATTTACAGGTTAAATTAGTATTGTCACCAATATTCTAAGCCAATTTGGTATCATCTTCATTTCGTGAGGGAGGGACAGGCGTAAAAGTGGTGGGTGGGCAGTAGTATAGTCTAACCATTTTCTGGTTGTAATAAGGTGCTATGGTAGCTGAGACATGAGGGAAGTTTACCCGATGTGTGGGTGTCAGGGTAGTATATTGTGAATAGGTGGTGTTTCAGAGCTTTACGGAATAGGATTAAGCTTTTGATGCCACGGATTTCATGTGGAAGGGCATTCCAATTTAGGGGAGCGAATATAGAGAAAGCCCTGTTGGAAGTGGTCTTAGTACATGACGTCATCATCTTGGGGACTATTAAGGTGTTCATTGAAGTGGATCTCCTGTCTCTGTTTTCCAGGGTGCTGTGGATTAGTTTGCTAATCGGTGTAGGTGGGTAGTTATTCAGGGCTTTGAAAGTAAGGACTAGTGACTTATATTGGAGTCTGGCGTGTAACGGCAGCCAATGCAGATTTTTCATGATTGGTGTTATGTGGTCAGTTCTTGATGATCCAGAGAGAACTCTTGCGGCGGCATTCATAGCCAGGCGGAGCGGATTTAAAGTTGATTGAGGCAGGCCGTGCAGGATGATGTTCGCAAAGTCCAGGTGTGGGAGGACTAATGCCTGAAAGGTTGTCCGGTAGTCACTGGATTCCAGTAGGGGGCGGAGGTGACGTAACGTTTTGATCTTGTGATATATAGACTTTGTAACGTTCTTCACATGTGTGGTCATATCTAGGTGCTGGTCCAATGTGATGCCAAGATATCTGATTGTAGGTTTGGACTTCAATTCTACATTGTTGACAAGTAGCGATGGGGGGGGGTGTGAATTTACGGTTCTTCGTAACAAAAAGGACATCAGTTTTACTATGATTGATCCGAAGGTTTTGTGTCAGCAGCCAATCAGCTACCGCTCCGAAACAATTGATTATTGGTATTGGTATAATTGATATTGTATCCAATTGATTCTCCTGTGTTATGTAAATCATTGCCTAATCGAAATGTAAATCTAAAAAATCTCACTGTATTGTACGATACATTATGATTCTGTAAAGTAAACTGCTGCTGATCGTAGGAAGCAGAGGTATACAAGTGCTTACTAAATAAATAAATAAATAAATTCTAGCTGCCACATTTTGCGCCATTTGCAGGATATTGAGGTTTTTTTTAGGCAGACCCTGCAGTATGGCGTTGCGTTGACCTATCTTGCCAAGCATGTCGTCTTTCTCTAATGCACTCTCTCTTCGCATGATGTGTCCAAAGTATGAAAGTCGAAGTCTTGTCATCTGAGCTTCTAAAGAAAGCTTAGGTTTGATCTCCTCTAGTACCGACTGGTTTGTTCTTCGGGCAGTCCATGGTATACACAGTATTCGCCGCCAGCACCATAATTCAAAGGCATCAATTTTCTTCTTGTCTGTCTTTTTCACTGTCCAGCTTTCACATCCATATGATGTTATTGAAAATACCATGGTTTGAACAAGTCGAATCTTTGTATGGAGAGAGACATCTCTGCTCTTGAGAATCTTATCTAGGTCTTTCATAGCCATTCTGCCAAGAGCAATGCGTCGTTTGATTTCTTGACTGCTTATTGCTTCTTTATTGATAGTTGATCCAAGTAGGTTAAAGTTGTTCACAATTTCAATTTCTTCTCCTTCAACGATGAACCTGTTGATTATGCCAGTTGTCATGATCTTTGTCTTCTTTACATTAAGATGCAGGCCCATTTTGAGACTATGTTCTTTGATTGTGAGAAGCAAATGTTTCAGATCATCTTCACTTTCAGCCAGTAATGTGGTATCATCAGCATAACGAAGGCTGTTGATGAGTCTTCCACCAATCTTCACACCTCTGTTGTCTTCATACAATCCTGCTTCTCTGATGATTTGTTCTGCATATAAATTAAACAGGTAGGGGGAAGTATGCAGCCTTGTCTTACACCTTTGCTTATTTTAAACCATTCTGTTTCTCCTTGTTCCGTTTGAACTGTTGCTTCTTGATCAATGTACAGATTGCGCAAGAGAACGATCAGGTGTTCTGGTATACCCATGCTTCTTAATGTGGCCCAGAGTTTCTCATGGTTTACACAGTCAAAAGCCTTGCTGTAGTCGATAAAGCACAAATAGATATCCTTTTGGTATTCTTTAGTCTTTTCAAGGATCCATCTCACATCTGCAATGTAGTCTCTCATTCCTCGCCCTTTCCTGAACCCTGCTTGCACTTCAGGTAGTTCTTGTTCCAGGTATGGTTGTAGTCTCTTTTGAATAATCTTCAGTAGAATCTTGCTGGCATGTGGGATCAGAGCGATTGTGCAATAATTTCCACAGTCAGTTGGATCAAAATCCGTGTTCAAGAACACAAGAGCTGTATCCGGAGGAAAGGAATGTTATCACTGCTCCACTTGTGGAACATTGGCATTAATTACAGCACACTACAGAAGATTTGAGTTTTTTTGTGATTAAGAGAGTCACCCCCTCCCCTCGGGGTGGTGATGTTGACCGCGTTCTGCTTCAAGAAGAACGTCGTCTGATTTTTCAGTTTAATAGTGTATCCCGGGGGTTTAAACAAATAGATTACAATGTCTTTCTTTGAAAAGTATGGTTTTGCTGTTTTTCTGTTTTTATTTATCTGCTTTTATATTTCTATTTATGCACATTCATCTGGTTTCCAATGACTCTGGTAATTATTTTAAAATAAAAACACACACATTTTTAACATTTTTGGAACCATATTATCCATTTTTTACAATTTTTACTACCCCTGTGTTAAAGTATATTCACACATTTTATAAGGATGAGGATTCTAATTGCCCTTTTATCTACACGTTCTTCTATCTCCAATTCCCCTTTCATTCACACGGTCCTCTATTCTAAATGCAACATTAGCTCCTGTCAATCAGTATGACGTTTTTAGTAGGAGGTACCATTGATGTGGTTTAATAACGTCCTCTTTGCACCTGTGCGGCGTTTTCCCGCTTCTGACACCACTGACAGGTAAATCCCTTACCAGCACCTTACCAGCACCATCTCCAGAGACCCCAACTTTACTCCTCCACCCCACGTCAGTGTTAATGAAGCGGACTTACTAACCAAAGAAACAATAAGATACCTCGGAGTTACGTTGGACCAACGCCTGGATATGAAACACCACATAAACAACATTGTCAAAGCTGTATACTTCAAAATCCGCACTATCAGGCATCTGCGCTCCCTACTGGACCCTGATGACTTCCGGACCATATACCAAGCGCTAATACTGCCACACTTCGACTTTGCAAACGCCATCTTTCAAGGGCTCCCCCACTCCACGCTGGCCCCTTTACAGCTGGCCATGAATGCTGCAGCAAGGGTCCTACACGGAGCCGCCAAAAGTGACCACGTGACCCCCATTCTCAAACAACTTCACTGGTTACCTATCCATGGAAGAATCATCTTTAAAACCCTTCTCCTAGCGTTCAAAACAATCAAAGGTATTTCATCCCCTTCACTCACAGATCTTATTCACATGGTGCCCCCCAACAGATCCAGAAGAGCAATAGCCATAAACCTACTAGTAAAACCAAAGGAATCATCAAAGTGCAACATATCAACCACAAACAGGGCGTTCCGCTACTATGTACCTAAATGCTGGAATGCCCTACCCCCTGACATTAGGGCGATTGCCGACCTATCACAGTTCAGAAAGGCACTCAAATACCATTTATTCCTCCAATGCTACCCAAACTCCAATGACACCCCTCTGAAGAGATGACCCACTCTAAGAAACAACCCTCACGTTCATTATGTTATTTCACCCACTCATTGCCATGTAAATATCTCATGCATATAATCAACCCTGTTATCCAAGCTACTCTTTACTATGTAAAAATCTCATGTATATAGTTACCCCTGTTATCCAAGTTTGGACCCCTGTTCGATGTAAAACCAAACAGCATGTTGTTATGGTTGTTGTGTTATAATGTAAACCGCGCTGATGCCAAATAGCGCGGTATATAAGAATTTGTAATAAATAAATAAATAAATAAATAAATAAATAAATAAATAAAATGAGTTTTCATTATTTGGTTTTAATTTGTTGTTTTCATATTGCCGCATTATTTGCATCTTTCTCTGCTATGTTTTCTCTCTTTAAACGCGTTTAAGGTTGTAACAATCCATTTTCTTTTTATCCTTTGTGGAATAAAGAGCATTTTTCCGTCATCCAGCATTCTCTAGTGCATGTATTTATGACTATGTATGCTTACATTTTTGCGTTTCAGTTTTAACGTTCCATTTGGAATTGCACACAATTGATTATACATGGCTAGTTGAATACGCTTGATCCTTTGGTTATTTGTGTCCGTTTTTATGCGATCTATCGTCTGCCACGCTTTTGAGTAGTTTTCCCAGCGACTTCAAGCTTTGTTTTACAACATATTTTACACTTAGTGTTTCTCATACTTCATTTTACAACATATCTGATCGCTCTGTTTATCTTTGTATGCTATCACTTGACAGACCTGGTTTCGGTCATCTAACGTTTTTCAGCGCATGCATTTGTGGCCATATATGCTTAGGTTCTTTGTTTAACGTTTCATTTGGAAATACACACGATATTTTGTATGGCAAGTTGAATACGCTCGATGTTTTGGTCATTTATGCCTGCTTTTGTGTGTCCAATGATCTGCTACTTTCAGAGTTGTCTCCCCAGTAACTATCATACGTTGTTTTACAACGCATTTGGACTTTTAGTGACTCCCGTATTTTACAACGCATTTGGACACATCCTACTGCTGTGCTTACCATTGCATGTCAACATTTGATAGACTTTTAGCATTATCCAGTTTTTTAGACCAAGTATTCCTCTGCAGTGATTTAAAAGATATGGCGGTTTGTACATAAGCACTCTAGCTATACACTTTCTATAATCTTTTAAATTCTGCTTTTCACTCATGTTTTTTAGAACCATAATCTAGCCCTTACATTTTCTATAAGCTTTCTACCAGTTTTTTAGAATAGTTCCCTTCAGGAACCTCTATACAAAGTGTAACATTTTAATTTATTAATTCATTCTCCATTATAGCCATTTCACAGTTTGATATGTTTTTTGTATTTGGTTTTTAATTCTTTCATTTGTTTTTAATCATTTCATCATTTTCATATGTATTTTTGTTATCTATTCGTTTCGTATATTAACAGATAGCAATTTGTATAGTACTTGCTGCTACTCCTTGTGCAATAATATATGATTTTATATTAACACTGCTTTATGTATGGTTGAGTTTTCTGTCATGGCAGATGTTAACAATTTTCAGGCAGGCGCTATATATTGCATTTATGGTTTATAAATGACATTGTGGTGGATATAATCCTTTTCTTCCCCCTATATTCTACTCTATTTTTTATTTCTCTCTTATTGACAATATGTCTAATTTTATTTATCTGTTTATCCATCATAGACTGGGAAGAGTGGCTTGTTCCACCTCTTAGCGGTTTCTTTCTGTTCCTTTTGGTAATGTATTTCACTTTCTACATGTTTCCTTTATTGATTATTTTTTTTTATATATTCTCTTTTTTCTATATTCTAATTTTATGTTTATGTGTCTGTTTTTAGATCCCTGATGAAGGCCTAGGGCCGAAACCTGTAAAGTTGGGTCTACAATAAAGTTGCTCTGTTTTATCCTAAGTGTTCTGGCCATGGTAATTGCCCTCCACTCCTCTTTGTACGACTTGCTATGGGGAGCCAATGAAGCTGAATCAGAAGAGGAGTGATGTGGTCGTATCTGGAAGCAGACAGGATTGTGCGGGCAGCTGTGTTCATGGCGAGCTGTAGTGGCTGGAGAGTGTGCTTCGACATACCATGAAAGATGATGTTGGAATAGTCCAGATGAGGGAGGATGAGAGCTTGAGCAACCGAGCGGGAGTCTGAGGACTCGAGGAGAGGACGTAAGTGCCGCAGGGTTCTCAGTTTATGGTAGACTGTTTTGGAGATATTTTGAATGTGGGTCTCCCAGCCCAGGGGTTGGTTGATTGTTATTCCCAGATAGCGGACTTCTTGTTTGGTTATAAGGTCAAAGTCTTTCACTTTGAGGGAAGGTGGCGGGGAAAATGTGAAGTCTTTGGATATGAATAAGACCTCAGTCTTATTGGTGTTGACCATGGGGTTGTGTGTCATGAGCCAATCTGAGACTGTGCTGAAGCATTCAACTATGGACGAGTAGTCCGGCTTGTCATTGAGGAATGGAGTGCACAGTAACACATCATCGGCATAGATGTGGTATAGTATGTTGAATGATAGAACAGATTAGCTGCATGTAGATGTTAAAGAGTAGGGATGAGAGGGAAGATCCTTGTGTTTGTTGGAAAGGCCTGGATGCATGGTTATCTATGCGGACTTGCTGTCGGTCGGATAGGTAGGATTTGAACCAGTCTAAGGCTAGGCTTCTTATGCCTTTTTGATACAGCTGGGTGAGCAAGAGATTGTGGTTGACAGTATCGACACTGAGGCGATATCCATAAATATGAGGATGAAGCCATGTTTTTTTTCTTATCTAGGCCTGTATGGAGTCTGTCAAGGAGAGTCGTGAGAAGGGTTTCAACACCATGCTGTTGCCGAAATCCGTGCTGTTGCTGGTCTAGAGGTGCGTAGGAGTCGATGTGGTCCTGGGTCTGTTGGTAGACAATCTTTTCTATGATTTTGGTTAGGAAGGGAAAGCTTGAGATAGGTCTGTAGGATTTGATATCTGATGGGTCAAGTTTGTTATTCTTGATCAGAGGTCTGATAGAGGCAGTTTTCAAAGGGGGAGGAAGGATGCCTTCAGATAGTGATATGTTGGCAATTCTAGCTATGATTGGGCTGAGGTAGGTTTGTGCTTGTTTGATCCAGAATGGTGGACAAGGGTCCATTGGGGAGGTTGTGGTGTTGATCCCACTGATGATTCTTTCTATTTGATGAGGGTATGGATAGAAGGATTCCAGAGTTGGTGGGGGAATGCCGGTGGAATTGTATGGGTGCTTGGGTAGTTCATGATTAGCTGGTTTGGTTGTTGGTGAAGTGGTTTTACTTTGAAAGTAGGTGGCAAAGTCATCTGCGCTTGGAGTGTTTATTGGTTGTTTTGTAGATGGATCTTTTGTGAGTGATTTGACTAGGTTGAAGAGTTTGCGAGGTTTATTAAGAGAGCGCATGAGGGTGTTGATGTGATGTTCCTTTCTCTTGTTGTTGATCATTCTTCGATGATATTGTAGTTTGTTCAGGTAGACATCTTTGTCACTAATCAGTTTGGAGCGTCGCCAGCGGCGTTCAAGCTTCCCGAGTTGCACTAGTGATTCAGCAGGTCAGCGGTGAACCCTTACTGCTGTGTGGTTTTTGTGGGCAGGATTTGTGGATGGTGGGAGTGCAGCTCCAGAAAGGTGGTTGTTCCAGTTGTCTAGTAGATTATCCAGGTCATTAGTGTTGGGGTTGAGGTGATGTAACATGTTGCTGAGGAAGGTTTCTTTGTCGAAAAGCCTGAGTCGGCAGTGAACAAGAGCACTTGGTGCAGTAGATTGCTGTTTTTTACTATTCGTGTGGAATGTCAAAGAGGATGGCCTTGTGTTCGGACCATGGCACTGGGTGTACCTGTGGAGAGTACTGATTGCATAAGGTGTTGTGAGGTCGCAGAGCAAAAATGAGATCCAAGGGGTTGCCTCCACTGTGGGTAGAACTGTGAACGATTTGGTGGTAGCTAATTGTGGTCATTGCGTCCAGGAATGCTGTGGAGTGTCTGACAGGGAGAGAGGGAAGATTAAACTCACCAAGGATCCAGAACTGTTTCTGCTGGATATTGATGTTGCATGCTTGATCAAGGATTGTGGCCAACTTGTCGTTACTTGAAGAAATACTTGATGCAAATCTGCCCCACTTGGAGTATGCTCGTCTGGTAGAGGATTTCCTGGAAGCTAGGAGAATATCTTTCATTGCTTGAAGAAAGTCGAGATGCCACAGCATCATCCCTTCAGCAGCCATACTGTCAGGTGGAGAACATAAGAACATAAGAGATGCCATACTGGGTCAGACCAAGGTCCATCAAGCCCAGTATCCCAACAGTGGCCAATCTAGGTCATAAGTACCTAGCAGTCTCCCCAAAAGACCCAGGTTCCTCAATGCTTGTATTGGGTCAAGCAGTGATATCCTGGATCCCTTTTAATAATGGTTTATGGACCTTTCCTCCAAGAACTTGTCCAAACCTTTTTTAAACCCAGATACATTAACAGCTTTTACTACATCCTCCGGTAAATTCCAGAGTTTGATTACACGTTGAGTGAAAAAATATTTTCTCTTATTAGTCTTAAATAGGCTACCCTGTAGCTTCATTGCATGTCCTCTAGTCTTTTTATATTCTGATGACGTAAACAATCGATCAGATTGGGATGCAGGACTGTTCCATTGTTCTTGGACAGAAGGCCGGGTTGGCAACCCAAGTGCATTGGTTGAGTCTGTGCTAGTGGAAGGACTAGGGGAAACCATGACTGATGAGGCCAAGAAGGGGCTATGTGAATCATCTTGCCTCTGTTTGTAGTTTGAAGAGGATCTTTGGGATCAAGGGTGTGGGAGGGAATGCATACAGCAGACCTGACCACAATGAAGGTGGAAGGCATCCGGTGCCTGGCTGAGTTTGGAGGGTACCTGGGAACAAGAGCAAGAGCTGTCTGTTGTGGGGGGTAGCAAAGAAATCAATGGATGGGGTTCCCCATCTCCAGAAGATCAGTGTCACATCATGCAGATCAAGGGTCCACTCGTGTGGGTGGAGGATCAGACTCAGCTTGTCTGTCAGGTAACTGAGGTCTCATGGGAGATACACTGCTCGGAGGTGAATGCAGTGGGAGATTGCAAGTTTCCAAAGATGAAAGGCCTCCTTGCAGAGGGGAGGAGAGCCTGTCCCTCCCTGCTTGTTCACATAGAACACTGCCACTTGGTTGTTTGTTCTGATCAGCACCTGGGAGCTGCTGAGGTGGTGTTGAAAGACTTGGAGGGCATTTGTGATTGCCCTGAACTCTAAGAAGTTGATCTGTAGTGCTGATTCCTGAGTTGTCCACAGGCCCTGTGTGGAGGGCCAGGGGGTGGGTCAGTTGGATCAGATCTCGTAAGTGTTCTGTGATTTGAGTCCACTGGGAGGATAATGTCCACAGTGTTAGGTGCCTATGCAATCTTGCATATGTAACCACGTGCACTGTAGATGCCATGGTGGCCCAAGAGTCTCAGGAAGTCCTGAGTTGAGGTCGTTTACTGCCGTATGTGGGTACCTAGACCCACAAGGCAGTTCATTCGGTCTTTTGGAGGGAAGGCTCTGGTTTGCTGGGTGTCTAGCACCGCACTTCTGAACTCCAGCTTTTATGTTGGCATGAGATGGGATTTTGGGAAATTTACAACGAATCCCAGGTGTTGTAAAACTGCAAAGATTTTCTGAAGTGAAGTGCAGAGTGCTCCTGGAAAGTCTGCCTTTATCAGCCAATCCTCCAAGTAGGGGAAGACAAAAATTCCCATATTGTTAAGCAAAGCAGCTATCACCACCATGCACTTTGTGAAGACCCTTGGAGCAGATGCGAGGCCGAAGGAGAGAACTCTGTACTGGTAATGGGTTCCTTGAAAAGTAAACCGGAGATACTGCCTGTACTTTGGATATATGAGGATATGGGTATAGGCGTCCTTGAGGTCCAGAGAACAAAGCCAATCTTGTTACTGCAATTTTGGTAGGAGAGTTCCTAGAGAAATCATTTTGAACTTCTCTCCCTGATCAAGAACTTGTTGAGGTTCCTGAGTCAAGTATGGATCTATATTCTCCAGACTTCTTGGGGATGAGGAAGTAAGGAAAGTAAAATCCCTTGAGAAGTTGGTCTGGTGGGATAGCCTCCATGGCCCCTTGGGAGAGCAGTGTGGTCACCTCCTGTTGTAGCAGGGCCTTCTGTGATAAGAACATAAGAACATAAGATATGCCATACTGGGTCAGACCAAGGTCCATCAAGCCCAGTATCCTGTTTCCAACAGTGGCCAATCTAGGTCATATGTACCTAGCAGTTTCCCCAAAAGACACAGGTTCCGCAATGCTAGTACTGGGTCAAGCATTGATATCCTGGGTCCCTTCTTAATAATGGTTCATGGACCTTTCCTCCAGGAACTTGTCCAAACCTTTTTTAAACCCAGCTACACTAACAGCCTTTACTACATCCTCCACTAACCAATTCCAGAGTTTGATTACACATTGAGTGAAAAAATATTTTCTTTTATTAGTCTTAAATAGTTTACCCTGTAGCTTCATTGCATGTCCCCTAATCTTTCTATATTCTGATAATGTAAACAATCGATCTACGTTTACCCGTTCCACTGCGTTCATTAATTTATAGACTTCTATCATATCTCCCCTCAGCCGTCTCTATTCCAGGTTAAAGAGCCCTAACCTTTTTAGTCTTTCTTCATAGGAGTATCCTTCCATCCCCTTTACCATTTTGGTGGCTCTTCTCTGAACCTTTTCTAATAACGCTATATCCTTTTTAAGATACGGCGACCAGAATTGCACACAATATTCAAGGTGCGGTCTCACCATGGAACGATATAGAGGCATTATAATATCTTTTGTTTTATTTTCCATTCCTTTCCTTATGATACCTAGCATTCTATTTGCTCTCTTGGCCGCTGCTGCACACTGGGCTGAGGGTTTTAACATGTTATCCACAATGACGCCTAAATCTTTTTTCCTGGGTGGTGGTTCCTAATGTGGAACCTTGCATTGTGTAACCATAGTTTGGGTTGTTCTTCCCTAGGTACATAACTTTGCACTTGTCCACATTAAATTTCATCTGCCATTTTGATGCCCAGTCTTCTAATTTATCAAGATCCTCTTGCAATTTTCCACAATCCTCTTGGGTTTTAACAACTTTAAATAGTTTTGTGTCATCTGCAAATTTGATAACCTCACTCGTTATTCCACTTTCCAGGTCATTTATGAATATGTCAAAAAGCAGCAGACCCAGCAGGTATGGGGATACTGAGGTCCACAGCTCTGTGGTGATGAGATGACAACGGTGTGCATAATGCATAGCTGGCCTGCTATATGGGGAGGATTGGGATTCTGCAGGGGCAAGGTGGCAATGCTCTCTAGAAACTAGTCAAAGCCTAGGTGCTGTTGGCTCCTGTGGTTGGTTGTGGCTTAGTGGCCTTGGGCTTCTTAGCTTGCCTTGGACCCTGCTGTTTCTGTTAAGACTGGTAAGTTGCAGGCTGAGAGTAGGAGGGATAAAAATTCCCTTTTCTTGGGGTAGAAGGGCCTCTTGGCTGATGACTTTCTTTGCTGGATCAGCAGTCTTCCTGAGAGTCTCTTCAAAGTGGTGTCAACAGTCTCCAGCTTTCTTCCTCCAATTTTTCCCAAACAGGTTTTCACTTGTACAGGGGATGTTGCCTAGTTTTTCCTGGACTCATTGTTCCAGGTCTGAAACTTGAAGCCATGCTAGTCTATGAGCCCCTATGGCTATCGCAGAGACCCTGCTGCTGGACTCAAATGCATCAATGGCTATGTTTCAAAAGAGTTTGGAAAGCAAGTCTTTTCTCCTCAGGAATGAATGGGAGGAATTCTTCCCAGTCCTTGTTAATTTCCTTGAGGAACATGCCCATGTAGAGGATGTAGAGTTAACCCTACTTGTTAAGCCTGGAAGCCTTGAAAGAACAGCATGCAAAGGAATCGAGGGTTCTCGATTCTCTGCCTGGGGGTATAGAGTAGTTCTTGCCACTCTTTATGCTACGCATTGCTGATTCAGCTACCATAAAATGGTGCATTAGTTGCAGCTTCTGGAAACCTGGGCAGTCTAGTACTCGGTACATGGTGTCCAGTCTCCTACTGATAGGAGACACCATGGGGGGCAGGGGGGGGTCCCACATACAAAGCATGAGATTGTGTAATATGCGATGTAGTAGTAGGATAGCAGCTTTCTTTGGGGCGATTGGATACTGGAGGATTTCCAGAACTTTTGCCCTCGACTTCGGTTCTTCTGCAGCTGTAATCGATAAGCTGCTGTCCCGGATGAACTCCTGGAAGGACATGTCTTCCAGCGGTGACTTCCTGCGGGTACTGACACTGGGGGGAGAGGGTTCTGAGGCAACCTCCTGGAACTCAGTCGAGTCAACAGAGCGATGATTGGAATCTGAGGACTCGTACTCCAAGTTTGACACATTTCAATGGTGTCTATGCTCTTGGGATCTGTGTTGTCAATACTGAGAGTCATCCTCATCTTCATGGTGCTGCCTTGAGAGGCATGTGCATCTCAAGATGCAACTGGTACCAACTTGGTCGATACAGTGCCTGATTCCCGTCTGTCAGGCCCAGAATGCAGGGACCGGGAGCATTGGATATCGGTACTGATACCGATGTCTATGTCTATGCCGATGCAGGCTGTCCTCGAGTTACTGATGCCACTGAGACTGTTGCTGCAAGGAGTGCTGCTAATGTCCTCTCCATGGATAGCATATGCTGGTCCAAGAAGGTTGCTGGTGTATGGCCCAATGATAGGACGGGGCTAGCTGCCACTGTACCAGAACATGGAACCAGGGGGGCTCTCCGGAGATGTCTTGGGAGCCTCCCAGATCACCACAGGAGCTTTGGAGGACCATTCCTCCCACTGGTATGCTTGGCTGGATGGCCAGTATCTGAAGAGACCCAAAGAGAGTCTCTGTGTTTGCGGGACCTCGATTCTCAGGACCTCCCCTTCAAGTCTCATCTTTCTCGAGACCTCTCCTTTGAATCCCAGGGTGTCTTCAACGAGGATCTCAACTTTTTGAGTCAGTCCTTTTTGGATACTGTTCCATGTTTGGAGCTCTTGGATATCTTAGATGCCTGGGAGGATAACAAAGCCTTCAAGGATGTCGATGCCAGGGACACTGCGTCCGGTGAAAATAGTTGTCCATATTTTCAGGCCCAGTTCCCCAGACCCCCCTTGGTCATGAGCTTACAGAGGGAACAGGCATCTGGTATATGATCAGGACCAAAGCATTTTAAGCACCAGTCATGTCTGTTTGTGATCGAGATGGTGCTGGAGGCACTTGGTACACTTTTTGAAACCGCTGTTGGGTTTCTCCATCATGAAAATGGTAGGCTTAAGGCCTAATTAAACAAATTTTGAAAAATAAAATGTGTGAAAAAAAAACATTTATAAATAAAATTTAAAGACAAAACATGGTACCGGAATTGTATACATGATGCCAGTGGGCGAACGGAAAGGCAGAAGCGCTTTTAAAGAGAATTTCTCTGCGGTGACAGGAATTTTGTCCTGCTGGCTCTGCAGAAAAAGAAGAACTGAAGAGGAGTTGGGAGAGTGGGGAAGCAGTTGTGCAGGCACAGTGGAGTGCTCCCAAAGGCTTTCCTATTGGAAGCTGGGAAGCATGGGCTCCATTGGTACTGGCTTCAACCATATATGAAGTATAGATTTCTGCTTGTTCCTGGAGATGAAAAGCAACTTAACAGGGAGGAATTGTGAGGACCAATTCCTGCTGACCACGGAGAATGCCTGTTACAGGTGAGTAACTACGCTTTCTCCAGGAACAAGCAGAACGTCAGCCCTAGCTACAGGCTACTGAAAAATCTCTAAAAAGCCACGGGAGACCAGAAAAAGGTGAACCTTAATAAGTAGCAACTTCTAGACACCAGACCCACGAGTGGCCCAACTGTCAAGCGAAAGCAGAGTTACTCACCTGTAAAGCGTAGTTACTCACCTGTAACAGGTGATCTCCGGGAACGGCAGGAATTTAGTCTTCACATATGGGTATCGTCGGTACCGACGGAGCCTGTGCGGGAATGCTCCCCAGCGTCCAATAGGAATGCTTTAGGGAGCATCCCTCAGCACATGTGTGCTGCCTTCCCGCCTTTCCAACTGTCCCTCTTCAGTTAAGTTTGTAGCTGAATGAAAGGATAGAGGGAGAGAGGAAAGAGACAGAGAGATAGAGAGACAACTCCTAGGGGAGGTGGGTGGGTTGTGAAGACTAAATTCCTGCTGTTCCCGGAGATCACCCATTACAGGTGAGTAACTACACTATCTCCAGGAACAAGCAGGAATGTAGTCTTCACATATGGAGACTCCCTAGCTGAAGATGCTGGGGAAATGGACCGAGAATGCTGCCACCTATAGTGAGGTGGGCCATGCTTCCTCCCATGGATCTCTGGCATCCTACCAGGGATGGTGGGTAGGAGTTGAATTAAGTCTGAAAGAGATGTTGAAGAACAGCCTGGCCAAAGAAGGCATCCCGACGGGAGGCTTTATCTAGGCAGTAGTGGGCTGGGAAGGTGTGCACCGAAGCCCAGGTGGCAATGTTCCCTCTAATTTTCTGTAGGCTGTGTGCGCATAAAATATTAGCTGTGTGCAGCTTTTGAAGGAAGGTTAAATTTTTGTGCGCCACATAATGACACTCGGAGTTATATACTTTAAAAATTGACTACACGTCAGAATACAGTATGTACACCACATTGATTTTAATCAAATTAAATGAAAATAGACGATTACTAAATGAAGCGGGAAATTTCTAGTAATTACAATCATAACTTTTAACTTTTAAGACGTCTGTGTTTTCTATCAGAATCAGAGCCGTAATTTTTGTGCGCTCTGTTGTAAAGTATGTGCGCTCACTTGGCGAGGTGTGTGCGCGCGCACACGCGCACAGCTTAGAGGGAACAGTGCCAGGTGGCTGCTCGACAGATGTCATCGATAGACTCAGTGAAGATTAACCATAGAGGCTGCCATGGCTCTCACATTATGCGCTGTGACATGGCCTTGAAGAGGAAGACTCTTACTCTCATAAGTAAAGGATATACATTGTGCAATCCATTTAGATAGAGTTCTTTTGGAGACTGGAAGTCCCAAATGACTAGAATCAGAAGCAACAAAAAGTTGAGAAGACTTTCTATGTTGCTGTGTTCTTTGTAGGTAAAAAGCCAAGGCTCTTTTACAGCCCAAAGTATGAAGGTTCCTTTCTGCATTAGAGGCATGAGGTCTCGGAAAGAATACAGGAAAGTAAATCGATTGATTTAAAGGAAAAGGCCAAACTACCTTTGGCAAAAAATGTGGATGAGTTCTGAGAACAACCTTATCATGGTGAAACCTTGTATAAGGGGGATCAGCCACTAAAGCTTGCAATTCACTAATGCGACGTGCGGAGGTGATTGCAATTAGGAAGATAACCTTCCAGGATAAAAACTTTAGAGTTGTAGTGGCTAAAGGTTCAAAGGGCAGTGTCATGAGCTGTCCGAGAACTAGATTTAAATCCCATGCCACTGGTGGTGGCCTGATGGGAGGCTTTGTTAATAGAAGACCTCTCATAAATCTTGCTATGAGTGGATGAGAGGAAATTGGTTGTCCATTTAGAGGCTTATAGGAAGCTGCAATTGCACTAAGATGGACTCTTACTGAATTGGTCTTTAGACCAGAATTTGATAAATGAAGTACTCTGGTACTGATTCCAAAGGTATCATAAAGGGGTATAAGCCCTTTTGAGAACACCATATAGTAAAACGTTTCCACTTAAAGGCATAAGAATGTCTTGTGGAAGGTTTTCTAGAAGCCTGAAGGATATCCTTTACCTGTTGGGAAAGGTTAAGATTCTGCAGGTCTAGGCTTTCAGCAACCAGGCCCTGAGATGCAGGGACTGGGGATTCGGGTGCCATAGCATCCCATTCTCTTGGGAGAGAAGGTCTGAAGCACAGCTTAACTCCAGAGGTGCAGCTTGAGAGAGATGTAGAAGCAGGGGATAGCACATTTGTCATGGCCACCGTGGCACTATGAGGATCATACGACCTCTGTCTCTGAAGCTTGAAGAGTGTTTTGGGGATGAGAGGAATGGGTGGGAGGGCATAGAGGAAGTCCTGACCCCAGTGAAGGAGGAAGGCGTCCCTTGCCTGGCAATTGTGAGCCGGAATTCTGGAACAGAACCGGGGAAGTTTGGCATTCAGTGGACTTGCAAAGAGGTCTATGTCTGGGGTTCCCCAGATTTGAAATATCTTTGTCACCTGGTCTAGGTGGACAGACCATTCGTGAGGCAGCAGTACTCGGCTGAGTTTGTCTGCCCAAAGGTTTTGAATGCCTGGAAGATATACCACGAGAAGGTGAATTTGATGCTCTCTGGCGAGGGCCCATAGTCATAAAGCTTCGTTGCATAACGACAGAGAGCCTGTTCCGCCCTGCTTGTTCATGTAGAACATGGTTGCTTGATTGTCCGTTTGGACTAGGACTGTCTTGTAGCTGAGCTGGGCATGGAATACTCGAAGAGCTAGATAGATTGCTCTGAGTTCTAGGAGGTTTATGTGAAGGCAAGCCTCCTGTGGAGTCCAGGTACCCTGGGTGGAGAGATAGTGCAAGTGTACTCCCCATCCCACCTGTGATGCATCTGTTAGGGTGGCCTGGAATAGGGGTTGTTGGAAAGGAGACCCCACTAAAAGATTCTCCAGTGATTGCCACCATTGTAGGGATAAGATCAGTCGTCGTGAGTTTGATATCTTGTCCGACAGACATCCTGTGACCTGTTTCCACTGTGTGGATAGGGTCCACTGGGCTGCTCGCATGTGGAGGCGAGCATAGGGAACTACATATATAGACCCCCAGACCAAAAGCCAGACTGCCTTGATGCCTTTATTGAACTACTTAGCTCTTCCACTGAACAACACCCTATAATCATGCTAGGAGATTTCAATCTCCCCTCACTACCAACAAAAGACACTAAACTATTCCTTGATACCATAATAGACATGGAATATCATCAGATAATAAACAAATCTACACACATAAAAGGTGGAACTCGCGATCTTGTCCTTATCCCTAATACACTCTCCAAACTAATCAATCCAAATACAGTTGAATGTACACAGATACCCTGGTCTGATCACTACATCATCAAATTAATTCTTACATATCCAGTCACTGGCACTAACAAACACTCTAGAAATGTCCCAACCACAAGATTCAGGAAGTTCAACAATGAAGAATTTATTGACTTAACAATTCCCCACCTCTTATCACCTGCAACGAATTTAGATGACACTATCATGAACTGGAATGATACCATCAACAATGCAGCCAAAATTAATTAAGTACACAAAAAGATCACTTACCCAGAGAATAAAACCAAACCATGGTTCAATAATACACTAAAACAAATGAAACGGAATCTTAGAAAACTAGAACACAATTGGCGCAAATCTAAATTGACAATACACAAAGAAATATACAATACCCACCTCACCAAATACAAAGAAACCCTGGACAGCATAAAAAAAGAATATTATGCTAAAATACTATCAAAATCGTATAATAGGCCAAGAGAGTTATTCACCATTATCAGAAACCTAACCAACCCACAAAATTCTGACAGCGAAATTACTGACATCTCAGTTAAAACCTTAGCCCACCATTATCAAAATAAAGCAAAACTACCGTCAATGTCTATTGACATTATTAACTTATCACACCAGCCATCAGATGAATGGTTAGAGTTTAATCCTATAACTAAAGAGACACTAAAAAACATCACCACCAGTCTCAATACCACAACATCATATTTAGATCCATGTCCAGTAACATGGATAAAAAATACACTACCAATTTTATTACCATACATTCTCTCAATAGTGAACCTCTCCCTAACCCAAGGTTATCTCCCACCATCACTCAAACACGCACAAATACGGCCAATCCTCAAGAACAGCAAACTTGATAAAACTATGCCTACATCATATAGACCCATATCAAGCATACCATTTTTGGCTAAAATAATTGAAAAAGTGGTTCAACTACAGACACAGGACTTCCTAGACTCCTCTTACCCACTAGATGAGCAACAATATGGCTTTCGGCCCCGCCATGGAGTGGACACACTCCTCACAGTTTTAATAGATGCACTCCTAAGAGGGATTGACAACCATAACCAGGCCTTCATTCTACTTTTCATTGATATTTCAGTTGCGTTCGATAGCGTACACCACACCATAATGCTCAACAACTTGAGACAAATAGGCTTAAACTCCACAGTACATAAATGGTTCTCATCCTACCTAAATAATAGAACGCAAAATGTTAGAGTAGGAAATCAAAATTCAACCACATATAAACAAGAAATTGGATTACCACAAGGTTCAGCGCTGTCAGCACTGCTTTTCAATATATACATAAAACCAGTCTGCAACATATTCAAAAAATTTGGAGTAAAATATACGCAGACGATATAATGATGTATATCCCATTCACGATACCCAATCTACCTCTACAAATCCTATCAGACTGCTATAACGAAATTACAACCTGGCTAAAAGCACAAAACCTCCACATAAACCACACTAAAACTGAAGTTCTAATCGTGACTAAGAACAAATCTTATATCCCCCCCAACACACATAAGACTACAAAACCAAGAAATTAAAATAAAAAATGAAATAAGATATCTAGGTGTTATACTAGACACACACCTTACAATGGATACACACATTAGCAATACCATAAAGAAAATCTATTTCAAACTCAAAACCCTCAAACAACTTCGTCCGTTAGTATCTACGCAAGACTTTATCAACATAATCCAGGCCACCATAACTCCACATTTTGACTTTGCCAATCTAATTCTAATAGGCATATCAAAACAAAACATCAAACGATTGCAATTAGCGCAAAACGCAGCGGCCAGAATTATACTGAAAATCAACTCACTCCAACACATATCACCAATACTAGCCTCCCTCCATTGGCTGCCAATTCAAAGTAGAATAACTATAAAACAATAACCTCATTCAAGGCCTTATATGATATGGCCCCAACTATGCTTTGCAACTTAATAAACAAAGAACCATCTAAGCCTACACACAGAAAAGGACAAATGAACAGATTAAAGATCCCGAAAGATTACACAAGAGCCCATAAATCAAAAAATAACAGAGCCTTTTCCCACATAGCCCCAACAACTTGGAATTCACTCCGAGAAGAACTACGAACACTAACGGAGATCATGGAACTCCGTAAAAAACTGAAAACTTATCTGTTCACCAAACACTATAACAAACAACTCATCACCTGCCTTAGACAAAGGTTAAACAGGCACCTATCTGCATCAAGCAAAAAACCCTTAACCTACACTGACAACACACTCATGATGATTTCACAGCTTATGTCCTTTTACTTCCATGTATATATATACATATATAAAATTGTATATAGTTTACTCTGTTCTGTATTATTTCTCACTGTTTAGACTGTATATTCTATTTATATTATGATGTTCCTTGTAAATATGTTATGTTATAATATGACGTTCACTGTAAAACAAACTTGATTTGTTAATTATTTGTTCATTGTAAACCGCAACTGAACTTTGGAAGATGCGGTATATAAATGTGTATAAAATAAATAAATAAATAAATAAACATGAACTGTGGATGCCATATATCCCAGTAACTGTAGCAGTTCGAGCAGTTAGGGAGGACTTTCTCGCTGCTTGAGAAGCTAGTGCACTATGCGAAGACAGCAGGGCTGTGGGAGGAAAGCACAGTTACTTACCTGTAACAGGTGATCTCTGGGAACAGCAGGAATTAGTCCTCACATATGGGTACGTCGGTACCGACGGAGCCTGCGCGGGAAAGCTCCCCAGCTTCCCAGAATGAAAGCTTTTGGGGCCTCCCACTGCGCATGCGCGCTGCCTTCCCGCCTTCCTGACCAACTCTCCTCAGTTTGAGTTTAAAGCTGAGACAATAGAGAGAGGAAAGGAAAGAGAGAGATAGATACAACTCCTAGGGGAGGCGGGTGGGTTGTGAGGACTAATTCCTGCTGTTCCCAGAGATCATCTGTTACAGGTAAGTAACTGTGCTATCTCCAGGAACAAGCAGGAATAAGTCCTCACATATGGGGACTCCCTAGCTAAGATGCCTGGGAGATCCCCTGAAGGGTATGAGACCCTGAAAAGTTCCTCATCTTCCTATGGATCTCAGGCATCCATTCAGGGAAGGTGGGCTGGAGTTGTTCAAGAATGGAACAGGTGTCTGAGGACAGCCTGACCAAACAAGGCATCCCGGCGGGAGTCCTTGTCCAAACAGTAATGGGCTGTAAAGGTATGAACCGAGGCCCAGGTGGCTGCTCGACAGATCTGGTCAATGGACACAGAGTTTAAATGAGCCATAGAGGTGGCCATGGCCCTCACGTTGTGAGCGGTGACATGGCCCTCCAGAGAAAGGTTCTTACTCTGGTAAGCAAAAGAGATACACTGAGCAATCCAATTGGAGACTGGAAGTCCGAAATGAGAAGGATCAAAAGCAACAAAAAGCTGAGAAGACTTTCGATGTTGCTGTGTCCTGTGGAGGTAAAAGGCAAGAGCTCTTTTACAGTCTAGAGTATGAAGGTTCCTCTCTGCACTGGATGCATGAGGAGCTGGAAAAAAGACAGGTAAATATACCTCTTGATTAAGATGAAAAGGGGAGACCACTTTAGGCATAAAGTGGGGATTGGTCCTAAGGACCACCTTATCATGGTGGAACCTTGTATAAGGTGGATTAGCCACTAGAGCTTGCAAGTTCACTGATACGGCGAGCTGAAGTGACTGCAATAAGAAAAATAACCTTCCAGGAAAGAAATTTCAAGGAGGTAGTGGCTAAGGGTTCAAAAGGTGGCTTCATAAGCTGACCAAGAACCAAGTTTAAGTCCCATGCCACCGGAGGAGGTCGAATGGGAGGTTTAGTTAAGGTTAGGCCTCTCATGAATCTTGCAATAAGAGGATGAGAGGAAACAGGTTGTCCATTGATGGGCTTAAGTGATGCCGCAATAGCACTCAAATGGACTCTTACTGAATTTGTTTTGAGTCCTGCATTGGAGAGATGCAGGAGATATTCCAAAAGAGAATTCAATGGGAGTGCTAGAGAGTGAAGACCCTTTTGAGCACACCAAATGGAAAATCTTTTCCATTTAAAAGCGTAAGAACGCCTAGTGGAAGGTTTCCTAGAGGCATGTAGGATATCCTTCACTTGCTGCGAAAGATTGAAGTGGTGAAGGTCTAGGCCTTCAGTAACCAAGCTCTGAGGTGAAGGGACTTGGGGTTTGGGTGCCACAAAGTCCCCTCCTCCTGAGACAGAAGGTCTGGAGCTACTCCCAAGTCCAGGGAGGGGGCTTGGGAGAGATGCAGAAGTAGAGGGTACCACACTTGGTGTGGCCAGCGTGGAGCTATGAGGATCATGGACCCTTGATCCCTTTGAAGTTTGAACAGAGTCTTGGGAATCAAAGGAATGGGAGGAAAGGCATACAGGAAGCCCTGACCCCAATGCAGGAGGAAGGCATCCTTGGCCTGAACTCCCTGACACGGAATTCTGGAACAGAACCGGGGAAGTTTGGCATTCCACGGACTTGCAAAGAGGTCTATGTCCGGGGTTCCCCATTTCTGGAAGATTCTGAGTACCTGATCCATGTGCAGGGACCATTCGTGTGGAAGCAGAACTCGATTGAGTCTGTCTGCCCAAGAGTTTTGGATTCCTGGAAGATATACTGCCAGGAGATGGATTTGATGCTCTCTGGCGAAGGCCCATAATCTTAGAGCTTCGTTGCAAAGCGACAGAGCCAGTCCCTCCTTGTTTGTTTATGTAAAACATGGCTACTTGATTGTCCATGTGAATAAGGACTGTCATGTTGCTGAGGAGGGTATGAAAAACTTTGAGAGCCAGAAAGATTGCTCGAAGTTCCAAGTGGTTGATATGAAGGGTGGTCTCCTGTGGAGACCAAGTGCCCTGAGTGGAGAGATCTTGGAGATGAGCCCCCCAACCTGTTTGGGAGGCATCTGTTGTGAAGGTTGCTTGGGGCAACAATGGTTGAAAGGGGGCCCCCAACAACAGATTTTGAGTGGATATCCACCATTGGAGAGACCAAAAGAGACGATTGGAGTTTGCTATTTGGTCTGAGAGAGCTCCTGATGCTTGAGTCCACTGGGTGGATAAAGTCCATTGAGCTGCTCTCATATGTAGGCGAGCATAAGGCACCACATGCACTGTGGAGGCCATGTGGCCTAATAGTTGTAGCATCTCTCTGGCAGTCAAGTGGCTTCTGGACTGAGTCTGAGAGGCTAAGTGCACTAGACGTTGGCAACGGGGCTGAGGTAGATAGGCCTTTGCAGTGGTGGTATCCAACCAGGCCCCTATGAACTCCAGGGATTGCATAGGGGTGAGTTGAGACTTTGGCAGATTGATCACAAGTCCCAGATACTGCAGGATGCGTCTGGTGCGATCCAGGGAAGTCTGAGCCTCGGACTGAGATGGAGCTCGGATGAGCCAGTCGTCCAGGTATGGGAAGACAAAAATTCCCAGGGTGCGTAGAAATGCAGCTACTATTGCCATGCATTTGGTAAATACCCTTGGAGCAGAGGCTAGACCGAAGGGAAGTACTCTGTACTGGAAATGTTTTCCCTGGAACAGAAACCGTAGGAATTTTCTGTGGGATGGATGGATGAGTATATGTGTGTACGCATCCTTGAGATCTAGAGAACAAAGCCAATCCTGACTCTGTAGGTAAGGAAGGAGAGTACCTAGAGAAAGCATCTTGAATTTCTCCTTGTATAGAAATTTGTTCAATTCTCTGAGATCCAGAATGGGTCTGTACCCCCCCTGTTTTCTTGGGAATGAGAAAATAAGGGGAGTAAAAAACCTGATCCCTGTTGAGGAAGAGGAACCTCTTCTATTGCCTTTTGGGCGAGAAGAGTGGTCACCTCCTGACTCAACAGGTTTAGGAGAGATGGGGGAGAATTGAAACATCTCACCATGGTATGGGGAGGAAGGTTGGAGAAATGTAGTTTGTAGCCCTCTCTGATGATAGAGAGGGTCCATTGTTCTGATGTGATTTGCTCCCATCTGGGAGCAAATTGAGTTAACCTTCCTGGAATGGTGAGAGGTTCTGGTTTTAGAGCCAGAAAGGTTAAGTTCTCTAGATATAAGTCAAAAACCCTGAGGGGGTTGGGACTGTTGGGCTGTAGAAGCCCCTGCAGGTTTTGCCCTGGCCTGTTTAGGCTGCTGACGCTTAGGAGCAAAGCGAGCTGCAGAAGATTGTTGGCCAGTATTTGTGGCAAATCTGGCCTTCTTGTAGAAAGGCTTTTTGAAAGATTTTTTCTTGACAGGGGTAGAGGTAGACTTAGAAAGTCTATCTAATGCAGCATTTTCTGCATCCATTTGAGTGGCTTTGATTTGCCACTCCTTACCAAACAGATTCTCACCTGTACAGGGCAAATTTCCCAACACATCTTGGACCCAGGGTTCTAGGTCAGAGGCCTGGAGCCAAGCAATTCTGCGAGCCGCAATGGCAATACCTGAGGCTCTGCTAGCACCCTCAAAGGAGTCAAAGGCTGCTCTGTTGGAGAACTTTGAAATATCTTGGGTATGCTTTAGCAAAAGAAGGAACTCCTCCTTTCTATCCTCTGGGATAAAGGGGAGAAAATGGCGTATCTTTAATGCAATCTCCTTCAGAAACATGCCCATATAAAGGCTGTATGAGTTGATTCTGCCAATAAGCATACTTGCTTGGAAGATTTTTCTTCCAAAAGCATCCAGAGTCCTACATTCTCTTCCTGGGGGTGTAGAAGAGTGCCTTTTAGTACTCTTTATCCTTTTCATAGCTGACTGCACCACGATGGAGTGGTGAGGGAGCTGAGTTTTTTGAAACCCAGGAGAAGGGGGGACATGATACATGGTGTCCAGACGACAAGAATGTGGAGATAGGGTGAGAGGAGTCTCCCATAAGTCCATCATGTGTTCTTGAAGAATTTCATGGATGGGCAAGGTGACTGCCTCTTTGGGAACCTTAGTGTATCCTAAAATGTCTAACTTTTTTGCTCTAGGTTCTTTTTCAGAGGATACAGAAATAGAAAGACCTTTAGCTACTTCAATGATGAAGTCTTGAAAGGATAAATCCTCTGGAGGAGACATTCTCCTCTTTGGAGAAGAGGGCTCCTCAGGTAGAGTAAGGGATACTTCAGCAGAGTCATCTGATGAATCAGAATCATCAGAAGACTCAAAGTATCGTCTGTTTGCTTCCAGGGATCGATAAGCGTATCGACCGGTATCGACATCGGGGGTATCCGGAACCGGATCGGTATCTGGAAAAACCCCGGAACCGGGAACCGGAATCGGTATCCTGGTCGATGTGGATGGCCTGGGTACCGGTATCGGTTGTGGTACCGGAACCGGAGTCGGTACCGCAGGGTGCGGTACCGAGGGCGTCGCAGCCTTAATGAAAGCGAAAATGGCCTGCTGCATGGATTGAACTGTTTGATCCATGGACGCCACGACTGTCTGGATGTCGTACCGGATGAATGAGCCGGTACCCCAGAACAGTCTAACAGGTGATCGGTCGAGGCCGTGCCATCGATGTCAACCTGTAACCCCATAGGAGGAGCTTTGGAAGCCGGAGCTTCCCGCCGGGGTTGTTTGGCTGGGGCAGGGTCCTCAGGGTCAAGCCCAGGGGTATCTTGATACTTAGAGGGAGATTTGCCCTTTGAGGACCTGCCAGAGGAATGTTTGGTTACCTGAGATCCATCAGGAGAGGAAGACCTGGAAGATGTCGATGCTGGAGTATCTGTAGAAAACAGCATGTGAAACTTGGCTGCCTGGTTCTGTAAGCCACGTTTAGACATCAAAGAACAGGATGGGCAATCCGGAATGGAATGGTCAGGCCCCAAACATTTAAGACACCATTCATGGGTGTCAGTGACTGAAATAGTACCGCTGCACTTGGTGCATTTTTTAAACCCAGTGAGGAAAAAAGATTTTTTTTTTTTTTTTAGAAATAAAGGAAAAAAGACCGGCGGTACCGGTCTGGAATCGGGGAGGGCAGACATGCGGCCAAAGAAATAAATTAAAATAACAACTTCTTCAGCGGTGACAGGAACACGACCTGCTGGCTCCGCGGAAAAAGAAGAACTGAGGAGAGTTGGTCAGGAAGGCGGGAAGGCAGCACGCATGCGCAGTGGGAGGCGCCAAAAGCTTTCCTTCTGGGAAGCTGGGGAGCTTTCCCGCGCAGGCTCCGTCGGTACCGACGTACCCATATGTGAGGACTTATTTCTGCTTGTTCCTGAAGATAGCCCTTGACTGTCAGGTATCTAAACAAGCTCCTATGAACTCCAGGGTCTGAGAAAGAACAAGTTGGGATTTTGGGAAGTTTATGACCAATCCCAAGTATTGGAGGATTCGCATTGTGCGAGATAGTGCAAAGCTGGCTTCTGCAACCGTGGGGGCTCGATTGAGCCAGTCGTCCAAGTAAGGGAAGATGAATATCCCTAGAGTTCGCAGGAATGCAGCTATTACTGCCATGCATTTCGTGAATACTCTTGGTGTCGAAGCCAGACCGAAAGGAAGAACCCTGTATTGGAAGTGTTTTCCTTTGAAAAGGAATCGTAAGAATTTCCTGTGATCTGGATGGATCAGAATGTAAGTATATGCATCTTTTAGATCTAGATAGGAAAGCCAATCCTGACTTTGAAGGTATGGCAGAAGAGTTCCCAGAGAAATCATTTTGAACTTTTCTCGGAACAGATATTTGTTCAATTCTCTGAGGTCTAAAATGGGTCTGTGTCCTCCTGTTTTCTTTGGAATAAGAAAATAGAGGGAGTAGAACCCTGTACCCTGTTGGAGTATGGGTACTTCCCCTATTGCTTCCTGAGCAAGGAGAGTTGAGACCTCTTGATCCAGTAGATTGTCTGCAGAGGTTTGGGAATTGAACAGTTTTACGATTGTAGGAGGGGGCATGCTGTGAAAATGAAGCTTGTATCCCTCTCCTACAATGGACAGAGTCCAATTTTCTGCTGTTATTTGGTGCCACCTCTTGGCAAAATGACACAACCTGCCTGGAATGTTTAGGCGTTCTGGACCCTTCAGAGGCAGGAACGCTAAGCTCTCTAGGAAGGAGTCAAAGCCCTTGAGGGGGCTGAGCCTGTGGAGCTGGTTGAGCTCTCGGGCCTTTTGGCTTTTTTTGTTGTCTGGATTGTTGCTGTTGTCCCTTTTGGGCAACTTGACCCTGACCTTGCCCTTGCTGGGTACAGGATGGATAAAACTTCCTCTTTCTGCTGAAAAAGGGTTTTTTTATAGGGTTTCTTCTTGGCTGGAGTGGCTGTAGATTTTGACAATCTGTCTAAAGTGATATTGTCAGCATCTATTTCATTAGACTTTTCCTGCCAATTCTTACCAAAGAGGTTTTCTCCTGTGCAAGGGATGTTTCCTAATTTATCCTGTACCCAAATTTCCGACGTGCACCAATGGCAATAGCAGACGTTCTAGCAGTCAAAGGCTGCACGATTTACGAACTTGGAAACGTCTTGAGCATGTTTGACAAGCGTAAGGAAGTCTTGTCGTTTGTCATCAGGGAGAAGGGGGCTCATAAGCTCCAAATCTCCTGTGACTTCTTTGAGGAACAGTCCCATATATAAAATATATGAACTGATCCTAGCTGAAAGCATGGAAGCCTGAAAAGTTTGACGCCCAAAGGCGTCAAGAGTCCTGTATTCATGACCTGGAGGATTGGATGCATGTCTTTTTGCACTTTTCATCCTACGCATGGCTGATTCTACTATCATTGAATGGTGTGGCAGCTGAGTCTTTTGAAAGCCAGGACATGGTGGAACTCGATACATGGTATCGAGTCTCCTAGAATGAGGAGATGTGGTCAAAGGTGTTTCCCACATGCTGAGCATCAAATCATGAAGAATTTCATGAATGGGCAGAGTAGCTGCCTCTTTGGGAGCCTTAGGGTATTGGAGAATTTCCAATTCCTTTGCTCTAGGTTCTTTGTCAGGAGCTACCGTGATTGATAGGCATCGGGCCACATCATAAATAAAATCCTGAAAAGACATGTCCTCCAGAGGAGACATTCTGCGTTGAAGAGAAGAGGAGTCTTCATGAAGAAGCACTCTGGTACCGGCAGAGTTATCAGAGTCATCGGAATCGGAAGATTCGAAGTATCTCTGATCCCAATGCTCATGCAAAGCATGGTATTGGTATCGATCGAAGTCGGTACCGAGTTGGTCCGATACCGATCTGTCGATGCCCGAAAAAGCCGGCATGGGAAGAATTCCCACCGGGGACGGTACCGTCGGTGCTGGTACCAGTATCGGTACCAGTGCTGGTACCAGCATCGGTATCGGTGCCTGTTGAACCGCTGGTAGCGGTGTCAACGGTACTGCAGCTGTAAGGAGAGCTGCAAGACTGCGTTCGATAGCGAGGAATCTCTGGTCTGTCGACACTGCCGATGCCTGGGTGTCGGCACTGGTAGAAGCGGCTGGAACCCCTGAGCATGGCACCAGTAGTTCTGCCGAGGTCGAGGCCTCGAGAACATCCTGGAGCCCTGCTGGTGCTTTGGAGGCCGAAGCCTCCCGCCGGTGCCGTTTTGCCGGTGTAGTTTCCTCGAGGGCTATGCCAATGGCTTCTTGATGCTTAGAAGGAGATCTACTCTTTGAGGACCGGCTCTTATGTTTAGTTACATGAGATCCATGGGAGGAAGACAAGGCTCTGGAAGACGTCGACGCAATGGACATCGCATCTGAAGAAAAGAGGGTACCAAGCTTTGCAGCCCGGTTCTGTCTTCCTCTTTTAGTCACCCCCATACAAGAGGGACACACTGATGGAGAATGGTCAGGACCTAAACATTTGAGACACCAGTCATGGGTGTTGGTGAAGGAAATGGTACCGTCACACTTTTAGTACATTTTTTAAAAGCACTAGCTGGTTTTTCCATTATTCAGGAAAATGGGGCCTAATGCCCAAAATGGCGCATAGCACCAAAAAGAAAAGGTTTCTGAAGAGAAACACTTCAGAATGTATATAGTTTTTTTAGAAAAGTAGGAGAGAACCGGCGGTACCGGTAGGCGTCAAGCAGAGGCAGACGCGACCACAAGAAAACAAGTTTAAAGAAATTTTCTGCGATGACAGGGTAATGTGACCTGTCGGCTCCGCAGAAAACGAAAAACTGAAGAGGGACAGTTGGAAAGGCGGGTAGGCAGCACGCACATGCTGAGGGATGCTCCCAAAAGCGTTCCTATTGGATGCTAGGGAGCGTTCCCGCGCAGGCTCCGTCGGTACCGACGATACCCATATGTGAAGACTACATTCCTGCTTGTTCCTGGAGATCAGGTATTCTCCAGGGACAGCAGGAATGAGTCCTCACCTATAGGTGACGTCGGTACTGACTGAGCCCAAGCGGAGCATGTCCCCAGCTTTCAAAGAAAGCCTTTGGGAATGCTACCACACATGTGTGGTCCCCTTACCGCCCAAGGGTGCCATCTTGCTCAGTCAGATGACATAGCTTAGGCAAAAGACAAAAAGGTAAAAGGAGGCAACTCCAAGAGGAGAAGGGAGGGTTGTGAGGACTGATTCCTGCTGTCCCAGGAGAACACCTGTTACAAGTGAGTAACTACGTTTTCTCCAGGAACAAGCAGGAAGTCAGTCCTCACATATGGGACTCCCTAGCTCCAGGCTGCCGGGGCCCGAAGCACGACAGCAGCAGCAGTGACCCAAGAGAAGTCATGAGTTGCAGAAGGCGAGTCTCTACCAAGAGACTCTGCAGACCCCAGCGTCCAGCATCACCAGAATTCTGGTAGCCTGAACACTGAAGGGTTGGAGGGCGGGAGTTGCCTATACACCGAGAGTGCTTCTGATCACTGACTGGCTAGTCCCTGCGGGACTCACTCTCAAGGCAGTAGTGAGCTGCAAATGTATGCACTGAAGACCACGTGGCAGACTTACAGATTTCTTGCACCGGGAACTGCGCATAGGTTGGCCACCCACATAGCCATAGCCCTTATGCGATGAGCAGTGATCCAGCACTCCAGAGAAAGGCCAGCTCACTCATAAGAGAGAGCAATGCAGTCCGCCACCAAGGTGGACAGGGTTTGCTTGGTTACAGGTAGCCCTAGTCTGCTGAGGGTCATAGGAGATAAAAAGCTGAGGAGCTTTTCGATGGGCCTTGATCCTCTGTAGATAAAAGGACAGGCCCTCTTGCAAAATGACTTCCTCCCTGCCAGCGTGAGACCATGGGAAGAAGGTGGGGAGAACTATTTCCTGATTAAGGTGAAAAGCGGACACCATCTTTGGGAGGAATTTGGGGTGTGTACGAAGCACCACCCTGTTCATATAGAACCTGGTATAGGGCGGGTTTGCCATCAGGACCTGCAGCTTGCTTACTCTGTGAGCAGACGTCGACGCCACCAACAAGGCCACCTTCCAGGAGAGGTGTCTCAGATGGGCAGAGGCTCAAAAGGCAGCCTAGTGAGCTGTGAGAGTACCACACTGAGGTCCCATTCCACTGCCAGAGGGCGGAGAGGGGGTTTGATAGCAAGAGGTCCCTGAGGAATCTGGAAACTAAAGGCTGGCCTGAGAGGGGCTTCCCCTCTATAGGGTGATGGTTAGCCGCTATGGTGCTGAGATACACCCTCACCGAGTTAGATTTCAAGCCTGAGTGAGAGCAATGAAGAAAGTACTGCAGCAAGAGCTTTATCTGACAGGTGGTTCTCATTCCTTTCTGCACACCAGACTGAGAAACTCCTTCACTTGAAGGCGTAAGCCCTTCTGGTGGATGGCTTCCAGGAGGCCAGGAGTATCTCCTTGACCTCACCTGGGAGGTTGAAAGAGGCCAGAGCTACCCTTCCAGCAGCCATGCTGTCAATGTTAGGGACCCCATATTGGGGTGTAGCAGGGAGCTTCCCTCCTGGTACAGGAGGTCCGGGTCCCGGCCCAGAGGTACTGGGATTGCCACCGACAGGGAAAGCAGCAGGGGGAACCAGGGCTGCCTGGGCCACCAGGGCGCAATCAGGATTACAGAAGTGTGCTCGCTGGCACTTGTCTATCAGAGGCGTCGGTGGGAATGCATAAAGCAGGCCCTGAAACCAGAAGATCAGGAAAGCATCCGCCACCACCCTCCTGTAGTGTTGCTGAAGAGAGCAGAATTTGGGAAGCTGTGAGTTGTCCGGGGAGGCGAACAGGTCCAGCCAGGGTCTTTCCCAGAAGTGGAAAAGCCTCCAGGCCACCTTTGGGTCTAGGTGCCACTCATGAGGCTGAAGGACCCTGCTGAGGTTGTCCGCCAAGTAGTTGTCCTGGCCCGGTAAGTACACCACCCTCAGAAGGATATGGTTGCACACTGCAAAGGAGTGGAGGGCCACTGCCTCCTAGCAGAGAGAGTAGGAGCCCATAACCCCTGCTTGTTCACATAGAACATGGCAATCTGATTATCTGTCTGTATGAGGACTGGAAGGCCGCTCAGGAGGTGGCGGAAGACCTGAAGGGCCAGAAAGATGGCCCTGAGTTTGAGGAGATTGATTTGCAGGAGGGATTCTTCTGGGGACCATGTGCCCTGGGTGCACTGGTCCTCGCATTGTGCGCCCCAGCCCACAAGGGAAGCATCTGTCATAAGGACCCTCTGAGGGTTCGGTGCCTGGAAGGGCATCCCTGCCCTGAGGTAATGCAGGGACTGCCACCAGGTGAGGGAGGCCACCAGCTGGTGAGTGACCTTCACTCTGTCCCGCAGCCTGCCTGTTGTCTGCGTACACTGGGAACAGAGGCAGCACTGGGCTGCCCACATATGCAGGCGGGCCAAGAGCTGTAATGTGAACGGTCAAGGCCATGTGGCCTAACAGGCAGAGGAGCAGGTGAACTGGCACCAAATTTCAGCGCTGCACCCCAGCTACATCAGGCAGTGGGCATTCTCCAAAGGGAGAAAGGCCCTGAACTGCAGAGTGTCCAGCTGGGCCCCTATGAATTCCAGGTCTTGGGTCAGGGAGAGGCTGGACTTGGGGTAGTTGCTTAACGCCAAATGTCGCAGGGTATGGATAGTGAGCCTTGTGGCCTGCCTGGCCTCGAGAGGTGTGCTGCCTCTGATGAGCCAGTCGTCCAGGTAAGGGAAGACGTGGGCCCCTTGGAGGCACACATGGGCATCTATGACTGCCAGGTATTTTATAAAGACCCTTGGAGAGGAGGAGAGGCCGAATGGCAGCTCCCTGTACTGGTAGTGCTGCCCCCCGACCACGAATCTCAGGTAATGTCTATGGGAGGGGTGGATCAGGATGTGGGTGTAAGCATCCTTGAGATCCAAGGAGCAGAGTCTGGCGGAGGTAGGGCAGCAGTGTTCAAAGGAAGAGCACCTTGAACCTCTCCAACACCAGGAACTTGTTCAAGTTGTGCAGGTCCAGGATGGGCTGGAGGCCCATTGTTCTATTTGGGACAAGGAAATACCTTGAACAGAACCCCTTTCCCCAGAGGTGATGGGGTACAGGTTCCACTTTCCTGTCTGAGCAAGCCTGTAAGTTCTATGGGGAGCAAGGCCTGGTGGAGGAGAGGCTGTGGTGGTGGAAGTTGTCGCAATGGGCTCCCCAGCTCACTTTGAAGGCATCTATGGTATGGATCCTCTGGGTGAGGTGGGGGTCTGGAAAGGCATTGAGGAAAATTGCAAGAGGATCTTGATAAATTGGAAAACTGGGCTTCCAAATCGCACATGAAATTTAAGGTGGACAAGTGCAAAGTTATGCACCTAGGAAAGAAAAACCCAAACTATGATTACACGATGCAAGGTTCAATTAGGAACAACCGCCCAGGATAAAGATTTAGGTGTCATTGTGGATAACATGCTAAATCCCTCTGCCCAGTGTGCAGCGATGACCAAGAGAGCAAATAGAATGCTAGGTATCATAAGGAAAGGAATGGAAAATAAAACAAAGGATATTATAATGCCTCTGTATCATTCCATGGTGCGACCGCACCTTGAATATTGTGTGCAATTCTGGTCGCCATATCTTAAAAGGTATATAGCGTTATTAGAAAAGGTACAGAGAAGAGCCATCAAAATGGTAAAGGGGATGGAAGGACACCCCTATGAAGAGAGGCTGCAAAGGTTAGGGCTCTTCAACCTGAAAAAGCAGGCTGAGAGGAGATATGATAGAGGTCTATAAATTAACGGAGTGCAACGGGTAAACGTAGTTTGATTGTTTACATCATCAGAATATAGAAAGACTAGGGGACATGCAATGAAGTAACAGGGTAAACTATTTAAGACTAATAAGAAAATATTTTTTTCACTCAACATGTAATCAAACTCAAATTTGTTACCGGAGGATGTAGTAAAAGCTGTTAGTGTAGCTGGGTTAAAAAAGGTTTGGACAAGTTCCTGGTGGACAGGTCCATAAACCATTATTAAAAGGGACTCTGCATATCACTGCTTGACCCAATACATGCATTGTAGAACCTATGCTAGGTACTTATGACCTAGATTGGCCACAGTTGGAAACAGGATACTGGGCTTGATGGACCTTGGTCTGACCCAGTATGGCATATCTTGTGTTCTTATGAGCTACTGCCACCAGCAGTGGGAGTCTACCAGAGGTTATGTCACGACCACTGTCATGGAGGCGTCCTGTTGCTTGCGACCAGTGTGAGCTCAGAGCCCACTGGGCTGATCGTATATGCAGGTGGGCATCCGGGGTGACTTGCACCGTGGATGCCATATGGCCCAGAAGGCGAAGCGTGCGGCAGGCAGAGACAGAGGATAGACCCTGGACATGACCTGTGAGCGTCTTGAGGCGCTGTGCCCTGTCTGAAGGGAGGAAGGCCTTGGCCTGGATTGTGTCCAGCAGCACCCCCATGAACTTCAGGCGTTGAGTTGGATAGATATGGGACTTGAGATTCATTATAAACTACCCAAAGTGTTCCAGAATGAGGATGGACCTTGGTCTGACCCAGTATGGCATATCTTATCGTATGTCTTATGTCACCTTCTGGAGACACAGGAAGGTGGTGACTATTGCCAGGCATTTCTTGAAAACCATCGGGGCAGAGTCCATACTGAACAGCAGAATCTGTACAGACAGTGGCAGCTTCCTATCGTTAAGCAGAGGTACTGCCTATACATGGGTGGATGAGGATGTGTGTATAAGCATCCTTTAGATCCAAGGAGCATAGCCAGTCTCGCTGCCGGAGGTATGGCAGCAATGCTCCAAGGGAACAGGTTGAGGTCACGTAGGTCCAGGATGGACCAAAACCCTCCATCCTTTTCTGCACCAGGAAGTAGTGGGAATAGAACCCTTTTCCCCTGAGGTGTAGGAGGATGGGTTCCACCATCCTGTCTGCCATAAGATTTGTGAGTTCCTGTTGAAGTATGGCCCAGTGAAGGGGATGCATCAGCAGCTCTCCCAGGAAGAATGCCAGGAGCGCCTGTTTGAGGTGGAAGAGATACCTCTCCTTCACCACCTGCAATGGCCACACATTGGTGGTGATAGTGGGCCAGCAGTCAGCGAAGATTACCAAATACTCCCCTGTGTGTTATAAGGCAGGCTCTTCCGGGAGAAGAGAGACTATGCCCCAGGAGTCAACCCCCCCCTCAAGGTTACGCTTGAGGTGCTGGCTGGGGCTTGTGGGACTTAAGCTTATAAGGGCCGTGCCCTGCTGGCTCTGTTGAGGAACTAGGAAGGCTGAATGCTGAGGGTAGTTTCCATGCTTTTCCTCTTTTTCGGGAATAGGTTTTTTTTTACCTGAAACCTTTCTTTGGGAAGGATTCTGCGATCTTCTTAGAGAGCCTGGTCCTGGTCATGAACTCACTCCAGCTCGGCGGCCTTGTCCATCATGGGTTAACCAAAGAGGTTCTCTCCCCGGCAAGGGACATTGACCAACTTGTCCTGTACCCATTGCTCCAAGTCGGAAGGCTGTAGTCAGACATGGCGGCAGGTACTAATGTCCACGCTGCTACTCTAGCTGCAGACTCTAAGCCATTATAGGCTGCCTTAATCATAAATTTGGAGCACTCCCTAACCATAGAAACCAGCCGAGAACCCAGTGAATTCCCTCGCTGCGTCCCACGGGTACTTCCATGTACAGCTGGTAGGCCTGGATCCGGCTGATGAATATCAAGCCTGGAATCACTTCTTGCCCAGGTTGTCCATGGCATGGGCCTCCCTACCCGGGGCACAGAGAAGTGCGTTTTCTGGCACTTGAGCCTATGCATGGCCAACTCCACCATCATGGAGATGTGACACAGTTCAGCTTTTTGGAAGCCAGGTCTCTAGTGGACGCGGTACCTCGCGTCCAGCTGCTTGCTCACAATCAGAACTGATGCCAGGGTCTGCCACATATGGAAGAGCAGATGATCCAGGACAGGGGGAATAGGCACCCTGAGGGCTTCCTTGGGGGAAGCCCCAGCCCCAATACCCCTGCGCTCAGAATTAAGTGCGCTGTGGGGTGAAGTCCTCTGTCCTGAACAGGACCAGGGCTGAGGAACCTCACAAGGCAGATGGCGCTCGAGGATCAGCCCCACCTCCAGGGAAGCCCTCGCTATGGAAGCCCTCGCTATGGAAGGCCCGTTGGCCAGGAGTGATGACCGAGAGGAACCAGGAATCAGGGCTTGCTGTAAGGCCATGAAGGCAGACAAACTGCGTTCCAAGGCCGCCATCTTGGCCTTGATGCCAGATGGCTTCTAGGACCTCTGACCCAACGCAGTAGCCGAGGGGGTGTCCTCGATGAGGATGGCCTCTGAGGACAAAGACCAATCCCCAGATGGCAAAGGAATCTTCTCCCACCAAGACAGCTTCAAGAGCAGCTCCTGGCCATCATCCTCAGCCTTGCGTCAAGGGCTCCAAGGACAGGTGCCATGGGACTTCCCCACAGTCCCGGACTTGTCATCCGAGGAGGCCACTGAATATGTCAGGCTCATCGAGGGACATCCCTCAATGAGGGAGCCCTGGCTTGATGCTCCGTGACATCAAAGCTCTGAGGAAGTGCCGTCGCCACATGACAGGGAAGCCTCCGCAGCGGCTCTCAAGGGCACTGGTCCCATCGACTGCTAAAGGGGAGAATTGGTCTTACAAAAAGTCGACTCATGCTGCTTCTTGCAGACTCGGAGAGGCTTGTGGGGTCAACTGCTGACAGACGACAAGCCAAGGCATCATGATCAAGCCCACAGCACCAAAGGCAACAATCATATGGACTCGTGTGTGACATTGTGAGCGCAACAGTTGCAAGACCTGAAGTCACTGAGGAGCTATGGCGGGGAAGACCATCCCCGTGATGTCATAAGAACATAAGATATGCCATACTGGGTCAGGCCAAGGTCCATCAAGCCCAGTATCCTGTTTCCAACAGTGGCCAATCTAGGTCATACGTACCTAGCAGTTTCCCCAAAAGACACGGGTTCCGCAATGCTTGTACTGGGTCAAGCATTGATATCCTGGGTCCCTTCTAAATAATGGTTTACGGACCTTTCCTCCAGGAACTTGTCCAAACCTTTTTTAAACCCAGCTACACTAACAGCCTTTACTACATCCTCCGGTAACAAATTCCAGTTTGATTACACGTTGAGTGAAAAAATATTTTTTTATTAGCCTTAAATAGTTTACCCTGTAGCTTCATTGCATGTCCCCTAGTCTTTCTATATTCTGATAATGTAAACAATCGATCTACGTTTACCCGTTCCACTGCGTTCATTAATTTATAGACTTCTATCATATCTCCCCTCAGCCGTCTCTATTCCAGGTTAAAGAGCCCTAACCTTTTTAGCCTTTCTTCATAGGAGTATCCTTCCATCCCCTTTACCATTTTGGTGGCTCTTCTCTGAACCTTTTCTAATAACGCTATATCCTTTTTAAGATACGGCGACCAGAATTGCACACAATATTCAAGGTGCGGTCTCACCATGGAACGATATAGAGGCATTATAATATCTTTTGTTTTATTTTCCATTCCTTTCCTTATGATACCTAGCATTCTATTTGCTCTCTTGGCCGCTGCTGCACACTGGGCTGAGGATTTTAACATGCTATCCACAATGACGCGTAAATCTTTTTTCCTGGGTGGTGGTTCCTAATGTGGAACCTTGCATCGTGTAACCATAGTTTGGGTTGTTCTTCCATAGGTGCATAACCTTGCACTTGTCCACATTAAATTTCATCTGCCATTTTGATGTCCAGTCTTCCAATCTATCAAGATCCTCTTGCAATTTTCCACAATCCTCTTGGGTTTTAACAACTTTAAATAGTTTTGTGTCATCTGCAAATTTGATAACCTCATTCGTTATTCCACTTTCCAGGTCATTTATGAATATGTCAGAAAGCAGCAGACCCAGCACAGATCCCTGGGGTACACCACTATTCACCTTTCTCCATTGGGAAAATTGGCCATTTAGCCCAACCCTCTGCTTTCTATCTTTTAACCAGTTCCTGATGCACAGTAGTACACTGCCTCCTATCCCATGACTCTCTAGTTTTGCCAAAAGTCTGATGAGGGACCTTGTCAAAGGCTTTCTGAAAGTCCAGATACACTATATCAACCGACTCACCTTTGTCTACCTGTTTATTCATACTTTCAAAAAAAAATAACAGATTAGTAAGACAAGATCTTCCTTGTCTAAAGCCATGTTGGCTGTCTCCCATTAGGCCCTGACTATCTACATGCTGAGTAATTTTTTTCTTTATGATGGTTTCTACCATTTAACTTTCGAATGGGAGACTATGATAAAATGAGGAAAGTAGTTAAGAAAAAACTAAAAGGAGCAGTTGCAAAGGTTAAAGACTTAGTATTTTTCAACAACACCCAAGCTTGATGTAAGTCTTTAACCTTTGCAACTGCTCCTTTTAGTTTTTTTCTTAACTATTTTCCTCATTTTATCATAGTCTCCCTTTCGAAAGTTAAATAGTACAAACCATCATAAAGAATAAAATTACTCAGCATGTAGATAGTCAGGGCCTAATGGGAGACAGCCAACATGGCTTTAGACAAGGAAGATCTTGTCTTACTAATCTGTTATTTTTTTTTTGAAAGTATGAATAAACAGGTAGACAAAGGTGCAGAAGAATTGAAGGAAATATCGATACATCGGGAAGATGTATTACAACTATTAGATAAACTGAAGAGTAGCAAATCACCTGGGCCGGATGGTATACATCCAAGGATGTTGAAGGAACTGAAATATGAGATTGCAGACCTGCTATTAGTAATCTGTGAACTATCATTAAAATCATCTCTAATACCTGAAGATTGGAGGATCACCAATGTAACAGCAATTTTTAAAAAGGGTTCCAGGGGTGATCCAGGAAACTACAGACCGGTGAGCCTGACGTCAGTACCGGGAAAATTGGTAGAAACCATCATAAAGAATAAAATTACTCAGCATTTAGATAGTCATGGCCTAATGGGAGACAGCCAATATGGCTTTAGACAAGGAAGATCTTGTCTTACTAATCTGTTATGTTTTTTTTGAAAGTGTGAATAAACAGGTGGACAAAGGTGAGTCGGTTGATATAGTGTATTTGGACTTTCAGAAAGCCTTTGACAAGGTCCATCAGAGACTTTTGGCAAAACTAAAGAGTCATGGGATAGGAGGCAGTGTACTACTGTGGATCAGGAACTGGTTAAAAGATAGAAAGCAGAGGGTTGGGCTAAACGGCCAATTTTCCCAATGGAGAAAGGTGAATAGTGGTGTACCCCAGGGATCTGTGCTGGGTCCGCTGCTTTTTAACATATTCAAAAATGACCTGGAAACTGGAATAACGAGTGAGGTTGTCAAATTTGCAGATGACACAAAACCATTTAAAGTTGTTAAAACCCAAGAGGATTGTGGAAAATTGCAAGAGGATCTTGATAAATTGGAAGACTGGGCATCAAAATGGCAGAGGAAATTTAATGTGGACAAGTGCAAAGTTATGCACCTAGGGAAGAACAACCCAAACTATGGTTACACGATGCAAGGTTCCACATTAGGAACCACCACCCAGGAAAAAGATTTAGGCGTCATTGTGGATAACATGTTAAAACCCTCGGCCCAGTGTGCAGCGGCGGCCAAAAGAGCAAATAGAATGCTAGGTATCATAAGGAAAGGAATGGAAAATAAAACAAAAGATATTATAATGCCTCTATATCGTTCCATGGTGAGACCGCTCCTTGAATATTGTGTGCAATTCTGGTCGCCGTATCTTAAAAAGGATATAGCGTTATTAGAAAAGGTTCAGAGAAGAGCCACCAAAATGGTAAAGGGGATGGAAAGATACTCCTATGAATAAAGGCTAAAAGGGTTAGGGCTCTTTAACCTGGAAAAGATACGGCTGAGGGGAGATATGATAGAAGTCTATAAATTAATGAACGGCGTGGAATGGGTAAACGTAGATCGACTGTTTAGTCTTTCTATATTCTGATAACGTAGAGGACATGCAATGAAGCTACAGGGTAAACTATTTAAGACTAATAAAAGAAAATATTTTTTCACTCAACGTGTAATCAAACTCTGGAATTTGTTACCGGAGGATGTAGTAAAGGCTGTTAGTGTAGCTGGGTTTAAAAAAGGTTTGGACAAGTTCCTGGAGGAAAGGTCCATAAACCATTATTTAGAAGGGACCCAGGATATCAATGCTTGACCCAGTACAAGCATTGCGGAACCCGTGTCTTTTGGGGAAACTGCTAGGTACGTATGACCTAGATTGGCCACTGTTGGAAACAGGATACTGGGCTTGATGGGCCTTGGTCTGACCCAGTATGGCATATCTTATGTTCTTATTGTCTTATGTACCTTTAAATACCACTTCAGTCATGGGTAACATCCCTACATCTTCCTCAGTAAAGACCGAAGCAAAGAATTCATTCAGTCTCTCCGCTATCGCCTTGTCACCTCTTAGTGCCCCTTTAACTCCTCTATCATCTAATGGACCAAATGACTCACAGGTTTTTTGCTACGAATGTACGTGAAAGAAATCTTTATTTCACGTTTTTGCTTCCGTAGCAAGCTTCTTCTCAAATTCTCCCTTTGCCTGCTTTATCAATGCCTTGCATTTGACTTGCCAGTGCTTGTGCTGTTTCCAGGTTTTGTCATTTGGCACTTTTTTCCATTTCCTGAAAGATGCTTTTTTGGCAACAGCAGCCTCTCTGACCTCACCTTTAAACCATGCTGGCAGTTTTTTGGACTTCCTTCCACTTTTCTTAAAGCGTGGAATACAGCTGGTCTGGGCTTCCAAGATAGTATTTTTCAACAACACCCAAGCTTGATGTAAGTCTTTAACCTTTGCAACTGCTCCTTTTAGTTTTTTCTTAACTATTTTCCTCATTTTATCACAGTCTCCCTTTCGAAAGTTAAAAGGTAGTACTGTGGATTTCCTTACTATCCCTCCTCCACTAATTAAATCAAAGGCGATCATGCTATGATCACTATTGCCAAGTGGCCCCAACACCCTTATCTCTTGCACTAGATCTGGTGCTCCACTAAGGACTAGGTCTAATATGGCTTCCCCTCTGGTCGGTTCATGAACCAGCTGCTCCAAGAAGCAGTCATTTATGTCATCTAGGAATTTATCTCCCTAGCATGTCCTGCCGTGACACTGACCCAGTCGATACCGGGGTAATTGAAATCACCCATTATTATTACTGCACTGTAACTTTTGTTAGCTTCCTTGATTTTTCTTTGAGCATGTCATCCATTTGTTCATTCTGGCCAGGCGGTCAATAGTACACCCCCACTGCCAGAGCCTTCCCCTTTTTACATGGAATTTCAATCCATAGAGATTCTACAGCAAATTTTGTTTCCTGCAAAACTTTAATCCTTTCTGACTCAATGCCCTCTCTAACAGAGCGCAACCCCTCCACCAATTTGATCAGCTCTATCATTACAATATAGTTTGTACCCAGGTATCAGTGTCCCACTGGTTGTCCTCCTTCCACCATGTCTCTGATATTCCAATCATATCTAAACTCTCATTTAGTGCTATACATTCTAACTCTCCCATCTTATTTTTTAGACTTCTAGCATTTGCATACAAGCATTTTAGAGACTATTTTATTCATATTAATTTGGCTATTGGTAGACATGGGTAATTTGGGATCTTTAAGCTCTGTCTGCTCCATACTCGAGGGCATTTGGGCTACTTTACTCTTTTTTGGAACCTCTCTGCTTTTGGTAGTATCCTTCAAGGATACATTCTTCCAAACCATCCGCTCTTGGGCGACTGTCGGCTTTCCCCTATTATCTAGTTTTAAAGGTTAATGCCAGCAGCCTGGTTCCATCCCGGTTAAGGTGAAGCCCATCCCTTCGGAAGAGCCCCTCCTTTCCCCAGAATGTTCCCCAGTTCCTAACAAATCCAAAATCCTCATCTCTGCACCTTTGTCTCATCCACGCATTGAGACTCCGGAGCTCTGTCTGCCTTTTGGGTCCTGCGCGTGGAACGGGAAGCATTTCGGAGAATGCTACCCTGGAAGTTCTGGATTTCAACTTCCTACCTAAAAGCTTAAATTTAGTCTCCAGAACCTCCTTACCACATTTTCCTATGTCATTGGTACCGACATGCACCAAGACAGCAGACTCCTCCCTAGCACTATCTAAGACCTTATCTAGGTGGCACGTGAGGTCCGCTACCTTCGCACCAGGCAGGCATGTTACCAAGTGATCCTCACGTGCACCAGCCACCCAGCTATCTACATGCCTATTGATCAAATCACCAACTATAATGGCTGTCCTAACCCTTCCCTCATGGGCACATGGCCCTGGAGAAACTTCCTCGGTGCGAGAGGGTTTTACATCACCTGGAGGACAGGTCCTAGTTAGAAGATCACTTCCTGCCACACCAGGGTGATGCTCTCCTGTCACGTGACCTCTCTCCTCCATGGCAACAGGGATGCTGCCAGACTGGAGGTGGGACTTCAGGACTATATCCCTGTAGGTCTCGTCTATGTGCTTCTCTGACTTTCTTATGTTTTCCAAGTCTGCTACTCTAGCCTCTAGAGAATGGACTTGTTCCTTGAGAGCAAAGAGCTCCTTGCACCTAGTGCACACGTAAGACCTATCACCAACTGGGAGAAAATCATACATGTGACACTCAATGCAAAAGACTGGAAAGCCCCCATCTCGCTGCTGGACTGCTGTCTGCATCTTAGTTTTAAGTTTGTTTTTAGATCTTTAAGTTCTTTAATTACTAAGGGTTGCTATGGATATTTATACCAATAAAACCGTACCTAATATGTTTAATATACCTTGTTCACCTGAAGCTTAATTAATCTCAGGTCCTTAGTGTATGACTGATTTGGGTAACGAGCTTCACCTGAGAGCACCTCTTGTCTTTTAAGATGTGTAAGTATCTATTAAAGCTACGATTATCCCAGGGGTGGGTGGGTGTAGGGAGGGAGGGAGGGAAATAACACTTATTAAAAGAAGGCTGCTACACAGTACCCTGTCCTGTGCTGCTGAGGTAAGCTATATTCTTATTTGATTTAAAATTATAGCTCTTTGCTGCTGCTAGGCTCTAACTTATTATGAAATTTAAACTACAAGCTCTCTGCTGGGTTCTAAATTTAACCAGAAAGTTCTCTTCTGTGTTTTAAATTTAAATTTAAACTGCTGCTACTAGGCCCTGACTGATTTAACAAAAAATAGTGGGTTCACAGATTAAATAGCTTTAATAGAAAGAATTCCTTTCAGAAAACTCCCAGAAGTATATACTCACAATTGCAGATCTCTCTCCAGAAGTAACAGTCCCCTTTACTAGTCCTTCAAGACTGAGGATCACAGAGCTCTGGTTGAGCTATTTATGCCTGTGCTGCTGAGGTAAGCTGTGACCAACTTCCTGGATGATTAACAGTCCTTGCTTGGATAGAAGGAGTTTTTCAAAACGGCCTTTTGACCTGCCACCTGGTGTTAAAACCTATTGAAAAACTCCCTTAGCCCCACCAGAAAGAGCGCAAAAACCTGCATACTGGAGAAAAAAAAACTGCTTTAAGGGAAAATAAAAAGAACCCTAAGAAAAATACAACGTGAAGGCAAACCGCCTCGGGAGGCATGAGCGCACTGGTACGTGACTGGAGAAAGAAAGAAAGAAAAAGAAAATTAACTTTTTCTAGGGGGAACAGACACGTCTGATGGGCTCTGCAGAAAAAAGGAGACTGAAGCAAGATGGCACCCTTAGGCTGGAAGGGGACCACACATGCATGGTACATCTCCCAAAGGCTTTTTTTGAAAGCTGGGGAGATGTTATCACGAAGGCCCCGTCGGCACAGATGTCACCCATATGTGATGACTGACTTCCTGCTTGTTCCCGGAGAAAGTATTAATAGGACAGTATTTACATACTGTCATAACTTTTGAGAAATAGTTTAATTGTTAAACAAAACATTAAAAGCGTTAGAGTTGTCGTTTTGGTCTGTAGGAGGATGGAAGGTAAAGGAGAGGTAGATGGTGGGTGTGGTTGGGTGATTATGGGTGGTGAGGTTGCGGTTAAGTAGTGTTTTCACCATAGTGTTCCTTAAATAGATGAGTCTTCAGCTTTTTCCTGAAGCCTTGCAGGTTTCTTGTGAAGCAGATATAAGGTGGTAGAGCATTCCAGAGATGTGGAGCGTACAGTGTGAATGCTGAGCTTGAAGAGGTTTAGAAGGCAGCAGCAGCAGAACCCCCCTTCCAAACCCCTCCCCACACATTTGTGCAAAGCAGCGTATTAGCATAAAATACCAAAACTGGTTTTCCTGACAAACACTAGACTTTACATTCCATTGCCACTGCATTAACGATCACTTGTTACATGTTTTTTTTGCCTAATAAAATATGTTCGGGAGCAGATGTGAAGTAGAATTCCTTGCATGAGTTCTCCTGACCTGATAATAATAGTCATCCAGATGTGGATTCTCACTCTGCAACTGGATCATCTGTACTTTGATGACCCATTCCTTTTCACTAGGAGACATGAGACATGTATACGGGTCAGGTCGGGCCACCCAGCGCTTCCAGGAGGAATGCCTGAAACAAAGAAAACTATCCACTGAGATGCACACAGCTGTAATATTAACTATTCCATAATGAATACTGTATTCACATGTACCAAAAGTGGCTTAGGATGTTAGCGCAAAGGGCTGTGAACCAGGGTTCGAAACCTGCTTCTCCCACTGCCTCAGGCACTCAGATAGAAAGAGTACCATAATACAAAGGCATGTTCAATGTGAAAAAAAAATTGTACACTATCTTAAGCTAAAATTAATATGGCAGTCTAGATGTACACATTCTGATTCATTACCTGGGTGTCCTCTGCTGCTGTTGGCTCAGGATCCTCCTATGTTGTGGGTGCAGTTGAGTCACGTGACCAGGGATTCTAGAAAAAAAAGCAGCATTAGAGCGCCATTTCATGCTTGTAGCATCACATGTCTTGAGACAGTTTATCTGAAGCAGACTGTGGTTTCTCTATAGGCTCATAAATAAGGCTTCTATTCCTAGGTGTTAATGAATTATTTAAGGTATTTATTTTCCAGCTAATTAAAAAAAAAAGTTTGAAGGTACCAAATCTCAGCATCTTCACACCATGTGCTATTGCAAGGTATCTTTTTTGGTGTAACTCCAAAAAACATATGTTTGTGTCACTCGGGAGTTATTAACATAGAAGAGGCACATAAATTGAGTGGAGGCTACAAGAGCTAAGGGAGGGGCAAAAGCATTTGGAGAAGTGGTATTTTTTGAGTATTTATAAACACACACACCTATTTTAATTTTTTGCAGCAGGGATATTTTATCAATGTTTAAACCTAAAATTAAAAGCCCTATTCAAAAAAACATACAAGTGGAGGCAATCATATGTTGACACATTTTTCAAGAAACTGATCTACCTGGAACTTCTGAATCAATCTGGCTGCAAATGAATTATTTTTCACAAATGCCACCAAAGTGCATGCTAAGCAATTCAATGAACCAGAACTTTCCCTATGAAGTTCTATTCCCTTCCTGCCAAGCAGGACTGGAGCTTATGCCTCCTTCCCCTTTTTATCCTCACCTGAAATTCTGTAGCGTGTTGGCAAATGGGCTGTATAAGGGAGAGAGACTAGGATTGGGGGACAAGGTCCCAAACTTCATGCGGGCCATCTTAGGGGCCATGGTCTGTGTAGGAGTGCTGATGTTAGGTGACATCGGTCGAAAGGGAGTCCGAGACATAAAGCCTGGAGACTGAAACAAGAAGGGGTTACAGCAAGGACGAGAACTCAACTTGGCTAATGCATCTCAATCTCTTTCCAAAGAATATCTTACTAAGACTCATCTGCTTCAGACACAATTCAGACAAGCCCTTCATTTTTGCTTGGGTTGTTTCTCTTTTTAGCTCAGTCACAACCAATACTTAGATCTTGGTGTCATTACTACTACTACTACTATTAAACATTTATAAAGTGCTACATGGCATACTACAGTGCTGTACAAACACAGAGACAGTCCCTACTTGTCAGAGCTTACAATCTCATCAAGACAGACAAGACAAAAGATAGGAATAAGGATAGACTAGGGAAGGGGTAAGGAGACACAAGGAAACAAGGTTTTGAGATCCAAAAGCTGTCTCAAAAAGTTGAGCTTTTAGCATAGATTTGAAAAGAAGCAGAGATGAAACCTGATGTACAGACTCGGGAAATTTGTTCCAGGCATAAGGAGCAGCAAAGTGAAAGGATCAAAGTCTGGAGTTAACAGTGGAAGAAAGGGCAAAGAGGAGCAAGCCAGTAGAAGAGCGGAGTTGAAGAGGTGGCGGAATATGGTGAGAGGAGCGAGGAACCGAAACACAACACTACCCCAAACCATCATTACCACCACAATTCCAGTCAAGCAAAAAGTTAAATAGCTTGATATAACCCTGGACACATTACTCAGCATGATACCCCACCTGAAACAAACAGCCAGAACAATTCTATACAAAAGACCATACAACATCTAAGACCCTTCCTTGAAGAAAATGACTTTAGATCAGTCATCCAAGCCATCATCACACCCCACTTTGACTACTGCAACAGCCTGTTTCAGAGTCTACCAGAAAAAAGCCAACACATAATCCAACGAGCACAAAACATCACAGCTAGAATCACCTGCAAAGCCAGACTAACCGACCATGTCACACCACTGCTATATGACCTACACTGGCTCCCAATAGAAAGCCGGATAAAATATAAACTACTCGTAACAACCTTCAAACTCATCAACCATGCTGCACACCCTCCTTCCTCTCAACCCTCCTCCTCACCACTGCAAACACCAGATCCCATAGGGAAAATGCTTTCCATTCCATAACAATCTCACCCTCTGGCCACAAAACAAAACAAACCACCACCTCCAGAGCTTTTACACACACTGCCCCCAGCCTCTGGAGCTCCCTCCAACTGCACATCCACGCAATAAAAGACCACAAAGACTTCAGAAAGCAGCTCAAAACCCACCTCTTCACCATGCACTACGGAAAAGACAACTCGCACCCAAACACACACACACAAACCACCAGGGCAGCCCATAACCTAACTCAACCAGGACAAGGTATGCCCAAGGCCACAAAGAACCAAACTCTGACCACCTGAACACGAAGACCTCCTGTACATAGTTACATTAAGCTACTGCTCTTAAAGTTGTTCACAAGTCAAGTTATCCTGTAGAAACGTGATTCCTGTTCTAGGTAACTTGTTTTTGGGTTCCCTGTAAAGCGCCTCTGATCTCTGGAAGAGGCGGTATAGAAAAATGTAATAAATAAAGATAGTGAGGAGCAGAAGAATGAATGCATTTAAAGGTCAGAAGGATAACATGTTGAAACCCTCCGCCCAGTGTTCAGCAGTGGCAAAGAGAGCAAATAAAGCGTAGTTACTCACCTGTAACAGGTGATCTCTGAGAAGAGCAGGAATTTAGTCTTCACATATGGGTATCGTCGGTACTGATGGAGCCTGTGCGGGAACGCTCCCCAGCATCCAATAGGAAAGCTTTTGGGAGCATCCCACTGCGCCTGCGTCACTGCCTCCCGCCTTTCCAACTCTCCCTCTTCAGTTGAGTTTATAGCTGAGACAAAGGAGAGACAGAGACAGAGAGAGACAGAGAACTCCTAGGGGAGGTGGGTGGGTTGTGAAGACCAAATTCCTGCTGTTTCTGGAGATCACCTGTTACAGGTGAGTAACTACGCTATCTCCAAGAACAAGCAGGAATGTAGTCTTCACATATGGGGACTCCCCAGCTGAGAGATGCCAGGGAGATGACCCCAGAAAGCTGCGAAAACCAGGTTGAGATGGGTCATGCTTCCTCCCATGGATCTCTGGCATCAAAACCCAGGACGGCGGGTAGGAGTTATTCTAAGTGTGAAAGAGATGCTGGAGAACAGCTTGACCAAACGAGGCATCCCAATGGGAGTCCTTGTCTAAGCAGTAGTGGGCTGCAAAGGTGTGTACTGAAGCCCAAGTGGCTGCTCTACAGATGTCGTCAATGGATACTGAGCGAAGGTTAGCCATAGAGGCTGCCATTGCTCTCACATTGTGAGCTGTGACATGACCTTCAAGAGAAAGTCCTTTGCTCTCGTAAGCAAAGGATATGCAATTTGCAATCCATTTGGACAAAGTTCGTTTGGAAACTGGTAGTCTATGACTACTAGAGTCAAAGGCAACAAAGAGCTGGGAAGACCTTCGATGTTGCTTAGTTCTCTGAAGGTAAAAAGCCAAAGCTCTTTTACAATCTAGAGTGTGTAGATTCCTTTCTGCATTGGAAGCATGAGGCTTAGGGAAAAATACAGGCAGGTAAACAGACTGGTTTAAATGAAATGGCGAAACCACCTTTGGCATAAAATGTGGGTGAGTTCAAAGAATTACCTTATCATGGTGGAACCTTGTATAAGGAGGATCAGCCACTAAAGCCTGGAGCTCACTGATGCGTCTCGCAGGAGTGAGAGCAAGAAAGAAACTTTAGGGATGTAGTGTCCAGCGGTTCAAAGGGCGGTTTCATGAGGTGCCCAAGGACAAGATTTAAATCCCATGCCACAGGCGGTGGCTTAATGGGAGGTTTAGTTAAGAGTAGTTAAGAGTAAGGCTTCACCTTAATCAGGATGGGACCAGACTGCTGGCATTAACCTTTAAAAAAGAGATAGAGAAGCTTTTAAACTAGAAAATAGGGGAAAGCCGACAGTCACCCAGGAGCGCATGGTTCGGACAAAGGTATCCTTGAAGGATACTATCAAAAGCAGTGAGGTTCCAAAAGGGGGTATAGTAGCCCAAATGCCCTTGAGTAAGGAGCAGACAGAGCATAAAGATTCCAAATTACCCCTGCCTACCAATAGCCAGATTAATATTAATAAAATACAGTCTCTAAAATGCTTGTATGCCAATGCTAGAAGTCTAAACAATAAGATGGGAGAGTTAGAATATATAGCACTAAATGAGAGGTTAGATATGATTGCACTCTCAGAGACATGGTGGAAGGAGGATAACCAGTGGGACACTGTGATACCTGGATACAAACTATATCGTAATGATAGAGCTGATCAAACTGGTGGAGGGGTTGCGCTCTATGTTAGAGAGGGCATTGAGTCAGAAAGGATTAAAGTTTTGCAGGGAACAAGATTTGCTGTAGAATCTCTATGGATTGAAATCCCATTTATGAAGGGGAAGGTGATGGCAGTGGGAGTATACTATCGACCGCCTGGCCAGAATGAACAAATGGATGATGAAATGCTCAAAGAAATCAAGGAAGCTAACAAAAATCACAACAGAGTAGTAATAATGGGTGATTTCAATTACCCTGGTAGCGACTGGGTCAGTGTCACGGCAGGACAAGCTAAAGAGATAAAGTTTCTAGATGGAATAAATGACTGCTTCTTGGAGCAGCTGGTTCCTGAACCGACCAGAGGGGAAGCCATACTGGACCTAATCCTTAGTGGAACGCCAGATCTGGTGCAAGAAATAAGGGTGTTGGGACCACTTGGCAATAGTGATCATAGTATGATCATGTTTGATTTAATTAGTGGAGGACAGATAGTAAAGGAATCCACAGTATTACCTTTTAACTTTCAAAAGGGAGACTATGATAGAATGAGGAATATAGTTAGGAAAAAACTAAAAGGAGCGGTTCCAAAGGTTAAAGACTTACAGCAAGCTTGGGTGTTATTTAAAAATACTATCCTCGAAGCCCAGACCAGCTGTATTCCACGCATTAAGAAGAGTGGAAGAAAGTCCAAAAAACTGCCAGCATGGTTTAAAGGTGAGGTCAGAGAGGCTGTTGCTGCCAAAAAAGCAACCTTCAGGAAATGGAAAAAAGAGCCAAATGATGAAAACTGGAAACACAAGCACTGGCAAGTTAAATGCAAAGCATTGATAAGGCAGGCAAAGCGGGAATTTGATAAGAAACTTGCTACAGAAGCAAAAACACGAAATAAAGACTTTTTCAAGTACATTCGTAGCAAAAGGCCTGTGAGAGAGTCAATTGGACCGTTAGATGATAGAGGGGTAAAAGGGGCAGTAAGAGGAGACAAGGCTATAGCAGAGAGACTGAATGAATTCTTTGCTTCGGTCTTTACTGAGGAAGATGTAGGGATGTTACCCATGACTGAAGTGGTATTTAAAGGTGATACTGCAGAGGAATTGAGAGAAATATCACTACACCAGGAAGATATATTACAACTATTTGATAAACTGAATAGTAGCAAATCACCTGGACCGGATGGTATACATCCCAGAGTGTTGAAAGAACTGAAATATGAGATTGCAGACCTGCTATTGGTAATCTGTGAACTTTCATTAAAATCATCTGTAATACCTGAAGATTGGAGGGTCGCCAACGTAACACCAATTTTTAAAAAAGGTTCCAGGGGTGACCAGGGAAATTACAGACCGGTGAGCCTGACGTCAGTACCAGGGAAAATGGTAGAAACCATCATAAAGAACAAAATTACACAACATGTAGATAGTCATGGCCTAATGGGAGACAGCCAACATTTATTTATTTTATTTATTTATTTAGTATACATTTGTATACCGCTACTTCCAGCGATCAGCAGCGGTTTGATTACAGATTGGAAATTGTCAAATTGTGACAGGAAATTTTTGAGGTATAAACACATTGATTAGACAGGAAAGCACATGGCTTTAGACAAGGAAGGCATCCCAATGGGAGTCCATGTCTAAGGAAGATCTTGTCTTACTAATCTGATATGTTTCTTTGAGGGTGTGCATAAACAGGTAGACAAAGGTGAGTCGGTTGATATAGTGTATCTGGACTTCCAGAAAGCTTTTGACAAGGTCCCCCATCAGAGACTTTTGGCAAAGCTAAAAAGTCATGGGATAGGAGGCAGTGTACTATTGTGGATCGGGAACTGGTTAAAAGATAGAAAGCAGAGGGTAGGGCTAAATGGCCAATATTCCCAATGGAAAAAAGTGAATAGTGGAGTACCCCAGGGATCTGTACTGGGTCCGCTACTTTTTGACATATTCATAAATGACCTGGAAAAAGGAATAACTAGTCAGGTTATCAAATTTGCAGATGACACAAAACTGTTTAAAGTTGTTAAAACCCAAAAGGATTGTGGAAAACTGCAGGAGGATCTGGATAACTTGGAAGACTGGGCATCCAAATGGCAGATGAAATTTAATGTGGACAAATGCAAAGTTATGCACCTAGGAAAGAACCACCCACACTATAGTTACACGATGCAAGGCTCCACATTAGAAACCACCACCCAGGAAAATGACTTAGGAGTCATCGTGGATAACATATAACATATAACATATCCTCCCTGTTATCTGTAAACCTAGATCAGTCATGTATTGACAGGTATGTTGTTGTTCAATGTAAACCGCACTGATGATGAATAGTGCGGTATATAAAAAATGTTAAATAAATAAAAATAAATAAATAAACATGTTAAAACCCTCCGCCCAGTGTGCAGCGGCTGCCAAGAAAGCAAATAGAATGCTAGGTATCAAAGAAAGGGATGGAGAATAAAACAAAGGATATTATAATGCCTCTGTATCGCTCCATGGTACAACCGCACCTTGAATATTGTGTGCAATTCTGGTCACCGTATCTTAAAAAGGACATAGCGTTATTAGAAAAAGTACAGAGAAGAGCCACCAAATTGGTGAAGGGGATGGAAGGCTACTCCTATGAAGAGAGGCTAAAAAGGTTAGGGCTCTTTAACCTGGAAAAGAGACGGCTGAGGGGAGATATGATAGAGGTCTATAAATTAATGAATGGAGTGGAACGGATAAACGTGGATCAATTGTTTACGCTATCAGAATATAGAAAGACTAGGGGACATGTAATGAAGCTACAGGGTAAACTATTTAAGACAAATAAGAGAAAATATTTTTTCACTCAACGTGTAATCAAACTCTGGAATCTGTTACCGGAGGATGTAGTAAGGGCTGTTAGTATAGCTGGGTTTAAAAAAGGTTTGGACAAGTTCCTGGAGGAAAGGTCCATAAACCACTATTAAAAAGGGACCCAGGATATCAATGCTTGACCCAGTACAAGCATTGTGGAACCTGTGGTCTTTTGGGGATATTGCTAGGTGCGTAGGACCTAGATTGGCCACTGTTGGAAACAGGATACTGGGCTTGATGGACCTCGGTCTGACCCAGTATGGCATGTCTTATGTTCTTATGTTCTTAGTCATCTCAAACCTCACTACAAGAGGATAAGAGGAAACAGGTTGTCCATCTAAGGGCTTGCGAAATGCAGCAATGGCATTAAGGTGGACTCTTACTGAATTGGTCTTACGACCAGAGGATGATAAATGGAGCAGATACTCAATTAACGCCTCCACTGGCAGTGAAAAAGGGTTAAACTCCTTTTTAGAACACCAGATAGAAAAACCTTTTCCACTTGAAGGCGTAGGCTTGCCTTGTGGGAGGTTTTCTTGAAGCCAAAAGGATATCCTTTACCTGCTGAGAAAGGTTGATATCCTGGAATTCTAGGCTCTCAGGAGCCATGCCCTGAGGTGTAGAGACTGAGGATTCAGGTGCAGTAGCATCCCGTTCTCCTGGGAAAGCAGATCTGGAGCATATCCCAACTCCAGAGGTCTGGCTCGAGAGAGACATATTAGCAGAGGATACCATGTTTGTTGACAGAAGGTGATGGTAAATGGTGCTCACTCGGATGAAAGGAAGGTGATTAGCGGGGTGCCCCAGGGTTCGGTCCTGGGCCCGGCACTGTTCAATGTATTTGTGAGTGATATTGCTGAAGGATTGAATGGAAAGATCTGTCTTTTTGCAGATGACACAAAAATTTGCAACAGAGTGGACTCTCCTGAGGGAGTGCTTAACATAAGAAAAGATCTACAAAAGCTGGAAGAATGGTCTAATGCTTGGCAATTAAGATTTAATGCAAAGAAGTGCAGTGTCATGCACTTGGGTAGCAAAAATCCAAGGGAAATGTACGCTATAGGGGACGAGAGGTTGGTGTGCACGGATCAGGAGAAAGACCTTGGTGTGATTGTTTCTGTAGATCTCAAGGTGGCAAAACAGTGCGACAAGGCGGTGGTAAAAGCCAGGAGGATGTTGGGCTGCATACAAAGAGGAATTACCAGCAGAAAGGAAGAGGTACTAATGCCACTGTATAAGTCACTGGCAAGGCCTCAATTGGAATACTGTGTTCAGTTTTGGAGACCATATCTTGCAAAGGATGTAAAAAGAATGGAAACTGTTCAGAGGAAGGTGACCAAGATGATTTGGAGCCTGCATCAGAAGCCTTATGAGAAGAGACTTGAAGACCTAAATATGTACACTTTGGAAGAGAGGAGGGACAGGGGAGATATGATTCAGACCTTTAAATACTTAGAGAAATAATGAACAAACAAACCTCTTCCAAAGACAGGAAAGCTGTAAAACTAGAGGGCATAACATGAAGCTGCAAGGCGGTAAATTGAAAAGCAATGTCAGGAAATACTTTTTCACTGAAAGGGTGGTGGATGCTTGGAATACCCTCCCGATGGAAATGGTGGGGGCAAACAGTGATGGAATTCAAAATGGCATGGGACAGACACAGTGGATCCCTTTACAGCAACAGGATAAAATAAAAAACGGAATCATCTAATTTCTCAACAAATAGGGGTGTCCTACATGGAGCAGTGGGATCAACCCTAAACAAAGACATGGGGAGGGGTGCACCTACTCCTGCGATCTTACTGGGTAGACTAGATGGACCATACTGGTCTTTATCTGCCGTCATTTACTATGTTACTATGTTGTGGCCAACGTGGGACTATGAGGATCATATGGCCCCTGTCCCTCTGAAGCTTGAACAGAGTTTTGGAAATGAAGAGAATGGGTGGGAAGGCATAGAGGAAGTCTTGACCCCAGTGGAGGTGGAAAGCATCCCTTGCCTGACAGTTCTGAGCCGGAATTCTGGAGCAGAATTGGGGAAGTTTGGCATTCTGAGGACTTGCAAAGAGGTCTATCTTTGGGGTTCCCCAGATCTGAAAAATTCGAGCAACTTGCTCTTGATGAAGAGACCACTCTCGTGTGGCGGCAGCACTCGACTGAGTTTGTCTGCTAAAAGATTTTGTGTGCCTGGAAGATACACCACTAGAAGGTGGCTCTGAAGATTCCTGGCAAAGGCCCAGAGGCATATAGCTTCGTTGCACAATGCTTGAGAACCTGTTCCACCCTGTTTGTTCACGTAGAATATGGCTACTTGATTGTCGGTCTGGACCAGAACCATCTTATAGCTGAGGTGGGCCTGAAAAACCTGAAGAGCATAGAAGATGGCTCTGAGTTCCAAGATGTTTATATGAAGGCAAGCCTCCTGCTGGGTCCAAAGACCCTGTGTGGAGAGATTGTCCAAGTGAGCCCCCCAGCCTAACTTGGATGCACCATGAGCCTTCATTGTTAATTGCACAGGCATTTCTCCCCTATTTTGTTAGGTCTTCCTTTCTTTTGATCTTTGCTGGGAGTCATTCCACTAGACCAGTCTTCACCACAATTCTGATCTGAAAGTCTCATTTTATAATCAAATGGTGCTTGTGTTAGTCCATTTAGAGATGTAGAAAAAGTCAAATCGTAGGAGATGCCTTTCTGTTAAGCTCGAAAAATATTCATGGCTACATTAGAAGATCTGTATGTCCTTATATCAAAGCAAAAATACACAAAAGGATGTTACCTGATTAACTGTACGTACATCATTACATTAAGAGATATAAAGAAAAGGAAGTTGAATGTACTGCTGTTACCAGGTGAGGAAGTCCCTTTGTAGCTATACTGCAATTGTTGAATTATCATAATACCCAACAGGCTAAAAAACGCAAACCGTAAGATATTTTATTTACCAGATAATGGCCCGTCTTTGGGTCCTGACTAGATCAGTCCAGACAAGTGGGTCGTATTTCCCTATCAGAAGCTTGGTAGAGACCAGGATGGGCCCAAGGGTTTCTGCTGCCCTAGGCAGAAACTCCAGCCTCACTGATGCCCCCTCCCCCAGCTGCTGCCAATTCCGTCTCAGGAGGGGGAGGTGGACAGCAGCAGTATTTCAAAAAGCTGCCTAACTCATCTAGTGGATGGGCCGGCCCTGGTGGAGACAGTGAACCAATGAAATGCTCAGCTTTCAATATCATCACTCCCCCTGCCTCTATCATCTTGAGCCTCTAGAGGGCAATTCAGTATTTTTATGTTTCTGAAAAAGATTGTTCATGAGCAAAATCAATCACCTTGAGGACGACTCATTTGAGTGCGTCAAAGACCAAGGTCTTTTCAATAGCCATAGGAGAAGGGAAAGCATAGTTAAACTACTCACCTGTAACAGGTGTTCTCCCGGGACAGCAGGAATGAGTCCTCACGCATGGTGACAGCACCAACGGAGCACATGCGATAATTACTCCCCAGCTTTCAAAGAAAGCCTTTGGGAGTTAACACCACACATGCGTAGTCACCTTCCTGCCCAAGGATGGCATCTTATCTCAGTATGACGACATAGGCCTAATCAAGCATAAAAAAAGAAGACTCCATGGGAAGGAGGGAGGGATTTGTAAGGACTGATTCCTGCTGTCCCCGGAGAACACCTGTTTCAAGTGAGTAATTACACTTGCTCCAGGAGCAAGCAGGAAGTCAGTCCTCACATATGGGATTCCTCACCTACAGGCTACCGAAAAATCTGCAAAAAGCCACCGGCGACCATAAAACGATGAGCCGTGAATGGCAAAAGGGAGTGAAGAACTACCTCAAGTCCTGAGATTCAATCCCTGTAGCAAGGATGGAATCACTGCTCTGGTGGCCTGGATGTAAGGGCTGGAGCGAGGGAGTTGCACTAATCCCCAAAGGGATAACTGAGTATTGCCTGACCGAAGGCACTGTCACACCAAGAGCTGCGAAGGTATGGACAGAGGACCAGGTGGCGGCCAGGCATATCTTGCAAAAGAAACAAATGCAGATTTGCCACAGAGGCTGCCATGGTGCACACATTGTGGGTGATGACATGACGCTCCAGGGAGAGTCCAGCCTACTTGAAGGCAAAGGAGATGCAGTCTGCCACCCAGGTGGACAGGGTGCACTTAGAGACAGCAACATCGAGCCTGTTCAGGTCATAGAAGACTAACAGCTGCAACGAGTGGCGGTTGGCCTTCGTCTGTCTGAGGTAGAAGGCCAGTGCCCTCTTACAGTTGAGGGTATGGAGGGAGGCCTCCACCCAAGTTCTAGGGAAAAAAAGGTGAGCAGAACCATCTCCTAGTAGAGATGAAACGAAGATACCACTTTTGGTAGAAATTTGGGATAGGTGTGTAGGTGTGTAGGACCACCCCATTCCTGTAAAATCTGATGTATGGGGCATGAGCCACCAATGCCTGGAACTCACTGACTCACCAAGCAGAAGTGAGCATAACAAGAGACAACTTTCCGGGAAAGGAATCTGAGGGGAGAAAAAGCAAGCAATTTAAAGGGAGGAGCCATGCATTTTCCAAGAACCACATTCAGGTCCCATGCCACTGGGGGCGGCTGGACCAGGGAGCCACAAGAGAAGCAGACTGCTCATGAAGCAGCCCATGAGAGGGTGGACAGATGGACTGTCCATTGGATGGTGTTGTGCAGCCAAGGCACTGAGGTGCACCTTGATAAAGTTGGATTTTATGCCAGCATGAGAAGGGTGTAACAGGTACTGGGGTATCAATTGCACAGGGCAGGAAAAAGGGCTGAGGCCCTTGTCGGTGCACCATATTGAAAATCTGCGCCATTTAGAGGCATACTCTTGCCTGGTGGAATCCTTGCAGGAGACCAACAGAACATCCTTATCCTCCATGGAAAGATGGAAGGGGACCAGAGCTACCCTTTCAGCAGCCAGGCCATCAGTGGCAGAGAGTGGAGGTTGGGATGCAGGAGAGAGCAGTCGTCTTGCGATATCAAATCCGGACAGCAGCCTAAAGGAACTGGGGCTGCTCGAGAAAGCTGCAGCAGCAGCGGGAACCATGGTTGCCAGGGCCTTTTTGGGGGCAATTGTTTATGGTTTAGGCACTTGATATACCACCCTTTATTGTGTGTATCAAAGTGGTGTACGGATATATTCTAACAGGCACTTTTTAGTCCCTCGTCCCTGAAGGGCTCACAATCTAAGGGTACCTGAGGCAATGGAGGGTTAAGTGGCAACTTGTCCCTACGTGGAAATGAACCCCTGGCCCTCTGACCTGAGCTACGCCTCCCTCCAATGAAGATCACCGCGGCCTGGTCCGACAATCTTGAGCAGGGTTCATGGAACCAGTGGAGTTGGAGGGTATGTCCAACAAAAACGCACAATCCACGTGCAACAAACCAACCCAGTACAAACCGTGGATAGCAAGGGAAGAATTTATTTTATTGCTTGATTCCAGCCATTGGCCCAACACAGGCCGTGTTTCGTTATGCCTTCCTCAGGGGCTATTATGGCTAAAAAATATAAATACAATAAAAACATATCAGAGAAACCATAAAATATAAAACACATAATATTAAGAATGAAATAATAAACACCATTCACCTTAATAGTTCATAAATGAAAAATAAAAATACATTGATTAAAATCACATTCATGTACAGCATTATAATTGCATCAGAGCCTAGAACCATCAATTGACATACAAATTATAAACATTATGAAGTAAACATATATAAATTATTAATTAGAATATGAAAATCATAAACACTTAATTGTATGTACAAAACCCCTTCAAAGGGGGTGTGACAATATTAATGTGGTACAAACATACCTGTGGGATTCTATTATATGTCCAAATCAATATATCACTAAAGGGGGCAAGACAACATGAGTAATAAAGAAGTGAAGTGGAATAAGCAATTACAGAGGAATGCTTCAACACTCATTTTTATACGTGCTTTATCCCGCTGAATTTTTTTGAAAAAGAGGCATCCTAAAGAAATGTATTTTCTTACTCCGAGTACCTGGCCCTATTGGTGAACCCTATAACTATTTATATTATCTATGTGTCTTTTGTGTAGAATAGTGTGTTCATAAATCAACATATTGATGTTTTTCAAAAACCACCCAAAAGAGGTCATTAATATGTATGCATATTTCTGTAAAACGCTGTCTAAATTGTACCCTTGTTTTTAATTTTGAAACTGATAAACTGTCTAAAACTATATTATGTTGATCATTTTCCCAGCCTTGACCTTAGTAATCATAGCATATTAATACATAGCAAGATTGTTTTATATCGATCCAACCCAAGGGACCTAACCACACTTATACATTACCAATTATATACCACTACCATATAAAAGTCATAATAGAAAGACCTAAACCATCAGCCATATACTGTGATAAGAAAATTGAACATGCCTGTACTGTGCAAAAACCATCCACTGCTGCGGATGTCTGAAGAAGTTCCAATCTAAGGATATAAAAGATCAGACATTAGAATACAAGATCCGACATTAGACCGCCACACTATTTGCCTCTCTTTCATAAACAATCATACCCTCAACAGGCATATGAAAATCCCATATACTCAGTTATTTAAGATTATTAAAACCTGCACTTGAGGCATAAAACATCTGCCACATAACTTAATATAAAAAATATCACCATATCCATGCCTTATATGTACGAATACAAACCCAGCTTTTTAAATACCCTCATTTTGCAAATACAGCGGCTCTTCAAATTGACATATAACACATAATAAATGTATCACATTTATTCAAAAATTGACCCGCTGTGTTATTACCTAAATCTGTAGTTATAATGAAACTTCTACTACCACAATGTTTCACTGTCACCGTTTCTGAAACCGCCAACGGCTATCTATGAAGACGCCGGCTTCTGCACTGTTATAAAACCATCACAAGATCTGGTATCCATTTTGGCATTCAAATACTAGTAAAAAAATTTTGAAACTTAAACAATAATATACCAGGTCTTGTGGTGATTTAAGATCTGTTTTTTTCGTGATTTAAGATCCACAATTGCATTTAATTTTATAAATTAAAATTTTTTTAATGGGAGATTTGTATAAGAATAATGGTTACCAAATCTTGTGGTGGTCTAATAACTAGGGTCTACTGGTGGCTAGAAACCTAAATGGTACATCATGGTTTCATATTGTTCTCAGACTATTGTTTTATGTAGGGTGAAAAAATAAAAATCGCAGATACTTCATGTGGTCAACACCTATCACTTTTATTTCCTTGTGATGTTTTTTTTAACAGTGCTCTTGTTAATTAAAGGGTTTGCAGCTAAGTTTCTTTTATAAGCCTGCTTCTTTTATTTCTTTTTTACGTCTGGTGACTTTACTAAGTTTGGCTATTAAATACTTTGATTATTCATTTGAATTTACAGCGGTAGTCTGAATAATATTGACCATTTCTGCTTAAATATTCATGTCAAAGTTAGCCCGGGTCAATTATTTTTACTTTGTTTTATTCTCTCATTTAAATAAGTTACATAACACCAACAATGATGCCAGGCATTTTTCCCGCCCAAGGCTTTTTATATACAGCGCAGAAGCCGGCATCTTCATAGATAGCCGTCGGCGGTTTCAGAAACAGTGACAGTGAAACATTGTGGTAGTAGAAGTTTTAGACAGCTTTTTATCAGTTTCAAAATTAAAAACAAGGGTACAATTTAGACAGCGTTTTACAGAAATATGCATACATAACCACCTCTTTAGGGTGGTTTCTGAAAAACATCAATATGTTGATTTATAAACACACTATTCTACACAAGAGACATATGTTGTTAAGTGCCGTCAAGTCGGAGTCGACTCATGCCGACCCTCTGGATAGCTATCCTAAATTGTGTTCGGTCTTCAGTCAGGCGGCTCATTGTTGACAGACTGGTACCCGTAGCTGTTATTGTATTGATCCATCTCAACTCTTCCTCTTTTGTGTTGACCTTCTATCTTGTCAAGCATGATGTCTTTCTCTAATGACCTCTCTCTTCGCATGATGTGTCCAAAGTATGAAAGTCGAAGTCTTGTCATTTGAGCTTCTAAAGAAAGCTTAGATTTGATCTCCTCTAGTATCGACTGGTTTGTTCTTCGGGTAGTCCATGGTATACACAGTATTTGCCGCCAGCACCATAATTCAAGGGCGTCAATTTTCTTCCTATCTTTTTCACTGTCCAGCTTTCACATCCATATGATGTTATTGAAAATACCATGGCTTGAACAAGTCAAATCTTTGTATAAAGAGAGACATCTCTGCTCTTGAGAATCTTATCTAGGTCTTTCATAGCCATTCTGCCAAGAGCAATGCGTCGTCTGATTTCTTGACTGCTTGTTGCTTCTTTATTGATAGTTGATCCAAGTAGGTTAAAGTTGTTCATGATTTCAATTTCTTCTCCTTCAACGATGAACCTGTTGATTATGCCAGTTGTCATGATCTTTGTCTTCTTTACATTAAGGCGCAGGCCCATTTTGAGACTATGTTCTTTGATTGTGAGAAGCAAATGTTTCAGATCATCTTCACTTTCAGCCAGTAATGTGGTATCAGCATAGCGAAGGTTGTTGATGAGTCTTCCACCAATCTTCACACCTCTGTTGTCTTCCTACAATCCTGCTTCTCAGAAGATTTGTTCTGCATATAAATTAAAAAGGTAGGGGGAAAGTATGCAGCCTTGTCTTACCCCTTTGCTTATTTTAAACCATTCTGTTTCTCCTTGTTCCGTTCGAACTGTTGCTTCTTGATCAATGTAGGAGATTGAGCAAAAGAACGATCAGGTGTTCTGGTATACCCATACTTCTTAATGTGGCCCATAGTTTCTCATGGATTACACAGTCAAAAGCCTTGCTGTAGTCGATAAAGCACAAATAGATATCCTTTTGGTATTCTTTAGTCTTTTCAAGGATCCATCTCACATCCGCAATGTCGTCTCTCGTTCCTCGCCCTTTCCTGAACCCTGCTTGTACTTCAGGCAGTTCTTGCTCCAGGTATGGTTGTAGTCTTTTGAATAATCTTCAGTAGAATCTTGCTGGCATGTGGGATCAGAGCGATTGTACAATAATTTCCACAGTCAGTTGGATCACCTTTCTTTAGTACTGGTATAAACATAGATCTTTTCCAGTCAGTTGGCCATGATGTTGTCTTCCATATTTCTTGGCAGAGCCTTGTAAGTATGGTAACAGCTGCATCAGATTGCTGTAATGCAATGCTATCAATGTCTGGTGCTTTGTTCTTTGATAAGGCTTTCAATGCTGCTTCAACTTCTTCTTTCATCATCAATGGTTCCCGATCATAAGGTACAGGTTGAAACGGCTGTTGGTCCACTTGATCTTTATCATATAAAAACTCTGTATATTCCTTCCACCTTTTCTTGATCTTCTCAGCAACATTCAATATAGAACCTTGAACATTTTGTAACATTACAATTTGATGCTGGAACATTTTCTTTAACTCTCATAGCTTTAGGAAAGCCGATCTTGTTCTTCCTCTAATAGTTTCTGCTTCTATTTCCTTGCATGCGTCATTGTAGTACTTTTCCTTGTCCTTTCTTGCTGCACGTTGTAAATCTCTGTTGAGTTCTGCGATTGTCTCTTTCTCCTCTGGCTTTAACTTCTCTGCTTTTCTGGGCAATTTTCAAAGTTTCTTCCGTCATCCATTTAGGCCGTTTTTGCTTTTTCACCTTTTGTAGAGAGACTTCTCACTTTCTTCCAACACAACCTTCTTGATGTCATTCCATAACTATTCTGGAGCTCTGTCATTTGTATCTAAAGCAGCAAATCGATTTTGCAGGCAGTCTTTAAATTCCAGTGGTGTATTCTCAAGGTCATATTTTGCTGCATTCATGAGTGGTTTGCTCTTTTTCAACTTTAGCTATCACTGAAGGGGGCAAGACAACATGAGTAATAACGAAGTGAAGTGGAATGAGCAATTACAGAGGAATGCTTCAACACTTATTTTTGTACGTGCTTTATCCCGCTGAATTGTTTTTTGAAAAAGAGGCATCCTCAAGAAATGTATTTTCTTACTCCACCGAGTACCTGGCCCTATTGGTGAACCCTATAACTATTTATACTAAGAAAATACATTTCTTGAGGATGCCTCTTTTTCAAAAAAATTCAGCGGGATAAAGCACGTACAAAAATAAGTGTTGAAGCATTCCTCTGTAATTGCTCATTCCACTTCACGTCTTTATTACTTATGTTGTCTTGCCCCCTTTAGCGATATATTGATTTGGACATATAATAAAATCACACAGGTATGTTTGTACCACATGAATATTGTCAAACCCCTTTGATGAAGGGGTTTAGTACATACAATTAAGTGTTTATGATTTTCATATTCTAATTAATAATTTATTTATATATGTTTACTTCATAATGTTTATAATTTGTATGTCAATTAATGGTTCTAGGCTCTGATGCAGTTATAGTGCTGTACATGAATGTGATTTTAATCAATAAGAACATAAGATATGCCATACTGGGTCAGACCAAGGTCCATCAAGCCCAGTATTCTGTTTCCAACAGTGGCCAATCTAGGTCATATGTACCTAGCAGTTTCCCCAAGAGACACAAGTTCCACAATGCTTGTATTGGGTCAAGCATTGATATCTTCGGTCACTTCTTAATAATGGTTTATGGACCTTTCCTCCAGGAACTTGTCCAAACCTTTTTTAAACCCAGCTACACTAACAACCTTTACTACATCCTCCGGTAACAAATTCCAGAGTTTGATTACACGTTGAGTGAAAAAATATTTTCTTTTATTAGTCTTAAATAGTTTACCCTGTAGCTTCATTGCATGTCCCCTAGTCTTTCTATATTCTGATAAGGTGAACAATCGATCTACGTTTACCCGTTCCACTCCGTTCATTAATTTATAGACTTCTATCATATCTCCCCTCAGCCGTCTTTTTTCCAGGTTAAAGAGCCCTAACCTTTTTAGCCTTTCTTCATAGGGGTATCCTTCCATCCCCTTTACCATTTTGGTGGCTCTTCTCTGTACCTTTTCTAAAATCGCTATATCCTTTTTAAGATACGGCGACCAGAATTGCACACAATATTCAAGGTGCGGTCTCACCATGGAACGATACAGAGGCATTATGATATCTTTTGTTTTATTTTCCATTCCATTCCTTATCATACCTAGCATTCTATTTGCTCTCTTGGCCGCCGCTGCACACTGGGCCGAGGGTTTTAACATGGTATCCACAATGACGCCTAAATCTTTTTCCTGGGTGGTGGTTCCTAATGTGGAACCTTGCATCGTGTAACCATAGTTTGGGCTGTTCTTCCCTAGGTGCATAACCTTGCACTTGTCCACATTAAATTTCATCTGCCATTTTGATGCCCAGTCTTCCAATTTATCAAGATCCTCTTGCAATTTTTCACAATCCTCTTGGGTTTTAAGAACTTTAAATAGTTTTGTGTCATCTGCAAATTTGATAACCTCACTCGTTATTCCACTTTCCAGGTCATTTATGAATATGTCAAAAAGCAGCGGACCCAGCACAGATCCCTGGGGTACACCACTATTCACCTTTCTCCATTGGGAAAATTGGCCATTTAGCCCTACCCTCTGCTTTCTATCTTTTAACCAGTTCCTGATCCACAATAGTACACTGCCTCTTATCCCATGACTCTTAGGTTTTGCCAACAGACTCTGATGAGGAACCTTGTCAAAGGCTTTCTGAAAGTCCAGATACCCAATATTAACCGACTAACCTTTGTCCACCTGTTTATTCACTCCTTCAAAAAAACATAACAGATTAGTAAGACAAGATCTTCCTTGTCTAAAGCCATGTTGGCTGTCTCCCATTAGGTTGTGACTATCTACATGCTGAGTAATTTTATTCTTTATGATGGTTTCTACCATTTTTTCCGGTACTTATGTCAGGCTCACCGGTCTGTAGTTTCCCGGATCACCCCTGGAACCCTTTTTAAAAATTGGTGTTACATTGGCGATCCTCCAATCTTCAGGTATTAGAGATGATTTTAATGATAGTTCACAGATTACTGATAGCAGTTCTGCAATCTCATATTTCAGTTCTTTCAACACCCTTGGATGTATACCATCCGGCCCAGGTGATTTGCTACTCTTCAGTTTATCTAATAGTTGTAATACATCTTCCCAATGTATCGATATTTCCTTCAATTCTTCCGCACCTTTAAATACCACTTCAGTCATGGGTAACATCCCTACATCTTCCTCAGTAAAGACCGAAGCAAAGAATTAATTCAGTCTCTCCGCTATCGCCTTGTCGCCTCTTAGTGCTCCTTTAACCCCTTTATCATCATGTATTTTTATTTTTCATTTATGAGTCTGCTTTTCTCTGATCAGAGAAGAGCAGTGCTTTTTACAGTGCTCTGCTAGAGAAGTGGATATTTGTCTCCTGTGACACCTTGCTGTGAGTTCTAGCTGTTTATTAATTATTTATTGTTTGTCTAACTTTATTTAATTATTTATTGTTTGTCTTAGTGGTGTGCTAGTTCAGCCTTCTCAGCTTTAACTTACCTTGCCTCTCTCAACTAACTGGGCTTTGTGTGGTACCCCCTTCCCCCCTGCTGAGGGTTCAGGACAGGGTACCTTGTAACTGCCCTCTTTAATAGGACTTATCTCCCTCCCTCCCTCCCTCCACAGCACCCACCCACCCCCTGGGGTAATTGTAGTTTTATAGGTACTTGCACATCTTAGAGGAAAGGGGCTGCTCTCAGGTGCAGCTCGTTATCCAAATCAGTCATACACAGAGGACCTGAGATTAATTACTTAAGCTTCAGGTACACAAGGTGTATTACGGGTATTAGATACACTTTTATTGGTATAAGCATCCAGACCAATCCTTATTATATACAGAATTTAAAAGACCTAAACACAAGCTTTAAACTAAGATGCAGACAGAAGTCCAGCAACGAGATGGGGGTTCTCCAGTCTTTTGCATTGAGTGTCACATGTATGATTTTCTCCCAGTTGGTGAGAGATCTTACATATGCACATGGACGAGACCTACAGGGATATAGTCCTGAAGTCCCACCTCCAGTCTGGCAGCATCCCTGTTGCCATGGAGGAGAGAGGTCACGTGACAGGAGAGCATCACCCTGGTGTGGCAGGAAGTGATCCTTTAACTAGGACCTGTCCTCCAGGTGATGTAAAACCCTCTCGCACCGAGGACGTTTCTCCAGGGCCATTTCCCCATGAGGGGAGGGTCAGGACAGCTGTTATAATTGGTGATTCAATCATTAGGAATGTAGATAGCTGGGTGGCTGATGGACGTGAGGATCGCCTGGTAACATGCCTGCCTGGTGCGAAGGTAGCGGACCTCACGCACCGCCTAAATAGGATCATAGATAGTGCTGGGGAGGAGTCTGCTGTCTTGGTACATGTTGGTACCAATGACATAGGAAAATGTGGTAAGGAAGTTCTGGAGGCTAAATTTAAGCTTTTAGGTAGGAAGTTGAAATCCAGAACTTCCAGGATAGCGTTCTCCGAAATGCTTCCTGTTCCACGTGCAGGACCCAAAAGACAGGCAGAGCTCCGGAGTCTCAATGCGTGGATGAGACAATGGTGCAAGGATGAGGGTTTTGGATTTGCTAGGAACTGGGGAACATTCTGGGGAAAGGGGGGGCTCTTCCGAAGGGATGGGCTTCACCTTAATCAGGATGGGACCAGACTGCTGGCATTAACCTTTAAAAAAAGAGATAGAGAAGCTTTTAAACTAGAAATTAGGAGAAAGCTGACAGTCACCCAGGAGTGCATGGTTCGGACAAAGGTATCCTTCAAGGATACTACCAAAAGCAGTGAGGTTCCAAAAGGGAGTATAGTAGCCCAAATGCCCTTGAGTAAGGAGCAGACAGAGCATAAAGATTCCAAATTACCCCTGCCTACCAATAGCTAGATTAATATGAATAAAATACAGTCTCTAAAATGCTTGTATGCCAATGCTAGAAGTCTAAACAATAAGATGGGAGAGTTAGAATATATAGCACTAAATGAGAGGTTAGATATGATTGCACTCTCAGAGACAAGGTGGAAGGAGGATAACCAGTGGGACACTGTGATACCTGGATACACACTATATCTTAATGATAGAGCTGATCATCAAATTGGTGGAGGGTTGCGCTCTATGTTAGAGAGGGCATTGAGTCAGAAAGGATTAAAGTTTTGCAGGGAACAACATTTGCTGTAGAATCTCTATGGATTGAAATTCCATTTATGAAGGGAAAGGTGATGGCAGTTGGAGTATACTATCGACCGCCTGGCCAGAATGAACAAATGGATGATGAAATGCTCAAAGAAATCAAGGAAGCTAACAAAAGTCACAACAGAGTAGTAATAATGGGTGATTTCAATTACCCCGGTATCGACTGGGTCAGTGTCGCAGCAGGACAAGCTAAAGAGATAAAGTTTCTAGATGGAATAAATGACTGCTTCTTGGAGCAGCTGGTTCATGAACCGAACAGAGGGGAAGCCATACTGGACCTAGTCCTTAGTGGAACGCCAGATCTGGTGCAAGAAATAAGGATGTTGGGACCACTTGGCAATAGTGATCATAGTATGATCATGTTTGATTTAATTAGTGGAGGACAGATAGTAAAGGCATCCACAGTACTACCTTTTAACTTTCAAAAGGGAGACTATGATAGAATGAGGAATATAGTTAGGAAAAAACTAAAAGGAGCGGTTCCAAAGGTTAAAGACTTACAGCAAGCTTGGGTGTTATTTAAAAATACTATCCTCGAAGCCCAGACCAGCTGTATTCCACGCATTAGGAAAAGTGGAAGAAAGTCCAAAAAACTGCCAGCATGGTTTAAAGGTGAGGTCAGAGAGGCTGTTGCTGCCAAAAAGCAACCTTCAGGAAATGGAAAAAAAAGAGCCAAATGATGAAAACTGGAAACAGCACAAGCACTGGCAAGTTAAATGCAAAGCATTGATAAGGCAGGCAAAGCGGGAATTTGAGAAGAAACTTGCTACGGAAGCAAAAACACGAAATAAAGCCTTTTTCAAGTACATTCGTAGAAAAAGGCCTGTGAGAGAGTCAATTGGACCATTAGATGATAGAGGGGTAAAAGGGGCAGTAAGAGGAAACAAGGCTATAGCAGAGAGACTGAATGAATTCTTTGCTTCGGTCTTTACTGAGGAAGATGTAGGGATGTTACCCAAGACTGAAGTGGTATTTAAAGGTGATATACTGCAGAGGAATTGAGAAAAATATCGCTACACCGGGAAGATATATTACAACTAATTGATAAACTGAATAGTAGCAAATCACCTGGACCGGATGGTATACATCCCAGAGTGTTGAAAGAACTGAAATATGAGATTGCAGACCTGCTATTGGTAATCTGTGAACTTTCATTAAAATCATCTGTAATACCTGAGGATTGGAGGGTCGCCAATGTAACACCAATTTTTAAAAAGGGTTCCAGGGGTGACCCAGGAAATTACAGACCGGAGAGCCTGACGTCAGTACCAGGGAAAATGGTAGAAACCATCATAAAGAACAAAATTACACAGCATGTAGATAGTCATGGCCTAATGGGAGACAGCCAACATGGCTTTAGACAAGGAAGATCTTGTCTTACTAATCTGATATGTTTTTTTGAAGGTGTGCATAAACAGGTAGACAAAGGTGAGTCGGTTGATATAGTGTATCTGGACTTTCAGAAAGCTTTTGACAAAGTCCCCCATCAGAGACTTTTGGCGAAGCTAAAAAGTCATGGGATAGGAGGCAGTGTACTATTGTGGATTGGGAACTGGTTAAAAGATAGAAAGCAGAGGGTAGGGCTAAATGGCCAATATTCCCAATGGAAAAAGGTGAATAGTGGAGTACCCCAGGTATCTGTACTGGGTCCGCTGCTTTTTGACATATTCATAAATGACCTGGAAAAGGGAATAACTAGTGAGGTTATCAAATTTGCAGATGACACAAAACTGTTTAAAGTTGTTAAAACCCAAGAGGATTGTGGAAAACTGCAGGAGGATCTGGATAAATTGGAAGACTGGGCATCTAAATGGCAGATGAAATTTAATGTGGACAAGTGCAAAGTTATGCACCTAGGAAAGAACAACCCACACTATAGTTACACGATGCAAGGCTCCACATTAGAAACCACCACCCAGGAAAAAGATTTAGGAGTCATCGTGGATAACATGTTAAAACCCTCCGCCCAGTGTGCAGCGGCGGCCAAGAAAGCAAATAGAATGCTAGGTATCATAAGGAAAGGGATGGAGAATAAAACAAAGGATGTTATAATGCCTCTGTATCGCTCCATGGTACAACCGCACCTTGAATATTTTGTGCAATTCTGGTCACCGTATCTTAAAAAGGACATAGCGTTATTAGAAAAAGTACAGAGAAGAGCCACCAAATTGGTGAAGGGGATGGAAGGCTACTCCTATGAAGAGAGGCTAAGAAGGTTAGGGCTCTTTAGCCTGGAGAAGAGACGGCTGAGGGGAGATATGATAGAGGTCTATAAATTAATGAATGGAGTGGAACGGATAAACGTGGATCAATTGTTTACGCTATCAGAGTATAGAAAGACTAGGGGACATGTAATGAAGCTACAAGGTAAACTATTTAAGACAAATAAGAGAAAATATTTTTTCACTCAACGTGTAATCAAACTCTGGAATTTGTTACCAGAGGATGTAGTAAGGGCTGTTAGTATAGCTGTGTTTAAAAAGGTTTGGACAAGTTCCTGGAGGAAAGGTCCATAAACCACTATTAAAAAGGGACCCAGGATATCAATGCTTGACCCAGTACATGCATTGTGGAACCTGTGTCTTTTGGGGATATTGCTAGGTACGTATGACCTAGATTGGCCACTGTTGGAAACAGGATACTGGGCTTGATGGACCTTGGTCTGACCCAGTATGGCATGTCTTATGTTCTTATGTTCTTAACTATTAAGGTGAATGGTGTTTATTATTTCATTCTTAATATTATATGTTTTATATTTTATGGTTTCTCTGATGCATGTTTTTACTGTATTTATATTTTTTAGCCATAATAGCCCCTGAGGAAGGCATAACGATACACGGCCTGTGTTGGGCCAATGGCTGGAATCAATCAATAAAGTAAATTCTTCCTTTGCTATCCACGGTTTGTACTGGGTTGGTTGGAGGGTATGCATACAGCAGACTCCCTGTCCATGTCAAGAGGAAAGCATCAGGCAATGCCTGGTCCTGGGTCAGTATCTGTGGAAAGATGGAAGGGAGCCAGAACTACCCTTTCAGCAGCCAGGCTTGTCAGGGCCAAAGTGGAGATTGGTGTGCAGAAGAGATCAGTCGTCACTTGGAATATTGTGTTCTGTTTTGGAGACCGTATCTCGCAAAGGATATAAAAAGGCTGGAAGCAGTTCAGAGGAAGGCAATCAAAATGATTTGGAGCCTGCGTCAGAAGACTTATGAGAAGAGACTTAAAGATCTAAATAGGTACACACTGGAGGAGAGGAGGAACAGAGGAGATATGATTCAGACCTTTAAATACTTAGAGAAATGATGAACAAACAAACCTCTTCCAAAGACGGGGAAGCTGTAAAACTAGAGGGCATAACATGAAGCTGCAAGGGAGTAAACTGAAAGGCAATGTCAGGAAATACTTTTTCACTGAAAAGGTGGTGGATACTTGGAATGCCCTCCTGATGGAAGTGGTGGGGGCAAACACAGTAACAGAATTCAAAATGGCATGGGACACAGTGGATCCCTTTACAGCAATAGGATAAAATCAAAACAAACAATTTTCAACAAATAGGGATGACCTACATGAAGCGGTGGGTACACCCCTAAACAAAGGCATGGGGAGAGATGACCTGCACGGAGTAGCAAATACACCTACTCTTGTCACCTTGCTGGGCAGACTAGATGGACCATACTGGTCTTTATCTGCCGTCATAGTAACATAGTAAATGAAGGCAGATAAAGACCAGCATGGTCCATCTAGTCTGCCCAGCAAGATGGCAAGAGTAGGTGCACCTGTCGCTCTGTGCGGGCCACCCCTCGCCATGTCTTTGTTTAGGGGTAAACCCACCACTCCATGTAGGACACCCCTATTTGTTGAGACGTTATATGGTTCAGAGGTTTGATGGTACCGTTTATATTGTTTTTATCCTATTGCTGTAAAGGGATCCACTGTGTTTGTCCCATGCCTTTTTGAATTCCGTCACCGTGTTTGCCCCCACCACTTCCATCGGGAGGGCATTCCAAGCATCCACCACCCTTTCAGTGAAAAAATATTTCCTGACATTGCCTTTCAATTTACCACCTTGCAGCTTCATGTTATGCCCTCTAGTTTTACAGCTTCCCCGTCTTTGGAAGAGGTTTGTTTGTTCATCATTTCTCTAAGTATTTAAAGGTCTGAATCATATCTCCCCTGTCCCTCCTCTCCTCCAAAGTGTACATATTTAGGTCTTCAAGTCTCTTCTCATAAGGCTTCTGACGCAGGCTCCAAATCATTTTGGTCGCTTTCCTCTGAACAGTTTCCAGTCTTTTTACATCTTTTGCAAGATATGGTCTCCAAAACTGAACACAGTATTCCAAGTGAGGCCTCACCAGTGACTTATACAGTGGCATAAGTACCTCTTCCTTTCTGCTGGTAATCCCTCTTTGTATGCAGCCCAACATCCTCCTGGCTTTTGCCACCACCTTGTCGCACTGTTTTGCCACCGTGAGATCATCAGAGATAATCACACCAAGGTCTTTCTCCTGAACCGTGCATACCAACCTCTCGCCCCCTATCGCATACATTTCCCTTGGATTTCTGCTACCCAAGTGCATGACACTGCACTTTTTCGTATTAAATCGTAGTTGCCAAGCATTAGACCAGTTTTCCAGCTTTTGTAGATCTTTCCTCATGTTAACCACTCCTTCGGGGGAGTCCATTCTGTTGCAAATTTTTGTGTCGTCTGCAAAAAGACAGACTTTTCCATTCAGTCCTTCAGCAATATCACTCAAATACATTGAACAGTGCCGGGCCCAGGACCGAACCCTGGGGCACCCCGCTAATCACCTTCCTCTCATCCGAGTGAGCTCCATGTACCATCACCTTCTGTCTGTCAGTCAACCAATTTCTAATCAGTTTACCATCTTGGGACCCATCCCCAAGCTACTGAGTTTGTTGACAAGCCTCCTATGAGGAACAGTATCAAAGACTTTGCTGAAATCCAGGTAGATGACATCCATCGCATGCCCCTGATCTAGTTCCTTGGTCACCCAGTCAAAGAACTCAGATTTGTTTGGCAAGACCGTCCTTCGGTAAAACCATGTTGCCTCAGATCTTGCATCCTGTTGGTTTTGAGAAAGTTCACTATTTGCTCTTTCAGGAGCGCCTCCATTACTTTTCCCGCCAGCGAGTTAAGGCTCACGGGCCTGTAGTTTGACACTTCTTCCCTGTCACCACTTTTGTGTAGAGGTACGACATCAGCCATTCTCCAGTCCTGAGGAACCTCTCCTGTTTCCAAGGATCTTTTGAAGACATCCTTTAACGGTCCTGCAAGAACCTCTCTGAGCTCTTTCAGTATCCTGTCATGTATCCCATCCGGTCCCATGGCTTTGTCCACTTTCAGTTTAGCAAGTTGCTCTAACACCTCGTCTTCTGTGAATGGTGTGGTATCTACTTCATTCCCATTTTTATATTTGGGAGTCACAGCTGGTCCATCTCCAGGATCTTCTTTTGTAAAAACAGAGCAGAAGTATTTGTTTAGCAATTTTGCTTTTTCAGAGTCACTTTCCACGAGTCCTTTCCCAGCACTTTTGAGACCTGCAATTCCAACTCTGATCTTCTTCCTTTCCCGAATACACCTGAAGAAAGTTTTGTTGCCACCCTTAACATCTTTAGCCATCCTTTCCTCTGCCTTTGATTTTGCTATCCTTATTACTCTTTTAGACTCTGAGTTGGATCCTGTATTCATTTCTGTGTTCTTCTGTTTGCAAGCTTTTGAATTTTGCGAAAGTTGTGTTTTTTGCCTTTATTTGAGCAGCCACCTCTTTGGAAAACCAAATAGGTTTCCTTCTCCTCTTGTTTTTATTTACTTTTCTTACATATTTATCTGTTGCCCCTTTTATTGCCTTCTTTAGTTTAGCCCATTGCAATTCCACTTCCTTTATCTCCTTCCACCCCGTCATCTCCTCCTTTAAGTACTCTGCCATTTTATTGAAGTCAGTGTATTTGAAGTTTAGGACTTTGAGCTTGCTATGATTGGCCTGTACCATGGCTTTTATCTCAAACCACACCGTGTGATGGTCGCTGTTGCTCACAGGGGCACTCATGCAGACATTCGACACACTATCACCTTTGGTGAGCACCACATCCAGCGTTGAGCTTTCCCTGGTTGGTTCCATCACCATTTGTCTAAATAATGCATCTTGGAGAGCATCCACAATTTTTTTGCTTCTTTCCAGATGTGCAGAAGGAGTAATCCAATCCACATCAGGTAGATTAAAGTCACCCAATATGATTGCTTCCCCCTTTGTTGCTATCTTGGCAATATCTTTAATCAATTCGTTCTCTCTCTCTTCAATTTGAGTCAGAGGTCTGTAGACTACAGCAATATGGATGACAGTGCCATCTCCTCTTTCCAACGCAATCCAGAGCGCTTCTTCTTTTCCCCATGTCCCCTGCATTTCAGTAGCTTTAATATTGCTTTTGACATACAAGGTTACTCCTCCTCCTTTTCCAGTTTCTCTGTCTCTTCTGAATAGATTATAGCCAGCTATGGCTATATCCCAATCGTGCGATTCATTAAACCATGTTTCTGTAATGGCCACAATGTCCAAATTCGTTTCCACCATTAGGGCTTCTAGGTCTGGAATTTTGTTGGCTAAGCTTCGAGCATTTGTGCTCATTCCTTTCCAGCATTTTCCTGGCTTGTGTGTATTTTGCATTGATTTTGTTCTGCCTACTTCTTCCCACATGTTTTTGATGTGTGGTTTAAAAGTGTGGCTGTTTTTGATGGTGTTCTGCGTTTGCTGGGGGTGACATGCAGATGTTGACCTTCCACATCAGTCACCCCCTCTTCCTAGTTTAAATGCATATCCACATACTGCCTGAATTTTTCACTTAGGATTCTTTTCCCTACGACAGAGATGTAGTCCATCAGCACAGTATAGTCTCTCGTTGGTCCATCTGCTGTCCCAGTTACCAATAAATCTGAATCCTTCTTGTTTGCACCAGGTCTGGAGCCATGTATTAAAGCTGTTAATGTGATGCAGCCTTTTTATCCCAAGAACAGGTAGAACTTCTGAGAATGCAACAGTGTTAACAACGCGCTTGAGTTTCTCTCCCAGAGATTGGAAGTCCTTTTGGGTTGTGGAGGCACTGTTCCTAGCCAGGTCGTTTGTGCCTACGTGGATATCATCATCAAGTTTGGAGTGTTCACTTTTTGCGCTAAGTAATTCAACAACTTGGTTTGTATTCCTGCTGGCTGAAGAGCCTGGTAGGCACATGACTATCTTCTCTCCTTTGAGCTGTGTTCCCAAGTTGGTGCCTCTGATGATGGAATCTCCAAGTAGTACTAGTTTTCTGTTTGGTGAGGTTTTCTTCATATTTGGTGCTTTAGCAGGGGATTGGGCATTGTCTGACTCATTTAAGGGCCCTTCAGTTTCTTTGGATTGGGCATCCTCATTAGCCAAGGCAGAGAAGGCATTGTGCAGGGATATCTCTTGATGTACAGGATGTCTCTGTGTTACTGGTCGCAATCTACAGAACCCACTGTGATCCATTTGTTCCTGGGGCGTTTGATTCTTTGTGGGAGCGGTGGTGGACTTTGTTCAGTTTGTATCCTAGAAGAGGTGCGCTTCATTGCAGCCAGTTCCTCCCTCATTAGAGACTTCTTTATGCATGGCAGATAGGTCTTTCCTTAGTAGAGTCAGTTCTTCATGCATGGCGGCTGACTTTAGGCATATAGGACAAGCTCTTAGGCTCCAAATGATTTGTCTTGTAATGAAAGTACCGCAGTTATTGCACTGAATACATGACATTTTTTTTTTTTTTAATATACTTTATTTAATAACCATCAACACATTCAACATACCATGAACAATAATCCTCAGAGGGGTGTACTCTGATCCCCTCACAGAGGATAAACAGAACAAAGATAACAGATGGTGTGATTTTTTCCCTTTGATCCCCATTCCTCTTCCACCCTCCCCCCGCCCCCCCCCACCACCCCCTCACCCAAGCACACCACCCAACCTCCTCCAGCACCTCTCACCATGCTGCATATGGTTCACATCACTCCCCATCACTTGACTCCTCAATGACCAACATGTAAAATCTCATTGCGGCACCTGGTAGTTAGCTGCTGTATATAAGGCTCCCAGACACGCATGAAAGCTGTCCAGCTTTTGACACTGCCCCGTGCTCTCCATCTCTCGGTGAGCAAAAGTTGGTGGAAACAATTGCGCCATTCACCAAATGAAGGTGGACTACGTTCTCGCCAGAGACGCAGAATGGGTCCCTTCCCTACCAAGCAGGCCTTACGCACCAACACCCGTTCACCCTCCGCCACTGGGCAGGGGGGGGTCGAGCCGGTCCAGCACAACGAGGGCCCCGGTCCATCGCACCCGCCGCTGTAATAAGCGGTTAAGAAAAGCACCAATCCTAGCCCAATAAGAGCGCACCAACCGACACCCCCACCACATATGGAATAGAGTTGCCATAGGCTCTGAGCATTTCGGGCAAGACCCGTCCAGCGTTAAGCGGCTGCGGAACGCCCTCCGCGGGGAGAAATGCGCCCTAGTGATACATTTGAATTGAATCTCCCTCCATCTGGCCTCCAGGGACAACTTCCCTATACCTTTAAGGGCCTGCAGGACTGCCCCTATGGGCACTTCTTCTCCCGATTCCCTACCCCCAAGCAGCCTCAACACCCCGATAGTCAGGGCCAGAGCAAAACGTAGCCCAACGCTTCTTATAAGCCGAAATCGTTGGGGGATCTTCCTCCCCCAAACCAAAAAACTCTAGAATCCGCACCGAGCGGTCCACCTGTATCTCCTCGCAGGGAAGGGACGACACGTAGTGTGCTAGTTGTAGGTAGGCAAAACGATGCCGAGGGGAGAGGTCGTATTCTCTACTTAGAGTTGAAAAGGATTTGCAGTGTCCAGAAGGCTCAACCACATGTCCGATATTCTGAATACCTCGGGCGGCCCACTCCCGAAACACCTTCGTCACCGAGCCTGGGGCAAATGTTGCATTCCCCTGTAAAGGGAGCCAACTAGAAACCCTCCACGAGCTGCGCCAGCGAATATTAAGATACTTCCAAGTACGCCGAGCAGAACCAATCAACTCACTACTCAGTACATGACGAGGAAGGGTATGGTGGGTCCCATGTAATACTCCCAGTAACGTCCAAGGTGCCACAAAACACTCTTCGAGGGCTCGAGGTGTATAAACCTCCGTCCCCCCCAGCCAGTCCCCAAGGTAACGCGCCTGACAGGCCACGGCATATCCCTTAAGATCCGGAAGGCCCATCCCCCCCTCACGCCAGGACCCCACCATTCGGGCCCCATGAGATGCGTGCCTTCCCTCCCTTCCAGAGGAACCGTCTCAGGGCGATCTCAAAGCGCCGGATATCTCAACTTAACAGCCAGACGGGCAATGTTTGGAACCAATACAACAGCCTTGGTAAGATCACCATTTGAATCGCTGCAATCTTCCCTGAAAGGGATAGCGGGAGTAATTCCCATGCTTTTAGCTGTTGCTGAAGCCGCTTCAGGGATCGCGCTAAGTTACGCGCATACAACAGTTGTGGATTGCGAGTCAGCGTTATACCTAAGTAGGTAAATTCGTCGCCCGCCCATCGAAGGGGAAATGTCCCCGCCCAAGTCCCAGCCAACTGCGTGGATACGTCTAATGCCTCAGACTTATCTCGGTTAATACGCAATCCGGCTAAGGAACCAAACCGCTCAAATTCCTCCAACAATTTCGGTAGCGAACGTTCCGGGGCGAGCAAATGGACCAGAATATCGTCAGCAAAGGCCGAGAGCCTGAATTCCTGTGAGCCTATTCGAATTCCCTGTATCTCTATGGAAGCCTCTATAGTCCGGATCAGCGGATCCAATGACAGCACGAATAATAGGGGGGAGAGGGGGCACCCCTGTCTTGTGCCCCGTTCCAGCGGGAATTCCTCAGACAAGATACCATTGCAGAGCACCCCCGCCGTTGGCCGTATATATAAACTCCCAATCATTCCACAGAATTTATCTCCTAACCCATAACGTGGGAGGAGGTGACGCAGAAATTGCCAGTCCACCCTGTCAAAAGCCTTCTCGGCATCAAAACTTATAAGCAGGGACGGCATTTGTTGGGCATGCACCCACTCTAAGGACGCCAGGATCTTCCGTAGATTACGAACCGCCTGTCTCCCCTTGACAAACCCCACTTGAGAGTCGTGCACCAGCTGACCTATGACCATTGCCAGACGCGTCGCCAATACCTTCGCGTTCAATTTAATATCAAAATTAAGCAGGGAAATGGGGCGATATGACCCTACCAATAAGGGGTCTTTTCCCGGCTTGGGGATCAACGTAAGATGGGCGTGGTTATTTCCCCAGCGGTAGGCCCCTCTCTCCGCCCTTCCATTGAATACCTCCGCTAAGAGGGGGCTCGCCGGCTCAGCCAGAAGCTTATAGAACTCGGCTCCCAGACCGTCCGGCCCCGGTGATTTATAGCAACTAGCTGTGGAAATCGCGGAGGATATCTCCTGTGCAGTAATAGGCAGTTCTAGGGTCTCTCTCTGTTCCTCTGTGAGCCGTGGTAGATGTAACGAATTCAGATACTCGTCTAGATCCACCAGGGACGGGGGCTGCGCTTTATATAAGTTATGGAAAAAATTCCGGAAGGCCCGAGCTATCTCAACAGAGTCTTTCAGTAAGCGGCCTTGTTCATCTCGAAGGGCTGTCACTAAGGAGGACCCCCTTTGTCCCCGCAAACAGCGCGCCAGCATCTTCCCTGGTTTATTTCCAAAACAATGTAGACGGTATTTATAATAGAGGACAGATTTCTTTGCTCTTTGGTGGAGCAATTCATTAAGGTCTACCTGGGCCTCCCAAAGTGTTTTCTTGTTCGCTGCAGTCGGGTGGTGAGCACACACCCGTCGCAGACGGGTAACCAGACGCTCCAGGCCTATCACGCGCTCCGCTATCAGCCGACGCTTCCGAGCAGCAAACCCGATAATATCACCCCTGAGCACCACTTTTGCGGTTTCCCACACCAACTCTGGGGCGTCACTATAGCAGTGATGGTCATCTACAAACTCCCGCCAGCGCCGCTGCAAAAAATGCTGAAACTCCACGTCCTGGCACAGCCCCAAGGGAAGTCTCCAGAGTCTCGTCCGATTCTGTACTATCCCCCAGTGCAACTCCAGCCCGACCAACGCATGGTCGGAGATTTATAGGGGGCCGATCTGTACCTCCCCTACGTGAGTAAATAGGGCCCCGGACACTAAGAAGTAATCGATTCGGGCACTAGAACCATGGGCCCTAGACTGGTGGGTAAAATCCCTTTCAGCAGGGTGAAGCAACCGCCATGGGTCAACCAATCCCAGTCTATCGCGAAGACGCTGTAGCACCCGAGCCAACGGAATCCGCTCTCTCTCGCCGCCTCACCCCGAGAGGTATCGAGTTCGACGTCCAGAACCCCGTTGAAGTCGCCCCCCAGAAGTAGCGGGTAGTCCGGAAGTTGTTCAATTTTAGAGGCAAGAGCGCTGTAGAAGCCAGGCTCTATCCCATTCGGGCCGTATACATTCCCAATAATCACTGATCGCCCTTCCAGGCTCCCTGCCAATAAAAGAAACCGCCCATCTTCCGACGCCACCATCGTTTCCATAGCAAAGCGTATCTTCTTATGTATCAAAATGACTACACCTCCCTTTTTCCCTCGCGCCGGGGATCCCCAGACCTGCCCCACCCAACCCCGACAGAGTTTTGCATGTTCTGCCTCAGATTGGTGTGTTTCCTGGATCAGGGCCACATCGCAGTGCTGCCTGGTCAAGGCCTGCAAAATTTAATAGCGCTTGGTTGGGGTCCCTAAGCCACAGACATTCCAAGTAATTACTTTCAGAGGCATGGGGCAGTGTCAATAGGCCTCCAAGACAGAAAACCTGAGCCCATTGAGGGAGCTCCCCCAGCCTGGAGCTTCCCCTCCGCAGCCATCAAAACCTTACAATACAGCATATCTGGTACCGAGAAGGTGTGTGCTTTCCCTCCCCAACGCCTCCCCCCCCCTCCCCACTACCTCCCCCCAACCCTCTCACTATCCGACTTACCCATCCACCCATGGTTGGGCAACTTCCCTACGGCAGTCGGGACTGCCCCAAACATCCCCGATCCATGTAGTGAGCATAGGGCAGTTCTAGCCAGGATCTTCATCGCTGGCCCAATTGGGGGGTTCAGGCGGCTCCCCAAGCCCCCCTCCCCCACCCCCACCCGATCAATTTTACACAAACCCTTAGAGTTGGTTAAAATTCAAACCCCACTATCTGGGCACCCCCTGGGCTCCCCCATATACCCATTAAGGCTCCCCTCACAGTCATCGTTAGTGAGCTTCCGCTCCCCCCCATAAGAGGGCCCCCGTTCGCCACTCTTCTCCCGGAGCCCCAGAACAGCTGCGATCCAGCTTGGTATCCCTAGGGACCCCTGGTATACGGTCCGGCCCAATTTCCGGAAGGGGGGGATCCACCCAGTGTCTTCTGCTGGCCGCAAGGGGGCCGATTTCTGGGCAGGGCTTTCTTATTCAATCCATAAACCGGCTCCGCCCGCTCAAACAGGCCCTGCCGTGAGCTACAAACGTATGGATGCTCCTCACGACATTCTCGGGCAACAGACTGCTAGCTGGTCCCGGGGCACCGCTTCGTCTGGCTCCCAGTGACAGTATAGATTAGGTTTACATACAGGCCGGACCAACACCCAGCTGTGGGGGGGAAAAACAAAAAGGGGGGGGGGGCCACGAGCTTTCAATGGGGAACAGAGAGTAACAAAGAACTAAAGCCTGTGAACTAATTTACCCCTGGGCTCGATTCTGGGCTCCGCGCCATCGGGCTCCCAGTCATAGTGTATAGGGTACTGACATACAGGCCAGGCCAGGGCTCAGCGCACGGAGGCCATTGCTATTCTCGCTCAGGAGGGGGGGGGGAATCTCCGTCCCCCGAGGGAGGGCATAATGTGAAAAGAAGTGGAACCCGCCAGCGAAATTACTCCACTTCACAGTTCCGCCCCCACTCAGCTCCCCCATCCCAAGCAGCACCCACGAGGCACTGGACCACTCTTACCTTACCTCCTAGAAAGTAGCTTGGAGATGGCAACAATAAAACAGTGAAAACAGTAACAAGCACCACAAAATGAACAGTGTAATAGTGTAACTATTTGTAGCAGGTTTCAACAGAGTCAGTGCCGTACGTGCTACAATGTGGCGTTTAAAGCCACGTGTAGAACCAACACTACAATCCAGGTCTCACACTGGGCCCGAGTTCCTCTGTCAGGAAACCAATAATTCTCCAGCCATGTGCGCGGTGCAGGCTTCATGAGGGAGACGGGGCTGGGGAAGATCCAGTTCTCAGCAAAGAGGCAGCCGCCTCCGGCGTTGTCAGAAAACGTGTCTGTCCGTTGGTCTCCACTCGTAGGCGAGCTGGGTATAGGAGCGAGAAGCGCACTCCTTGGTTCCGAAGTTGTGTGCAGACCTCGGAAAAGGCCCGTCTCTGCTGGCTCACTAGCGCCGAATAGTCCTGAAAGACCAGGATTTGCGGCGAGTCCTGTTGCTGCAGAGTGCGACCACGGGCAGTCCCGGAGAACCAGTTCCTTCTGTCTGTAGTCCAAAAATCGGGCTATTACTGCCCGCGGGCGCCTTAGCTGTTCCCGCCGTTGGCCCAGCCGATGGACACGTTCCAGCTTGATAGGATCCTCATTCTGGCCCTGCAGTAGTTTTTCAATCCAGGACTGTAGATATGCAAACAGCGCATGGCCAGCCACACTCTCCGGGATGCCGATGAATCGTAAGTTTTTCCTACGTCCCCAGTTCTCAAGCTCGTCCAGCTTGGCACCCTGCTGCCTGACTATATTCTCCAGGGCCGTGACTTTGACTTCCAGGGAGTGCCGGGCGTCCTCGACATCAGAGACCCTCGCCTCCACCTGGTCCATGCGCCCTGTGAAATCGGTCAGGTTTTGGCTAACAGTCTGGATCCGATCCACCAGCTCCTGGAGGCAAGCATCCAGAGCCTGGACCACAGCTGCGCTCACCTCCTTCACCAGATCTGGGGGACTGGTAGGTTTCGGGCTAGCTGGGGAGGTTTCCGCCATTTTGCCCTCCGGGGCTCTCAACTTTTCTTTCCGCGGTGTTTTCGTCGCCATCGGGCCCGCGGTGTCGTTGAGATACTGCTCTCAGCGCCAATTATCCCCATGTCTTAAGTAGTCGAAATACAGGGATTGCGCCCACTTTTAGAAGAGTTAATAGCCGATATGTGGGGCAGGTTTCCCGGAGCTGATCGTAGGCGACCTGATCAGCTCATTGCCCAACCGGAAGTCTCATGACATGTTTATGAAGAAGAAGAAAAGATGAAGACGATGTGGCTTTTAACCCAGGTTAGGGACAATAGATGGCACGTATGTGACCACTATATAGGTAATGTAGCCCCTGGGGTGGGTGGGGCAAGGGGTAGGGTGGGCGGGAACCTAAGTGTCTCTGGCCAGTAGGCTGTTCCTGAACTGTGGGCACAGGAACCCACCACTAAGGACAAATAGACATGTGCAGCACAGGAAATGGAGGTCCACAACACTAACTCAGCAGGGGGGAGGGGTAGTCCCTCAGGTAGGCTAAGAGAAAGTTTAAAACTCTACAGCACTATGTTACTATGTCCTGTGATATCAAGGCCAGAGCAGATCCCAAGGGAACTGGGGGCACTCAAGAAAGCTGCAGCGGAAGGAACCCCAGTTGCCGGGGCAAGCAGAGAGCAATGAGATTACCATGGCCCAGTCTAACAATCCTGAGCAGGGTTTGTGGAACCAGCGGAGTGGGAGGATTATTTATTTATTTATTTATACAGTTTTGTATACCGCCTTATCCTTCAATCAAAGCGGTCACAACACAATTGGGGGATACATTTAACATGCAGGGATATGAGACACATACACTAATACTTACAGGGAACATGGGCAATGGAGGGTTAAGTGGCTTGCCCAAGACCACAAGGAGCATCTGTGGGACTAGAAACCCCAGTCCTTCCGGCCCAAGGTTGCTGTCCTCTAGTGGGATTTGAACCTCCGACCTTCCGGCCTGAAGTACCTTGCCCCAACCACTAGGCTACTCCTACAGCAGACTCCCCATCCATGGGAAGAGAAAGACATTGGCTGCCATGTGGTCCTGGGTCAGTATCTGGGAGCAAAAGCAAGGCAACAAAGTATTGTTGGGGCTGGTGAAGAGGTTGATCATTGGAGTCCCCCAATGCCAGAAAAGAGAGAAAACCATGACAGGGTTCGGATGCCACTCGTGCGGCTGAAGGACCCTGCTGAGTGTCTACCAGAACATTCTCATGTCTCAGGAGGTAGGCTGCCCAAAAGTGCATCTCTCTCACCGCAGCAAAGGTCCAGATGCAGATTGCCTCGCAACAAAGGAGGTACGAGCTTGTGCTGCCCTGCTTCTTGAGATAGAACATCACTATCTGGTTGTCAGTTTGGATGAGGACCACCTGGTTTGACAGCTGGTTCTCCACTACCTGGAGCTCAAGGGTGTTGATCTGGTGCAAGCTCTCCTCTTGCATCCAAATGCCCTGGGATCGGAGACTGTTGCAGTGGGCTCCCCATTAGAGATTGGAAGTGTCCATGGCGATGACATGCTGGACTGGAAAGGCAGGACTACCAAAAGGTTCAGTGGGTACTGCCACCAGACGAGGGGGTTTGCAAGGGGCATGATGATCCACACGAGATCGTCCAGGTGACCAGTGGCCTGAGACCATTGAGCGCTGAGGGACCACTGTGCCTGCCACATCTGCAGGCGGGCATCTGGAGTCACGTGAACTTGTCAAGGCTATGTGCTTCAAGAGGTGTAGCATGAGACAGGCTGACGCAGGTGCGCAACACTGCACTTTGGTTACCAGGAACGCTAGCTGCTAAGCATGTCCAGAGGGAGAAAGGCCCTGGTCTGGGTCATGTCGAGGAGGGCCCCTATGAACTCTAGATGTTGCATCAGCTGCAGATAGGACTTGGGGTAGTTTATGATGAACCCCAGACGTTTTAGCAGCAGGTGGTTACGGCGGCCAGGCCCGACGCAACTCCTCTGATGAGCCTCCCTGTATGAGTCAATCATCCAGATAGGAGAAAACGAAGATGCCTTAAAGTCAGATAGGTGGCAACTACCACTAGGAACTTGGTGAACACCCTTGGGGCAGCCAAAAGACAGCGCCCAGCACTGGTAGTGGCACCTGCCTACAATGAAGTGGATCAGGATGTTGGTATATGCATCTTTTAGATCCAAGGAACACAGCCAAACTCCCTCCTTGAGGTAAGGCAGCAACATTCCAAGGGATAGCATCTTGAAATTCTCTCTGACACGACGGTGGTTGAGGTCTTGCAGATCTAAAATGGGACAAAACACATCTCTTTGGGGACATAAGAACATAAGATATGCCATACTGGGTCAGATCAAGGTCCATCAAGGCCAGTATCCTGTTTCCAACAGTGGCCAATCTAGGTCATAAGTACCTAGCAGTTTCCCCAAAAGACACAGATTCCACACTGCTTGCACTGGGTCAAGCAGTGATATCCCAGAGCCCTTTTAATAATGGTTTATGGACCTTTTCTCCAAGAACTTGTCCAAACCTTTTTTAAACCAAGCTACACTAACAGCTTTTACTACATCCTCCGGTTAATTCCAAAGTTTGATTACACGTTGAGTGAAAAAATATTCTCTTTTTAGTCTTAAATAGGTTACCCTGTAGCTTCATTGCATGTCCCCTAGTCTTTCTACTGTATATTCTGCTGCCGTAAACAATTGATCTACGTTTACCTGATCCACTCCATTCATTAATTTATAGACCTCTATCATATCTCCCCTCAGCCTTCTCTTTTCCAGGTTGAAGAGCCCTAACCTTTTTAGCCTCTCTTCATAGGGATATCCTTCTGTCCCCTTTACCATTTTGGTGGCTCTTCTCTGTAACTTTTCTAATAACGCTATATATTTTTTTTTATTTATGCAATTTTACAAATTACACAAGAAGAAAACTTGTACAGAAAGGGCACAACAAGGAAATACAGGAGAAAAGTTTCCTCCAAACACAAAATCAAATAAGCATGAGCCCACAAGTCCACAATATGCGGAAGTAAGAGTGGAGGAGTAGCCTAGTGGTTGGGGCAAGGTACTTCGGGCCGGAAGGTCGGGGGTTCAAATCCCACTAGAGGACAGCAACCTTGGGCCGGAAGAACTGGGGTTTCTAGTCCCACAGATGCTCCTTGTGGTCTTGGGCAAGCCACTTAACCCCTCCATAGCCCATGTTCCCTGTAAAATAGTTCTCTGTGTGCTGTGCTTTCCTGTCTAATCAATGTGTTTATACCTCAAAAATTTCCTGTCATGATTTGACAATTTCCAATCTGTAATCAAAAACCGCTGCTGATCGCTGGAAGTAGCGGTATACAAATGTATACTAAATAAAATAAATAAAATAAATATAATGGCAAGATAGGTCACAATGTACAGGACAAATTGATTCCAAAGCAAATACAGGAAAATAAACAGACAAGGGAGGAGTGCAAACATTACTCTCCTATTTTAGCCCTCCTAACTAGGGGGACTACCCTGAGAGGGAGGAAGGGACCTGCACGCAAGATTGTTTAGAGGCAATGAAGGCGGCCAGCTGAGAGTGTTAAAAAAAAAGGTAACTATGCCCAGCTAACTTCACCAGACATTTACATGGAAAACGTAAGAAAAATAACCCTCCCAACTGAAGCACTCCAGGACGATACAAAAGAAACTGCTTCCTCCTCTTTTGGGTTGCTCTAGAAACATCAGGAAATATTCTTAGATGGGACTCCAATAACACTTTACAGAAGATTGTGTTCGTGAGAAACTAACTAAACAAAGTAGACAAAGCGATGGGACCGGATGGGATACACCCTAGAATACTGAGGGCACTTGGGAACGTTGTAGCAGCTCCACTGACTGACCTTTTCAATGCCTCAGAGTCGGGAGTGGTGCCAAAGGATTGGAGAGAGGCTCATATGGTCCCTTTACACAAAAGCGGAAGTAAGAATGTGGTTGAAAACTACAGGCCAGTTAATTTAACTTCAGTGGTGAGTAAATTATTGGAAACGCTGCTGAAAGAGAAAATAGTGAGGTTTCTGGAGTCCAGCGGATTACACGATCAAAGGCAGCACGGATTCACCAGAGGCAGGTCTTGACAGACAAATCTGATTGATTTCTTTGACTGGGTGACCAGTGAGTTGGACCAAGGGAGAGCCCTAGATGTGGTACATTTAGATTTCAGTAAAGTCTTTGACACTGTTCCTCACAGGCGACTTATAAACAAACTGAGCACCCTAGGGATGGACCCTAAAGTTACTGCTTGGGTTAGAAATTGGTTGGGTGGGAGGCGACAAAGGGTACAGGTAAATGGAGCTCACTCTGAGGAGAAGGACGTTACCAGTGGTGTACGCCCCAGGGATCTGTCCTTGGTCCGATTCTTTTTAACATCTTTGTTAGTGATATAGCGGAAGGGTTGTCAGGTAAGGTTTGCCTCTTTGCGGATGATACCAAAATCTGCAATAGAGTAGACACCCAGGAAGGTGTAGATAACATGAGTAGGGATCTAACTAAGCTTGAAGAATGGTCTAGAATTTGACAGCTGGGATTTAATGTTAAAAAATTCAAGGTCATAAATTTGGGCTGCAGCAATCCAAGGGAGCAATAGGGGGTGAAGTACTTTTGTCCACTAAAGAAGAGCAGGACCTTAGTGTGGTTGTTTCTGATGATCTTAAAGTAGCTAAAAAGGTAGAAAGGTCGACAGCAAAAACTACTGTAGAAGGATGCTTGTGTGCATAGGGAGAGGAATGGCCAGCAGAAAAAAAAAGGAGGTGATAGTGCCTCTGTATAAGTCTCTGGTGTGACCTCATTTGGAGTATTGTGTGCAATTCTGGAGACCACACCTTTAAAAGGATATAAAAAGGATGGTGTCAGTACAGAGGGTGGCTACTAAAATGGTTAGTGGTCTTCATTATAAAGCATATAAGGACGGACTTAAGGATCTTAATATGTACACCTTAGAGGAAAGGCGGAACAGAGGTGATATGATTGAGACGTTTAAATTCCTCCATGGCATTAATGCATAGGGGGAGAGCCTCTTTCGATTGAAAGCAAGTTCTGCTCTGAGGGGATTTGGGATGAGGGTGAAAGAGGATAGGTTCAGGAGTGATATGCGGAAATATTTCTTTACGGAAAGTGTGGTGGATCCGTGGAATAGTCTTCCCAGTGGAGGTGGTAGAGATGAGGTTGGTATCTGAATTCAAAAAACCATGGGACAAACACAGAAGATCTCTAAAGGAAAAAGGGGGACTGTTGTAGTTGTTGATATGGAAGGCCACTAATACTCTCCACCCTCGTCAAGCAGGTTTCCGACAAGGGCATAGTACCGAAACTGTTCTTCTGGCGCTCCTAAACGAACTGCATGATTTGATGTTAAGTGTTCACATGATCTGTTTTTTATGACTTATTATGATTTATTGTTAAGTGTTCCAATGTGATTTGTTCACTTTCTCTTTACCCTTCTTTCCTGTCTTAAATTTTGGCGTTACGTTTCTTGGGTTGTGGTGCTAATCAGTTTTATTGTACACCGCTTAATGCTTTTGCCATAGCGGTATATCAAATTTTAATAAAGATAAAGAAAGACCGCGGTGATATCACTCTTATCGTTTCCCTTGACCTCTCTGCAGCATTTGACCTGATCGATCACCGGACTCTCCTTTCTCGTCTATCTGATATAGGGCTGCGGGGCACAGTCTTACAATGGTTTCGCTCCTTTCTCACAGCTCGCTCTTTCACTGTTCAATCAAATGGTCATTCTTCCTCCTCTCTTCACCTGTGGTTTCCCTCAGGGTTCTGTCCTTTCCCCTCTGTTATTTAATATCTTTCTCGCTCCTTTGCCCCTTCTGATTCAGCAGTATCCTGTATCCTCTTATATCTATGCAGACGACATCACCCTCCTTTGTCATACTTCTCCGCTCACTTTGGATATCTCCCAATTTAACAACTGTCTCTCCCATATCGCTTCTTGGCTCTCTCAGAATTTCCTTCATTTAAATCCTTCAAAGTCCACGGCTATGTGGGTGTCCTTGAGTGGCTTTTGTCCTACCGTTGCCCCCATGATTGGTTCGACCCCTATTCCACTTGTCTCTTCTTTCCGTTATTTGGGAGTAATTCTCGACTCCTTACTTCTTTCCATAGCCATATCTCTTCCCTTACCCGTCGTTCATTTGCAGTTTTACGTCAGATTAGGGCCGTCCGTTCCCTTCTTCCCTTTGATTCTCTGGTCACCCTTGTTCTAGCTTTATTAGTAGACTTGATTATTGCAACATTCTCTTAGCTAATCTCCCGAACTATCAGCTTCAGCGCTTGCAGTCTATTCAAAACACTGCAGCTTGTCTTATCACTTTTGCCCATCATTTTGATCATGTCACTCCCGTTCTCCTTCGTTTGCATTGGCTGCCCCTCCGTTTTTGTTTCCATTATAAGTTTCTCATCTTAACACATCGTACTATTCATACTGATAATCCTCTGTATCTTGCTGACCTTATTTCCCTCCATAGCCCTTATCGTCAACTTCGGTCCCTCCATGCTATTTGTTTGTCCTTACCCTCTCCATCACAAGCACGTCTGGAACAAACTCAACATTCGGCTTTCTTTTTCCTTGGTCCGTTACTGTGGAATGCATTACCACCTTCTCTCCGGCTAGAACCCTCTTACCCCCAGTTCAAAACACTACTCAAAACTCATCTGTTCCAACAAGCCTTTGATCTCCCTCCTGGTACTCCTCCCTGAAATTGTTGCTGGTTTGTTTGTTCAATGTCCATCATGTGTGTCCTGTTTCCCCTTGATTGTTTTCCCTGTTTTGGTCTTTTGGAAGTCCATGGTCTAGATGTATGGCCATTAATTGCTTGCCATGTCCTTTCTTTGCTTTCCTGTTATTTTATGGTGTTCTTTTTTCTATAGTTTGCAGTGTTGACCTTGATTTTTTTTTTTTAAATTGTACACCGCTGTAATGTCTCGGCCAAAGCGGTCTATCAAATGTTGAAATAAAGACAAAGACAGACTAGAAAGGCCATGTGGTCTTTTTCTGTCATCATTTTTCTATGTTTCTTACCAAACCCAGCCACAGTGCAGGCCTCCCTGCCCAGGAGCACAGATAAGTGCGTCTTCTGGCTTTTCATTCGATGCATGGCCGATTTCACCACCATGGAGTCATGTGGCATAAGATAAGATATGCCATACTGGGTCAGACCAAGGTCCATCAAGCCCAGTATCCTGTTTCCAACAGTGGCCAATCAAGGTCATATGTACCTAGCAGTTTCCACAAAAGACACAGGTTCCACAATGCTGGTATTGGGGTCAAGCAGTGATATCCTGGGTCCCTTTTAATAATTTATTATTTATTACACAGGTACACTACCAAAAAACTGCCTCCAGTTTTGCAACTGATTCCTATAGATTTTGGGGTGCTGAATCCAGGAAAAATAGCCAAAATGTTCCATCACGTCACGTTTTCTTGCAAAATTAGATTTCTTACCCATATAAGGAATGTTCACATAATTTCTTTTTAGCCGACTGCAGTTTATTTTCTTGGCCCAAAATAGAGGTTGTAATGGTTAACTAACTAGAAACACTCCCTCATGATATTTTAGAGTGTTTTGTATTCATTTTATACATTAACAGGACAATTGGGAGGCGGAGGGCTAAATCAAGTACTCGCGCTGGCGTATGTTCTTTCCTGTTCGCCTCGCCTCGTTCGCTCGCTCAAACATGGTGGTTGCGACATGAACGTTCCTGTCAAATTTCAGTTTCTTGCAAGTTCATTATTACCTTTTGTTTGCTCAGTCGTAATCCAGCTTTATTCCGAAGTGGTTCACTACAGTTGTAGTTTGCAGTGCTGTGTATTTGTGATGGCTCACAGAGCCAGAGGTTGCGTCAACTCTCCGGACAGTTTTTGTTTTATTTGTGGGGAATATACCGTGAAAAAGCGGCAGAGGAACATTTCTGCATTTACTAAAAAAGTATATTTCGCCTATTTCGGTTTGAAGTTAGGCGATCAAGACAAACCGTAGGCTCCTCACAAAGTGTGCAAGACATGTGAGGAAGATCTACGCTTATGGATGAAAGGTAAAAAACAAGCATTTCGTTTCGGAATACCTATGTGGCGGCGTGAACAAAGAGACCACAGCAGTGACTGCTATTTTTGCTCTTGCATTGTGAAGGGATACAACTTAAAAAATAAGAACGTAATAAGTTACCCCAACCTTCCCTCAGCAATTAGGCCTATGCCTCATAGCAACGAAGTACCTGTGCCTGAACCACAAAAATCTTTGGATCATATTTGTGTGGACGGTTCTGATCATGATGAGACTCATCAGATGGCTTTTCCCGATGAGTCCAGTACTTCCGAGTTTGAAACTGAACCAGATCCGAAACCTGAACTTTTCTCTCAAGCTGAATTGAATGATTTAGTCCGGGATTTAGGACTCCCAAAAGATGCTGCCCAACTGCTAGGTTCTCGGCTTAAACAGAAAAATCTATTGTCACCAGGAACAACTTTTTATTGGTACCGCAACCGCGAGACAATTTTTGAAGTATTTCAGCAAAGAGGAAGATTTGGTATTTTGCAACGATATATACGGAGTGATGGAAAAGTTTAAACTCAAGTATGATCCTGCTGAATGGCGGCTGTTCATTGATTCGTCAAAAGACAACATAAAAGGTGTTCTTCTTCATAATGGCAACACATTCGCTTCAATTCCTATTGCTCACTCTGTTATTCTCCAAGAAAAATACGAGAATTTGGCCCTGATTCTTCAGAAGATTCGTTATGATGAGCATAAGTGGATGATTTGTGGAGACTTTAAAATTCTATCCATGCTATTAGGGCAGCAATCCGGTTTCACCAAATATCCCTGCTTCCTTTGCTTGTGGGATAGCCGGGCCCGCGACCTACACTGGGGGAAAAAAGACTGGCCAATTCGGGAGTATTTGAGACCCGGTGAGAAAAATGTTCTTCATGAGAGCTTAGTACCTCGTGATAAAATTCTATTACCACCTCTCCACATTAAGTTGGGTCTCATTAAGCAATTCATCAAGTCCCTTCCAAAAGATGGTGAGTGCTTTCGGTACCTTTGCTCAAAGTTCCCCCGACTTTCTGAAGCAAAGCTAAAGGAAGGAGTGTTTGTTGGCCCTGATATAAGGAAACTCATTTCAGATGGAGCATTCGCTGAAACGATGTCTGAGAAGGAAAAAGAAGCCTGGGATTCCTTCAAGGATGTTGTTCTCAAATTCTTGGGGAACAGGCGGGATGAGAACTATAAGGATATTGTTGCCAGGATGCTCAATGCCTTCAAAGAACAAGGCTGTAACATGAGCCTGAAAGTCCATTTCTTGCACTCCCATGTGAACTACTTTCCCGAAAACTTGGGGGCGTACAGTGAAGAACAAGGTGAAAGGTTTCACCAGGACATCAAGGACGCAGAGAGAAGGTACCAAGGAAGATGGAACACCACTATGATGGCTGATTTCTGCTGGTTGCTGCTGCGGGAAACCCCAGATGAAAAATACGCCAAGCAGCGCACCAAGAGAAGCATTCGGGGGAAGAAGAAACGGGCCCACCAGGAGATTGATTGACCCAAGAATGACTTTAAAATCTAAACTGTGTTGACAAATATCGTGTTTTTACTAAACTTTGAAATAAAAATTTGCTAGTTATTACCACAGTGTCGGATCTCATTTATTAGAATTTTATTTTCACACCATCGGGTGTTTGTCTTCATGTATTGCAATGGTGCGGTTTGCGTTTTCTATTCTTACATACATACCTGTACAACATTTTTTGCACATTTCTTTGCTTTGCTTTGTGTCTAACCTCGCTCTTATATGCTCAATGTTTGTGCACATGTATGTGGCTGTTTTAAGTGCAGACAATTTTGCTACCATCACAGTGTGTTTTGTTGACATTACTCTATTCTTATGTGCTGCCTTGTTACAATTTTCTTTATTCTTATTTGAATAACTACTAAACAATTAGTATAAAGAATTCATCCAAGAAACATTTATCTCGATCGCACTCAATCTGAAACGTTCACCTCAAACTGCTAACCCAATGTAGCAAAAAATCTGTACGTGATGGAGCAAATTGGTTACCAGATTTGGATTCAGCGCACCAGAAAACGTAAAAATCAATCGAAACATTAGAGGCAGTTTAAGTTTTTAGTGTACCTGTGTTATTTATTTATTTATTAACATTTCTTATATACCGCACTATTTGACATCAGCACGGTTTACATGGAACTGGAACAGAAACATCCGACAAAATTACATAAGTAGAACCTGGATAACAGGGGAAACTATTTACATGAAGAGTGTCGCAAGAAATAGGAGACTGTTTGGTGGTTTACAGTGTTAGGGACACATGTTGAGAGGGCTTGCCTGCCTGATTGCCACTGTTGCTGATGTTCTCACTATTTAAGTGGGGATGAGGTTCGGTGTTGTCTGTGAAGTATTTGATGAAGAGGAAATGTTTAAGGGCCTTCCTGAACTGGCTCAGGTTGGGGATTGCCCTGATGTGTGCCAGTAAGGTGTTCCACAGTCTTGGGGCACAGAGTCTGAAGGCCCTGCTAGTTGTTCTCGAGGTGCATCTTGTCATTTCTTTCGGAATTGTTAGCATGTTTGACTCTGCGGTGGTTTATGTACCTTTCCTCCAGGAATCTATCCAAACCTTTTTTAAACCCAGCTACACTAACAGCCTTTACTACATCCTCCAGTAACAAATTCCAGAGTTTGATTACACGTTGAGTGAAAAAAATATTTTCTCTCATTTGTCTTGAATAGTTTACCCTGTAGCTTCATTGCATGTCCCCTAGTCTTTCGATATTCTGATGATGTAAACAATCAATCTACGTTTACCCGTTCCACTCCATTCATTAATTTATAGACTTCTATCATATCTCCCCTCAGCCATCTTTTTTTCCAGGTCGAAGAGCCCTAACCTTTTTAGTCTTTCTTCATAGGGGTATCCTTTCATCCCCTTTACCATTTTGGTGGCTCTTTTCTGAACCTTTTCTAGTAACACTATATCCTTTTTAAGATATGGCGACCAGAATTATTCAAGATGCGGTCGCACCATGGAATGATACAGAGGCATTATAATATCCTTTGTTTTATTTTCAATTGCTTTCCTCAAGGTTATGGTTAAGGCATTTGATATACCGCCCTTTACTTATGCATCAGAGCAGTTTACATGTATATATACTAACAGGTACTTTTTATTCCCTTGTCCCCGAAGGGCTCACAATCTAAGTGTACCTGAGGCAATAGAGGGTTAAGTGGCTTGCCCAAGGCCACAAGGAGTGGCTGTGGGACTAGAGACCCCAGTCTCTCCGGCCTGAGGTTACTTGTCCCAACCACTGAGCCACTATTCCCTCTTATGATACCTAGCATTCCATTTGCTCTCTTGGCCGCCACTGCACACTGGGTGGAGGGTTTTAACATGTTATATACAATGACACCTAAATCTTTTTTCCTGGGTGGTGGTTCCTAATGTGGAACCTTGCTTCGTGTAACCATAGTTTGGGTTGTTCTTCCCTAGGTGCATAACCTTGCACTTGTCCACATTAAATTTCATCTGCCATTTTGATGTCCAGTCTTCCAATTTATCAAGATCGTCTTGCAATTTTCCACAGTCTTCATGGGTTATAACAACTTTAGTTTTGTCTCATCTGCAAATTTGATAACCTCACTTGTTATTCCCTTTTCCAGGTCATTTATGAATATGTTAAAAAGCAGCGGACCCAGCACAGATCCCTGGGGTACATCACTATTCACCTTTCTCCATTGGGAAAATTGGCCATTTAGCCCTACCCTCTGCTTTCTATCTTTTAACCAGTTCCTGATCCACAATAGTACACTGCCTCCTAGCCCATGACTCTAGTTTTGCCAAATGTCTCTGATGAGAAGACCTCATCAAAGCTTTGTGAAAGTCCTAATACACTATATCAACCGACTCACCTTTGTCTACCTGTTTATTCACACCTTCAAAAAAACATAACAGATTAGTAAGACAAGATCTTCCTTGTCTAAAGCCATGTTGGCTGTCTCTCATTAAGCCATGACTATCTACATGTTCAGTAATTTTCCTCTTTATGATGGTGTGGCTTTTCAGATCTTGGGGCCTTGCATACTTGATACTGGGTATAAAGTCGCTTGCTCACAAAAGGCACCATCATTGGGGCTTCCCACATCCTAAAGAGCAAGTGCTCTAGTATGAGCAGGACTGGCACCATCAGTGCCTCCCTTGGAGGGTTGTGGTAGTGGAGGATTTCAAGGTCCTCAGCAAGAGGCTCGTCCTTCAGCTCAACCACAGAAGGACAGGGCCTTGGACATCTCTTGCACAAAGTTGAGGAATGCAAGGTTCTTGGGTAGGTACCGCCTCTTCTCTTGCGGTGGGGACGAATCCAATCGGACATCCCTATTCAGCCAGGTATCGGGTGACTCTTCCTCTGTCTGTCACTGAGTCAGAGTTGGAGAGCGCCTCGAGGACTCAATGGGCATCTGCTTGATGCCCGGGCAGAGGGCATCGAGGGAGACAGCGGAGCCAGACATCCCGACTGAGGCACTCATGGGCGAGATCAGAGGCCTTGCGGGTGAAGAGGAGTGCCGCAGCTCGTCTCGGAGCACATGCTTCTCAAGCACCAGCTGGACATCATCCAGGGAAGCCCTTGTGGAGAAAGTTACAGAAATCAGCACCGACAACCCGGACGCACAGAGCATCGGTCGCACTGACTCCAGGAAGGCAGCCAGGCTGCACTTCAGGGCCACCTTCCTGGCATCCAGGTCAGCTGGTACTGCAGCCACTGGCTTGAGCATAGATGGAATTGGTCCGGGCTCGGAGCCGGTTCCCTCATTAGGAAATTACCAGTGGCGATGGGTTCGTCCTCCTGCCAGGGCAAATTCAGGGACTGCTCCCAGCCCTTGCCCTTGACATTACACAGAGGATTTCGGTGCCAGTAGCCAGAGGTCTTACCCCCAAGCTCTCGCATCGGACCTTTACATCGACTCAGACATCTGACCCTTATAGGTGAGGTCCTCTGAGGACAATCCCTGATCAGAGGATCTGCGACAGCAGGGCTCAGAGTGAGCTCAGCCACATGACAAGTCATTGGACGCAGCCCCTTGAGTTCAGCAATTCCGCACTCTATGCCAGAGCTGAAATAAAGGACTTCTGGCTGAAGATAGATTCAAGCTGTTTTTCACGACTCTTCTTCAAAATCTACAGGCAGAAAGGGCAGGTGGAGTTATGATCAAGATTCAGGCGACGAATATCCCAGGTGAAGCGAAGGTGATCGAATGCAAATCAGTAAAAGAACAGCAAAAAATAAATGCCAGAAAGAGAGACAAAAATCAACTTTTTACCAAGTGAACAGACAGGACATCTGCTGGGCTCTGCAGAAAAAAGAAGAATGAGATAAGATGGCACCTTTGGTGGGAAGTGATCCCGCATGTGTGGTGTAACTCCCAAAGGCTCTCTTTGAAAGTTGGGGAATGATTACCACGTGGGCTCCATCGGTGCCGATGTGACCCATATGTGAGAACCAACTTCCTGCTTGTTCTCAGAGAAAAATGGTTCAGCTCCACACTCTTATCCTGTTAAGGGAAGGATCTGTAAGATTTTCTGCTAGCTCACCACCTCAATGCCTCCTATCTCCTCCTCGGTCCTCCCCCCCTCAAAGGTTGAAGACTGCTCAGATGTATGTAGAAGCCTATTTTAAAAATGTCAAGTCACTGAAAAACAGTGCCTGGGGTGTAGCACTGAGCCTGGCACAATTTGCCCTGCCTGGGGCTCCCAGCCGACGAGTACCAAGGTTCAATCTAGTCATTGTTGGGGCTCCCAAAGTAGTCTGTTGTGGAGCATAAGTTGGGGTGGACTGTGGATGTCCATTGGTTCTGCAATGGGGCTTCCCACCATTTTACAATGCATGCTTTTAGCATCTTCTGTCTTTACACGTCTTATACCCAAGCGGCTCCAATGCATGCTCCTGCCCGACCGCTCCGTTAGCACCACTCGTACCTATGCTGCCTTAGCATACGCAAATGTTTGCCTTGCCTTAACTGATCTTCCAGGAAGCATTGTTTAATTAGTGGCAAGTGAAAAGTCTCATCAATGGATTTATCTCGCATGGCAGCCTGTGACTTATCAGTGGTGGGCCTGTCTCCTTCCTCTGAGGGGATTCGGTTGGCTTGGCATTTTCCGCCTTAAAGTAGCAGGCGACTGATGGGGTTTTGGGTATGAATAGCAGCCCAGGCTCGAGTTCTGAGTGCAGTGCTTCTCGAAACCCTTCTTCAGAGAGTTTGGCTACAGCTGTGTCCCCTGAGACTGGGGATCCCTATCAAGAAGGGGAGCTCCTGAAAACTGCTCTAGCCTACCTGAGGGACTACCCTCTCCCCCCCTGCTGAGGTATTGTGTAGCGCTTCTTCCTGTCTGCACCATACTCAAGGGCATTTGGGCTACTTTACTCTTTTTTGGAAACTCACTGCTTTTGATAGTATCCTTCAAGGATACCTTCTTCCGAACCATGCATGCTTGGGCGACTGTCGGCTTTCCCCTGTTTTCTAGTTTAAAAGCTTCTCTATCTCCTTTTTAAAGGTTAATCCCAGCAGTCTGGTCCCATCCTGGTTAAGGTGAAGCCTATCCTTTGGAAGAGCCCCTCCTTTCCCCAGAATGTTCCCCAGTTCCTAACAAATCCAAAACCCTCATCCTTGCACCATCGTCTCATCCACGCATTGAGACTCCGGAGCTCTGCCTGCCTTTTGGGTTCTGCATGTGGAACAGGGAAGCATTTCGGAGAATGCTACCCTGGAAGTTCTGGATTTCAACTTCCTACCTAAAAGCTTAAATTTAGCCTCCAGAACCTCCCTACCATATTTTCCTATGTCATCGGTATTGACATGTATCAAGACAGCAGACTCCTCCCCAGCACTATCTAAGATCTTATCTAGGCGGTGCGTGAGGTCTGCTACCTTTGCACCAGGCAGGCATATTGCCAGGCGATCCTCACGTCCACCAGCCACCCAGCTATCTACATGCCTAATGATTGAATCATCAACTATAACAGCTGTCCTAACTCTTCCCTCATGGGCACATGGCCCTGGAGAAACGTCCTCAGTGTGAGAGGGTTTTAAATCACCTGGAGGACAGGTCCTAGTTACAGGATCACGTCCTGCCTCACCAGGGTGATGCTCTCCTGTCACGAGACCTCTCTCCTCCATGGCAACAGGGGTGCTGCCAGACTGGAGGTAGGACTTCAGGACTATATCCCTGTAGGTCTCGTCCATGTACTTCTCTGTCTTTCTTATGTCTTCCAGGTCTGCTACTCTAGCCTCTAGAGAACGGACTCGTTCCCTGAGAGCAGAGAGTTCTTTGCACTTAGTGCATACGCAGGACCTCTCACCAACTGGGAGAAAATCATATATGTGACACTCAATGCAAAAGACTGGAGACCCCCATCTCGCTGCTGGACTGTTGTCTGCATCTTAGTTTAAAGCTTGTGTTTAGGTCTTTAAATTCTGTACTTACTAAGGGTTGGTGTAGATGCTTATACTAATAAAAGTGTATCTAAAAGTGTATCTAATACCTCTAATATACCTAATAGACCATGGGATGCTGTTCCAAGGGTTGCAGAGCAGAGATGGCATCCATCTGTCCAAAGAGGTCAACGCATCTTCGGTAGTAGACTGGCTAATCTATTGAAGAGGGCTTTAAACTAGCTTCGTTGGGGATGGTTGAAGAAAGCCCCCAGTTAGGCGATACATTAAATATCTTTATGGAAATGGGTAAAAGGGGTAACATATGGAAAGCAGTGTGTATTAATGCCCGTATCATGGGAAATAAGATCCCTGAAGTTGAAGCTTTGGTGGGAGTGGCTGACTTGGATTTAGTGGCAGTTACAGAAACATGGTTCACAGAAAACCATGACTGGGAAGTAACTATACCTGGCTATACTTTATTCAGAAAGGACAGGGTAGGAAGAAGGGGAGGAGGAGTGGCACTATATGTAAAAACTACTATTAAAGCTTTGGAATTACAGAGCTTAAAAGGGAGAGAGGAGGCATTGTGGGTTAAACTAGAAAGAGGGAAAGAGAAATCTATTTGCATTGGTGTGATATACAGACCTCCCTCACAAGAGGAAGAGGTGGACAGAGTTAATTGAAGACATATGCAGCATTGCTAGGACAGGGGAAGTGCTACTGATAGGAGATTTCAATATGCCAGATGTTGATTGGCACATTCCTGCTGCAGTATCATCTAGAAGTAAGGAGATCCTGGATTCTCTACAGGGAGAACTATTCAGGCAATTGGTAACAGACCCCACACATGAAGGGGATATACTGGACTTGGTACTTACCAATGGTGAAAATGTTTCTAATGTTGTAGTGGGAGATCATTTTGCATCCAGTGATCACCAGATGGTGTGGTTCAGTATTAGGACTAGGGCTGTTAGAATCCATTCCAAGGTGAGGATCTTAGACTTTAGGAAGACTAACTGCGAAGATGGGCCAATACCTCAGGGAGTCGTTAGTGGGATGGGAACAGCTGGGGGATGTAGAAAAACAGTGGGCAAAACTGAAAGGGGGTATTTTAAGGGCAACCAACCTTTTTGATAAAATGGTAAATAAAGGCAAAAGGAAAAGGAGACCGCTATGGTTTTCGAAAGAAGTAGATGAAAAAGTGAAGAAAAAGAGGGAGGCCTTCATGAAATACAAGAGATCACAGAGAGAGGAAGACAGGCATCTGTATTTGGAAAAACTTAGAGAAGCTAGCAAAGTAGTCAAGAAGGCAAAGATTCAAAAGGAGGAGGAAATAGCCAATGCAATAAAATGGGGGGATAAGACATTTTTCAGATATATTAGTGAGAAGAGGAAGGGCAAAAGTGGTATTGTCAGACTCAAGGGTGCAGGGGGGGGGGGGAATATGTAGAAGCTGATAAGGATAAAGCGGAATTGCTAAACAAATATTTTTGTTCTGTGTTCACAGATGAAGAACCAGGAGCAGGACCTCAGAAAACACCCACAAATAAGAACAGAAGCGAGGGACATCTTGAACAATGTTCAGAAAACTGCGTTCCTGAGAAACTAGCTCAACTTAAAGTAGACAAAGCGATGGGACCGGATGGGATACACTCTAGAATACTGAGGGAACTTGGGGACGTTCTAGCAACTCCACTGACTGACCTTTTCAATGCCTCGGAGTCGGGAGTGGTGCCAAAGGACTGGAGAGAGGCTCATGTGGTGCCTTTACACAAAAGCGGAAGTAAGGATGTGGTTGAAAACAACAGGCCGGTTAGTTTAACTTCGGTGGTGAGTAAACTATTGGAAACGCTGCTGAAAGAGAAAATAGTGAGGTTTCTGGAGTCCAGCGGATTACAGGATCCGAGGCAGCATGGATTCACCAGAGGCAGGTCTTGTCAGACAAATCTGATTGATTTCTTTGACTGGGTGACCAGGGAGTTGGACCGAGGGAGAGCTCTAGATGTGGTGTATTTAGATTTCAGTAAAGCCTTTGATACTGTTCCTCACAGGCGACTTATAAACAAGCTAAGCACCCTAGGGATGGACCCTAAAGTTACTGCTTGGGTTAGAAATTGGTTGGGTGGGAGACAAAGAGTACAAGTAAATGGAGCTCACTCTGAGGAGAAGGATGTGCCCCAGGGATCTGTCCTTGGTCCGATTCTTTTTAACATCTTTGTTAGTGATATAGCGGAAGGGCTGTCTGGTAAGGTTTGCCTCTTTGCGGATGATACCAAAATCTGCGATAGAGTAGACATCCAGGAAGGTGTAGATAACATAAGGAGGGATCTAGCTAAGCTTGAAGAATGGTCTAGAATTTGGCAGCTGGGATTTAATGTTAAAAAATGTAAGGTCATGCATTTGTGTTGCAGCAATCCAAGGGAGAACATAAGAACATAAGATATGCCATACTGGGTCAGACCAAGGTCCATCAAGCCCAGTATTCTGTTTCCAACAGTGGCCAATCTAGGTCATATGTACCTAGCAGTTTCCCCAAGGGACACAGGTTCCACAATGCTTGTATTGGTTCAAGCATTGATATCCTGGGTCCCTTCTTAATAATGGCTTATGGACCTTTCCTCCAGGAACTTGTCCAAACCTTTTTTAAACCCAGCTACACTAACAGCCTTTACTACATCCTCCGGTAACAAATTCCAGAGTTTGATTACACGTTGAGTGAAAAAATATTTTCTTTTATTAGTCTTAAATAGTTTACCCTGTAGCTTCATTGCATGTCCCCTAGTCTTTCTATATTCTGATAAGGTAAACAATCGATCTACGTTTACTCGTTCCACTCCGCTCATTAATTTATAGACTTCTATCATATCTCCCCTCAGCCGTCTCTTTTCCAGGTTAAAGCAATACAGTATAGGAGGTGAAGTACTTTTGTCCACTAAAGAAGAGCGGGATCTAGGCGTGGTTGTGTCTGATGATCTTAAAGTAGCTAAACAGGTAGAAAAGGCGACGGCAAAAGCTAGAAGGATGCTTGGGTACATACGGAGAGGAATGGCTAACAGAAAAAAGGAGGTGATAATGCCTCTGTATAAGTCTTTGGTGCAACCTCATTTGGAGTATGGTGTGCAATTCTGGAGACCGCACCTTTAAAAGGATGTGAACAGGATGGAGTCGGTGCAGAGGGTGGCTACTAAAATGATTAGTGGGCTTCATTATAAAGCATATGAGGACAGACAAGGATCTTAATATGTACACCTTAGAGGAAAGGCGGGATAGAGGTGATATGATTGAGATGTTTAAATACCTCCGTGGCATAAATGTTCAGGGAGAGAGCCTCTTTCAATTGAAAGCAAGTTCTGCTACGAGGGGACATGGTATGAGGGTGAAGGGAGATATATTTCTGCATATCACTCCTGAATCTTTCTTTACAGAAAGAGTAGTGGATCCATGGAATAGTCTCCCAGTGGAGGTGGTAGAGATGAGGACAGTAACTGAATTCAAAAAAGCATGGCACCAACACAGAGGATCTCAACATTTCTATGTTCACCTGAAAATTAATTAATCTCAGGTCCTCAATGTATGACTGATTTGGATAAAGAGCTGCACCTGAGAGCAGCCCCTTTCCTCTAAGACATGTAAGTACCTATAAAGCTACAATTACCCCAGGTGCAGGTGGGTGTTGGGGAGGGAGGGAGGGAAATAAGACCTATTAAAAGAGGGCTGTTACAAGGTACTCTGTCCTGTACCCTCAGCAGGGGGAGAGGGGGGTAGTCTCTCAGGTGGGCTAGAGCAGGAAAAAAAGTTTAACACACAGCACTTTCTGGGATCAGAGCAGGGAAAGATATTTAATTTAATGTAACAGTTAACCTGGCTACTACACAAAGGTCAGTTAGTTGAGAGAGGCAAGGTAACTTATACAGCTGAGAGAGCTGAAGCGCAAAACTAAAGGGAACAGGGAGGTGAAGTAGCACACCAACAAAGACAACAATAAATAAATATAGAGCTAGAACTCACAGCAAAGTCGTCACATGAGTTAAATATCCACCTCTCTAGCAAAGCACTGTGAGGGCACTGCTCTTCCCAGAGCAGAGAGAGGCAGGAGGATCTGGATAAACTGGAAGACTGGGCATCCAAATGGCAGATGACATTTAATGTGGACAAGTGCAAAGTTATGCACCTAGGAAAAAACAACCCACACTATGGTTACACAATGCAAGGTTCCACATTGGGAACCACAACCCAGGAAAAAGATTTAGGAGTCATCGTGGATAACATATTAAACCCCTCCGCCCAGTGTGCAGCGGCGGCCAAGAAAGCAAATAGAATGCTAGGTATCATAAGGAAAGGAATGGAAAATAAAACAAAGGATATTATAATGCCTCTGTATCGTTCCATGGTACGACCGCACCTTGAATATTGTGTGCAATTCTGGTCGCCGTATCTTAAAAAAGGATATAGCGTTATTAGAAAAGGTACAGAGAAGAGCCACCAAAATGGTAAAGGGGATGGAAGGCTACTCCTATGAAGAGAGGTTACAAAGGTTAGGGCTCTTCAACCTGGAAAAGAGACGGCTGATGGGGAGATATGATAGAGGTCTATAAATTAATGAATGGAGTGGAACGGGTAAACATAGATTGATTGTTTACGCTATCAGAATATAGAAAGACTAGGGGACATGTAATGAAGCTACAGGGTAAACTATTTGAGACAAATAAGAGAAAATATTTTTTCACTCGACGTGTAATCAAACTCTGGAATTTGTTACCGGAGGATGTAGTAAGAGCTGTTAGTGTAGCTGGGTTTAAAAAGGTTTGGACAAGTTCCTGGAGGAAAGGTCCATACACCATTATTAAAAAGGGACCCAGGATATCAATGCTTGACCCAATACAAGCATTGTGGAACCTGTGTCTCTTGGGGATATTGCTAGGTACGTATGACCTAGATTGGCCACTGTTGGAAACAGGATACTGGGCTTGATGGACATTGGTCTGACCCAGTATGGCATATCTTATGTTCTTAAAAGAATTTGGGGGAACCTGCGGAAAGCACAAGTAAAGTGATCCTGGAGGGAAAAATGTGTCTCCTGTAAAAGGATTCTCTCGGCTTTTTCCCCAGGACAGCTGATCCAGAATCCTACGACATTCATATGGGTTATTTAAACCATGTACGTTCCACAAAATGGCCTTAACCATTACTGTAGTTGATACCGAACCAGGCTAAAAGCTCCCCTGAGGATGCCTGTGAGAAAGTTACCCTAAGGAGTACTCCCATGCACCCATTGTAGGAGATTTCAATTAGATCCAAAAGAGCGGAATAGCCCTTGAAAGATAACACCAGGTTACCTATAGAGAATACTGATATTGGCTTGAGACTGAAGCTGTTGCCCCCAACCCCTGCCCTCCCACCTTCCCCACCATGCCCCTATCCACTCCCCCCCACCCCCCAAACTGTCCTGAATTTGCAGGAAGTAAACAAAATTTGTAACTACCACCAAATCACAGACATCCAAGATGTCTGATGAAAAGGCATTGTAAAATACATTAAATAATCCCTACACTTTTCCCTCAGACCCAACCTTCCAGAACAGCTACAATCCCTACTGTATCCCTCTTATTCCCCAACCAACCATCCTCATTTCAGCAACCCTCGCACATCCCTCCTCACTACCCAATCCTCCAAAATCCACCCTTTTCCATTAACAGAAGAACCCCCTCAGCTCTAAAATGGTTTGCATATGAGAGCAGATCCCCTCGTCACCATCCCAAGAACAAGACTCTACATATAAGGGACAAATTAGCAAATGCATATGTAGGAAACATATGAATCAGCCCTTAAAAGGAGCATTAAAGGTTGAAGTATTAAGGTGGTGTGGAAGTGTCCATCTTTTTGTATGTTGGTATCTTGATCGGTGCCAGATGATCTGCGGGAACCTGGCATTTTGCATCTTTTGGGAGTGAATACCTCCCACTCTCCATTCATGCTCCGCGGACGAGATGTGCGTTCTCCGTGTTGTAGCGAGTCCAGGAACTCCATACACACAGATAGTTCAGATATTATGTGCACTGCATTGTTCCATTCAAAAATCAAAGCAAACAGGAATCCCCAGTGGTAGGGCACTGCTCGTTTTTGCAGAACTTGTGTTAAGGGCTTAAAACTTTTCCGACACTCCAATGTTTATTGGGAAAGATCTGTACCCTCTTGGCCTTTGAAGACAAAAGATCTTTTACCATGTAGACTACGCAGCAGTGCCACTTTATCCTCGAAGAAACTAAAACAGGCAATGACAGGCCGAGGTTGGGAATTAGAGCTTCTGCGAGCCCCCAGGTTACAATGCGCATGCTCAAGTTTGACCAAGCTTGGGGTATTCGGTACACAAAGGGCAAACCGTTCCTGAATAAGAGCTATGGTATCCTCTTGGTGTCCTTGCTGCTCAGACAGACCAAAAACTCTTATATTGTTTCTCCTTTGGAAGTTTTCCAACTCATCCTGCCATTCCTCCAGGTCTTTCATGAGTTGATCAAGTTTCTTGAATTTAGACTGGAACATGGCGGTCGAATCAATCTGTTCACCTATATTGATCTCATTTTATGTGACCCGGTTGTCAAGAGATTTAAGATCACCCCAGATATCACTCACAGCTTTGGCAAAGTCCAGTCTAAAGAGTCACAGTTCTTGGAGAATTTCCATGAGATCTGATTTTATTGCTGGAGAAGAGGAGCCAGATTTACTACCCGAATTGGAGGCAGAAGTACTCCCTGGATCTGCAAGAGGAGCCACAGAGGTGATATCAGATGATCTAGCATATTTGGATAAAGTGGCTGCATAGGACTTAGCATTAGCCATATTGAGAAGGATGAAACTTTCACCAAAAGTAACAAAAAACAGAGAAATAATACACCATCAGGCCACACGAGGAAGTTCCAACCCAGGGAAAGGCCAGGCAATAGAGGCAAAGCAAAAATAAACCCCTTTTGATAAGTAGAGCGGGTGCAGTCTCTGATCAGTTTAAAAGAGTTTAATTCTCTGGTAAAAAAGAAAATACCTTTCCCTGCTCAAAGCTTCTGCGGTGTCTGTGTCTGTAAACTAGGCATTGTGGTTGTATGAGCTGTCCCCTATCATGTAGCAGAACAGCAGTCAAAATCACCATGAGCTTAGTCAAGGGCAAAAAGTGAGGAAACACTCTTACATTAGCCTAGATAATGAGGATAAGCTCACTGTGCTCCCAACGTTTAAAAATCAGAGAGCGCTTTGCGGCGTGAAAAACAGACAGCTTGCATCAGCAATATAGTTCTGCTGCCTACTGTGTGCTATGGGTGCGTTCCAATATTTTTCCCACCAGGAAGCACCCTCCTCCTGCATTTCACAGTTGCATTCCACCGCCTCGAGGCAGCAACAATATCCAAGAGAAATCCGCTCACCAGTCAACAAGGAAACAGACCCCCAAATTCAGATATTCAAGGCACCACCTACTCCCACCGTGCATGCTACACTCTTCGCAGCGCCTACAGCACAAAAGGGAAGCCGCTGACAGCAGGAGATCGCCCCTTCAGCAGTCTTACAAGTTGAGAAGCAATGAGCTTTAAGGCAGAATCATTAGTGCTGAGGTGAGTGATACAGAGGAGGTGGTACAAATCGATTTGGGGTGGGGGGGGGGGGTTGCCGTTAATGAAATCTCAATCTCTGAGCCATCAGGCAGTCAAGACATGTCAGAGAGAAAAAGGTTATTGCAGAGGTGATACTGCTGGTTATCCCATGCGATACCGGGTACTTAAAGGAGCTGTACTTCATCATTTTTCAGTCTGCCTAGAGGTGATCAGTGGAGCCATCACCCAAATCAGGAGGCAGGAGAGCTCAAACAAACCGTGGCCATCTTGTTCGGGCTCATGAGTGCCCCAAACCTGGTGTTTTGAAGCGGAATCTCAGATCCTGCAGTCTTTGGATTCCCTCAAGTTCAGATCATGTGAAGGATGGGCAGTGTGTAGAAGCCCTACTTGGGTATCTCCTAAGAGACCCAGACAGAGGTTGCATTCTGGAGATGTCTATCAGCTGGGGTTTATCTGAGACTTGGACTTGAGTGCTGATTGACATGGTGTGGAGGAAGAAGTTATCTTCAGAAGATCAGGTGGAGGTTGGCATTTCCTACAAGTCTCAGAAAGGAGAGCTGAAGGCACTGATTGCTTAAGTTTCATCTGCCTGGTCTTGGAAGACTATCCAGCAAGTGAGCAGTGGCTATAGGTTCTCCCACATCTACAGACGATGCAGATATTCACAGCAGTCTTCCCATCTCTGGAGATCATCAAGAACATGTACCAGCTGGAATGGGTCCTTCCCGATTCCCCACTAAGGCGATAAAAGAGGTGTGAAAGGATGCACACTCTCCCAGAGGAGTGCATTGTGTGGTCTGGTCTGCCCAAGGTGGATACACAAGCCACAGCATTCGTGAAGTGGGCCCTCCATGCCCATGGATGGTGAATTGGCCTTTAAGGATACTATGGATAGAAATATGAACCCTCTGCTGTAGAGCCAATTTGCAGCAGCAGCTGCTATTCTCCAGTTGGTGGTGTGTGCAGACCTGATGCCTCAAGCCCTACTCCTGTGGATTCAGTCCCTCCTACCGTATGATGCTACCCCTCCTTTAGAGGCCGTTGCTACCTTCCTTCGGATGTCATGCATGTTCTAGCCTACTTGACTACTAGAAATTGTCACCAAGTCTTGTCACCTTCCAGAAGATAGACCAAAAGGGCCTGGGAAGGAAGCAAGCAGGGTTTCCCTCTTTGGCCCCTTCCAGTCCATCACAGGCACGCTGAACTAACTTCTGAGGATCCTCAAGTTTCATCCTGGAAAGAGTAATTACTCACCTGTAACAGGTGTTCTCCAGGAGCAGCAGGAATCAGTCCTCACATATGGGTGTCATCGACGCCGATGAAGCCCCAGCGGAACATTTCCCCAGCTTTCTATGAAAGCCTTTGGGAATGCAGACACGCATGCGTGGTTCCCTTCCCGCCTAAAGGTGCCATCTTACCTCAGTCAAATGACATAGCTAAGAACAGCACACAAAAAATATAAAAACAAACTATGTACAACTGCAACTCCCATTGGGAGGAGGGAGAGTTGTGAGGACTGATTCCTGCTGCTCCTGGAGAACACCTGTTACAGGTGAGTAACTACTCTTTCTCCAAGACCAAGCAGGAAGTCAGTCCTCACATATGGGTGGACTCCCTAGCTCTGGGCTACCAGGAACCCAGGCTGAACAAGAGAACTCCCTCTAGTCTCAGCAGCAAAGAAAGGCTTTTCACTGACACAACCTCCACCGGTAGCCCAACAGAGGGCAGGAGGGCAGGAGTTGCCTAAACCTCAAAGATATTCCGGAGTACTGCTTGGCCAAAAGCACTGTCCCTACGGGACTCCCTCTCCAGACAGTAATGGGCCGCAAAAGTCTGGCTTGAAGACCAAGTTGCAGACCTGCAGATGTCTACCAAGGGTACAGAGCGGAGATGAGCCACTGAGGCAGCCATTGCCCTGACACGGTGGGCCGTAACCCGACCCTGCAAAGGAAGGTCAGCTGCCTTGTAAGCCCAGGTGATACAGTCAGCCACCCAGATGGACAAGGTACGCTTAGACACAGCCAACCCCAACTTATTAGGGTCAAAGGATACGAAGAGCTGAGTAGCCCTTCTATGCCCCTGCGTACGGTCAAGGTAGAAGGATAAGGCCCTCTTACAGTCCAGGGTATGCAGAACTGCTTCAGCCTGGCTTGCATGAGGCCTAGGGAAGAATGTTGGAAGAACCACCTCCTGGTTAAGGTGGAAGGAGGAGACAACTTTTGGGAGGAACTTTGGATGAGTCCTAAGGACTACCCTGTTCCCAAAGAAGCGAGTGTAAGGCCTATCACAGACCAGGGCCTGAAGCTCACTAACTCGCCTGGCCGAGGTAAGGGCCACTAGGAAGAGTGTCTTCCAGGACAGGAAGCGTAGAGGGCAAGTAGCCATCGGCTCAAAAGGTGGGCGAGTCAGTTGCTGCAAGACCACATTCAACTCCCACTCAGGAGCAGGACGACGAATTGGAGGGCTTGAGCAAAAGCAAGCCTCTGAGAAACCGGGACACCAAGGGGTGAACCGACAGAGAATGTCCTTCCACTAGTGAGTGGTGAGCTGCTAGAGCTGAGAGGTGGACCCGAACAGAATTGGACTTAAGTCCCTGATTGGATAAGTGCAACAGATGCTGAAGTACTACCGGGACAGTACAGGAGAAGGGATCCTCTGTTCGTAGCTGACACCACACAGAAAACCTCTTCCATTTGAGAGCATAGGTTTTCCTTGTGGACTGTTTCCTAGAGGCTAGGACAACCTCCTCAACTTCCTGAGTTAGGCCCCAGGGAGCCAAAACTACCCTTGCAGCCTCCAAGCCATCAAATTGAGAGCTTTGAGGTTGGGGTGCAGAAGAGACCCCTGATCCTGAGACAGAAGGTCGGGTTGCAACCCTAGAGGCAGTGAGGGATCCACTGCCAGCTGAAGCAAAAGTGGGAACCAAGGCTATCTCGGCCACCTGGGAGCCACCAGCAGGATAGAGGCCTTGTCCTGGAGAATCTTGAACAGAGTTCAGGCCACCAGAGGCGTGGGAGGAAACGCATACAGGAGGCCCTGAGACCATGGAATCAGAAAAGCATCTGTTGCTATCCACAGAGGATGTGGTTGCCTGGAGCAGAACTTTGGCAGTTGCTTGTTCAATGGACTGGCAAAGAGATCTATCAAAGGGAGACCCCATTTCAGGAAGATCTTCTGAACTACCAAGGGATGCAGCTGCCACTCGTGGGGCTGCAAAATTCTGCTCAACCGGTCGGCCAGGTAGTTTTCCTGGCCTGGAAGGTACACCATCCTGAGGAGCATGTTGTGCTTGAGGGCAAATGAACAAAGGACCTGAGCCTCCCGACAAAGGAGCCTGGACCCAGTTCCGCCCTGTTTGTTCACATAAAACATGGCTACCTGATTGTCTGTCTGAACCAGGACAGATTGATGAGCCAGGGCAGGAGAGAAAGCTTTGAGAGCCAAGCGAATAGCCCTGAGTTCTAGGAGATTGATCTGTTGTGCAGCCTCCCAAGGAGACCACAGGCCCTGGGTGCACTTGTTGAGACAATGAGCTCCCCAGCCCTGGATGGAGGCGTCTGTGGCCAGTACCACTGTGTACCCTGGAATTTGAAAGGGCACCCCCTTCAGTAGATTGGGTGGGTGCAGCTACCAATTGAGGGAGTCCAGAAATGGTCTGGACACCCTTATTCTGTCTCTGAGGCTGCCTGTGGCTTGCGACCACTGATTCCGAAGGGACCACTGTGCAGGCCACATATGGAGCCTTGCATTGGGGGTTACATGAACTGTCGAAGCCATGTGGCCAAGCAGCCTCAGGCAGAGTCTGGCGGAGACTAGTGACCTGCTGAGAAATTGGTTTGCCAAGTTGATGAGTCTTTGGGCTCTGTCGTCTGGCAAGAAAGCCTTTGCCAGCAGAGAGTCCAGCCTGGCCCCTATGAACTCCAAGTTCTGGGAAGGGAGCAAAGTGGACTTTGCGAAGTTTATTACAAAACCCAGGCTTTGAAGAAGAGCAATAGTTCTGAGGGTGGCTTGTCTCGCCTCCTGGCACGTTTGATCCCTGATGAGCCAGTCGTCCAGATAGGGGAAGACAAAGATTCCCTGATTTCTCAGGTAGGCCGCCACCACTGCCAGGCATTTGGTAAAGACCCTGGGAGCGGAGGTGAGGCCAAAAGGCAGGACTCTGTACTGATAATGGTTTCCTCCCACAATGAACCTGAGGTACTTTCTGTGGTCTGGATGAATGAGGATGTGAGTGTACGCATCCTTTAGATCTAAGGAGCATAGCCAATCTCCCTGCTGGAGGTAGGGCAGAAGTGTTCCAAGAGTAAGCATCTTGAACATTTTCTTCTCTAGGAACTTGAGGTTCCTGAGGTCCAGAATAGGTCGAAGGCCACCGGTTCTTTTGGGCACCAGGAAATACCTGGAGTAGAACCCCTGACCTTGCAAGTGGGGAGGCAAAGGCTCCACTGCCCTGTCCACCAGCAGACCTTGAAGCTCTTGGAGGAGAAGATCTGTGTGCAGGGGAGGCCTTGGAGGCTCCCCTGGAAAGTATGGCGGAGGCAGTTGGTGAAAATGAAGAGCATAGCCCCTGTGGATTATGTTCAACACCCAACTGTCCCCAGTGATGTGGGGCCACTGGTGGGCAAAGAGGGCAAGGCGACCTCCTGTGCAGGGTTGGGAGAGCAGGGACTGAGAGGCTACGCTCAAGGAGTCAAAAACCCCCACCCTGCTGAGTGGGAGCAGGGGCCTGAGGCTTGGGGGTCCTCTGCCTACGGGGCCCATTACCCTGCCCCTTGGCTTGTTGACTCTGGGGTGCAGCTTGGGCAGCCTGATACTGAGGGTACTGTTTGTAGGCATTGCCCTTCCTCGGGTAAAAGGGCTTCTTACCCGAGGCCTTCTTCTTGTGATAAGGGGCAGAGGTCTTTTTGGACAGCCTTGTCCTTGTAAGGTGCTCAGTCTCGAGCTGTGCGGCCTTCTCGGTCATGGGATTGCCAAAAAGGTTCTCACCTCAGCAAGGGACATCGACCAACTTGTCCTAAACCCATGGCTCGAGGACCGATGACTGCAGCCATGCCTGGTGTCGAGCCGCAATGCCGGCTGCTGCAACTCGGGCCGAAGCCTCGAAGCCATCGTAGGCGGCGCGGGACAAACTTTGAGCAGTCCCGAATCCCCGAGGACAAGGACTTGAATCTCTGCAAGGGCTCCCCGGATAGATCAGCGGAGAACCCGGCCAACTCCTTGGCCAGGTCTCGCAAATACATGCCCATGTACAGCTGGTAAGACTGGACACAGCAAGCAAGCATTGAGCCCTGGAAGCACTTTCTACCTACACCATCGAGGTTCCGGGCCTCCCTGCCGGGGGGGCACCGCAAAGTGCATCTTCTGACTTTTCAGGCGATGCATGGCCGATTCCACCACCATGGAATGGTGTGGTAGCTGCACCTTTTAAAAGCCAGGGCTCTTCCTGAGTCGATAAATCGAATCGACCCGTTTGCTTAGAACCGGCGCTGAGTCCGGTGCCTCCCACATCCGGAAGAGGAGCCGTTCCAGCATCGGAGGAACCGGGACAGTCAAGGCCTCCTTCGGAGGAGAGTCGTACTGCAGGGCCTCAAGCTCTTCGGCTCGAGGCTCGTCCTCGGGGTCCGCCGGGATAGCCAACGCGGTGGCCATATCCCGGACAAACTCCGAGAACCGGGTATCCTCCAGAGGGGATCTACTCCGGGGCTCAGACTGCTGTGAGTCCGACGGGACGCACTGAGTCTTGAACGTGTCAGGGGACTCCTCATCCTCCATCTCCCAGGCGGACTCGTCCAACAAGGAGTCGCGGTCCGACCCCGCAGGGCCCTGGAGCACCCGTCCCAACGCCGGAGGCACCGACGTCGACACCCTCGGTTCCGAACGGGAGGTCGAGGGAGACCGCGACCGAGGTCGACCTCGAGCCATCATGGACTCTAGTATTGGCTCGGTCTCCGGGGTCGACTTTGATGTCGATGTCCCGGTGGTCGGGGCAGATGCACCAGACAGGCTGGCCATCAGTGCACGCTGCTGCTCTATGAAGGCAGACAGTCTGCACTCCAAGGCTGTCATCCTGAGACTCAGCTCGGGAAACGCAGCAGCCACCGACTCGGGCCCCGGCGGCGCCGGGCCTGACGTCGGCTCTCTGGGAGGAGAGTCCGAGGACTACGGGGCTTACGTGTCCAGCAGACTCCAGCTCCACGAGAGGAGCTTTGGCAGGCTTCTCTTGTTCCACGGGCCCGGGGCGACGGTCGGGGGTCTTAGACCTGGCCCTTGAGAGCCAGGGACCTCCTCAGACGACGCCCTCACGAGCCGCTTCTTCCTCTTGCGTTCCCGGTCGGGGTACCTCCTGTCCGAGGAGCCCCGACGGCGCTCGTGATCCGAATCCCGAGATGTCGAGGCCTCAGACGAGGTCTGGACCCGGCCGGAGGCGGAGTTGGAGAAAAGCCTTTCTTTCTGCTGCTGGCGACTTCATAGTGCCTTGGAAGACATCTTCCCACATGGTCCACACGTCTTAGGGTCGTGATCAGGACCGAGGCACCGAAGGCAGCAGTCGTGTGTGTCGGTGAGAGACAACTTCTTACACCGATCACACTTTTTAAAACCGCTGGAAGCCATCGGGGAAAAAAAAAAAAGAGTCCCCGCGAGGTCAAAGGACCGGCCTTCCAGGGAAAAAGCAAAAAAAGGGCGTGAACGCCAGCCACAAAGGGCAAAAACCGAAAAAGAAGAATCGGGCTCGATACCGGTGTACTGAACCCGGTGGGAAGGGAACCGGCATCGAACCGGGAAGAAAAAATAGCAAAAATCGCCAAAAAATCACACTTTTATCCGGGATGACAGGACACACGTCCGGTAGGCTTCTCGGAAAAAGAGAGACTAAGGTAAGATGGCACCTTTAGGCAGGAAGGGAACCGCGCATGCGTGCCTGCATTCCCAAAGGCTTTCATAGAAAGCTGGGGAAATGCTCTGCTGGGGCTTCATCGGCGTCGATGACACCCATATGTGAGGACTGACTTCCTGCTTGGTCCTGGTGAAAGCCTCTTTTCTGCTTCTGGATTTCTGACCCATAATTAATTCTTTCGAGGGGCTAAGGGCTATGCATGCGACCATTTCTGGACAACTGGCTCATCTGAGCCTCTTTGTCTGAGGCCTCTTGGGTTTCAGCCCAAGTGGTGTCCTGGAAGGCCTCAGCTGGGTGGTCAATCACAGAAAGCCTTTCCAATTCCTGGAATTCCTGGGAGCACAGTTTGATGCTTGAGTGGGCAGAGTATTCCTGTCGTATGAGGAAGTGCAGAAATTGCTGGAACAACTTGGTGTTCTTCTCTCAACGGACTCCCAGGGTTTTGTATTATCTATAGCTTCTTGACTTGATGGTGGCAGCACTCAAGATGGTGCCATAGGCCTGCCTATGAGGCCACTCCAGTGATCCTTCCTGACTGGAATTCAAGCTCAGGCTTTTGTTCCAGCTGGGAGCGACAGCCAGTTTGAAGAGGTGTCTATGTCCATGTTATCTAAAGAACGGCATGCCGCTGGATGATCACCTGTGGATTCTTCTGGTGACTAATGCCAATCTTAGGTGCTATGGAGCCCTTGCAGGAGATCTAACAGCCCAAGGTTGTTGAAGTTGCAAGCAGGTGGCGTGTTCCATCAATTGTCTCAAAGCAAGAGCTATCTGGTTCACCTGGGTTGAAAGGAGCCTCCTAGCTCTGTCGACTTGACACATTGCTGGAGTGGTCAAAATGAAAGTTGTCTTCCCTCTGTCATCACACTCTCAATCCTGGAGAGTTGGTTTTCAGTTAGGAGGCATTTCAGATGCTTTTCTGGCATTGGGGGTTGCCCTGTGATGGGATCAATGGAATCCTGCTCCAATGACAAAGTGTGCCATTTCTTCAGTCACCGTATTCAGTGCTGCCCACAGCAATGACTGCTGTGTGTGCTTCCTTTATGACTGCTGTTGGGGCACGTACTTCAGCGCATTGAGTGCCATCTGGACTGTACTGTTCTAGTAGTGCCGGATTAGATGAGACAAGCATAGTGCAGGCACCTGATGCAGTTCCTTCAGGTTCCTCCTCTTCATCTGCCCCATTTCGAGGCTAGTTGCATCAGGGGCCATTTGTCCTCAATAACCCAGTTCCCTACTCATTTACAGTTTAGCTGTTGAAAGGAGGCAGTTGACACACAAGCTCTATTCTCCTGCAGTAGTTTCCACACTGCTCAAAGCTCGGAGTAGTTCTATCAGCCTGGCATATGTGCAAGTCTGGTACCTCTGAGCATGGATGCAGCACACAACAGCTTGTTCCTAAGTTTACCAAGCTTCCAGGTCTGTTGGCCTTCTACAGGACGGTCCGGGATAGGGATTTTTTTTCCCTTACCTCCCTCAAATCCAGGTAGCAGCTTTGTCTTGTTTTCAGATGTCTGGGTCCAAGGCTGAAAGTTTTCAACCTTGCACGCGGATGTTTTGCATTTCCTTCAAGGGTTTGGCGTCCATGTCCTCCTCTCTAGTCATTTGTCCCTTCCTGGGATCACTGTCTGGTACTCAGGACCCTGATATCTGAGCCCTTTGAGCATCTGAAGCGTGCTACTCTGAAGGGCTTGACTCAAGATTGATTTCTTGGTCACAATTTGTTCTACAAGTCAGATTTCTGAGCTGCAGGCTCTATCTTGCTGGGATCTATAGCTGTACTTTTCGGAGAAGGCTGTTTCCATTCAGCCCGTGCCTTTTTTTGCCCAAGGTGATATCTCCCTTTCATGTGAACTAGGTGATTTGCTTGCCCTCCTTTTCTAAGGAGCAGCACAGAGGGACAGATAAGGATCTTCACCTTGTGTATCCCTGGAGAGTGCTTCTCCGATACTTGGAGGTTACAAATTTCTTTAGTAAGCCCGATCATCTGTTTGTGCTGTTTGCTGGCCTGCTCAAGGGTATTGGGGCATCCAAGTCTGCTTTGGGGCACTGGATCAAGGAGGCAATTGCCTTGGTGTATCTGTTATGGAACCAGCCGGTTCTGGAGGGTTTGAGCGCCCATTCTACTCAAGCACAAGTGTCCTCGCAGGCATAGTGTAGTTCAATAGCCCTTTCAGATCTTTGTTGGGTGTCAACATGGGCATCTTTTTCCACTTTTTGTAAAGCATTATCACTTGGATGCCCATGCTCAGGCAGATATAGCCTTTGGCTCAAAGCTTTTATGAGTTGCCTTCTTCCCACCCAGAGGTGGTGTTGCTTTGGTAGGTCCCACTTGTCTGGACTGGTCTAGCAGGATGATATGGATGACGACATTTTACTTACCAGATAATGTCCTTTCCTTGAGTCCTGCTAGTCCAGTCCAAGACCCACCTCTGGAACTGTGTTTGGTCTGTTACATTGCAGTGGTACCTTAGTCTGCTATGATTTATACGCTTGGCTCTGCAGGTCCATATCCTATTGGCAGCCTTCTGTTCAATTTCTCCTGCACATAGTTTCCCTGCTGTCTGATTCATCATCGTTGCCCACATTGAGATTTTGTGAGGTTTGCCATGCCTTTCCATATGCATTGGGACAAATACAGAGTTGTATTGTAGTCAAAGCCTTGTGGTAAGAGATGAGGAAACAGGACAGTGAATTTGACAGTTTCTAGCCATATAGGCAAAGTCACCAGATGGCCATCTTATAGAAGATACAATGTTTGTATTGTGTTCATAAATAATCCAACCCACAGCTATTTAATGATCATCATAAAGAAACTACAACTGGAATAAGACAGGTATAAACAGCAGTTACTGTGACTGAGCAGATCTTGAGGATCCCCTTTGCTTCCCCCTACAGAAGGTGGCATTTTACTTAATAGATAATGCCCTTTTGTGGAGTCCTGATAGACTAGATGGGTTGTGTTCCCTTACAAGCAGATGGAGATAGAAAACTTGTTTGATGGGGGCGCGGTACTCCTAGGTTCAGCAGTGGGCATGTGGGGTTCCGCAGGGCTCTGCTTTGTCCCCAGTGTTTAATATTTATACCAGTTCTTTGGGTGCTATTTGTAGGAATCATGGATTTGTGGATTTTGTATAGGCTGATATACAGCTTTTGATTGAGATTGATGAGGTTGTGGCGTTTCAACGTGCAAATCACTGTTTGGAAGATATTGCGCTTGGCTACAGTCTCATTGTCTTGTTTTGAATGTAAATAAGTTGGAAGTATTACTTTGTGGGGGATTTAAAGGAAAATAGTTTGTGCTCTGGGCTTGTCCTAGTGGGTGTTCGTTTGCCCTGGAAGAATTAAGATTCAGGATCTGAGTATTATATTGGATGGTGAGCTTTGTCTCCAACAGCTGGTGTCACAGGAAGTGCAAGTTGCTTTTGGTAACTTGCAATTGGTATGGAGGCTTTGTGTTGGGTAGTCCAGGCATTGGTATGTCGGCTGGACTACTGTAACACTTTATACGTTGGGTTTCCAGCTTATCTGCTGAGAAAATTGCAGGTGGTGTAGAACTTAGCTGCACATGTCATCTGGGGTCTGCAGAAGAGACACCTTGTGGTGGGAGTTCTGCACCAACTGCATTGGCTTCCGATAAAACAGAGATGTGCTTTCAAACTTCTGGCACTAGTGTTTAAAGTTTTGCATGGATCGGGCCTGTAGTACCTGCGAGAGTTGGTACAATGGTATTTGCCCAGTCAGGCCTTGCACTCAGCAGGTGAATGCTGGTTAGTGTTATTCGGCTGCTCCCAGGTCCATTTACAATGTTGTCAGGCTCTTCAGTGGTGGTTCCTACTTTGTGGAAAACTCTGCCAATGGCATTTTGGATGGAGACAAATCTGCTGTCGTTTGGGAAGGCATTAGAAACCTTCCTTTCTTCTTAAGTTCTGCAGTCCTGCAAAGAGAACAAAGCTTCACTCCTAGAAGAAATTGATGACCTTAGGTACTTAAGGAGTAGCCTTCTGATGTCAACCAGGCGAAGGTCCCTATCCTGCCCTTAGCACTTTTCTGTAGGAAAAGAAAGGAGACAAATCACCCAATTGACCTGAAAAGCAGACCCCACTTTGGCAAAAAAGAAGGGACTGGCCAAATGAATATGTCCCTCCTCTGAGAAAGACAGAGATGGGTCTCTATATGAGACAGCCTACAAGTCTTAGGTGGCCATCTTTTTGATTGTGCTCTGCATAGCATGCTCTGCTTGGCGTGTCATATCTAAGTGTAAGCTCAAAAGGCTCAGATACTAATACCTGAAGAACTAGGCTGAAATTCCAGATGGCATGACAGATCACCCTGGGTTCCTCCTTTGGCCACGTAGAGTGGCCAGGAGGATCAGATGGTTTCCCAATCCAATGTGCCCTGCCAGAAAGACAATGCTTACTAGAGAAAGGAGAAGGAAGCAGATAACATCCAGGTGTGAGGCAATGGAGCAACTTGTCACTGGCCCTCTGAATATGACAAGGCAACAAACTGAACTCTGTTATTAAAGCAGTCCTGAAAGAAGGCAAGGAAAGCATGAATCCACCATCCTGGGACCTACAGGATGCTCACACCACCAGTGCGCAAATTGACATCAGACATGCACATAGGCCGGACAGGTGCAACAGCGTTTGCCTTCAACAGTATGGAAACACAACAGAGGAACAGCCCTTACATGTGCTAGGCATCATCTTTCAAGTGCCAAGCCATAAGTGAGAAGGGAGCAGAGTCACACAGCAGGACCAGTACCTGACATAATAGCCCTCAGCCTTGTGGAAGGCACAAAGGCAGCACTCACAGGAGCCTCTCATCAGATCCACAAACCATGACCACCATGGGCAATTCAGTGCTACCAAAATCACTAGAGCTGGGTGGTGCTCTATGTGGTGAAGCACATGCCCATAAGAAGCTATGGAGAAAAAAATACATACCTCAGAAGCTTCTGCAGTAGAAGTTGAACTGTAGGGCTGGTACCCCTGCAATTCTACATGCAAATCTCCGGCCTGCTCAGCAACTCAGGCCTGAACCAAACTGCACAGACAAGATGGATTCTTCACTTCACTTTTGCTGTGTTCAGCTACAAACGGCCTTCAAGCAACTGCTGGAGCAGTGTTTCTAAGTGTGCATACAGAAGCTATTGTCCGTGGCTGGCCTTGGACACTTGTACATGCCCAGAAGTTACATACTGTTGCCTCTGCCTGACTTTTTACTATGGCTCCTTTGTTTGCAAGAAGCTGTTCATCATCTACCTCCTGATTCGCTGAGAACACCTCAGACTGCCTGGTGCCAACCAATCATCGGACCTATGACGGAGGATTCTTACACAGAATTCTGCATTCTGCGCTGGAAACTTAAGAGAGAGAGAGTTGGGGGCTTTTCCCACCTGTTATACAGACTTCTGCACCGGTTCCTCTCTGCTGTGCACTGCGTACCTGATTCCTGCGACCTGACCCTTCCGCAGGACGGCCACTAAGTGTGAGAAGGTTGAAATACCCTCAAATAAACCTGTTCTGGGATTTGACGAAATGGTTCCGGGAAAACTTGCTGAAGCAGATGCCTGCACTGATGAGTCAGAAAAGGCCCAATTAAAAGAACTGCTGTACCGTCACCAGGACCTGTTTGCCACTGACACCTATGACTGTGGTCTCACCGACCTACATGTCACCCGTATTCCTACGGATCCCAACAGTAAACCTGTCTTTGTGAGGCAGTATAAAATCCCATTGGCCTCCTATGAATCCGTTCAGGAGATCATTAATTCCCTGGACCAAAAGGGAATTATACGTCAATGCAACAGCACTTACAATGCCCCACTGTGGCCTGTCATCAAGAAGGATTCTAGCTGGCGCTTAGCTTTGGACTATCGCCAGCTTAATAAAAAGGTACCTCTATCCAGATGGCCTATGGCACATCTGGAACAGAACTTAGCCACCATCAAGGGTGCAAGGTACTTTACAAGCCTGGATTTGGCCTCAGGATTTTGGACTATACCTGTCCATCCAGAAGATCAGCATAAGCTGGCTTTTACCTTCGGTAGGCGACAATATACTTGGAATCGGACACCGTTTGGTTATTTGAATGCCCCAGCAGACTTCAATATTTTCCTGCATAAGGCTTTGCCTGATGCTGAGACTAGAGGCACCCTCGTCTATGTAGACGACATTCTGGTGAAGAGCACCAGTTTCACTGACCATTTGCAAGAAATAGAGCATGTTTTCCAGCAACTGAAAGCTGCGGGAGCAAAGCTTTCCTTGTCAAAGGGCCAATGGTGCCGGAAATCCCTCAATTATTTGGGTTACGAAGTTTCTGCTGAGGGACTGCGGCCTCAAAGGAAGAGAATTGCGGTCTTGCAACAACTCAAACGTCCGACCAACGTGAGTGAGCTGCGCTCATTCTTGGGCATTTGCAATTATTCACGCCAATTTGTGGATCAATATGCGGAGATTTCCCGACCCCTGGTCAAACTCCTCAAAAGAAATGAACCTTGGGTATGGAATCCAGACCAAGAGGCAGCTCTAGAAGAGCTGAAGGCAGCTTTGAGTCGAGCTCCCTGTCTTGCCTATCCAGAGAGTGGCAGAGAATTCTTCGTGGAACTAGGTTTCACCGATCACTCTATGAGTGCTGTTCTGTACCAGATGCATGACACAGATAGGAAAGTTATTGCCTATGCCAGCAAATCTTTAAACGGACGTGGAGAGGAAATACTCTGACTGTGAGAAATCCTTGTTGTCCACAGTCTGGGCCCTCCAATATTTCCGCAGTTATATCCAAGGTGAGAGGTTGGTTGTTGAGACTCATCACCAACCCATCAAGTTCCTAGGCAGTGATCGGATTAAATCGGGACAAGTGTCAAACAGTCGCATTGTCTCCTGGACCTTAGCACTTCAGGGCTGGCCCCTGGAGGTCAGGTATGCTCAAAACCGCAAGGATGCCGCCGCACAGGGCCTGGCTGAATTGCATGATTGCACTGCCAGAGAACCTTTAGTGGGTAATTTAGACACCGAAATGGAGTCATGTACGCCTGAGCCTTCTCGTCATCGTCCTTATGATGAGAACCTCTGTAAAGGCTACCCCAAGGTGTATGTGGACGGTTGTGCTTACCGTCGAGAGCCTGACCATGAACTGGTAGCAGGTATAGGTTTAGTTTGGAACCAGAACCACCCTTGTGAACCCTTCAAGTACCGTCTGGGTACCAAGACTAATCAGTATGCAGAGCTAGCTGCAGCCCTGGCGGCTCTCCAGTCTGCTGCTCAGGGAGGGGTTCACACCCTAACCATCTGTACTGATTCAGACTACGTCCGACAGAATTTTGTTTCCCACTTACCTATTTGGAAATCTAACAATATGCTGAATTCCAAAGGGAAACCTGTCAAACATGCCGGATTGATTCTGGCCTTGGACAAGGTAGCTCATGAAAATGACATGACCATCTACTGGAAGAAAGTGAAAGGTCACTCCCGTGTTGATAATCCTGACAAGATTGGAAATGATCTAGCTGATCAGCTTGCCAAGGAGGGTGCTGTCTCTGGAGACCTCTGGCAGTTGGAGGCTCCCGAGACTAATGGGCTTCGAATTGTAACGGCGGTTACCCGGCGACAAGCTTAATTATCCACCATGCCCCCTGTGGTTCAATGGTGTGGCGAGCGCACAGATCTCGACCTCGTGCAAGTCCAGAAACAAGATCCTACTCTTGGACGTTTCTACCTTTTTCTGCAGAACCCCCAGGAACACCCATTAACTCTGGAGGATTGTCAGGATGATGAGGAACTGAGGATCCTCTACATCTCCAAGGACATGTTCCATCTCCAGAAAGATCTGTTGATACGGACGAGTAAGCATGGTATTGTGCAATGGGTGGTACCTCGGGCCTTCCGAGGAGTCATGTTACAGCACGCGCATGATTAACCTTGTGCCGGTCATAGAGGTGACCGAATAACCTATGAAACGTTGAAACAAGTGGCCTACTGGCCCCACATGTACCAAGATGTACAACTGTACACTAAAGGTTGTCTGACCTGTTGCAGATTTCAACCTGCAGCTCCTTCTCATAGAGCACCTTTGAGAAACAGAGGTCTGACCATGCCTTGGTCTGATCTCCAGATTGATTGGATCGGCCCCGTGCCCCGATCCTCTCGAGGCAACAAATATATGTTGACAGTTACCTGCTTATTTACTAAGTGGGTCGAGTGCATCCCAGCACCCAACTGTACTGCCGAGACCACGGCCACCTTGTTGTTAAACCATGTTTTCAGCAGGTGGGGCCTCCCCATGCGAGTGGAATCCGACCAGGGTTCCCACTTCACAGGACAAGTCATTAAGCATCTGTGGAAGGTACTAGGTGTGAAGGCCAAAGTCCACATTGCTTATCGTCCGCAAACAAAACTATCATCAGTATCTTGAAAAAGTATGTTTCTTCCTCTGGGAAGGACTGGGACATCAAACTGCCCTTGGTCCTGATGGCTATCAGAGCCACGCGTCATCGTGCTACTGGTGTGTCCCCTTTTGAGATGACAGGTAGGGACATGGTTTTACCCCTTCATCTTCTTTACAGGACTAATGATGTGAATCTCGCTGCTGCTACAACTGCTCATGAATATGTTGCCCATTTAAGACAACACTTGCAAAGTGTCTTTGCCTTTGCCCAAAAGAATTTGGACACTGCTGCTAGGGGTAGGAAGGCCTACTATGATTTGAGGACTACCTCTAAAGAATACCAGATTGGCGATAAGGTATTCTACTACAATTTTGGTAAGAATAAGGTCAAAGACTGTAAATTTCTACCTAGCTGGAACGGTCCATTTCCTATTGTGGATAAAGCCTCCCCTTTTGCTTATCAAATTCGAATGAAGTCAGGTACTGAGAGGGAAGGCTCCCTTAAATGGGTCCACATTAATCAGCTTAGACCGTGTCATCCCAGTAAGCTCCTTCCTGAAGAACCTCTTGCTGAAGTGAGTGATGCTAACCTTGAGGCGGGATAGCCTGTTTGTTTTCTTTTACAGATGGAGTCCCGGACTTTGAAGGTCCTGTTCCTGATTTTGCTGTTAGCGGGATCCGAGGTTGCCAGATTGATTGAACCTGGACCTCTTTCTGGTGTCATGCTACAGGATGCGCCTGGTTTCCTGATTACACAGTCCCAGACTGTCCCACAGAAAGTTTTTGTGTCCCTAGATCCCCAACATGTTTTACAGAAGCCTTTTGGATCGTCTGTTGTACGCACCACTAATATACAAAAGTGCCTAATCTTGGCATGTGCCAACGCTCTAAAGACATTCATTGGTTATGTCCTGGTAAACCTTTCCTGAAGGACACTTCTACGGCTCTTTGTGAGTTGTCTGCTGCAAATGTGAAAGAACAATGTAAAGTTACCATGACCAAGTTCGATGACTTTTCCGAGACGAAAGTTGCTGTTGTCAACAATGTTTGGCTGGTTAGTTGAGTGAACTCCTGGTCACCATGAATAAACATGACATTCATAATAGAGTTCCTCTACCCTGCAATGTTTGCTTGATTGATGTTCCCAAGAACTCCATTGTTAATGTTGGTGGAGTTTCCTTGTTTTATCTTGATGCTGACCCTGTTTCGACAGAGCTCCAGATTTTGGATGTGTTTCGAGGTCATGAGATTGACTTCCCTGCAGCCTTGACCTACCTTTTGGACTATAAGGACTCACACAGTTGAACTATCCATTGACCAGGCCGCCCTTGCCATTGCTGATTAAAACTTTGATTCACGTGATGTGGACATTTTACAAACTGATTTTATGTCACATGTCATTGTTCCTGGTCTTTTCTTTCTGTTGGTGCTCCAGTTTCTTATCTCTTTGTATCAACAGAGACAGATTCGTGCTCTTCGTCGCTCTATGCATCCTGCACCTCTGCTGCCTGCCATGCGTCTGCAGGATTTGCTGGAACGTCACACTTTTGAATAAGTGTCAACATTTTCTTTGAAAGTTCTTCATTGCTCTTGATTGAGTTGTGTTTTTTTTTCATAGATAGTGTTAGTAAAATGAACACATGCTGTTACACATGGCTTCTCATTACTTTTGAGTATTCACCTTGGTGTTACACTAACACACTAACACCTTATTTTGCATTACTGATATGCATTTTTGGTTTGGATACTATATATATACTCTTGAGTTTGAAGTTCCCATGCATTATTTTGATTGAATTGACTTGACTGTATCAATGTCATTTTATTTTGACTTCTTTTCTTGCTTGAGTGTATTCACTGTATTATTCCTCATGCGATATTGCTTTCATGCATATTGTGCTTGAAGTATTATCCACTTCTCCTGCATTAGTCAATCATTTGTCATTTGGTTCTGACCTGCACGGTAGTACTGCTAGTTAGGCTTTGTACGATGGAGTGTACTCCCTTGTAGCATCCTCCATCTTACAAGGGGGGGGGGGGAGATGTAGGGCTGGTACCCCTGCAATTCTACATGCAAATCTCCGGCCTGCTCAGCAACTCAGGCCTGAACCAAACTGCACAGACAAGATGGATTCTTCACTTCACTTTTGCTGTGTTCAGCTACAAACGGCCTTCAAGCAACTGCTGGAGCAGTGTTGCTAAGTGTGCATACAGAAGCTATTGTCCGTGGCTGGCCTTGGACACTTGTACATGCCCAGAAGTTACATACTGTTGCCTCTGTCTGACTTTTTACTATGGCTCCTTTGTTTGCAAGAAGCTGATCATCATCTACCTCCTGATTCGCTGAGAACACCTCAGACTGCCTGGTGCCAACCAATCATCGGACCTATGACGGAGGATTCTTACACAGAATTCTGCATTCTGCGCTGGAAACTTGAGTAAGAGAGAGAGAGTTGGGGGCTTTTCCCACCTGTTATACAGACTTCTGCACCGGTTCCTCTCTGCTGTGCACTGCGTACCTGATTCCTGCGACCTGACCCTTCCGCAGGACGGCCACTAAGTGTGGGCTAGGCCGTCCTCCACAGGTCTGAGATAAGACTTTCACAGATACCTCCGGTTCAGACTTACTGCGGCTCGCCTGATGAGGCTAGAGCCCGCACTAGCTAGGAGCTGTCTTTTTGGACTGCATTGTTCCTGAGAGCCCGACGGAAACAAGGTACTGGCTTATCTCTCCTCCTCCATATGGGAAAGGGTTAGCAAGATATTTCTTACTTTTCCTCAGTGCAGAGCGAATCAGTGACGTCTGATTACTAATCGGTGATTTATTACGTTGTCCAAGTGTACATCTGTACTATAACAAATTTCTACCTCATGTTTCTAATTAGCGATATGTGTGTGTGTATATTTTTTTCTACTCGGTTGCCTATAATAAAGTCTAATATATATCTGCAGACCAGACTTCTTTCGTGGCTCATTGCCAGAATAACTCACCGAACTTTGGGCTGTATGTTGGTAGCTATCTCCCCTAGACAACACCAGAGTCTAACTTATTCTTGTGCTACGAATATACCCTACAGAACCAAGGCAATGACTCCCTCAGAGCCAACATCAGTGCGGTGACTGAAGCATCTTTGCATTGGTTCAGGTCAACATCAGGTCCATTCAGGGAAGACCCCATCTGTTTAGAAACCTTAGGAATGCTGTGGAGCTCCCTGAGATAGTGATGGAGCTCCCCGAGATAGTGGTGACTGACAATCTGCCTCTACGTAGTCTCTTCCCACAGTGTGTTGCATTGAGAGGACCAGAAGGCTTTGTTCCATCCAGAGGAACAAGAGGGCTATTTCCAGGGCCACTCTGGGACTCTTTGCACCCCCCCCCCCCCCCGCCTGTTGACATATGCCACTACTGTGGCACTGTCTGAGAAGATCTGGACCACACAGCCCTGGACCAGGAGCAAAAACATAAGAGTGACCTGTGAATAGCCTGTGCCTCGAGGTAGTATATAGGCTATGCCACTTCCTGACTGCTTCAATGGCCCTGAGACATCTGGCCCTTACAATGGAGCCGCCAAGCCAGACAGGCTGGCATCAAACAACAGGAGGAGTAACGGAGGATCATCCAGAGGCATGTCCTTTAGACTGCTGGCCACCACTCACAGAGGGAAGAGAAGCCTGATTTCAAAATCCTGCAAGTGGATAAACTAAAAGGACAGTAATGACCTCTGAAAACAGCCTCACACGCTTGCAGGGGACTAATCATTGTCGCCGTCATCAAGCCCAGGAAAAAGAGGTAGTCCTAGACTTTGGAAGCTCATTGCCTCTAGAAGGCTGCTGATTGAGACAACAGCTTTGACACATTGCGGACAAGACAACCCTGCCTGCACAAATGTTGATCAGGGCCTTGAAATACTCCAATGATCGAAAGCGCACAAGGTGACTCTTGTTGCGATTCATCACCCAACCAAAGCTCCCCAGAAACTATACCACTCTGGCCAACATCCTGGCTGCTTCTGACTGCAACCTAGCCCAAAATAAGACAGCTGTCAAAGAGAAGGGTACAAAGTTTCCTTGTACCACAGGGCTGCAACCTCCAACCTCTGTGTGGTGGAGACCAAAGTGGTAGCTGGGAATGGTAAAGAACAGAAAAAGCATGGTTTATTCTCCCAAATAGGAATGTGGAAGAAGGCTTCCACCAGGTACAGTGATGTAAGAAACTCACCATACCAAACTCCACACATACACAAAGGACCTTCAGGATCCATCCTTTAGTAGATGGAATATCGGCTCTTGCCTCATTGGGCAGGGAGTATGGACACTATGACCTGGAGACAGTGGTCTTTTGGACCTGAACTATATGAAGAAACCACAAAGCCATCTGAAATGGGTTCTCTGCACTCCAGAAAAAAATCTTTTTGCATGGTTATGTTAACCACCAACAATCAACAGTGATACTTGGGCCCATTCCTGGTGAAAGTGGCAGAGATGATCAAACACTGGAGGTAACCTGGAATGGGCCCCCATCCTGTCATTGTGATGAATGGGAGGCCTTGCAGGATGTGAGGAAGAAGGACCACAGGATCCATGGGCCCCATGAAGAGACTGAATCTGGGCTCGAGAGCTGGGAGAGGTAAAGGAAGAATTCCTTTAACAGTACCATTGGGAGTCTGAGATCCCAAGGGCTCCACCAATTCCCAATTCCCTCTGAGCTTATCCTCTAGAAGGGGATGAGGTTTGAACTCTCCCAACTTCTTAACCAGCCTTTCCATGTCTTCTCCAAACAAGAACTTCCCTTTAAGGGCAAGCTTAGGTAACCGGGACTTGAAGGCTGAATCCACCATAAGAACATAAGATATGCAATACTGGTAAGAACCAAGGTTCCATCAAGTCCAGAATCCTGTTTCCAACAGTAGCTAATCCAGGTCATAGGTCTCCATTAGGTTCTCAAAAGATATACAGATGCCATACTACTTGTCCCATGGGTAAGCAATGGATTTCCCCAATCCGCTTTACTAATGGGTTATGGACTTTTCCTCCAGGAAGTTGTCCAAACCTTTTTTTAAATCCTGCTATACTAACAGCTTTTACTACCATCCTCCGCAGGGCCGGATTTACGTATACGCCATGTACGCCATGGCGTAGGGCCCACAGCCGGCAGGGGCCCACAAAAAAAGAACCAGTTTTTTTTTTTTAACTCAATTAAAAAAAAAAACCTGGTGGCTGCCGCCGCGGGGCCCCCTCTGCTGCCGCGGGGGCCCCGTCTACAAGCTGGTCGGGTCGGGTCCGGTCGGGTCTCTCTCCCTCCTCCCTCCCTCGCTGCAGGCTGCGAGAGACGCGAAGATAGAGCGTCTCCTCGCGTCTGTGTTAAGCCCGCAGGGGCTGATGGGATTTCCCATCAGCCCCTGCCGGCTTAACACAGACGCGAGGAGACGCTCTCCCTTCGCGTCTCTCGCAGCCTGCAGCCTGCAGCGAGGGAGGGAGAGAGACCCGACCCGACCCGACCAGCTTGTAGACGGGGCCCCCGCGGCAGCAGAGGGGGCCCCGCGGCGGCAGCCACCAGGTTTTTTTTAAAATTACATTTTACTTTAGGCCGGGGGGGGGGGGTAGGACTGGTAATGGGCTATGGGGGGGGGGGGTAGGACTGGTAATGGGCTATGGGGGGGGGTAGGACTGGTAATGGGTTATTGGGGGGGCTGGGGCTGGAAATGGACTGGGGGGGGTAGGGCTGGTAATGGGCTATTGGGGGGCTGGGGCTGGAAATGGGCTGGGCTGGGCTGGGGGGGGGTTAAGGCTAGAGGTGGGCTGATGGGGTTAGGACTGGTAATGGACTGTGGGCTGTTGGGGGGGCTTAGAACTGGCAATGGGCTTTGGGGGGGGGGGTTAAGACTGGTAATGGGCTGTGGGCTGATGGGGGCTGTCTGGTAATGGGCTATGGGGGGGGCTAGGACTGGAAATGGGCTGGGGGGTTAAGACTGGAGGTGGGCTTATGGGGTAAGGACAGGTAATGGGCTCATGGGGGCGCATAGAACTGGTAATGGGCTTTGGGGGGGTTAAGACTGGTAATGGGCTGTGGGCTGATGGGGGTTGTCTGGTAATGGGCTATGGGGGGCTAGGACTGGAAATGGGCTGGGGGTTAAAACTGGAGGTGGGATGATGGGGTTAGGACTGGTAATGAGCTGTGGGCTGATGGGGGGGTAGGACTGGCAATGGGCTATGGGGGGCTGACTGGAAATGGGTTGATGGGGTTAGGACTGGAAGTGGGCTGATGGGGGGTTAGGACTGGTAATGGGTTATAGGGGGGGCTTAAACTGACAATGGGGTGATGGGGGTTAAGGACTGAAAATGGGGTGATGGGGGGGCTAGGACTGGTATTGGGTTGGGGGGTTGCTAGGACTGGAAATGGGCTGATGGATGGCTAGGACTGGAAATGGGCTGATGCAGGGACTAGAAGGGAATGGATGCTGGGTGAGGCTGGAACTAGAAGGGAGCTGATGTTGGAGGAGGATTAGAATGGGATGGGGCTGGAAGAGTAAAATGGAGAAGGGAAAAATATTTTGTGTGGGAGGGATAAAAAATCTACAATTGGCCGGGTATTGGGAGAGTAAGTGGGGATTGAGGATGGAGGGGTAAAATTTGAGTGGATGAAATAGGAATGAGGAAAGAGCAAAAGGAGAAAGATTAGTATGTTAAAGCAGATGTAGAGAGAGAATGGAAAAAAATCTAGAAGAGAGAAGAAAGGACAAATGGACAGCAGACGATGGAGAGTTAGCAGAAGACACGAAGAAACCAGAAGAAAGTGGCTGGAGCAATTGCAGCTGAAAAAAATGCACAAAAGGTAGAAAAATATCTCTTTATTTTGAATTTATTAATTGAAATATGTCAGCTCTGGTAAATGTGCATCATTAACGTCTGCGCTTTGTTTAGTACAAGAGCAAATTAATGTATAGTTTTATTTCTACAGTGTTGTACATTCCAAGTTTGGCTTTTGGGATTCCCAGTTTAATTATTGTCTTCCTATTTCTAAATTGTGATTACTTGTTTGGTGATGGTGTATGTTCTGCATGTGTAACTGAGCTGAGGTGTTCTGTTTATATAATTCCTATTTGACATTGCCACTTGTTCTCTTTCCCCAGTAGGTCATGTATTGTTGTTCTCTGAAATGTATTGGTTTAATATTTGCAGTGTTGCCTTTTGATTGGTAGAGTATGGTGCTTTGTGAGTCCTGGTAGTGCTGTTAGGATACGGCGGGTTTACTATGGGCAGTGTTTGTAGTAGTTCCTAATGTGTCTGGCAGTTGGCACTGGATTATAGTAATGTAGAAATCTTTTAGTCTTTCTTATCCATACACTCATTAAGAGGCACGTTTACTAAAAGTTAGTATATGGTAACATTATGCAAATATTTATGCAAATGAGGCCCCTTATGCAAATGAGGTCCGCACCCCCCTTGGGCCGCCCCTGCTGGGGGCCCACAATTTTTGTTGGCGTAGGGCCTCACTCAAGGTAAATCCGGCCCTGATCCTCCGGTAACAAATTCCAGAGTTTGATTACACGCTGAGTGAATAAATATTTTCTCCGGTCTTAAATATGCTACATTGTAGCTTCATTGTGTCCCCCCCTAGTCTTTCTATTTTTTGAAAGAATAAAAAGAATGATCTACATTTACCAGTTCCATACAATGGCGTAGTCAAAGTAGTGTCATGCTACAGTTGCAACAGCAATGTTCTTGGTTGCTAGGAACACTGCTGTTTATTCCAGAAGGGCTGAATTAGCCCCAGGAAGAGACTAACCACTGAAGTAGGGCATGTGCAATCAAAGACTGCCACAAAATCACTAACTAGAGCAGTGGTGCCCAAGTTCAGCCAGAGGGTTGAAAACAGGCTAGGTTTTCAGGATACCTCTGATGAATATACATGACACAGATTTGCATACAATGGAGCTAATATGTATGCAGATCTAACATCTTCATTAGGGATATTCTGAAAACCTCATCTATTTGGGACCTTCAAGGACTGAACTTTAGCACCACTGGCCCAGAAGATAAGGGAGGAGGCAGAGAATCTGGTTTTATGAAGTGCCTCCACTTTACAATCCAACAGGTCCTTGGGAGTTTCCACCCTGTACCAGAATAGTAGTACACCTGGATAAAGCACAGTTACTTACCTGTAACAGGTGATCTCTGGGAACAGCAGGAATAAGTCTTCACATATGGGTATCGTCGGTACTGACGGAGCCTGCGTGGGAACGCTCCCCAGCGTCCAGAAAGAAAGCTTTTGGGAGCATCCCACAGCGCCTGCGCGCTACCTTCCCGCCTTTCCCAACCGCCTCTCTCCAGTTTGAGTTTTAAGCTGAGACAAAGAGAGAGAGAGAGAGAGGAAAGGAAAGATAGATAGAGAGATACAACTCCTAGGGGAGGTGGTGGGTTGTGAAGACTTATTCCTGCTGTTCCCAGAGATCACCTGTTACAGGTAAGTAACTGTGCTATCTCCAGGAACAAGCAGGAATGAGTCTTCACATATGGGGACTCCCCAGCTAAAGATGCCAGGGAGATCTCCAAGGTTGTGAGTCCCTGAGAAGGGCTCTACCTGCCCCCATGGATCTCGGGCATCCAACCAGGGATGGGGGGGTAGGAGTTGATTAGGTATGGAACAGGTGTTTGAGAACAGCCTGACCAAACAAGGCATCCCGGCGGGAGTCCTTGTCCAAGCAGTAATGGGCTGTAAAGGTATGAACCGAGGCCCAGGTGGCCGCTTGACAGATTTGGTCGATGGACACAGAGTTCAGATGAGCCATAGAGGCTGCCATGGCCCTCACATTGTGAGCTGTGACATGGCCCTCCAGAGAAAGGTTCTTACTCTGGTAGGCGAAAGAAATACACTGAGCAATCCAATTGGACAGAGTTCTCTTAGAGACTGGAAGTCCCAAATGAGAGGGATCAAAAGCAACAAAGAGTTGAAAGGACTTTCTATGTTGCTGTGTCCTTTGTAAGTAAAAAGCGAGCGCTCTCTTACAATCCAGGGTATGGAGATTCCTCTCTGCACTTGATGCATGAGGTCCTGGAAAAAAGACAGGTAAATACACCTCCTGGTTCAGATGAAAAGGTGAGAGCACTTTAGGCATAAAGTGTGGATTAGTCCTGAGGACTACCTTGTCATGATGGAACCTTGTATAAGGAGAATTAGCTACCAAAGCCTGCAGCTCACTGATGCGGTGAGCTGAGGTGACTGCAATGAGAAAAGTAACCTTCCAGGAAAGAAATTTCAAGGAGGTAGTGGCTAAGGGTTCAAAGGGTGGCTTCATAAGCTGGCCGAGAACCAAATTCAAGTCCCATGCCACTGGAGGTGGTCTAATGGGAGGTTTAGTTAAAAGAAGGCCTCTCATGAATCTTGCAATAAGAGGATGAGAGGAAATAGGCTGTCCATTGAGAGGCTTAAGGGATGCTGCAATAGCACTCAAATGGACTCTTACTGAATTCGTTTTAAGGCCTGCATGGGATAAATGCAGCAAATACTCTAGTAAAGAATTCAGAGGTATTGCAAGGGGGTTAAGACCCTTCTGTGCACACCAAATGGTAAACCTTTTCCATTTAAAAGCAAAGGAACGTCTAGTGGAAGGCTTTCTAGAAGCATGAAGGATATCCTTCACCTGCTGAGAAAGATGCAAATCTTGAAGGTCTAGGCCTTCAGCAACCAGGCTCTGAGATGGAGACTGGGGATTTGGGTGCCACAACGTTCCCTCCTCCTGGGACAGGAGGTCTGGAGCAGATCCTAAGCCCAGGGAGGGAGCTTGAGAGAGATGCAGAAGTAGAGAGTACCACACCTGGCGTGGCCAATGTGGTGCTATGAGGATCATAGACCCCTTGTCTCTCTGAAGTTTGAACAGTGTCTTTGGAATTAGGGGAATGGGTGGAAAGGCATAGAGGAAGTCTTGCCCCCAATGGAGGAGGAAGGCATCCCTGGCCTGAACTCCCTGACATGGAATCCTGGAACAGAACCGGGGAAGTTTGGCATTCCACAGACTTGCAAACAGGTCTATGTCCGGGGTTCCCCAAATTCGGAAGATCCTGGCTATCTGGTCCCCATGGAGGGACCATTTGTGTTGAAGCAGAACTCGACAGTCTGTCTGCCCAAGAGTTTTGAACCCCTGGAAGATACACTGCCACGAGATGAATTTGATGCTTTCTGGCGAAGGCCCACAATCTCAAAGCTTCGTTGCAAAGCGACAGAGAGCCAGTCCCACCCTGCTTGTTCATGTAGAACATGGCTACTTGGTTGTCCGTGTGGATGAGGACTATCTTGTAGCTGAGCAGGGTGTGGAAGACTCAGAGTTAGAAGAATTGCTCTGAGCTCCAAGAGGTTGATATGTAGAGATGTCTCTTGTGGAGACCAGATGCCCTGGGTGGAGAGATCTTGTAGATGAGCTCCCCAACCCCTTGGAGAGGCATCTGTTGTAAGGGTTGCTTGGGGTAGCGACTGTTGAAAGGGAGACCCCAGCAACAGATTTTGAGTGGACTTCCACCACTGGAGAGACCAGAAGAGGCGAGCGTAAGGAACCACATGCACGGTGGATGCCATGTGGCCTAACAGTTGTAACATTTCTCGAGCAGTTAAATGGAACTTTAACTGAATTTGTGAGGCTAACTGCACCAAGCGTAGGCAACAGGCCTGGGGAAGATAGGCCCTTGCAGTTGTGGTATCCAGCAAGACCCCTATGAACTCTAGAGACTGAGTAGGGGTGAGATGGGATTTTGGGATGTTTATTACAAGTCCCAGATACTGAAGAACACGCCTTGTGCAGGCTAGGGAAGTCTGGGCCTCTGACTGGGATGGAGCTCGGATGAGCCAGTCGTCCAGATATGGGAATACAAATATTCCTAGAGTGCGTAGAAATGCAGCTACTACTGCCATGCATTTTGTGAACACTCTTGGAGCAGAGGCCAGACCGAAAGGAAGCACTCTGTATTGGTAGTGCTTTCCTTGATAAAGGAACCGAAGGAACCTTCTGTGTTGGATGGATGAGGATATGGGTGTACGCATCCTTGAGATCTAGAGAACAAAGCCAATCCTGACTCTGAAGGTATGGAAGGAGAGCACCGAGAGAAATCATCTTGAATTTCTCCTTGCATAGAAACTTGTTCAATTCTCTGAGATCTAATATGGGTCTGTAGCCCCCTGTTTTCTTTGGGATAAGAAAATAGGGGGAGTAGAACCCTGAGCCCTGTTGAAGAAGGGGTACTTCTTCTATTGCCCTTTGGGCAAGAAGGGTAGCAATCTCCTGACCCAGAAGGTCGAGGAGAGATGTTGGAGAATTGAACTGTCTCACCATGGTGTGAGGAGGAAGGTTTAAGAAATGAAGCTTGTACCCCTCCCTTATGATGGAGAGGGTCCATTGCTCTGGCACAAAGAGAGCAGGAGGCTCTTGCTGGTCCAACAGGAAACAAAGAGGCAAGAGAATGGATGACTACGAGTGCCTTTATTGTTGGTCCCCTACGCGTTACGGCCGAAGCCTTCCTCAGGGGGGGTACACTTAAAAATGAAAATAAAAAATAATAAAAGACATAGATAAACAAATTACAATGAATTGAACCATGCCAGGCATGTGACTGAAGTAAACATCAAAAACAATTATATATATCATAATAAAAACATATTAAAAACATGAGATATAGGTAAAATAATCGTATGAAATATAAATATGCATAAAAATTAAAAATATTAAATAATAACAAAAATACATAATATTAAAAATATAAAAATATAAAAATATGTAAGTGTATCATTATAAATAAAGATAAGACCTTCATAAGTCAAAAAACATGTGGATCAAGGAACACAAACTAAAAACATAAAAACATGAACTAAAAACATGAACTAAAAACACAGGGCAGATGGTGGACACTAACTTGAAAAATATTTAGAAGATACCAATAAAAATTGTAAGAGAGGTACTTACAAGGCACTGCAGATATGAGGATTCATAAACTGGTACCTATTACAATACTGACATTAATAAACAGTGAAGTAAAAGATGGAAAAAATAAGAAAATATATAATGATAATAAATAATACAGAACAATGTTGTACAGTAAAACATGATACTAAAACTGAACTAAGTGACAAAAACAAAATAGAGATAAAGGAAATCTAAAGAGATGGTTCAATTCATTGTAATTTGTTTATCTATGTCTTTTATTATTTTTTATTTTCATTTTTAAGTGTACCCCCCTGAGGAAGGCTTCGGCCGTAACGCGTAGGGGACCAACAATAAAGGCACTCGTAGTCATCCATTCTCTTGCCTCTTTGTTTCCCGAGGGTCCATTGCTCTGCCATGACTTGTTCCCATCTGGGAGCAAAGTGGGCTAACCTTCCTGTAATGGTGAGAGGCTCTGGTTCCTCTAGAGCCAGAAAGGCTAAGTTCTCTAGATGTAAGTCAAAGGCCCTGAGGAGGCTGAGGCTGTTGGGCCGTAGCAGTCCTTGCAGCCTTAGGCTTGGCTTGTTTAGGTTGTTGCTGACGCTTTGCAGCAAAATGACCTGCAGAAGATGCCTGCTGACCATAAACAGGATAATATTTCCCCTTTTTGGGAAAGAAAGCCTTTTTGAACAACCTTTTTCTAACAGGAGCAGAAGTAGACTTTGAAAGTCTATCTAAGGCAGAATTCTCAGCATCCATCTGAGTGGCCTTTGCTTGCCAATCCTTGTCAAAAAGGTTTTCACCTGTACAAGGAAGATTTCCTAATCCATCCTGGACCCAGGGTTCCAAATCAGAAGCTTGTAACCAAGCAACTCTGTGTGCACCTATGGCAATAGCCGAGGCTCTGCTGGCATACTCAAAAGAGTCAAAGGCTGCACGGTTGGAAAATCTGGAAACATCCTGGGCATGTTTAAGCCAGGTGAGAAACTCCTCCCTTTTATCTTCTGAGATAAAAGGAGATAAAGTTTGCAGATGATCTGTAACTTCCTTTAGAAACATCCCCATATAGAGACTATAGGAGTTGATTCTGGCAGCAAGCATATTGGCCTGGAAAATTCTCTGGCCAAAAGCATCCAAGGTTCTGCATTCTCTTCCTGGAGGATTAAGATGAGTGTCTTTTTGCACTCTTTATCCTCTTCATAGCAGACTCCACCACAATAGAGTGGTGAGGAAGCTGAGTCTTATGAAAGCCAGGACAAGGAGGAACACGGTACATGGTGTCCAACCTACGAGAATGAGGGGAGATAGTGAGAGGTGTCTCCCATATGCCCAACATGTGATCATAAAGGATCTCATGAATTGGTTAAGTAGCTGCCTCTTTAGGAGCCTTAGGATATTGTAAAATATCCAATTTCTTGGCTCTAGGCTCTGATTCAGGGGCCACTGAAATGGAGAGGTCCCTGGCCACTTCCCTAATGAAGTCTTGAAAAGACAAGTCTTCTGGAGGAGACATTCTTCTTTTTGGAGAAGAGGGCTCCTGAGGAAGGAGTACCGATGCTTCGACAGAAGCCTCTGATTCATCAGAGTCTTCGGAGGAATCGAAGTAACGCCTGTCTGGATGCTCCTGCAGAGCCCGATATGCGTACCGAGTGGTATCGACATTGGGAGTGATCGGTACCGATTCGGTACCGATAAGCATCACAGAACAGGGTACCGCTGCAGTCGACACCGAAGCCGATGTCGATGCAATCGGTACCGGCACCAGAACCAATATCTGTGCCGGTGCCGGAACCGGTACCAACAACGGAGTTTGTTGCAGTACCGGAGGCGTCGCAGCTTGTATGAATGCTGTAATGGCATGCTGCATGGTCAGAATATTCTGATCCATCGACGCAACCAATGTCTGGATGTCGGTACCAGTGGAAACCACCGGTACCCCAGAACATGGCAACAGGTGATTGGTAGAGGCCGAGCCATCGATGTCAACCTGTGACCCCATAGATAAAGCTTTGGAAGCCAGAGCTTCCCGCCGGGGTAGTTTTGCCGGTGCGGGATCCTCGAGAGCAAGCCCGGAGGCATCTCGCTACTTAGAGGGAGATCTACCCTTCGAGGACCGGCTAGACTTATGTTTGGTTACCTGAGATCCATGGGAGGAAGAAGCAGCCCTGGAAGATGTCGATGCCACCGAAGCTGCATCCGAGGGAAACAGGGTACTGAGCTTGGCCGCTCGATTCTGTCGACCTCTTTTAGACATCATGGAACAGGACTCACAATCGGTGATGGAGTGGTCAGGACCCAAACATTTTAGACACCAGTCATGGGTGTCGGTGATAGAAAGAGTACCGCTGCACTTCGTGCACTCTTTAAACCCGGAAGCGGGCTTTTCCATGAGGAAAATTTTTCTAGGCCTAAGGCAAAAATATGCACAGGAGTGGGAAACGTTCTTTCTTCTTTAAAAACAAAACAAAACAAAAAAAACCTAAGAAAAGACCGGCGGTACCGGTCCGACGTCAAAGAAGGCAGACACGCGACCAAAGAAATAAAGAAATATAAAGAACTTCTTCAGCGGTGACAGGAACACGACCTGCTGGCTCCGCGGAAAAGAAGAACTGGAGAGAGGCAGTTGGGAAAGGCGAGAAGGCAGCGCGCAGGCGCTGTGGGATGCTCCCAAAAGCTTTCTTTCTGGACACTGGGGAGCGTTCCTGTGCAGGCTCCGTCGGTACCGACGATACCCATATGTGAAGACTCATTCCTGCTTGTTCCTGGAGATTGCCGCTATCTGCTCATCAGGAACACACAATCACTTATGCAAATCCTCTGGGGGAAGGTGTAAATTTTGCTCATAGTCCTGGCCCTGCAAGAAGAATACAGTGAGCCCCACTCCATGTGGACCATATCCTTAAGAACCTCCAGGAAAGGAAAGGCCTTATAATTCCTACAAAACCATGCAAAATGGCGAAGTTGCAAGGACACTTCTCAGCAAGAGGCAGACGGCTGTAGGGAGGATGACACCTGAGATATCAGTGCTACCAATTCATCTCTCTGGACCAAATGGATAAGGGAAACCGCTTGTTCATCCTTAAAGCAGAGAGGAGATCTCACCCTCCTCCTATCTGGACTCTTCTATGCTGCAAGAACCTGAACTTGGGTCATGAGAAAAGGGTGATGCCTTGAGTCTCCTGATCCCACTTGAGAGCTTTTCTGCAGAAGAATGAAGGCCAGGTTCTGACTGTTCTTTGCCTTGGGTTTCTCCTCCAGTTGCATGGAGAATGGCCAGGAATATTAGAAGATTTCCCAATCTGATCTGCCTTACCAGAAAGGCCACAATTTCTGGAAAGGAGAAGAATTCCAGAGAACATAGTCCAGGGCCTGAAGGCCCCCTGTTACTTTGATTTCCTGCTGGAGAGGATTAGTCTGACTACCACAGGCCCGGGTCTGAGGAAGACGAGGCAGAGGGGATCGGTACTTGTCCTTACAACTCTCTGATCAGAGTGATGGCCACATAGGAGTGCCACTGCTGGTAGGCCCTAATCAATCCATTCCTGAAGGATCCCCTGGGTCCACTGTACAATGTCCAAGAGGGAATCCATGTGCTAACCCAGAATTTGCCACAGGCCAGGCTGTGCTGCTTTAAAGCTGACATGTGAGCTTCCAACAATGCTTTGCTGTGAGCGGAGGCCAAGCATTCAAAATTGTACTATGTGCATGCAGCTGCTACGTGCAGAGACCGCACAGCCCCCCCCGCACAGTGGAGGCGTGCACAGCCCCCCCCCCCCGCACAGTGGAGGCGTGCACAGCCCCCCCCCGCACAGTGGAGGCGTGCACAGCCCCCCCCCCGCACAGTGGAGGCGTGCACAGCCCCCCCCCGCACAGTGGAGGCGGGCACAGCCCCCCCCCCGCACAGTGGAGGCGTGCACAGCCCCCCCCCGCCCAGTGGAGGCGTGCACAGCCCCCCCCGCACAGTGGAGGCGTGCACAGCCCCCCCCCGCACAGTGGAGGCGTGCACAGCCCCCCCCGCACAGTGGAGGCGTGCACAGCCTGGCGTGCAGAACAAACCCAAAGCACATGCTTAGCTAGCATGCATAGTAAAACGCAAGCATATTGCGACACAGATTCAGTGCATGTGTGGCCAGGGCTCAATTCAAGGCTAGTACTGAGACAGCAACTGGACCAGATGATGTGACCACACAGATGAGGTTGCCCCCCTATGGCAGTGGCTGCAAGAGTGTAGACACTAGAAGCAAACAAGACTGAACTCGTGCCCAGTAGCAAAGGACAGGCAGGCTGTGTTGGCTTTCTAGGCTTCCAGGTGAGCTTCTGTCCAAACTATCCAGGGGGGAGCTGGAAGACGGGCATGAGAAAGGTCCTGACCCAGAAGAAATCTTGGCTGTTCAACTAGTCTATTAATACTGACAAAGCTGAGCCTTCTCCCTCCATATGGAAACTGCAGCGGGGTACCATCTAATATGTCCTGGAGACATCCGCTGTCGAGCTTTATCTAGGATGGCTACTGAGGAAATAAAAACAAAATCTTCAACCAAGCTGTATCAGACCTGCATCTACCATCTGTTGGAGACAGAGAAATACTGAAGTATGCCCCAAGTTTGCATCAGCAGTGATGCTCATCAGAACTTCAAAAGACTACACTAAGGCTTTCAAACTATCACTGCCTATTTTTTTTATAAACGTTACCTGCTGCATATAGGTTTTTAGAGATCTTCAGACTGCCTACGTTCCTTGCATAGCCTTTAAATTAGATATCTGAGTGTGCTCTCAATTCATAGAAGGCCTACTGGCCAGGGACACTTGTGATATATAGCGACTTGAAACAAACGTGAAATCATCCGCTCCTTCAACATCTCCAGCCTGATCTATGCGGATGATGTCCTGCTACTCACCCCATTCACCATCAACCAACCCGACCTCTCAACATTAGTGAAATGCTTCGATGCAATCTCTGACTGGCTCCATACACAGAACTTCTGAATAAACTTCAACAAAACAGAGGTTCTTTTCATCACAACAAACAAAAACTTTTCCCCTCCAGCTACAATAAAAGTGCAAGACGCAGAGCTCCCAAGTAAAGCCACAGTATGCTACCTGGGTGTCACACTAGACCAGCACCTCGACATGAAAGCCCACAAACACCGTCAGGGCCATCATAAGAGCCGAACACTTCAGCATCTCCTACCCATGTTGCAGCATGATGACTTCCGAACAATTTTCCAAGCGCTGGTAACACCCCACTTTGACTACGCCAATGCCATTCTACACAGTCTCCCCAAGAGCACACTAAACCCGCTGCAACTCGCAATGAATGCTGCTGCCCGTGTCCTCACCGGTATTTCCAGAAGAGACCGCATAACCCCCATCTTGAAGGACCTACACTGGCTACCGATCAACTGCCGGCACACATACAAAGTAGTTCTGCTGACATTCAAAGCCATCCACAAGCTATCCTCTGCCTCCCTCACAGACCTCCTCAACCCCACCCCCCATAACAGATCAAGAAGAACCTTTGCTACCAACACACTTGTAATCCCCAAGGAAACAACAAAATGTTCTCAGACAACAAGGAAAAGAGCCTTCGCGTTCTATGCCCCAACATGTTGGAATAACCTCCCCCCCCCCCAACATCAAAGCGATCACGGACCTCACCCAATTCAGGAAGGCCTTAAAGCATCATCTGTTTCTTCGACATTACTCACAGCCCAATGATGCAACCTCAACTGCCACACCCCAGCCTACCCCGACAGCACCCCCAATACACCCTATGCAGACCGAGACTACTGGGAGCCCTAACCCAGCTACCTGATAGGCCAACGAACTGCTAACAAATTTAAATAAAGACTGTAAATAACTAATCAACAAGTTTTGTACATAGTTACGAGTCCCAGCCATACCGTTGAACGTTGTAGCGACAAAGGGCTCAGCCTGTTATGTCACCTGTTCAATGTAAGTACAATGCAGGCCCTTCCTGCATTGTACAAGGAAATGTTAATTGTAAACCACACTGATTGTAAAGAGCATGGTATAGAAAAGCTTTTAAATAAATAAATATACCTACCTTGCTTTTAAGACTTGCAGCTAGACCTGGTCTTCTACTTAGGTCTCCTACTTAATTTTGCAGCAAGGGTATAAGTTTAAGGTTACGGGAACCTTTGCTTAGTAGGATGATACATAGCAGTAAGATTTCAGTTTGAATATTTTAGTTTCCTTTATCTGTTGCAAGCCTGCCTTACAGGGTGTGGCTAATTAAATTGAAGCTGCTCTACTACAGACCAAATACCTGAAGCAGTCTGCTCATCAGAACTTCAAGAGACTACACACTCAGCTAAGGCTTTCAAACTATCAATGCCTGTTTTTTGATAAACTTTACCTGTTGCATATAGGTTTTTAGGGATCTTCAGCCTGCCTACGTTCCTTGCATAGCCTTTAAATTAGATATCTGAGTGCGCCCTCAGTTCATAGAAGGCCTACTGGCCAGGGACACTTAAGCTCCTTCCCACCCTACCCCTCAGCCCACCCACCCCTGGGTTGCATTGCCTATATACAGGGCCGGTTGCTAGGGTTTCTAGCGCCCCCCTGCAATCTATAAATTGGCACCCCTCCCTCATTATTAATGTTGGCTGTACCCTACCCTCCTTTTCCCAAAACCGCTTTGTGAACTCTTTTCAAGCAATATTAGTATTTCTCCTTCAAATCCAGTGTTGTAAGAAAATTGCAGCGAAAAAGCAAATGCATAGCCAAAATAAAAATACTTAGCAGTAAATACTTATCATATAAACAGGCTGTGATAGTAAAAAAAATCTGATTCTGGTCATCTCACTAACAAACATTCTCCAGTGCCAGGCATATTATGAACTAATATGAAACACTGCAAAAGTCACTGAAGATCAACAAAGCCAAATCTACCATACCATACCAGCATACACTTCCATAACTCATACAATAAGAGGCCTACCCTGAAAAAAGCAGCACTGTAAATACTACAATGGGCCCCAAAACATCCTTACACCTATTCGAAAAGCTGTACAAGTCAAATTACTACAGTACAGATCCCTACGTACAAACTCCATGTTAACAGAATGCCTGGCCTTGGTCATACACTCAGAACACAGACCCTCATCTAAACTAAAAATATGTAGACAAAAATTAAAATGAAACCCCAAGAAGCCAGACTCTGCATACAGTGCCACACCAGATAAGAGATGCAGTTCCGCATACTGTGTGAAATATAAAGAGAGTGCAAAGTCCAATCACTAAATTCAAAATGAAATTATTTTTCTACCTTTGTTGCCTGACGATTTTTGATCATGCTGGTCCTGATCTGAGGTTTCTGTTTTCCTCTGTCTTCTCTTAGCTGTCTTTCTATGGTCCATCTGCCATTTCTTGTCTCTCCTTTTGCTTTATTCATTTTCTTCTATCAGCCTTTTTCCAGTCCCAGTAACCCTCCCCAGTACTGTCCCTCTTTACAGCCTCCCCCTCCCAGTACCTTCCAGTGTAAACCCCTTTGCATTCCCAGCACCGCCACTGGTGTTTATTCCCTTCCAGTCCCCCTTCTTCTCCATCGTCCAGCTCCTTCTAGTCCACATACCATCCCATGTATCAGCGAATTTCCAGTCCCAGTGCCCCCTCCCATGTCAGTTCCCTTCCCGTCACCCTCTCTATCCAACCGCCTTCTGGTCCCATCCCCAAGTGTTAGGCTCCCTTCCAGCCCCCATCTTCCCTCCAGCCCCCCTCCTTGCCCTCTTTTCCACTCCCTTCCAACTCCCTATGTGAGCTCCTTTCCAGGCCCCACCTTCCCCCCTGTCAGTTCTCTTCCAACCTTCCTCCTATTACTCAGTCACCTTCCAGCACCTCCCGCCCCATGTCTGCTCCCTTGCAGCTCCCCCCCCCATGTCTGCTCCCTTGCAGCTCCCCCCCCCATGTCTGCTCCCTTGCAGCTCCCCCCCCCCGTCTGCTCCCTTGCAGCTCCCCCCCCCATGTCTGCTCTCTTCCAGCCCCACCCATGTCTGCTCCCTTGTAATCCCCCATGTCTGCTCTCTTCCAGCTTCCCCCCACCCCACGTGTCTGCTCAGATTTGTCCTTCAAAAAAAAAGCAGCCGCGGGAACATTTCTCTGTTCCCACGGCTCTGCTATCTTTTACACTGCTGGGTTGTGGTGTTTCTAAACTCTATACTGCTATAAATGCTGTGGTCCAGCATTTTAAAAAGACAGCAGAGCCGCAGGAACAGAGAAATGTTCCCACAGCTGCTTTATTTTTTGAAGTGGCGGGTGGCTAGCAGCAGTGCTCCCCCGCTGCCAGCACCCTCCTGCCATGCTTACCTGGCTTACTGGGTAGCGCCGACCCTGCTTATATTAGTCATCATATACACTGACATCTGTCCTTTAATTAGGTGTTACACCCACTTTTTCTCCTTTTCTCCTTCTAGGACAGCTGAGTCAGAATGCCCTGTATTCAATGCAATAACTATGGTGCTTTCATTCTAAGAATCATTTGGAACCTAGGAGCTTGCCCTATATGCCTCAAGTTAGTTGCTATGCATAAAGAATTGACTCTACTAAGGGAAGAATTAGCTGCAATTAAAATACACTTCCTCTAGGTTACAAACTGAATAAAATCCACCACCGCTTCCACAAAGAAACAAACAGCCCAGGAACAAATGGATCACAGTGGGCTCTGGTAAGTTGCGACCTGTAACACAGACACCCTATACATAGCGTAGTTACTCACCTGTAACAGATGTTCTCCAGGGACAGCAGGAATCAGTCCTCACTGATGGGCGACATCGGCACCGACTGAGTCCGCGTGGAGCAATTCCCCAGCTTTCAAAGAAAGCCTTTGGGATTGCTGCCATGCATGCGTGGTCCTTTTCCCGCTCAAAGATGCCATCTTGCTCAGCAGGTCCCAGAGCTAGAGCTCTACTAAGCAGATAGCAAGGGAAGGAGAATTTGCAACTCTTCAGGGGAGGTGGGAGGGTAGTGAGAACCAATTCCTGCTGTCCCTGGAGAACATCTATTACAGGTGAGTAACTATGCTTTCTCCAGAAACAAGCAGGAAGACAGTCCTCACTTATGGGACTCCTCAGCTACAGGCTACCGAACCTGTAATCCAAAAACGCCTCCACGAGGCCGTGAGCAAAAGCTGATACCCAAAGGAGCCCGAGTCCTTGGGGCTAAGCTCTTGGTATCTGCAGAAGAATGATGGGAGGGCAGGAGTTGCTTATACCCCAAACAGATTAAGGAGAACAACCTGGCCGAAGGTACTGTCCCGGATGACTCCCTCTCCAGGCAGTAATGCAAAGCATAAGTATTCGCTGAAGACCAGATCGCAGCTTGGAATATGTCCGCCAGAGACACTGAGCGGAGCAAAGCCAACAATGCCACCTTGGCACGGATGCCATGCACGGTAACCCATCAATCCAGCGGGGCCCCAGCCTTTGCAGTCCACCACCCAGATGGAGAGGGTGCGCTTGGTAACTGCCAGCCCCAGGTGGTTGGGATCGTAGGTGATGAAGAGCTGGTCGAGCTTGCGATGATCCAGGGTGCGCTGCAGATAGAAGGTGAGAGCCCTCTAGCAGTCAAGAGTATGTAGGACCACCGATGTCTCAGATGCACGGCGTTCTGTGCACAGAAACTTGACAAATATTTGAAGGAAATCTGCACCGATTACGCTTGTTATGCGCGGAAAAAAGCCTGTACCGACAATTCCCTGAAGAAACTTCTGTAGTGAAACGCTTGGGCAGCCTAGAAGGAGGCGTTGGAATTGCCTTTTCATCTGGCTAATGTTACAAAGCTAAGTTGAATTTTCTTCTCGTTCAACATTTGGTATCATTATCAAGAACACATTGATTTGCCATAAGACTTTATTATAAGAATTTAAAAAAACTTTTCCAGAACAATACGAGTTCAAGGGGTCATTGATGTAAAAACTGGCACCGTTAAGGGGCTTTGTGCCCATGATTAAAGTGCCACCGGTTTTTTCTGAGACCCAGTTCTTAGTGAATGACATTAACAGCTTTTTGTTGCTTGGTTTAGACAATAGACGGGGTGTGTGTTTTATAGTTTCAGAAAGAAAGTCGGCGAGACTATCTCCTGATTAAGATGGAAATCAGAGACCACTTTCGGAAGGAACTTGGTGTGGCAACGAAGGACCACCCTATTCCTGTAAAACCTGGTATAGGGGGCCTCTGCCATGAGGGCTTGAAGTTGGCTGACTTGCCACGCCGAGGTCAGCTCCTCCAGGAAACCATCTTCCAGGAGAGGTGCCGGAGCAAGCACGTCACCATCGGCTCAAAAGGCGGCTGCGTCAACTGCACGAGAACGATGTTAAGGTCCTACTCTGCCAGCGGGGACCTAACGGGGGGCTTGGAAAGCAAGAGGCCCCTCATGAAGCGGGAGACCAGAGGCTGGCTCGAGAGGGGTTTACTCCCGATGGGGAAATAGTTGGTCAAAATGTCACTCAGGTGAACTATGACCGAATTGGATTTCAGCCCCACCCACGAGAGGTGGAGGAGGTACTGGAGAACCCACCGGGTGGAGCAGGAGAACAGGAGTTCGAAGCACCAGGTTGAGAAGCGCTGCCACTTCAGGGAGTAAGCCCGCCCTCGTCGAGTCTTTCCTCGACGCGAGGAGGATTTCTTCAATCTCCTCCGGGAGATGCAGTGAGGCTAAGGAGACCCGTTCAGCCGCCAGGCCATCAGGGATAGCAAGGCCAAGTTCGGGTGGAGCACCCATCCCTCCTCTTGCGTCAGCAGGCCTGGGGCAGTGCCCAGGGGAACCGGAGGCTCTGCCGAGAGTCAGAGCAGAAGTGGGAACCAGGGCTGTCGGGGCCACGACAGGGTCATGAGGATCACTGAAGCTCGGTCCCGCTGAATCTTGTGGAGGGTCCTCGCAATGAGAGGAGTGGGAGGGAACACATACAGAAGGCCGGAGGTCCAGTCCAGGAGGAACGCATCCGGGGCCACCCTTCTGGGGTGTGGCATCGACCCGCAAAAGCAGGGAAGCTGCGTGTTCACCAGGCTGGCAAACAGGTCTATGGATGGAGCCCCCCAGCGGCGGAATAGGTGGAGAGCCACCTCTGGAAGGCACCACTAGTGTGGGTGAAGGAGCCTGCTGAGTCTGTCCGTGAGGAAGTTGTCCTGGCCCGGGAGGTAGACAGCCCTTAAGGTCATGCCCTGGCGTACCATGAAGGAGCAGAGGACTGCCTCCTGAAAGGCGGTGGGAGCCTATGCCCCCTTCCTTGTTTATGTAGAACATCACAACTTTGTTGTCGGTCTGCAGAAGACCAACTTGCCCTTCAGGTGGTACTCGAAGAACTTCAGAGCCAACCTGACTGCTCGAAGTTCGAACAGGTTTATCTGCTGCAGGGAACTCCTCAGGCGACCACGGGCAGAAGTGCCACCAGGGGATGAGAGGCTATGCATTTGGCATCAAAACCCCGGAGCTCGCTGGGATGGCGCCGGCGGTTGGCTCTTGGGCTCTTTTGGTTTCTGATGACCCTGAGCTCCCCCCCACCCCCTTTGCCCTGAGTGCTGGTCATCGGTGCCGGGGTAGGCAGGTAGGGTGGGTATCCCCAGTAGGGAAGCCCCTTCCTTTGGAAGAAAGGCTTTTTGCTGTACTGCTTCTTCCATGGGAGAGGTTATATGAGAGAGACGGGTGCGAGTCACAAACTCCATCTCGATCTCAGCTGCCTTGTCCTCCATGGGCTTGCCAAACAGCTGCTCGCCAAGGCAGAGGACGTCCAAGAGCTTTTCCTGGACCCACTGTTCCAGGTCTGATGACTGAAGCCACGCTTGGCGCCGAGCCCCGATGCCAGCCACTGCCACATGGTCGGAGAACTTGAACCCGTCATATGCGGTAAGGGAAAGGTATTTCGAGCAGTCTGCGACCGACCTCAGGAAGGTCTGGAACCTGAGGAGGTGTTTGCCCCCGAGGGCTGTGGAGAAACTGCTGAGCTTTTTGGCGAGGTAGTGAACAAACAATACCCATATACCTCTGATACGCCTGGATGTGGCATGCCAGCATGGATCCCTGGTAAGCCTTGCGCCCAAGGGCGTCGAGGGCAAGGGATTCCCTGCCAGGCAGGACCGAAGAGTGTGATTTTGGACTCAACTTCCTCATACCTCCATGGTGGTTGAATCGGCCATGCGGAAGAAAATTCTTCCGAAATTCCAGGCCCCGCTGGACCCTACACATGGCATCAAGCCTTTTGTTGATGATGGGGACCGAGGCGAGTGTTTCCCACATGCAGAGGAGCAGCCGGGATAGGATGGGCGATACAGGGACTGTAAGACTTCCTAGGTGGAGACTCATACTATAAAATGTCAAGTTCCTCCTCTGTCTGCGTGGGCAGATTGAGGGCCCGCGCCATATCCTGCATGAACACCAAAAAGGAGGTGTCCTTGGGAGGCAGCTGCATTCGCGAGGAGAGTGAGGATGGGTCAGAAGGAAGGTCCCTATGTGCGCGGGTCTCCGGCAAGGTGTCCCCATCCGACTCCCAGCCTGAGACATCTGAGAGGGACTTGGAATTGGGCTGACCCCATGTCCAGTGGCCGAGGCTCGCTCGGAGCTAGAGGCACAGACTCTGGAAGACTTCGCCCCTGAGGAACGGGCAGCGTGCGAGACCAGTGCAGAGGACCCTCACGAGGCCCACGGCTCTTGAGGCTTTCCAAGGCAGTCTTCGGTACCCCTGTCAGGGGGACCCTCGGTCTCGAAGCATGGGCCATCTGTGCTGGGCAATAGCACCTGCTAGATAGCTAGGAAGACAAACGCTGCGCTCCAGTGCCAGCATACAGGCCTCCCACTCAGTAGTGGGGCCCTGCGATGCCGATGCCAGGGTGACCTGGTCTGGCGTGGAGGAGGAGAGGGGGTCCTCCCTTGGGAGACCGGGCGCCATCGCTGGAGGCCTCTGTATCTGTACAAGTTACCTTTTAAGGCCACTCTTTGTCCGACTCTCGGGAATGCCAGGGAGGGATGAGGGAACGAGCACGAGACCAGTGGTGCTTGTCCAAAGCCCCCTACAGCGACTTCGAGGTCGTCGTCGTCTTTTGCCACTCCAACTCGGGCAAACCCTGATCAGAATGACGCCTGGGGCACGGAGTCGCCGTGGGAGATCCCGCAAGCGGTGGATCGGCAGAGTGGGAAGGCACCGTGGACCCCAGGGCTGCCTTATGGAAAATGTCATTGGAGTTCTGCTTATGGCTTAGCAAGGCCTAAGCAGATATTTTCTTACAGAGAGAACAGAGCTCCGGGTTGTGAACAGCCCCCAGACACTGCAGACAACAGTCATGGGTGTCTGTGAGCGACATATTCTTGGAGCATCTGTCACATTTTTTGAAACCAGTGGCCATGGGGCAAAAAGAGCCCCTGTGAGGTCAAAGACCCTCGAGGCCAGCGGTAGGAAAAAAGGGTGCAAAAAGGTCCCGAAGGGAAAAAATTAAAAGGGGAAAAAAACCCGGAGTCCCCTAGTCCACCGCTGAGGCAGAGGCATAGGGGAGGACGGGAGAGGACTGGTGCAACTGGAAAAAGAGGCCAAAAGGCCGAAGACAAAAACACTTTTTCCGAGGGGCGCGGAAAAAGGGAGACTGAGCAAAATGGCACTTTTGGGCGTGAAGAGGACCATGCATGCATGGCAGCAATCCCAAAGGCTTTCTTTGAAAGCTGGGGGGAATTGCTCTACGCGGGCTCCGTCGGTGCCGACGTCACCCATAAGTGAGGACCGACTTCCTGCTTGTTCCTGGAGAACAAGTGACATCCCTGCATGCTGCCTTCTCTGTCTTGGATAATGAGGATGCCCATTCCATGGAAACTGAAGTGCCCTTAAATGACCACTTCTAGTCTCTATCTGGCTGTGGTTACAATGGCCACCATCCCTGTCCTTTGGGGCTGGTGCCCACCCTCACATCAGCCACCTCTTCCTGGCCATGTCAGTCACAATATGGCCTGTTTACCTGTCTTGTCTCCCCCCCCCCCCCCCCAACCAGCACCCAATGGTATCTCTGGTTCTCTTTTTCATAGCTTTGTTGATCTGCTGCTCACTTCATTCTAAATGCACCTTATCCAGGAGCTGACAACTCAGCTCTCCCTGGACACACAGTTTCTCAGTGAAACATGGCTCTGCGAAGGAGAAGCAGCCCTCCTGCACCACTGTCTTCCTTCTGGGTGCTTTGCTTTTCATACCTCACGCCCTGGTTGGAGTGGAGGGGGTGTGGCGGCTCTCCATCGTTCCTTCCTTCCCTCTTTCAGAGGATAATACTCCTCTGAACTACCCTGAATCCTTACTGTTACGCCTGGGCACTTCCCTGCCTATCTATTTTCTTCTCCTCTATGCACCACCCTCTCTTCAGCCAGATCTTGGGGAAACACTCTTGCTCTCGGAGGTCTCTCTTATATCCCTCCATTTGGTAAACCTGGGTGACTATTTTATTTATTTATTTTAAAGTCTTTTCTATACCGCGCTCTTTAAAATCAGCTCGGTTTACAGTCAACAGCAAATTTGTACAGTGCAGGCGGCGCCCGTACTGAACTTACAAAAAACAAAGCCCATCCAGATTCACCATCAAGGCCCAGGGATTTATTTTATTTATTTATTTATTTAGTATACATTTGTATACCGCTACTTCCAGCGATCAGCAGCGGTTTTTGATTACAGATTGGAAATTGTCAAATCATGACAGGAAATTTTTTTTTGAGGTATAAACACATTGATTAGACAGGAAAGCACAGCACACAGAGAACTATTTTACAGGGAACATGGGCTATGGAGGATTAAGTGGCTTGCCCAAGACCACAAGGAGCACCTTTCTTTGCTGGAGGATCTGTCCCTGCACCAGCATGTCTCTTGCCCCACTCACACTGCGGGCCACATGTTGGACCTTATCCTTACACCAGCCAGCATTCTTACCACTTGACATCTCCACCCTCCCACTCCCTTGGTCTGACCATTTTTGCTGGTTCTTCACTTTTCCTTTCGCACCACTTTTTTCCCAGTGCTGCCTCCTCTTCGTCCATGAGATCTAAGCATCATATTACTTCTCTTACTCTCCAGCAGTTCTTGTTCCCCCCGACTTCCTCTCCTTCTCAGTGAACAGCCAGGTAGATACCTGGACTTCTACCCTATCCACAACTCTAGACCAAATGGCCCCTCTCTGTCCCATTCCCTCCTCCCACCCATCTACCCACCACCCATGGTATCACTCAGGACTATAAGAACATAAGATATGCCATACTGGGTCAGACCAAGGTCCATCAAGCCCTGTATTCTGTTTCCAATAGTGGCCAATCTAGGTCATATGTACCTAGCAGTTTCCCCAAGGGACACAGGTTCCACAATGCTTGTATTGGTTCAAGCATTGATATCCTGGATCCCTTCTTAATAATGGTTTATGGACCTTTCCTCCAGGAACTTGTCCAAACCTTTTTTAAACCCAGCTACACTAACAGCCTTTACTACATCCTCCGGTAACAAATTCCAGAGTTTGATTACACGTTGAGTGAAAAAATATTTTCTTTTATTAGTCTTAAATAGTTTACCCTGTTGCTTCATTGCATGTCCCCTAGTCTTTCTATATTCTGATAAGGTAAACAATCGATCTACGTTTACCCGTTCCACTCCGTTCATTAATTTATAGACTTCTATCATATCTCCCCTCAGCCGTCTCTTTTCCAGGTTAAAGAGCCCTAACCTTTTTAGCCTTTCTTCATAGGAGTATACCTTCAGTGGTCCCACCTTCGCTGTGCCGAGCGGGCCTGGTGTAAACATCCCTCCCCAGACTCTCTTGCCTCATTTTTCATTATCAGCCACAATACCATTCCATGATTGATACTGCCAAACAGTCATACTACTCTGCTTTAATCACCTCCTCAAACTCCTCCCAACAGCTTTATCATGTCCTCCGTTCTCTCTCTGTGACCAGAACCTCTAGTACACCACCTGCTCCTCCTCTTTGTACCTCAGACCCAGCCCGCCTGGCCACATTCTTCGCTGAGAAAACAGTCTCTTTGTGCCACCTTCCCCTCATGTCCAACCCCCCTCCCCCCCATGTGTAGTGAAAATGAATTAAAGTTGACTACTGATTATGCATCAGCAGTGAGTTAGGGGTTAATTAAACCTCAGTTTTATGGGAGAGAGAGAGAGGTTCCTGTACAGTTTGTGAAAAACATCTTCTTGCATAGCTACATCATGTGACGCTTGAGAGAGAGTCCTGATACAAGGATGTTGATAAGGAAAAGCTTCTTCCCATAGCAACTATGCTTTTTCTCATAAAGTAAAGCACAGTTACTTACCTGTAACAGGTGATCTTTGGGAACAGCAGGAATTAGTCCTCACATATGGGTACGTCAGTACCGACGGAGCCTGCGCGGGAATGCTCCCCAGCTTCCCAGAATGAAAGCTTTTGGGGCATCCCACAGCACATGCGCGCTGCCTTCCCGCCTTTCCTACCAACTCTCCTCAGTTCAAGTTTAAAGCTGAGACAATAGAGAGAGAGAGTAAAGGAAAGACAAAAAGAGAGATACAACTCCTAGGGGAGGTGGGTGGGTTGTGAGGACTAACTCCTGCTGTTCCCAGAGATCACCTGTTACAGGTAAGTAACTGTGCTATCTCCAGGAACAAGCAGGAATAAGTCCTCACATATGGGGACTCCCTAGCTAAGATGCCTGGGAGATCCTCAAGGGTATGAGACCCTGAAGGGTTCCTCGTCTTCCTATGGATCTCAGGCATCCATTCAGGGAAGGAGGGCAGGAGTTGTTCAAGAATGGAACAGGTGTCTGAGGACAGCCTGACCAAACAAGGCATCCCGGCGGGAGTCCTTGTCCAAACAGTAATGGGCTGTGAAGGTATGAACCGAGGCCCAGGAGGCTGCTCGACAGATCTGATCGATGGACACAGAATGAAGATGAGCCATAGAGGTGGCCATGGCCCTCACATTGTGAGCTGTGACATGGCCCTCCAGAGAAAGGTTCTTACTCTGGTAAGCAAAAGAAATACACTGAGCAATTCAATTGGACAGTGTTCTTTTAGAGACTGGAAGTCCTAGATGAGAAGGATCAAAAGCAACAAAAAGCTGTGAAGACTTTCTATGTTGCTGTGTCCTGTGTAAGTAAAAAGCAAGAGCTCTTTTACAATCTAGAGTATGAAGGTTCCTCTCTGCAGTGGACGTATGAGGAGCTGGAAAAAAGACAGGTAAATATACCTCTTGATTAAGATGAAAAGGTGAGACCACTTTAGGCATAAAGTGAGGATTTGTCCTAAGGACCACCTTATCATGATGGAACCTTGTATAAGGTGGATTAGCCACTAAGGCCTGCAGTTCACTGATGCGGCGAGCAGAAGTGACTGCAATAAGGAAAATAACCTTCCAGGAAAGAAATTTCAAGGAGGTAGTGGCTAAGGGTTCAAAAGGTGGCTTCCTAAGCTGACCAAGAACCAAATTTAAATCCCACGCCACCGGAGGAGGTCGAATGGGAAGTTTAGTTAAGGTTAGGCCTCTCATGAATCTTGCAATAAGAGGATGAGAGGAAACAGGTTGTCCATTGATAGGCTTAAGGGATGCTGCAATAGCACTTAAATGGACCCTTACTGAATTCGTCTTAAGGCCTGCATTGGAAAGATGCAGGAGATATTCTAATAGAGAATTCAGAGAAAGTGCCAGAGGGTCAAGACCCTTTTGAGCACACCAAATGGAAAATCTTTTCCATTTAAAAGCATAGGAACACCTAGTGGAAGGTTTCCTGGAAGCATGAAGGATATCCTTCACTTGCTGCGAAAGATTGAAGAAGGTCTAGGCCTTCAGTAACCAAGCTCTGAGGTGAAGGGACTTGGGGTTTGGATGCCACAAAGTCCCCTCCTCCTGAGACAGAAGGTCTGGAGCAGCTCCCAAGTCCAGAGAGGGGGCTTGGGAGAGATGCAGAAGTAGAGGGTACCACACTTGGCGTGGCCAGCGTGGAGCTATGAGGATCATAGATCCTTGATCCCTCTGAAGTTTGAACAGAGCCTTGGGGATCAAAGGAATGGGTGGAAAGGCATACAGGAAGTCCTGACCCCAATGAAGGAGGAAGGCATCCTTGGCCTGAACTCCCTGACACGGAATTCTGGAACAGAACCGGGGAAGTTTGGCATTCCACGGACTTGCAAATAGGTCTATGTCCGGGGTACTCCATTCCTGAAAGATTCTGAGTACCTGATCCATGTGCAGGGACCATTCGTGTGGAAGCAGAACTCAACTGAGTCTGTCTGCCCAAGAGTTTTGAATTCCTGGGAGGTATACTGCCAGGAGATGGATTTGATGCTCTCTGGCGAAGGCCCATAATCTTAGAGCTTCGTTGCAAAGCGACAGAGAGCCAGTTCCTCCTTGCTTGTTTATGTAAAACATGGCTACCTGATTGTCTGTTTGAATGAGGACTGTCTGGTAGCTGAGGAGGGTATGAAAGACCTTGCGAGCTAGGTACACTGCTCGAAGTTCCAAGAGGTTGATATGAAGGGAGGTCTCCTGTGGGGACCAAGTGCCTTGGGTGGATAGGTCCTGAAGATGAGCTCCCCAACCTGTTTGGGAGGCATCTGTTGTGAGGATTGTTTGGGGCAGCAAAGGCTGGAAGGGGGACCCCAGCAACAGATTTTGAGTGGATATCCACCATTGGAGAGACCAAAAGAGACGTTTGGAGTTTGCTATTTGGTCTGAGAGAGCTCCTGAAGCTTGAGTCCACTGGGTAGACAAAGTCCATTGAGCTGCTCTCATGTGTAGACGAGCATAGGGCACCACATGTACTGTGGAAGCCATGTGGCCTAGTAGTTGTAGCATCTCCCGGGCAGTTAAGTGATCCTTTGACTGAATCTGGGAGGCTAACTGCATTAGACGTTGGCAACGAGCCTGGGGAAGATAGGCTCTTGCAGTAGTGGTGTCCAACCAGGCCCCTATGAATTCTAGGGACTGAGTAGGGGTGAGCTGAGACTTTGGGAGGTTTACCACAAGTCCCAGATACTGCAGAATGCACCTGGTGGTGTTCAGGGAAATTTGGGCTTCTGGCTGGGATGGAGCTCGGATGAGCCAGTCGTCCAGATATGGGAAGACAAAGATTCCCAGAGTGCGCAGAAATGCCGCAACTATTGCCATGCATTTGGTGAACACTCTTGGAGCAGAGGCCAGACCGAAAGGAAGGACTCTGTATTGGTAATGTTTTCCCTGGAACAGAAAACGTAGAAATTTTCTGTGGGATGGATGGATGAGTATATGAGTGTATGCATCCTTGAGATCTAGAGAACAAAGCCAACCCTGACTCTGTAGGTATGGAAGGAGAGTGCCTAAAGAGAGCATCTTGAACTTCTCCTTGTATAGAAATTTGTTCAATTCTCGGAGATCTAGAATAGGTCTATTCCCCTGTTTTCTTTGGAATGAGAAAGTAGGGGGAGTAAAAACCTGACCCCTGTTAAAGAAGAGGAACTTCTTCTATGGCCCTCTGGGCCAAAAGGGAGGTTACCTCCTGATCCAGAAGGTCGAGGAGAGATGTGGGAGAATTGAAATGTCTCACCATGGTGTAGGGAGGAAGGTCTGAGAAATGAAGTTTGTAGCCCTCTCTGATAATGGAGAGGGTCCACTGCTCTGATGTGATTTGCTCCCATCTGGGAGCAAAATGAGCTAACCTTCCTGGAATGGTGAGAGGTTCTGGCTGTTGTAGAGCCAGAAAGGTTAAGTTCCCTAATATCATGTCAAAACCCCTGAGGGGCTTGGGACTGTTGGGTTGCAACAGCCCCTGCAGGTTTAGGCCTGGCCTGTTTAGGTTGATGACGCTTAGTAGCAAAGCGACCTGCAGAAGACTGTTGGCCAGAAGTGGAAGGAAATCTGCCCTTCTTGTAAAAAGACTTTTTAAAAGATTTTTTCTTGGCCGGAGTGGAGGTAGACTTAGAAAGTCTATCCAGAGCAGCATTTTCTGCATCCATTTGAGTGGCTTTAATTTGCCACTCTTTGCCAAATAGGTTTTCACCTGTACAGGGCAGATTTCCCAAACCATCTTGAACCCAGGGTTCTAGATCAGAAGCCTGGAGCCAAGCAATTCTACGAGCAGCTATAGCAATGCCTGAGGCTCTGCTGGCACCTTCAAAGGAATCAAAGGCTGCCCTGTTGGAAAACTTTGAAATGTCATGAGTATGCTTGAGCCAAAGAAGGAATTCATCCCTTTTATCTTCTGGAATAAAAGGGAGAAAGTTGTGCAGCTTTTCTGCAACCTCCTTCAGAAACATACCCATATAAAGGCTGTATGAATTGATTCTGGCAATAAGCATGCTAGCTTGGAAGATCTTTCTACCAAAAGCATCCAAGGTCCTGCATTCTCTTCCTGGAGGAGTAGAAGAGTGTCTTTTGGTACTCTTTATTCTCTTCATAGCTGACTGCACCACAATAGAGTGGTGAGGAAGCTGAGTTTTTTGAAATCCAGGAGGAGGGAGGGACACGGTACATAGTGTCCAATCTACGAAAATGAGGAGAAAGGGTGAGAGGAGTCTCCCATAAGTCAATCAGATGTTCTTGAAGAATTTCATGAATGGGCAAGGTGACTGCCTCTTTGGGAACCTTAGAGTATCCCAAAATATCTAATTTTTTTGCTCTAGGTTCTTTTTCAGAGGTTACTGAAATAGAGAGTCCTTTAGCTACTTCAATGATGAAGTCTTGAAAGGACAAATCCTCTGGAGGAGACATTCTCCTCTTTGGAGAAGAGGGCTCCTCAGGAAGAGTAAGAGATACTTCAGGAGAGTCATCTGATGAATCGGAATCATCAGAAGACTCGAAGTATCGTCTGTTAGCTTCCAGGGATCGATAAGCGTATCTACCGGTATCCACATCAGGCGTACCCGGAACCGGATCGGTATCGGGAAAAAGCCTGGAACCGGGAACCGGAACCGGTGTCCTGATTGATGTGGATGCCCTGGGTACCGGTATCGGTTGTGGTACCGGAACCGGAGTCGGTACCGCTTGCTGTGGTACCGAGGGCGTTGCAGCCTTAATAAAAGCCATTATGGCCTGCTGCATGGATTGAACCGTATGATCCATAGACGACACGACTGCCTGGATGTCGGTACCGGAAGAGTGTGCCGGTACCCCAGAGCAGTCCAACAGGTGATTGGTCGAGGCCGTGCCATCGATGTCAACCTGTAACCCCATAGGAGGAGCTTTGGAAGCCGGAGCTTCCCGCCGGGGTTGTTTGGCTGGGGCAGGGTCCTCAGGGTCAAGCCCGGGGGCATCTCGATACTTAGAGGGAGATTTGCCCTTTGAGGACCTGCCGGAAGAATGTTTGGTTACCTGAGATCCATCAGGAGAGGAAGACCTGGATGATGTCGATGCAATCCGGGATGGAGTGGTCAGGCCCCAAACATTTAAGACATCATTCATGGGTGTCGGTGACTGAGATGGTACCGCTACACTTGGTGCATTTTTTAAAACCAGAGGCTGGTTTCTCCATGAGGGAGAATTTTCTTCAGGCCTAGAGGCCTAAAAGGGGAAAATACACCAAGTGGGGAAAAGAAGATTTTTTTTTTTTTTTTAAAGAAAAGAAAGAATAAAGACCGGCGGTACCGGCCCGGAGACGGGGAAGGCAGACACGCGACCAAAGAAACAAATTAAAATAAGAACTTCTTCAGCAGTAACAGGAACACGACCTGCTGGCTCCGTGGAAAAAAAAGAACTGAGGAGAGTTGGTAGGAAAGGCGGGAAGGCAGCGCGCATGCGCTGTGGGATGCCCCAAAAGCTTTCATTCTGGGAAGCTGGGGAGCATTCCCGCGCAGGCTCCGTCGGTACCGACGTACCCATATGTGAGAACTTATTCCTGCTTGTTCCTGGAGATAGGTCATTTATCTGAGTTTTAAGCTTCTGAACCATGGGATGAGAGATGCTCCTCCCTTGAGCATTCTCAGGCACTTGGCCAGCGTCATGGCATCTGGCCATATTTAATGGACAGCTAATCCTATTCTGTGTATATGTCACGTGAAGGAAAATTACTGGTTGCTTTTGCAACAGGATAAAATGGGTGCCTTTTTCAGCCAGAGCGAAGAGAAAAAGGGATCCCATCCATGGAGCGAACATATGCGCTGCCTGGAAGTCTCCCGACTGAGAAGTCTCTCTTGCCTGCCTGAATCCAGGGATCCATTTAGTCAAAGTGTGGCATGAGATGAAGTTCACGGCTCTGTTGGAGATGTATCATTTTCCTATATCTTGCTGTTTGTAGATAAGTGAATTACTTGCTTTCAAGTTGCTTTTTCTTTATTTTATAAATAAATTGCTTATCTTTATTCCAAAGTGTGTTGGCCTTTATTTTTGCATCCCGTTCCATTAGCAAAACACCATGCTCCCCCCCCCCCTTCACCTCTTCCCCTCTCTCCTCCCTCTTCCTCCCCAGTCTTCCCACAGACTTAGTGAGTTCGGCAGTTGTGACAGGCTGAAAAAGTGCTAAGGCCAGTACTTCTTCACATTAAAAAACAAAACCTGCCCACTTGATCCCATCCCCTCCACTTGGCTTCTGGAACCCTTCCTTACCTTGCTGCCATACATTCTGCACATAGTAAACTCTAGTCTCTCATCAGATCACTTCCCCACCACTTGAAAAGATGCACTCATCTGGCCTTTTTTGAAGAAACCATCTCTTGACCCCTCCACCTGACTCATTGACACCCAGTCTCCAACCTCCTTTCTTCTACAAAATTTTGGAAAAGCTTGCATTTTCTCAACTCTTCAGCCCATCTTGACACCACCTTTGCCTTTCACCCGTGCCAATCTGGATTTAGAGCTGGTCATAGTACTGAAACTATCCTCCTCTCGTTCCTAAATGAGCTTCATCAGTCGCACGAAAAAGGTAGTCTCTCCCCTGCCGTATCTTTGTAAATATCCTCTGCCTTCGACTTGGTTGATCATCCTACACTCCTTACCCGTCCTCATGGCCTTGGGATCCGTGGGACTGTCCACCACTGGTTCCATTCTTTTCTCACACACTCTGTCCAGGTTAGCTCCACCACCTTCCTTGCGGTGTCCCTTAGGATTCATTGGTGCCCCCTCCTTTTTAACGTCTTGGTTGCCCTCATTGTTCAGCAATCTATGATATCTAGGCATTATGCGGACATCCTCCTCCTCCTCTACCATATCAGCCCCCTTTCCCCTGAAATCACTCTACTCAATGCTTGCCTTTCCTTTGGCTCCCCTTTCAGGGTCCCCTGCTCCCCATTAGCACCCAAGCTGTCTACCACTTCAATACCTCTCGTGACAACTCTTTGGTATCTTGGTGTCACACAGGACTCCTCTCTCACCTTCCATCAGCATATCTCCTCACTTACCCACTGCTCTTTCACCTCCCTGCGTCAAAATTCATGCCGTTTGGACTTCTCTCCCCTTCTTCTCTAGTCACTCTTTTGCTCTCTCTCTCTCGTAATGTATAGACTCGACTATTGCAACATCATCCTTGCAGGTCTCCCCCAGTACCAACTTCACCAGTTACAGCTTGTCCAGAACACTGCAGCTCGCCTTCACACTCACTCCTCCACATCCGATCATGTTACCCCCCCTGTTTATACACCTATACTGGCTCCCTCTCAAATCCAGGTTCACCTACAAAATACTCATTTTGGTTCATAAAGTCATTCACAACAGCATTTCTCAATATTTAGCAGATCTTATTCACCTTCAGCCATCCTCTTGCCTTCTACAATCCACTCATGGGAACCTTCTCTCCCTTCCCTCTCCCATACAAGCACAGCTTGAGCACACTCACCACTCTGCATTCTTTTTATTGGACTCTGCACTTTGGAACTCATTGCCACCACACTCCACACTGAACCTTCTTTTCCTAGGTTTAAAATCTTGCTCAAAACATTTATTTCACCTCACATTTGACCTTCCCTTCCCTCAATTCCTCAATGTCATCTCTCCCGCCTAAAACTAGAGGGCATAACATGAAGCTGCAAGGGGGTAAATTGAAAGGAACTACTTTTTCACTGAAAGGGTGGTGGATGCTTGGAATGCCCTCCCGATGGTAGTGGTGGGGGCAAACACAGTGACGGAATTCAAAATGGCATGGGACAGACACAGTGGATCCCTTTATAGCAACAGGATAAAATCAAAATAAACTGAACTATCTAATTTCTCAACAAATAGGGGTATCCTAGATGGAGCGGTGGGTTCACCCCTAAACAAAGACATGGGGAGGGGTGGCCTGCACAGAGCGACAGGTGCACCTAACTCTTGCCATCTTACTGGGCAAACTAGATGGACCATATTGGTCTTTATCTGCCGTCATTTACTATGCTACTATGTTACCTAGCCCTCTTCCCCTCTCTCTGTTTTTTGACCAATACACCTGTTCCTTTTCTCTCTCAATCTATCCTTTTATCTGCTACTTTCCTGTCTACCAATAGCATTCTTTTCTTCCTTTTACTCGCAGCCAACATTTGATTTGTGCACTCCTCTGGTGCTTTGCTTGGGTGGTATATCAAGCACTGAAATAAAGATAAAATAAAGATCCCTCAGGCCATTGTGTGGCGCTGGTGCTCCACATCACCCACCACTGCTACCAACCGCTGCATGTGGTCATCTGGTAGAAATGTATTGAGTGGTATTGAAGAGGGCCCCAGTGAACTCCAGCTGCTGCATGGGCTGGAGATGTGACTTTGGGGAGTTGATCAAAAAGCCCAGCTGCTCAGGTACCTGAATGGGTCTTGCATGGGACCTTTGATGAGCCAGTAATCCAAGCACAGGAAGACGAAGACCCACATGGTACGGAGGTAAGAGGCCATGACTGCCAGACACTTAGTGAAGACCCATGAAGTAGAGGCCAGCCTGAGGGGGGTAAGTACTCTGTATTGACAGTGCTGGCCCCTAAGCATGAGCTGAAAGTATTTTCTGTGATTCGGGTGGATCAGAAAGTGTGTACACATCCTTTAGATCCAAGGAGCATAGCCAATTGGCCCGTAGAACGTACGGGAGCAGCATCCCCAGCAAGAAGATCTTTAACTTCACGCTCACCAAGAACCAGTTGAGGTTCCACAAGTCCAGGATTGGCCTGAACCATCAGTTTTTTGGGGACCAAGAAGTATCTGGAATAGAAGCTCCGTTCAAACTGAGCTGGGGGGGGGGGGGGGAGATGGGACTGACTCAATGGCTAGGTCGGTTAATAGAGCAGAGACTTCTTCCTGTAACAGGCTCCTGTGCAACAGGTCCAAGGGGTACTTCTCCTGGGGCATACAGAGTCAGAAACTGGGAAAGGTGCAGCAGATTCCTGCTTTGGATGATCTTCAACACCCATACGTATGAGGTTATGAGGCAAAGTGGATGAGTTAAGAAAAAACTAAAAGGAGCAGTTGCAAAGGTTAAAGACTTACACCAAGCTTGGGTATTTAAAAAGACTATCTTGGAAGCCCAGACCAGCTGTATTCCACGCTTTAAGAAAAGTGGAAGGAAGTCCAAAAAACTGCCAACATGGTTTAAAGGTGAGGTCAGAGAGTTGTTGCCAAAAAAGCATCTTTCAGATAATTGAAAAAAGAGCCAAATGACGAAAACTGGAAAGAGCACAAGCACTGGCAAGTTAAATGTAAGGCATAGATAAAGCAGGCAAAGAGAGAATTTGAGAAGAAGCTTGCTGTGGAAGCAAAAACGTATAATAAAGACTTTTTCAAGTACATTCATAGCAAAAAACCTGTGAGAGAGGCAGTTGGACCATTAGATGATAGAGGGGTAAAAGAGGCACTAAGAGGGGGACAAAGCCATAGCAGAGAGACTGAATGAATTCTTTGCTTCGATCTTTACTGAGGAAGATGTAGGGATGATACACGACTGAAGTGGTATTTAAAGGTGATACTGCAGAAGAATTGAAGGAAATATTGATACATTACAACTATTTGATAAACTGAAGAGTAGAAAATCACCTGGACTGGATGATATACATCCAAGTGTGTTGAAAGAACTGAAATATGAGATTGCTGACCTGCTATTACTAATCTGTGAACTATCACTAAAATCATCTGTAATACCCGAAGACTGTAGGATGGCCAATGTAACGCCAATTTTTTAAAAGGGTTCCAGGGGTGATTCGGGAAACTCCAGACCGGTGAGCCTGATGTCAGTACTGGGAAAAATGGTAGAAACCATCATAAAGAACAAAATTACTGAACATGTAGATAGTCATGGCTTAATGGGAGACAGCCAACATGGCTTTAGACAAGGAAGATCTTGTCTTACTAATCTGTTATGTTTTTTTGAAGGTGAGAATGAACAGGTAGACAAAGGTGAGTCGGTCGATATAGTGTATCTGGACTTTCAGAAAGCCTTTAACAAGGTCCCTCATAAGAGACTTTTGGCAAAACTAAAAAGTCATGGGATAGGAAGCAGTGTACTATTGTGGATTGGGAATTGGTTAAAAGATAGAAAGCAGAGGGTAGGGCTAAATGGCCAATTTTCCCAATGGAGAAAGGTGAATAGTGTTTTACCCCAGGGATCTGTACTGGGTCCGCTGCTTTTTGACATATTCATAAATGACCTGGAAAAGGGAATAAGAGTGAGGTTATCAAATTTGCAGATACGAAACTATTTAAAGTTGTTAAAACCCATGAGGATTGTGGAATATTGCAAGAGGATCTTGATAAATTGGAAGACTGGGCATCCAAATGGCAGATGAAATTTAATGTGGACAAGTGCAAAGTTATGCACCTAGGAAAGAACAATCCAAACTATGTTTACACGATGCATGGTTCCACATTAGGAACCACCACCCAAGAAAAAGATTTAGGCGTCATCGTGGATAACATGTTAAAACCCTCCACCCAGTGTGCAGCGGCGGCCAAGAGAGCAAATAGAATGCTAGGTATCATAAGAAAATGAATCAAAAATAAAACAAAGGATATTATAATGCCTCTGTATTGTTCCATGGTGCGACCACATCTTGAATATTCCGTGGAATTCTGGTCGCCGTAAAGGGGATGGAAGAATACCCCCTATGAAGAGAGGTTAAAAAGGTTAGAGTTCTTTAACCTGGAAAAGATAGCGCTGAGGGGAGATATGATAGAGGTCTATAAATTAATGAACTGAGTGGAATGGGTAAATATAGATCGATTGTTTACGCATCACAATACAGAAAGACTAGGGAAAATGCAATGAAGCTACAGAGTAAACTATTTAAGACTATGAAGAGAAAATATTTTTTCACTCAACGTGTAATGAAACTCTGGAATTTGTTACCTGAGGATGTAGTAAAAGCTGTTAGTGTAGCTGGGTTAAAAAAGATTTGAATAAGTTCCTCGAGGAAAGGTCCATAAACCATTATTAAAAGGGACCCGGGATATCACTGCTTGACCCAATACAAGCATTGAGGAACCTGTGTCTTTTGGGGAGATTGCTAGGTACTTATGACCTAGATTGGCCACTGTTGGAAACAGTATACTGGGCTTGATGGACCTTGGTCTGACCCAGTATTGCATATTTTATATTCTTATGTTTGTTCTTCCCTGTGTATTTGTTGGGGTTACTGCATTTTGTATTGTGATGTTCCAATTGCTTAGTGTGTCATTTAGGTCTGTTAGTGAAGTATTTAGTTGGGGTAATGTGTCTTATCAAGGTTTCCTTATCAAAGCATCTATATTGTTTTTTGTGCAGTATTATGTTTTGTGTTGGGGGGAAGGAGGGAGTATAGGAAAGGTGAATTTAGTTGAGGCTTCTAAAAGCCCAGGACCTTCTGGACCCAGTACATGGAATTGAGCCTCCAACTGATAACTGGAACCGTGAGAGGAGTTTCCCACAGCAGCAGCCGCCATTGCAAGACATGATGCATGGATACAGTCACCATCTCCCTGGGGGCCGAGGGATATTGGAGGAGCTCCAGCTGCTCCGCCCTCTGTTCTTACTCAGATTCCACAGAGAAGGGGATAGCCTTGACCATGTCCCTGACAAAATCCTCAAAGGGCATGTCCTCTGGAGATGACTTACACCGCTTGAGGAAGCGGCAATGGATTGGATGGGAAGGTCAGGGGACCAGAGGTTTGACGCCATCAATTCCTCTTTGGTTTCCCCACTCTGATTCTGATTCAAATTCCAAGGGAGAAGTCAAAGTAGTGCTGGGTCTCCTTCTGCCACCAGCTTTGTGAATGGGGAGAGGGCAGATGTCAGGTAGCGTGCAAGCACTGGTGCTCCAGGGTAATTGGACTGACAGGGAGATTGCCATCAGAACCAGTGTTGATTCCTACCTGATGGGTCTAATGGAGTACGATGACGCCGCCAGCACCACAAAGTGTGTGTTCCTTAAGGCTAGAACCACCACCAAGTGAGCTTTGAGGGCTCAATGCATTCCTCCAAACACCACCACATGGGGCCAGTGCCGCAATTGCGGTCATTGGCATAGATACCTCAGGTGGGGGATTCCATGATGATTGGTACATTGAGAGACAACCAGCTGCCCTCCTGGACAATGGGGGTCGACTCCTCCCGCTGGGGAAGCTTGGCCAGCTATTTCCAGTTATCGCTCTCCGCATTGCATCGAGGGACTGTGATGACAATGCACCCAGATCTTATCCTGGTGTTCACCCTTCGAAGGAGTCTCCTCTTGCTGTTCAGGTCCCCTGGTTCCAATTGGGCAAGGTCTTCCCTTTATGTGAGGATGCCGCAATAGAAGCCTTGGAAGGTGTCGACATCTGTGTCGGGGCAGAGGATGCTGAATCCAATGAGCCGAAGAGACAACTCCTGTTTTTCCCCGAACCTTCAGTCCCCATTGCATTATCTGCAGGCACAAATTGCAGACCACAGACTAATGATTGGGTCCAAGGCACTGTAAGCACCAATTGGGTCAGTCAGTAATTGAAAAGGTCCTGCCAAACTTAGTGCACTTCTTGAAGCCACTAGCTGGCATAGATTTATTTTATTTATTTATTTATTTATTTATTTTATTTATTTATTTATTTCTTCTATACCGCCCCTTCCAGAGATCAGGGGCGGTTTACATGGAACAATTCAACAACTTGTGTATACTTTTGTATACGTTACATTGAACAGAAAAACTTTCTAACTTATTTATATGGAACAATGTATACAATACATAGAGTAGATAAACATTCTAATTTTTACAAATGTTGACAGGTGTAGAAGCCTGTCTGAACTATTTACATAAGGTAATTACAGGTGGTTCTTTATAATGTTTTACAGAATACTCGTGTGTCATGTGTAGGTGGTGGAATTTATTTCCGTTTTTTATCATAAATTTTTTTTTTTTTTGTGTGTGTGTGTGTGTGGGGTTGTGTGAGGGGGCTGTGTGAGGTTATCTAGTTGTGGTTTTGGGCATTCTGAGTTGGTGTGTCTGTGGATGTTGAGGACATGGTTTGGGGGGGTAGGGGATTTGGAAATGTTCCGAGAATAAGTAGGTTTTGAGTTCCTTTCGAAATTGGGGGAGGTCTTTTATGGTGCGGAGGTCTAGAGGGAGTTCATTCCAGAGCATGGGGGCAGTGAACGTGAAGGCTCTGTTACTTGAGGATTTTTTAGTCTTCGTGAATGATTTTGGCATATCAAGTGAGTGGGCTGCATTTTGTCTGTGAGCTCTTGATTTAGATGGGGTTTGTAGTAGTGTTGAAAGATGTGATGGGGCGATGTCATTTAAGAGCTTGAACGTTGTTAGGAGAATTTTGTATCTGATACGGCTGTTTATAGGGAGCCAGTGTAGTTCTAGGAGTATTGGGGTCACATGGTCTGTTAGATGGGCTTTAGTAATTACTTTTGCACAGATGTTCTGTGCTCTTTGTAATAGGTACGTGTTTTTCTGTGGTAAGCCAATTAAGAGACTGTTGCAATAGTCAAAGTGGGGTGTGATAAGTGTATTAACAACCGATCTAAAGTCATGTGTGTCCAGGAGGGGCCTTAGGTGTTGTATGGTTTTGAGTTTATGAAATATGGTTCTTACTGTTTGCTTTATGTGTGGTATCATGGTGAGGGTATGATCTATTATTACACCCAGGTATTTTACTTCTTTTTTAACAGGTATAGTTGTATTATTGATTGATATTGTTGTTGGAAAGGTATCCTCATTCACAGGTGTTCTTGTAACGAACATTGCTTCGGTTTTTTTGAGGTTAATGCTGAGGTAATTGGTTTCCATCCAGGAGGTGGTCTCAGCCATGCATTCAGCTAATTTGTCGTATGTGTGGTTTTTTGTGGTTATGGGGATAGCGAGCATGATATCATCAGCATATATAAAGTGATTAATCTTGTATTTTTTAAATATGTTTGTGATAGGTTGCAGGTATAAGTTGAATAGAAGGGCAGAAAGGGCTGATCCCTGAGGTATACCTTGTCCTTGGGGGAAGGATTCTGATGCTTCCTGATCTATTTGGACACGTATTAGTCTATGTGTGATGTAGGACTTGAACCATTTGAGGACAGTTCCACCTATCCCTATGTTTTCTAGTCTGTGGATCAGGGTGGGGTGGTTGATGTTGTCAAAGGCGGCCGAGATGTCTATAAAGAGTAGTAGGAAGCCTTGATTGTTGGCATCTGTGCCTTTGATGAGGTGGTCCATCAATGTAATCAGGAGGGTTTCCACTCCGTGGAATGGTCGGAAACCAAATTGGTGTGAGTCAAGAGGTTTATGTTCATCAATATGCTCTTGTAATTGTAATTGGATTGTTTTTTCTATTATTTTAGCGATAAATGGGATGCTAGCTATCGGTCTGTATGAATTGGGGTCCTTTGAGTCAAGTTTGTTGTTTTTTATTATTGGGCGAAGCATTGTGAGCTTTAGGGCATCAGGCATGATGCCTTGTGAAAGGGACAGGTTCACCATGTGTTGGATGTTTTCAGCAAGTTCTTCCTTTGTACATTTGATCCAGGACACAGGACAAGGATCGAGTGGGGAGGTTGTAGTATTGATCATTGTTATGATTTTAATAAGTTGTTTTCGGTCAATCATGTGGAACGTTGTCCAGTTGTTAATAATTTTGGTGCTTGTGGTTAGTATTGGTGTTAGAGCATTGGGTTTAGATTTTAGTTTTTCTGCAAAGTGATTTGCTAATGTTTGGATGCTTATTGCTGGTAGCTTAGGATCGGAGTTCTTTGTTTTGGTCAGTGTTTTTACAATTGCAAACAGTTCTCTAGGTCGGTTGATGGCTAGATTTATTACTTTAGAGTGGTAATCTCTTTTCGATTTGTTTATTGCGTTCTTATATTCATTAAGTGTGTTCATGTATTGTAATTTATTTTCATCTGATTTAGTTTTCCTCCATCTCTTTTCTTGTTTCCTTAGTTGTTTTTTTAGGTTTGCTAGTTCTTTAGTGAACCATTTTTCTGATTTCTTCGTTTGTCTATGTCTAGTATGTGTGGGGGTAGCTGCTTCATGTATTGTTATGTTCCAATGATTTACGGTGGAATTGATGTCAGGGGAGTTTGAATTTAGTACTGGTAATACTTTGTCAAGGAAGGTATCCTTGTCAAAGTGTGCAAAACGTGATAAGTGAGGTGATGTGCTTGTTGTAGTTGGTGTTGCTTGTGCTGGGAGGTAGAGGGTTATGAGGTGATGGTCTGACCATGGTACTTCTGTTGTAGCTGGGGGGGTAAGTTGTTGATGGTTATTAAGGGAGGAAGGGAGGAAGATGAGATCTAGAATGTTGCCTTTTATGTGTGTGGGGGTATGAATTATCTGTGTGTATCCCATTTGGTTCATGGCGTCCATGAAGTTGTCTGATTGGGATTTATTTAGGGAGGGGAGGTTTAGATCACCTAGGATTATTAGAGGTTTGTTTTGCGATGCTGTGCATGCAAGTTTAAGGATGGAGGAGAGGTTGTTTTGATCAGCTGAGGGTGGCCTATAGATAAGGGAGAGAGCCAGGGTTCTGCTTTGTATATTAATGATGTCCATTCCATCTATATTATTTAAGCTTGTTAGGGTGTATTGTAGGACTTTTTTGGTGAGTATGAGAGCACCACCACCTCTTTTTACATCTCTGTGACAGCTGAATATATCATATTGATGTGTGGTAATTTGATTTAATAGTATGGTGTCTGTGGGTGCTAGCCAACTCTGTGATGCAGATAATATCTGGGTCTTTGTCCTTTATCATGTCAATTATTGGTATTTTGTTCTGTATGGATCTGATATTTATTAGGAAGAGCTTGATTCTAGTATCTATATTAGTTGTATTATCCTTTATGTTGCTTTGTGATTGATATTTTATTTGAATGAGTCTGTGGGGGCGTCTGCCTGAGTTGTGATGATAAAAATGGTTTTGGGTGTGTGGGTGTGTTGTGATGTATTGTGGGTTTTGATGTAAGTTATGTGTGGTGGGGATGTTAAATGGGTGTTGGTGGTTGTGAATGATGGGGATGTTAGTGTAGGGGCTTTGATTGGATTTGTACGTATAAATCTTTTGTGTTAGGAGTATTATTAGGAGGAGAGTGAGGGGGAGGTTTGTACACTTTATTGGAGACATTATGTATTTTTGAGGGGTGGGGGGTTACTGATGGTAGTGCAACAATATATGCGGCTACTGACAATGTTAAGTATGTTATATATGCTACAGATGATATGACAATGGTATTGGCAATGTTAATTAGGTTATTGACAATAGTATAGAAGTGTATGTGGGTACTGATAGGGTTCTATAGGTTGCTGAGCTCGGGGTTACTGGTAACAGTATAGGAGGCTGCTAATAATGCTACCTAGGCTACTGGCAACAGTATAGGAGACTGCTAATAATGGTACATAGGCTACTGGCAATAGTATAAGAGACTGCTAATGATGGTACAAAGGCTACTGGCAACAGTATAGTTGACTACTAATAATGTTAGAGTACATGTGTCTTATTGAGAATCGCTGTAGTTTGTGGTGCAAACAGTCTCAATTATGGATGACTCATTAATGAGTGTTATACTTGCTGTGATCCGTCTTCTGAGATTTGGTGCCGATGAATCCGTGTGTCCTTGCTTCTGGTCCACGCCTAAGGGCCCTCTGGCGAGGCCCTCAGGCGCGGGCGCGCCCGATCAGCACGGCGCTTTTAAAGAGCTGTTGTCTGCCCCGATTGGGCAGCTCTTCACGTGGCTGCTGGCTTCGCTGCTCCGGCCCGCTCTATCCCCGGCTGGGAGAGCTGCTGGTGGAGGGCCGGAGTGTGGAGTGAAGAGGCCTGTGCCCGAACTATAGATATGTTGAAAAGTACTGCCGCGGGCAAATTAAACTCAGTAACTGCCAAAAGGCTGGAAAAAAAATCCCAGAGGATTTAAACTCAGTAACTGCCAAAAGATGAGAAAAAAGGTAGCTAAGTCTGACTAAACCGACGACAGGCAGTAAAAAAGGCAGAAAAATTATAAAAAAAAAACAAAGCAAAACAAAAACCAGCCCATGACAACCAAGGAAAATGTTTTTCACCCGATATGCAGAAACACGTCCTAGGGGTTCTGTTGAAAAAAAGACTAATGAAGATGATGTCGTGGCAACCAAAAGCTTCCTTTGGAAGCTGGGGAGCATTCCCATGCAGGGCTCTGTCGGTGACATCAGCCATATGCGAGGACTTATTTCCTGCTTGTTCACGGAGAAACAAATATTCACCAATTTCTTTTTTTTTAGACTTCAATGTTTGGACAGCTGAGCGGACAGCGCCGTTGAGAGAAGGAAGTGATGTCACATCACTGTATGGATGGCTGAGCCGAGAACTCAGTTGACCTGATCGTTGAAAAGGGGTACAAAAGTGCTTCCCTAACCCCCATTAAGGCTGAATGTCCCTCAGGAGAGAAGGGAGAATGCCCAGCAAGATGACCCAGACCCAGCAAAAAGCGGACGATTTAAAAATTCATGTTTCAGAGCAGTGAAGAGCACGCTACCAAAACTGCGCCAGCAGTGGGGAAAGCAAGTGGAAGAATGCAGAGGAGGAGAGAAATGTGGTACAGGAGGATACAGCAGTTACAGTGGTACATGTCAGCAAAAACAAAATGCAGCAGTGGTTCAGTGAGCTAAAGCAAGAGACTGGATCGGTAAAGACAGCTCTGATGTAAAGTGGAGGACTTAAGAATAGACATCCATGAACTGGGGAAAAGAATGGAGGAGGTGGAAGGGAGGATGGATGAATGTCAAGCGGAGCAAGAATGGATGCCAGATAGTCTCGGTAAAATGGAAGAAGCAACACAGCAAATGCAATTAAAAACAGAGGACCTAGAAAATCATAGTAGACACAACAACCTGCATATTAAAGGAACTCCAGAAGGGCCTGATAACAGGACTGCATGACTGTGGCGGTTTCTATATTTCAAGTCTTATTAGAGCAAGGTGAAGGGAACGGAGATGCAGTGGACAAAGTTGGACAGAGCACATAGGGCACTTGGGCTCTGGTGCAGTGAGAGGCCCAGTGGTACAGTTACCTGTTTTCATAGTTATGCCATTAAAGAAAAAGTTGCTGGAAAAATGAGACAAGTGGGCAAATTTCAGTGGCAAGGCCACTCAGTAGCAGTATTTGCAGTTTTATCAACTAGGACTTACAATGTAACGAATAGCCATTTAGACAAACAGCTTACATATAAATGCTATTAAGTACACAAACTGATCCCAACGTCATGCATAGCATCTGTATATGAAAACTGCTTTTATAGCCTGTACTGCCAGCATCCATCATGACTAAGCATGCCCACGCATTCCTGAGCAGTAGCATTTCCATGCACATTGTGAGCCTCCACTGAGTGCATGCCCAGGCATGCCTGGACTAAACAAAATAGCTCACTTTCTTTCTAGGCAGCATATGAGTAGACTTAAAATATGCGAGGAAATCACGAAAATAGGTAATTGCAAAAAATGGTATATGATAGGAAAATTTAAAGGTGATTTTCGTGATCAGCAAGCCAAAATCCATAATACACCCACAAAAAGTGTTCAGAAAGCAAAATCTTTGTTGTCCAGTGTAAGCAGCTACAGCACAGAGGTGCCCTCTGACAGAGTTGGACTATAGACCAGAGTCTGACAGGTGCAGAAGATAAGACAAAATTAACACCATAGAGCAGAAGAAAGGGTCCAGAGATGATTTCTCACACTATACAGAGAACCTGCACCACTTGAAGGCATAAGCACATCTTGTCAAGTCCTTGATGAAGCAAGAAGGATTTTCTCCATGTTCTGTAGCAAGTGGAGCTTTGTGAGTACTAGCTACTCAGCAGCCAAGCCGTTAGCACTAGGGATGACAGGGTGGGATGAAGCAGAATCTCAGTGTCCTGCGAGATCAGGTCCAGAGGCACAGCTCAGTGAATGGTTGCCGTTGAGACAATCAGAGGAGGAGTGGAAACCATGGTTACCTGGGCCAGTGCAGTGCAATGAGGATCATGGTAGCGCCGTCTACCTGTAATTTGAAAGGGTCTTGGCCACCAGAGGAGTTGGTGGATAGGCATAGAGAAAGCCCCTGTTTCAATCCAGGAGAAAAGCATCAGGAGCCAAGTGATTCTGGCAGGGCACTCTGGAGCAAAATAGCAGGAACGGGGCATTGCGGGGAGTTGCAAAGATGTTGTCGGCAATCTGCCTGTTCAGAGTCCACTCAGGACCCTAGTGAGGTGATCCTCTAGGACAATGAGCTCCCCTGGAGGTATACCGCTCTGAGGAGCATAACGTGCAAGACTTCAAACTTCCAGAGGCGAACTGCCTCCCAGAAGAGGTGGTACAAACCCATGCCGCCCTTTTTGTTGAGGTAGAACATGGCCACCTGATTGTCCATCCTGTATGAGGACAACCTGGTGGGACAGCTGTTGCTGAAACATTCAGAGCACTGGCAATGGCCCAAAGCTCCAGAAGTTGATCCAATGGCGGCTTTCCCCTGCAGTCTAAAGGTCCTGTGTGGACAGGTAATTCAGATGTGCTCCTCCCAGCTGAGTTTCGAGGCATTAGTCATAATGGCTTGCTAGTGTGGTGGGGGCCTGCAAGGGAAGCCCCGCAAGCAGGTGAGTGGGGTTCGGCCACCAGGACAGGGATTGCTAGAGAGGTGGAATCACTATAACCCTGTCTAAAAGACATCCCATTGCCAGAGGCCATTGTGTGTTAAGATGCCAATACATCTGACACATCTGACATTGAGTTGAGGGGGTAACGGACTTTGGAGGCCATGTGGCATAGGAAGCGCAGCATCTGCCGAGCCAAGACAACGAGGCAACTCTAGACATCTCTCGCCAAAGTGACTAGGCGTTGGACTCTGTCCGCCGGAAGGAATGCTGGAGCCAGTGTGGTATCAAGGAAAGCCCCAATAAACTCGAGGCGTTGAGAGGGTTGCAGGTGGGACTTCGGGTAATTGATGACTAAGCCCTGCTGTTCCAGCACCTGAATGGTGCACTGTATGGACTGCAGAACCTTGTCCAGCAACCTGCTCCTGACCAACCAGTCGTCCAGGCAGGGGAAGACAGATTCCCATGATCCAGAGAAAGGCAGCAATGACTGCCAGACATTTTGTGAAGACACTTGGGGTGGAGGCAAGACCGAAGGGCAGAACTCTGTACTGATAGTGTTGTCTGCTGAGCATAAAGCGAAGGTACTGATGGTGCAAGGGATGGATGAGGATGTGCACGTAGGCATCATTGACATCCAAGGAGCACAGCTAATCTTACCATCGAAGGTAAGGCAGCAATGTTCGAAGGGATACCATTTTGAACTTCTGACCAGAAAGCAGTTGAGGTCCTGCAGATCTAGGATGGGACAGAACCTGCCTGTCTTTCTATGGACAAGGAAGTGTCAGGAGTAGAACCCATTGCCCAAGATATGTTGGGGGATGGGCACCACCACCTGGTTCACGACGGTCCTGAGCTCCTTCTGCAGGAGATCTCGGTGAAGAGAAGTCAAGTCATAGGGAGTTCCCCTGGAAAGAGCAGAGGAGGCATTAAGTGAAGGAGTAACCCTCCCGCACCATCTGCAGAACCCGAGTCTGTGGTGAGGCTGGGCCAGAGGTGGGCAATACAAACGAGACGTCCCCCCCCCATGTGCCTTGAGTCTTCACCCTTGGGAGAAAGGCTATGCCCAGGGAGTCAAAAGCCCCCTCTATTTTGCAGTGGGGTGCTGTCTGAGGCTTCGGGGCCTTGGACTTACAGAGGACTGTGACCCTGGCCCTTGGTCTGCTGACCTTGTTGGGGAGCTTGGTAGGCTGTAAACTGCGAGTAAGTTCCATAAATCTTTCTACTTTGGGTAGAAGGACTTTTTCCACCAAAGCCTTCCACCAGGAAGGGTCAGCAGTCTTCCAAGAGAGCCTGGTCCTGGTCATATATTCAACCTTCAACTTTGCGGCCTTGTCCATCATGGACTTGCCAAACAGGTAGTACCCTTAGCATGGGACATCAACCAACCTGTCCTGAACCCATTGCTCCAGGTCCAAGAAATGTAGCCAGACCAGGCAGCGGGCATCAATGCTGACAGCAGCTACCTGAGCCATGGACTCATCCATTCCAGCAAATTATTGTCCTGTGTCTAACTTACCATTTGCTTCAAAACTCCTAGAGAAAGCAGTTTTTACTCAACTTTCCCATTATCTCGACTCAACATTTCCTCCACCCCCGTCAGTCCGGCTTTCGGCTGGGCCATAGTGTTGAATCCATTATCGCTGCTGTTATGAATGAAATACACTCCTCGCACGACCGTGGTGACATTTCGGTGGCGGTGTCTCGATCTCTCTGCTGCCTTTGACCTGGTGGATCACTCGCTTCTTCTCTTCAGACTGCGGGATGCGGGTCTTAGGGGTACTGTCTATCGCTGGTTCCACTCTTTCCTACACTCCCGATCTTTTCCTGTCACTTCTGCTTCTTCCACCACAGATCATTTTCCCCTCATCTGTGGTGTCCCACAGGGCTCAGTATAGCATAGTTACTCACCTGTAACAGGTGATCTCTGGGAACAGCAGGAATTTAGTCTTCACATATGGGTATCATCGGTACCGACGGAGCCTGAGCAGGAACGCTCCCCAACCTCCAATAGGAAAGCCTTTGGGAGCATCCCACAGCACCTGCATGCTGCCTTCCCACCTTTCCCAACTGTCCCTCTCCAGTTGAGTTTAAAGCTGAGACAAAGAAAGAGGGAAAGAGATAAAGAGAGAGAGATACAATTCCTAGGGGAGGTGGGTGGGTTGTGAAGACTAAATTCCTGCTGTTCCCAGAGATCACCTGTTACAGGTGAGTAACTATGCTATCTCCAGGAACAAGCAGGAATGTAGTCTTCACATATGGGGACTCCCTAGCTGCAGATGCCAGGGAGAAGGCCCCAGAAGTTGTGTGCCCTTGTAAAAAGGCTCCACTTCCCCCATGGATCTCTGGCTTCCTACCAGGGATGGTGGGTAGGAGTTGACTAAGTATGGAATAGGTGTTGAAGAACAGCCTGATCAAACAAGGCATCCTGGCGGGAGTCCTTGTCTAAGCAGTAATGAGCTGTGAAGGTATGAACCGAAGCCCAAGTAGCTGCTCAACAGATGTCGTCGATAGACACAGAGTGAAGATGAGCAATAGAGGCTGCCATGGCTCTCACATTGTGAGCTGTGACATGGCCTTCAAGAGGAAGGCTTTTACTCTCATAGGCAAAAGATATACACTGTGCAATCCAGCTGGACAGTGTTCTTTTGGAGACTGGAAGTCCCAAATGACTAGGATCAAAAGCAACAAAGAGTTGAGAGGACTTTCTATGTTGCTGTGTCCTTTGCAAGTAAAAGGTCAAAAGCCCTTTTGCAGTCCAAAGTATGAAGATTCCTTTCTGCATTTGAGGCGTGAGGCCTTGGGAAGAATACAGGAAGGTAAACCACTTGGTTTAAATGAAAAGGTGACACCACCTTTGGCATAAAGTGTGGATGAGTCCTAAGGACTACCCTATCATGATGGAACCTGTCAGACGAGTGCCTGGGTGAGAATGTTCAGTCTTGGCAAAGGCATATATCAATATGATTTGCAAGGGATTGTGGGAAATGTAGTCCATTCACACCAGACACAGCCGTTCACAATAATTAGTTGTGTTTGAGTGTAAAGCCAATAAGATATTTATTTATGGGGTTATTTCTCCCAACACAGATATGCTTGGTAGCACATAAAACAGGATACTTGCTTTCAGTGTTAAACTTAGAAAAACAAAATCAGGAAAACAGCTGAACTTGTCAGGCAATCAAATCAAAAAAATAAAGACCATGAGGGTAACAGAATGGTCTTTTCTGTAGGCTCTAGCTAATATTTTCTTAGCAGTGCCTCAATCAACAAACAAAACCCACAAAGTAGGGAAAAACTGTTCTTTTCAGGTTAACTTCTTATATCTTCACACAGACTCAGAAGTGATTCCCTCAGAGCTCACAAGCAATTAGGTAAGGCTCAATTGCTAGCAGTTACCCAGCTGAAACCCCTTAGCTGGCTTACTTTCTACTGCGTGGCTCAAAATCTTACTCAGGAGCTTTTCTGAGTAGATTAAAGAACTAGTTTGTATTTCTTTGTGATGGTTGTTGTACTTTGTAACAGTAAATTACCAAAGGAGTTTAGACAGAGAGCAATCCATGTATTCACAGCCTGAATCTATAACCTCTCCCCCTTTTTCAACAATCATGGGTTCAATATCATGGATTGGCACAGAGGAATTTCTCAATGGAGCACTCTCAGGAGAATACTTGTTTCCCTGCTGTCTTTCAAGGGTATAGCCAGGGCATAGATCAGTGTTCATACCTGAGCTTCCATTGCTGTTAGAGTTCCTCTTTAAATAGCCTGGCCAGTATGTAGTCCAGTTCTTATGTCCAGCCTTCCAATCCAGATCCCTGGACACTGGATCTCTCTTCACATACCTTCTGGCACGGGTCCTAGGGTCCCTTCCAAGTGCAGCAGTCTCCCTCACGGGTACCGTCTGGAGATTCCTAGCTCTGCAGCACCACTCCTCTGGTTTTCCCCAGTCCAATGGTGTATGCTGGCCTTTTGAATGTCTCCCAGTATACGTACTGCTCTGGACTCCTTTAGACCTCCCAAATGCTTTTCTCTTCTTTCTTCCAAAAGGTTTCTTGCCCTCTGTCCATCCGCTCTGGCTTCTGCTTCTGATGATCCTCCAGATGAAGCTGTCCAAGCTGAGGATATACAAGCTGATTTTGAGGATAATTCTCTGTAGAATAAACTCTACCTTTATTCTGCTTAGATGAGTGCTCCACCCTAGCACAGCGCAGCTGTGCTGAATCAGGCCCTGCCCTTTGAGATGAGTGCTTGGGGATTACCTCATAGCCCTCCTGATTGAACACACGTTTCCCCACTTTTTTTTTTTTTTATACTTTTCTTCTATACCGCTTTTTCCCAAGATCAAAGGCGGTTTACAAATAACATAATGAACAGTTTACAATTAACATAATGAACATTGTTTTACATAGAACATAGTATTTTCTTTAAATTATGTACAATTAACTTTTTATGAACAATAACATTAGCTTTTCATGAACAATAACATGGCACATATAATTATACATATGCTGAACTATTTACATCAGTCAAATATTTACATTAGTCAGTTATTAATCATGGTTTCGAAGGGTTGTTTTTCTTATGTGTGTTGAGGTTTGAGGCTTTTTGATCTGTGTTTAGGGAGGATTTTTATGTAGGTGTGGTGAGGAGGGTGGAGGGGGTTCATTAAGGTTTATGAAGTGTTCTTTAAACAGATATGTTTTTAGTTCTTTCCGGAATGTCTGAAGATCCTTTATTTTGCGGAGGTTTAGTGGGAGTTTATTCCATATGGTGGGGGCTGCATATGAGAATGCTCTTGAGCTTGTGGTTTTTTTTTGTTTTTCGAATTGATTTTTTTATGTCTAGTGAGTGGGTTGCATTTTGTCTGCGGGTTCTATGTTCTTTTGGAGCATGTAGTAGAGTGGTTAGATGTGAAGGTGATATGTCGTTGATAAGTTTAAATGTGGTTAAGAGTATTTTGTATGATATTCTACTATTTATGGGAAGCCAGTGTAGTTCAGCGAGGATGGGAGTTATGTGGTCAGTGAGGCGGGCTTTTGCTGTTACTCGGGCACAGATGTTTTGAGCTCGTTGGAGTAAGTTAATATTTGTGAGAGGGAGGCCGATGAGTAGACTATTACAATAGTCAAAGTGAGGAGTGATGAGTGTGCTGATAACAGATCTGAAGTCATGTGTGTCTAGTATTGGTCGTAGGTGTTGAATGGTTTTGAGTTTATAGAATATGGTTTTCACGGTTTGTTTTATGTGAGGGATCATACTAAGTGTGTGGTCTATTATGATGCCTAGGTATTTTACTTCCTTTTTGATTGGGATTATTGTATCGTTAATTGTTATTGTTTCTGGGAGAGTAGTATCTGGTTTTCTTGTTACGAACATTGCTTCAGTTTTTTTTAGGTTGATGCTAAGGTTATTATTTTGTAGCCAGGTATTTGCTTCACTGATACAGTTTAGTAAGTTCTGGTAGTTGGGGTTATTTGTGTTTATTGGTTGAGTGAGTATGATGTCATCTGCGTATATATAGTGGTTGACTTTGTTTTTTGAATATATTTGTGATGGGTTGGAGATATAGGTTGAAAAGGAGGGCCGATAGGGCCGAGCCCTGTGGAATACCTTGTCCTTGTATGAATGGCTCAGAGGTGTCTTGACCCAATTTAACGCGTATTGATCGGTTTGTGATGTATGATATAAACCATTGTAGAATTGTTCCTCCTATTCCTAGGCTTATGAGTCTGTTAATAAGTGTGTTGTGGTGGACATTGTCAAAGGCACCAGCTATATCAATGAATATGAGGATGTAACCTTGGTTGCATGTGTCAGTGCCCTTTATGAGGTCATCCATGAGTGTTATAAGTAGAGTTTCGACTCCATGTGAAGGGCGGAAGCCAAATTGATGTGAGTCAAGTGGTGCATGTGTGTCAATAAAATCTTGCAGTTGAAGCTGTATGATTTTTTCTATCACTTTGGCAATGAACGGTATGCTGGCTATGGGCCTGTAGGAGTTTGGGTCTGTAGGAGTGAGAATATTAATTATTATTATAGGGCGTAAGGATGTGAGTTTTAGGGCATCTGGCATGATGCCTTTAGATAGTGATTGGTTTACTATATTTTGTATATGTATAGCTAATTCAGTTTTAGTGTTTTTTATCCATGACACCGGACAAGGATCTAGAGGGGAGGTAGTGGTGTTGATCAGTGATATGATATTGAGGAGGTGTTTTTGTTCAATATCTTGAAAGGTTATCCATTTATTTGTTGGTTTTAATTCAGTGGGTATGGTTATGATTGTGCTGGATGATTTGTTTTTTAATTTGTTAGCAAAATGAGTTGCAAGTGTTTGTGCGCTTATCGTTGATTGTTCAGGCTCTGGAGTTTGGGTTTTTGTTAGTGTCCTTATAATTGTAAATAGTTCTCTTGGTTTATTGAGTGCCATATTTATGACTTTTGTGTGGTATTCTTTTTTGATCTGTTAATAGTGTCTTTGTATTTGTTAAGGAGACTTAAGTATTGCGCCTTATTATCGCTTGTTTTAGATTTCCTCCACCGTTTTTCTTGTTTTCTTAGTTGCTTTTTTATAGTGGAGAGTTCTCTATTAAACCATTTTTCTGATTTTCTTTTTGTGAATTGTTTTTGGGGACCTTGAGTGGGAGTTGCTGCTTCTTTTATTATTGAGTTCCATTGTTCCATTATGGTGTTGATTTCTGTTGTGTTATTTATAAGGTTAGGTAGTACGGTTTCTAGGAAGGTGTCTTTGTTGAAGTGTGTAAAGCGAGATTTATAAGGTGTTGAAGTAATCTCTGTGTTAGTGTGTGATAGTGAGATTAAATTGAAGGTTATTAAGTGGTGGTCTGACCATGGTACTTCTGTGATGAGAGGTGGGGATTGTAGTTGGTGTTTATTAAAGGGAGTGGGGATGAATACAAGGTCTAGAGCGTTACCTTTTGTATGTGTGGGTGTTTGTATGATTTGATTGTAACCCATTTCCTTCATTGAATCCATAAAGTTGATTGTGTGTTGTGGGTTGAGCGACGGAAGGTTCAGATCCCCTAATATAACAAGTGGTTTTCTCTGTGTAGCTGTACATGCGAGTTCTAGAATGGGGGTGAGATTTTGTGGTCCGCTGAGGGGGGTCTATAGATGAGGGACAGTGCAAGGTTTTTGTTTTCTATATTTATGATATCCATACCGTCTATGTTATTCACATTTTTTAGTGAGTATTTGAGCTCTTTTTGGTGATAAGGGCCCCTCCTCCCCTTTTTACTTCTCGGTGGCAGTTGAAAAGGTCATATTGATGTGTGTTGAGTTGATTCAGGAGGATTGTGTCCGTGGGTGCGAGCCAAGTCTCTGTGATGAGAAGGATATCAGGTTTTTCATCAGTGATTATGTCATTGATTATTGGTATTTTATTTCGTATGGATCTTGCATTTATGAGGATGAATTTTCTGATGGTGTTTGTTTCATGGGATTTGTTTATAGGTTTGACTTGTACAAGATTTATTTGTATTAGTCTTGAGTGTCTGGGAATGTTGGGGCGGTGTGTCTGGTTAAATGTGTGTGAGTATGGTTGTGCTCCTCTAATGGCTGTTGGAAACCTGGTGCATTCTGGGACTGGTAGTCTTTTATGGAAAAAATCTGTTTTCTTATTTCTACCAGAACTGACAGGTTGCTTGTTCATAGTCACTTCACCTTTACTATAGCTCCTTCCTGAGCTATGATAAGCTTCCTTATCACAAACCTTGAATAAGGAGGATCAGCCACCAATGCTTGCAAGTCACTGATGCGACGTGCTGATGTGATTGCAATAAGAAAGATGACCTTCCAGGAAAGGAATTTCAAAGAAGTAGTGGCTAATGGTTCAAAAGGTGGTTTCATGAGCTGCCCAAGAACCAGATTTAAATTCCATGCCACCAGTGGTGGCTTAATGGGAGGCTTAGTTAGTAGAAGGCCTCATAAATCTCGCTATGAGAGGATGAGAGGAAATAGGTTGTCCATTTAGAGGCTTCAAAGAAGCTGCAATAGCACTCAAATGAACTCTCACTGAATTGGCCTTAAGCCCTGCATTTGATAAATGAAGGAGATACTCCAGTAATGATTCCAGAGGTATCACAAGAGGGTTAAGACCCTTCTGCGAGTACCATATGGTAAACTTTTTTCCACTTAAATGGATAAGAGCATCTTGTGGAAGGTTTCCTGGAAGCATAAAGGATACCCTTTACCTGCTGGGAAAGGTTAAGACGGTGAAGTTCTAGGTTTTCAGCAACCAGGCCCTGAGATGCATAGACTGGGGATTGGGATGCCACAGCATCCCGTCCTCTTGAGAAAGGAGAATTGGAGCAGATCCTAATGCCAGAGGCGGAGCTTGAGAGAGATGTATGAGCAGAGGGTACCACATTTGCCGTGGCCAATGTGGAGCTATGAGGATCATATGACCTCTGTCTCTCTGAAGCTTAAACAGGGTTTTGGGAATTAGGGGAATGGGTGGAAAGGCATACAGGAAGTCCTGACCCCAATGGAGGAGGAAAGCATCCCTGGCCTAACAACCCTGAGCCAGAATTCTGGAACAGAACCGGGGAAGTTTAGCATTCAGCGGACTTGCAGAGAGGTCTATGTCCGGGGTTCCCCAAATTTGAAAAATTTTGGCCACCTGGTCTGCATGGAGAGACCATTCGTGTGGAAGCAGAACTCGACTGAGTCTGTCTGCCCAAGAGATTTGAATGCCTGGAAGATACACCGCAAGGAGATGAATCTGATGCTCTCTGGCAAGGGCCCATAGTCGCAAAGCTTCATTGCAAAGCGACAGAGAGCCTGTTCCACCCTGCTTGTTCACGTAGAACATGGCTACTTGATTGTCCATTTGAACTAGGACTGTCTTGTAGCTGAGCTGGGTGTGGAATACTCGAAGAGCAAGGAAAATTGCTCTGAGTTCTAGAAGATTGATGTGTAAATAGGCCTCCTGTGGAGTCCAGGTTCCCTGGGTAGAGAGGCCTTGCAGGTGGGCTCCCCAACCCACCTGTGAAGCATCTGTTGTTAGAGTGGCCCGGAGTGGGGGTTGCTGAAAAGGAGACCCCACCAAAAGGTTTTGGGGTGATTGCCACCATTGGAGGGACAAAATAAGGCAATCTGAGTTTGCTATTTTGTCTGACAGGCAACCTGATGCCCGAGTCCACTGAGTGGACAAAGTCCACTGGGCTGCCCTCATATGGAGGCGAGCATAAGGAACCACATGCACAGTGGATGCCATGTGGCCTAGCAACTGTAACATTTCCTGAGCAGTGAGGTGAGGTCTTAGCACTGCTTGGGAAGCTAACTGCACAATGCAAAGGCAGTGGGGCTGTGAAAGTTAGGCCCTTGTCTGTCTGGTATCCAGAAGAGCTCCTAAAAACTATAGGGACTGAGTGGGAGCAAGGTTGGATTTTGGGAAGTTTATGACAAGTACCAAACACTGAAGGATGCGCATTGTGCGAAAGAGGGCATCCCTGGCCTCTGGCTCTGAAGGGGCTCGAATGAGCCAGTCATCTAAGTAAGGGAAGACAAATATTCCTAGGGTGCGGAGAAATGCTGCCACCACAGCCATGCATTTTGTGAACACCCTTGGAGCAGAGGCCAGGCCAAAAGGAAGAACCCTGTATTGGTAGTGCTTCCCTTGAAACAGAAAGCGAAGGAACTTTCGGTGAGTTGGATGGATGAGAACATGAGTGTACGCATCCTTGAGATCTAGAGAACAAAGCCAATCCTGACTCTGAAGGTATGGCAGCAGAGTTCCTAGAGAAATCATTTTGAACTTCTCTCTGAACAGGAATTTGTTCAATTCTCTGAGGTCTAAAATGGGTCTTTGTCCTCCTGTTTTCTTTGGAATAAGGAAATAGGGGGAGTAAAACCCTTTACCCCGTTGGGGAATGGGTACCTCTTCTATTGCCCAAGGAGGGGTAGCCTAGTGGTTGGGGCAAGGTACTTCAGGCCGGAAGGTTCAAATCCCACCAGAGGACAGCAACCTTGGGCCGGAAGGACTGGTGTTTCTAGTCCCACAGATGCTCCTTGTGGTCTTGGGCAAGCCACTTAACCCTCCATAGCCCATGTTCTCTGTAAGTATTAGTGTATGTGTCTCATATCCCTGCGTGTTAAATGTATCCCCCAATTGTGTTGTGACCGCTTTGATTGAAGGATAAGGCGGTATACAAAACTGTCTAAATTAAAAAAAAAAAATTGCCCCTTCAGCAAGTAGCACAGCGACCTCTTGCCCTAACTGGTCGCTGAGAGAGGTCTGAGAATTGAACTTACGATTGTAGGAGGGGGCATGCTGAGGAAATGAAGCTTGTACCCCTCGCTTACAATAGACGAGTCCAATTTTCTGCTGTTATCTGACCTCATCTGGGGGCAAAATGGCATAACCTTCCAGGGATGGTGGAGGGTTCTGGGCTGTTCAGGGCCAGGAAGGGAAAGTTCTCTAGATAGGAGTCAAAGCCCCTGTGGAGGCTGAGTCTGTTGAGCCGGCTGAGGCTTAGCTGCTTGTCTTTCTTTGTATAGGTTATTGCTGCTGTCCCTTTTGGGCAGACTGACCTAAACCATGCCCCAACTGAGTATAGGAGGGATAAAACTTCTTCTTACTAAAGAATGGTTTCTTATAGGATTTTTTCCTCGCAGGATCAGCTGTAGATTTAGACAATCTATCCAAAGTGATATTGTCAGCATCTATCTCATTAGCTTGTTCCTGCCAATTCTTGCCAAAGAGATTCTCTCCTGTGCAAGGAATATTCCCTAGTTTATCCTGTACTCAGATTTCCAAGTCAGATGCCTGGAGCCAGGCAATCCTACGTGCACCTATGGCAATGGCAGAGGTCCTGCTTATGCACTCAAAGCAGTCAAAGGCTGCACGATTCACAAACTTGGAAACATCCTGGGCATGTTTGACAAGGGCGAGTTAATCTTGCCTCTTATCATCAGGAAGGAGAGGGCTCATAAGCTCTAAATCTCCTGTGACCTCCCTTAAGGAACATTCCCATATATAAGATATAGGAACTGATACTAGCAGAAAGCATGGAAGCCTGGAAGGTCCGACGTCCAAAGGCGTCAAGAGTCCTACACTCACGTCCTGAAGGATTAGATGCATGCCTTTTTGCACTCTTTATCCTTCTCATAGCTGATTCCACCACCATGGAATGGTGTGGTAATTGAGTCTTCTGAAACCCAGGACAAGGAGGAACTCGATACATGGTGTCGAGTCTTCGAGAGTGAGGAGATGTGGTTAGAGGTGTTTCCCACATCCTTAACATGAGATCATGAAAGATCTCATGAATAGGTAAGGTAGCTGCCTCCTTGGGAGCATTAGGATATTGCAGGATTTCTAATTCCTTTGCCCTAGGCTCTTTTTCAGGAGCCACTGTGATGGAAAGACCTCGGGCCACGTCTCGGATAAAGTCCTGAAAGGACATATCCTCTGGTGGAGACATCCTATGCTGAGGAGAAGAGGAATCCTCAGGAAGAAGTACTCTGGTATCAGCAGAGCTTTCAGAGTCTTCAAAATCATCCGAGGATTCGAAGTATCTCCGATCCGGGTGATCATGCAAGGCACAGTACCGGTATCGATCGAAGTTGGTATCGGAGTGGTCCGGTACCGACTTGTCGATGCCGGATAGACACACATGACTCAGTCCCGGTAGAATACCTGCCGATGTCAATGCAGTCGGTGCCGGTACCGGTTGAATTGTCTGAAGTGGTTTCAGGGGCATCGAGGCCGTGAGAAGAGCCGCCAGACTGCGTTCAATAGCCAAGAATCTCTGGTCTATTGACACTGCTGATGCTTGGATATCAGTACAGGATGAAGCAGCAGATACCCCAGAGCATGGCACCAGTAGTTCTGCCAAGGTCGAAGCCTCGAGAACATCCTGGAGCCCCGTTAGTGCTTTGGAAGCCGAAGCCTCCCGCCGGGGCAATTTTGCCGGTGAAAGTCCCTCAAGGGCAATGCCAGAGGCATCTCTATGTCTAGAAGGAGACCGGCTAGATTTATGTTTAGTTACCTGAGATCCATGGGAGGAAGACGAAGCCCTGGAAGACGTCGATGCCACGGAAGCTGCATCAGAGGGAAAAAGGGTGCTAAGTTTAGCAGCTCAGTTTTGCCGGCCCCTTTTCGACATCATCCCATAGGCAACACACTCGGAAATAGAGTGGTCAGGACCTAAATATTTGAGGCACCACTCATGGGTGTTGGTGACGAAAATGGTACCGCCACACTTAGAACACTTTTTAAAACCCGAAGCAGGTTTTTCCATTTAAGGAAAAAGTTGGGCCTAGTGCCCAAAATGGCGCGTAGCACCTGAGGAGAAAATTACTGGAAAGACTCCAGAAGAAAGATTTTTTTTTTTGTTAAAAAGAAGAAAAGAAAAGAACCGGTGGTACCGGTGTAGCATCGAGGGAAGGCAGACGCGACCACAAAAAAAGAATAGAAGGGATTGGGATTTTTTTCTGCGGTGACAGGATGATCGACCTGTCGGCTCCACGGAAAATGAAGAACTGGAGAGGGACAGTTGGGAAAGGCGTGAAGGCAGCACGCAGGCGCTGTGGGATGCTCCCATAAGCTTTCCTATTGGACGCTGGGGAGCGTTCCCACACAGGCTCCGTCGGTACCGACGATACCCATATGTGAAGACTACATTCCTGCTTGTTCCTGGAGATTAGCTCTGTTACTGTTCAATATATTTTTGGCTCCTTTGACATTGCTAATTCAATAATCAGGTATTTCGGGATATTACTATGCCGATGACATTTTCTCTTGCACCACACCTCCTCTTCCCATCCAGACATCACCCCTCTCAACGAATGTTTATCTTTGGTCTCCGCTTGGCGTTGTTCAAATTCTCTCATCCTTAATATCTCTAAAACTGCCGCTATTTGGTTTCCTCACAGCTCCACTTGTCCATTACTTACCCCCTCTCTCTCAGGTACTCCAATTTCTCTGGAAGCTAAGCTTCGCTATCTAGGCATCCTTCTTGATAGCCCACTCACATTCAATGACCACATTTCCCAAGTCTCTCGGTGCTCTTTTTTCTGTCTCCGGCGTATTCGTGCTATTCGACCATTTATATCCCCTCAGGCCCTGATCACTCTCCTTCTTTCACTGATCATTACTAGATTAGACTTCTACAACTCCATATTTGCCGGTATCCCTCAATATCAGCGTCACCATTTACAGTTATTACAAAACACTGCAGCCCGGATGGTTTCTCATGCTTCCTCTTGCGATCATATTACTCCAGTCTTACAACACCTTCATTGAACTTCGAATACAATTCAAGATTCTCATTTTAGTGCACCAGGCTATTTAGTCTCAGACTTCAGTACCTAGTTGATCTACTAACTTTTCCTACACCCACTCGTAGTCTCCGTTCTATCCATATTAACCGCCTACACCTCCCTTCCCCCTCACAGGCACACCTCCAGTCACCAGACAATCAGCTTTCTTTTATCTCGGTCCCTCCCTGTGGAACTCCTTGCCTACAGCTCTTCGACTAGAAGAGTCTTACCCTAAATTCCGCTCCCTCCTATAAACCCACCTCTTCTCTTCTGCTTTCAACCTTCCCTCTTGATCTCTCAATTCCCCACCCCTTTTCGCTACTGAATTTTGCCACTATTTTCTTTCTTCCTCTTTCCTTTTTCTTATATTGATTGTAACTTCTTTTTCCTTTCCGATATATTTTTTTATTATATTGTAAACCGCCCCGATGTAATGGGGGGGGGGGCGGTATATCAAATGTTTTAACAAACAATCATAGGCCTCCCGAGTAACAAACTTGGAGAAGTCCTTGACAAAAGAAACCAGGATCTAGAAATGCACTGGAGGTTCATCATTCAGACCAACAGTGAACCCAGCAAGCTCCTTTGCCAGGTCTCTCTGGGACATGCCCATGTACAACTGATAAACCTGGATGCAGGCCACAAGCATTGAGCCCCGGTAGCACTTCTTACCAAACCCATCCATGGTGCAGGCCTCCCTGCCCAGGGACACAGAGGAGTGCGCCTTCTGATCCAACGCATGGCCGACTCTACCACCATGGAGTTGTATAGCACCTGTGGCTTTTCAAACCCAGGGCCCTTGCGGACTCTATACTGGGAATAGAGTCGCTTGCTCACAATAGGCACCATCACCGGGGCTTCCCATATTCCGAAGAGAAAATACACTAGAATGGGTGGAATAGGCACCATCAGTGCCTCCCTCAGAGGGGTATCATACTGAAGAAACTCCAGCTCAGCACGAGGCTTGTCCTACGGCTCAGCCACAAAGGACCGAGTCTTGGGCATCTCCCAAAGTCAAGGGCCCCAAGGTCCTCGGGTGGGACCATCTCCACTCTTGCAGCAGGGAGGGATCTGACTGATACCCCTATGCAGCCAGGTATTAAGCAATTCGTCCTCTGTCTCCCACTCCATGTCTGAGTGAGTGCCTTGAGGACTCGACAGACATCAGCTCGATGCCCCAATAGAGACATTAAGGGGGACAGAAAGGCCTGACGCCCCGATGCAGAAGGCCTCAGGTCTTGCTTCCTCCCCCCCCCCCCCCCGAGTGCTGACAGGTGAAGAGTGCCATGGCTCAGAGCACATGCTTCTCTCACACCAACTGATCATCCTACAGGGAAGCCCTCAAGGAGACCCTGGGCATCTGACCACGCTGCGAGTCCAGGAAGGCAGCCAGGCTGTGCTCCAAGGTCAGCAACCTGGCTTCGAGGCCAGGTGACACTGCAGCCACCGGCCTGGGCACCGATTGAATTGAGCTTGGAGCAGCTCCCATGATGTGAAATCACCGATGGTGATGGGTTAGTCTTCCCACTGGGACAGCTTTGGGGGCCACTTCCAGCCATCGCCCTTGGCCTCGCATCAAGGTCTTTGGGACCAGTGGTCTTACCCTCAAGCTCTGGCCTTAGGACTCCACTAAAGTAAGCGTCGAGGTCCATCTTACGGGGGAGGTCCTCTGAGGACAATCCCTGACCCAAGGCTTCGCGACCATGGGGTTTGGACCGAGCTCTGCCTCATGACAATGAATCATCAGACTCTGCCTCCGAGAGCAGCCAATTCCACACTCTATGCTGGGGCAGAGACTGAGGACATTGGGCCAAAGATCAATTCCCGCTTAGATTCATGACTTTTCCAACTCTTGCTGAACATCTATAGGCAGAGTGGGCAAGTGGAGTCGTCATGATCTGCAGAGGCAGCAGCTATGGTGATCCATGATGGACATGATGCAGGAGCACTTGCCACACTGCTTGAAACTGATGATGTAACAGGAAAGATGGCTCCCGCGATATCAAACTCTAACATCCCGGTCAGTGAGGGCACAAAGAAAAACCCATGCAATGAGAAAATATAAAAAAGGAAGAAAATGGACCAGAAAAAAAAAAACGCAATGCCAAGGCGAGGGCAATTCTGGGTGAAAGGAAGGTGATCGGAACATGGATCGATAAAGGAGCACAAAAAAACACGAAGAAAAAAATTCAGAAAAAAAAAATCTGAGTGAACAGATAGGACATCTGCTGGTCTCAGTGGGAAAAATAAGACTAAGGTAAGATGGCCCTTGGGCAGGAAAGTGACCATGTATGTGTGGTGTAAATCCCAAAGGCTTTCTTTGAAAGATGGGGAGTGATTACCGCGTGGGCTCAGTCAGTGCAGATGTCAGCCATGTGCGAGGACTGACTTCCGGCTTGTTCCTCGAGAAAATATGCTTCTGCTCCAACTGGAATAAGGTATTATGATATCTGCCCCTCCAATTACTCTTGACAGGTCTTGAGGGCCAAAATTTCAGATCCAAAGGTTTGTGGTCTTTCTTGCCAATGTTGAACCAGGAGTTTCAATTCCAACAGTCTCCTCAAGCAGTTCCTGTGTTCAACAATTCTGATGTGGATACCGATTTCTTTTCCCAATAAAGAGGAGTTTGCATGGGCAAATGATGGCATATACCACGTAATCACTGCCACAGTTAGAAAAACTGGTCAAAACATATTTTTTCTATGTTTGCTAGTGACAAAAGAAATTCCTGGTGACCAACACAGTCAAACAGATCAATATTCGCATTTAAAGCGTCCAATCGCTTTCGGTATAAATTAATGTGTTGGCAGGGTTGAGGATACCAATAGAAACATGACCGCAGAAAAAGACCACATGGCCTAGTCTGCCCTTCCATATCAACTACAATCCTCCTCACTTTTCCTTTAGAGATCTTAAATATGTCAAGCTAGGTTGGCCTTCTATGGGCTATGTTTACTGATTAACTACGCTTTCTATGCACTCACCTGTAACAGGTGTTCTCCAGGGACAGCAGGAATCAGTCCTCACATATGGGTGATGTCAATGCCGATGGAGCCCTCGTGCGGAGCAATTCCCCAGCTTTCAAAGAAAGCCTTTGGGAATGCATCGCGCATGCGCGGTCCCCTTCCCGCCCAAGGATGCCATCTTGCTCAGTCAAATGACATAGCTAAAAAGACGGCAAAGATAAGAAAAAATTAATCAAAGACTGCAACTCCAGGGGAGGAGGGAGGGTCATAAGGACTGATTCCTGCTGTCTCTGGAGAACACCTGTTACAGGTGAGTAACTACGCTTTCTCCAGGAACAAGCATATGGGACTCCCTAGCTATAGGCTACCGAGAACCCATAGCTGAAAATGGCTCCCTCTAGAAGAGCCGCAGCAGCAGTGATAGGATTTTTCTCTGAGAACGCAACCCCCACGGTAGCCTGACACCAAAGGGTCGGAGAGTAGGAGTTGCCTAAACCTCGAATAGGTTATGGAGTACCGCCTGACCGAAAACACTGTCCAGCCGGGACTCTCTCTCCAGGCAGTAGTGGGCTGCAAAAGTCTGGCTTGAAGACCAAGTTGCGGCCCGGCAGATGTCTGCCAATGGAACAGAGTGGTGGTTAGCCACTGATGTGGCCTTAGCCCTGACAGAGTGGGCCGTAATTCGGCCCTGCAGCTGGAGGTCAGCTGCCCTGTACGCCCAGGCGATGCAGTCTGCCACCCAGGTGGATAACGTGCGTTTGGAGACATGTAGACCCAGTTTACTATGGTCATAAGAGACGAAGAGCTCGGAAGCTCTCTGATGTCCCCGTGTACGCTCCAGGTAGAAGGCGAGCGCCCTCTTACAGTCCAGGGTATGCAGAACCGCTTCTGCCCTGCTGGTATGTTGCCTAGGGAAGAAGGTTGGAAGAACCACCTCTTGGTTGAGGTGAAACGAGGAAACCACTTTTGGAAGGAACTTGGGGTGAGCACGTAGGACCACCCTGTTTTTATAAAACCATGTATACGATCTACCGATACTAAAGCTTGCAGCTCGCTCACCCATCGAGCAGACGTGAGCGCCACCAGAAAGAGTGCTTTCCAGGAAAGGAAGCGGAGGTGACAGGTGGCCATTGGTTCAAAAGGTGGGCAAGTAAGCCGCTGCAAGACCACATTTAAGTCCCACTCTGTAGCCGGTCGGCGAATCGGAGGCTTCAAGAGTAGGAGGCCTCTGAGGAATCGGGATACCAAAGGGTGTGCTGAAAGAGGTTGCCCGTCCACTGGAGAATGGTTAGCTGATAGTGCACTCAGGTGGACCCTGACAGAGTTAGACTTGAGGCCTAACTCCGAGAGGTGGAGCAAGTACTGCAGTACCTGAGGTACTTGACAAGTGAACGGGTTCTCCTTATTCTGGGAACACCACCCTTCAAACCTACGCCACTTGCACATGTAGGATTTTCGAGTGGATTGTCTCCTAGAGGCCAGCAACACCGCCTCAATCTCTTTGGGAAGGAGTAGAGGAGCAAGTACGACCCTCTCAGCAGCCAGACCATTAAGTTGAGGGATCTGTTTTGGGGTGTAGCAAGGAACCCTGTTCCTGGGTCAAGAGGTGGGGCTGCACCCCCAGTGAGAGTGGAGTTTCGACCGCCAGTTGAAGGAGAAGAGGGAACCAAGATTGTCTTGGCCACCTGGGTGCTACCAGGATGACCGAGGCCTTGTCCAGAAGAATCTTGAACAGAGTGCGTGCCACCAGGGGCGTGGGTGGGAATGCTAGAGAAGGCCCTGTGCCCACAAGATCAAGAAAGCATCTGCAGCCACGCTCAGCGGATGCCTTGAGCATAACCAGGGCAACTGATGGTTTTGCGGGCTGGCAAAGAGATCCATAGAGGGGAGACCCCAACGGTTGAAGATCCCCTGGGCTACATCCCGATTCAGTTGCCATTCGCGAGGCTGAAAAATCCTGCTCAACTTGTCGGCCAGGAGGTTCTCCTGACCTGGCAGATAACCGCCTTTAGGGACATGTGATGTGCCACTGCAAAAGAGAAGAGGTCCAGAGTTTCCTGGCATAGGATGTGAGATCCTGTGCCCCCCTGTTTGTTGATGTAGAACATCGCCAACTGATTGTCCGTCTATATCAGCACCAACTGATGTGCCAGAAGATGACAGAAGGCTTGAAGAGCTAGGCGGATGGCTGGAAGCTCTAGAAGATTGATCTGAAGTGTGGCCTCTCGCGAGGACCACAGACCCCGAGTGCATGAACTTTGGCAATGGGCTCCCCAGCCCAGCAAGGAGGCGTCTGTCGTCAGCACTCTGGTGTGAGAGGGAGGTTGGAATGGTACTCCCTGAAGCAAGTTGGGGGGGGGGTGAAGCCACCATTGCAAGGCTGTCACACTAGTAACTTGGAAACTGCTACTCTGTCTGAGGCAGCCAGTGGCTTGCGTCCACTGGTCTGAGGCGCCATTGAACTGTGCGCATGTGGAATCGAGCATATGGCGTCACATGCACCGTGAAGGCCATGTGGCCCAGGAGGCATAGGAAGACCCTTGCGGAAACCTGAGGCCTGTGCTGGACCTGCTGGACCAAGTCCAGCAACTGCCTTGCCCTGTCCAGCGGTAGGTAAGCCTTTGCCTGAAGTGTGTCCAGTCTTGTCCCTATGAACTCCAAGTGTTGAGTGGGGAGTAAAGTGGACTTTTCGTGATTTATAACAAACCCTAGGTGCTGAAGCAGGGTGACTGTGCGAGCAGTGGCCTCCTGTGCCAATTGGCCCCTGATGAGCCAGTCATCCAGGTATGGAAAGATGAAGACACCCTGGCTTCTGAGGAAGGCTGCCACCACTGCTAGGCATTTGGTAAATACTCTGGGAACGGTAGCTAGGCCAAAGGGAATCACCTTGTACTGGAAGTGGTTTCCTCCGACCACAAACCTGTGGTATTGTCTGTGGTCTAGGTGTATGAGGATGTGAGTGAGTATAAGCATCCTTTAAATCTAAGGAGCATAGCCAGTCTCCCTGGTGGAGGTAAGGCAGTAGGATCCCAAGGGAAAGCATCTTGAACTTTTCCCTCACCAGGAACTTGTTTAGATTTCACAAGTCCAGGATGGGGCATAGGCCTCCTTTTCTTTTTGGTATGAGGAAATACCTGGAGTAGAAGCCTTGCTTCCTGCAGGTGGTGGGGCACCGGTTCCACCACCTGATCCTTTAGCAGACCTGCCAACTCCTGCAGGAGGAGATTCCTGTGAAGAGGGGGCCTCAGAGGCTCTCCTGGGAAAAAGGAGGTGGGCACCTGGTGGAAGTGAAGTAAGTAGCCCTGCTGGACTACTTGAATAACCCAGGCGTCGGTAGTAATGGCTGGCCACCTGTGAGGATACAGGCCAGCCTTCCTCCTGTGCAGGGCCAAACCACTGGTGGTAGAGGAGCTATGCACTGGGATTCAAAAACCCCCTCCCGGCTAGGTAGGAGCCGGAGCTGGAGGCTTGGGAGTCTTTGGCTTACGTGGGCCATGCCCCTGACCCCTGGCCTGCTACCCCTGTTGGGGAGCTGGGGCAGCCTGGTAAGTGGGGTAGTTTCTGTAAGCTGTACCCTTCCTCGGGAAAAAGGGCATTCCCCCCCCCCCCACCCCGAGGCCTTCTTCTTGTGAGAAGGTGCAGATGTCTTCTTCGACAACCTTGTCCGGGAGGCAAGTACTCGGACTCAAGTTCTGCAGCTCTCTCAGTCATGGGTATGCCAAAGAGGTTGTCTCCATAGCACGGGACATCGACCAACTTGTCCTGAACCCATGGCTCTAGATCTGACGACATGAGCCAGGCCTGACGGCGTGCACCGATGCTGGCCGAAGCCTCGAAGCTGTCGTAAGCTGCTCGAGACATGAACTTCGAGCACTCTCTCATCCCCGTGGACAAGGCCTTTAAGCGCTGCAAGGGTTTCTCGGATAGGCCAGCCGAGAACCCGGCAATCTCCTTTGCCAGGTCCTGCAAGTACATGCCCATGTACAGCTGATAAGTTTGAACACAGCATGACAGCATCGAACCTTGGTAGCACTTTCTGCCGAGGGCGTCCAGGTTCCGGGTCTCCCGGCCGGGAGGCACCGAGGAGTGCGTTTTTTGGCTTTTCAGCCGGTGCATGGCCAATTCCACAACCATGGAGTTGTGCGGCAGCTGCGCTTTCTAGAACCCAGGACTCTTGCAGAATCGATAGATGGAATCGACCCGCTTGCTGAGCACCGGCATCGAGGCCGGGGACTCCCACATGCAGAGCATCAGCCGTTCCAACATCGGAGGCAATGGTACAGTAAGGGCCTCCTTCGGGGGAGAGTCATACTGGAGGGCATCGAGCTCTTCAGCTCGAGGCTCCTCCTCGGCATCCACAGGGAATACCAAAGCCTTGGCCATGTCCCTGGCGAAGTCCAAGAACTGAGTGTCCTCCAGAGGGGCCTAGTCCGAGGCTCCGAACCCAGAGAGTCCGATGGAATACACCAGGTCTGGAAGGTGTCTGGAGAGTCTCCCTCCTCCATCTCCCACGCCGAGTCCCCCGAGGAGAACTCGATGGGCTCCGGCCTCGAGCCCAACCGCCCTGACGCCGAGGGCACCAGCGTCGACAACATCGGTCCCGAACGGGAGGTCGAGGGGGACATTGGCTGAGGATCGGCTCGGGACGTCCCGGTGGTCGGGGCGGGTGGACCGGCGAGACTGGCCATCAGTGCCCGCTGCTGCTCCATGAAGGCAGCCATGCTGCTCTCGAGGGGTGCCAACCTGAGACCAAGCTCAGAAGGCTCTGCAGCTCCCAGCTCGGGTCCCGACATTGTCAGGCCCAATGCCGGCTCTCCCGGAAGAGTCCACGAGGACAACAGAAGTTACCTTGTCCAATGCCTCTGGCTCCCTGCGAGGTTGTTTAACCAGCTGCTCCGACTCTGAGGACCCGGGGCGGCGGTCCGGGCTACGCGGCCTGGAACCCGAGGGCCCAAGCCGATCAGAGGTGTCCAGCGATGCCGCCCTCACGAGTTTCTTCTTCCTCTGGTGTTCCCTCTGCTCAGAATACCCACGACGGTGCTCGGGCTCCGATTCCTGAGAAGTCGAGGCTTCTGATGAGGTCCAGGCCCAGCTGGAGGTGGACTCAGAAAAACTCCTGTCACACTGCTGCTGCCTGATCCTCAAAGACTTCGAAGACATCTTACCACACGGTCCACAGATCATCGGGTCATAGTCGGGGCCGAGGTATTGGAGGCAGCAGTCATGTGTGTTTATTTATTTATTGGTGTTGGTGAGAGACATCAACTTCTTATACCAATCACATTTTTTAAACCTGTTGGCAGCCATCGGGGGGAAAAATGGGCCCTGCAAGGTCAAATAACAGGGCTGCCAGTGAAAACTAAAAAGAGCACGAACGCTAGTCACAAAGGACAAAAACGAAAAATAGGACCGGACTCGATACCGGTGTACCAAGCCGAGGGAAAGTAGGGGAACCGGTGTCGAACAGGGAAGCTGGAAAAAAATAAATCAACATTTCTACTTTTTCCACGGTGGAAACAGGACCACGTCCGTTGGGCTCCGAGGAAAAAAGAAGACTAAGCAAGATGGCACCCTTGGGCGGGAAGGGGAACGCACATGCGCGATGCATTCCCAAAGGCTATCTTTGAAAGCTGGGGAATTGCTCCGTACAAGGGCTCCGTTGGCTCTGACATTGCCCTTAAGTGAGGGCTGACTTCCTGCTTGTTCCTGGAGAACTACGCTTTCTCCAGGAACAAGCAGAAGGTCAGTCCTCACATATGAGATTCCCTAGCTGCAGGCTACCAAGGACCTGTAGAAATAGCGTAGTTACTCACATGTAACAGGTGTTCTCCAGGGACAGCAGGAATCAGTCCTAGAAAAGGGGACTGTTACTTCTGGAGAGAGATCTGCAATTGTGAGTATATACTGCTGGGAATTTTCTGAAAGGAATTCTATCAAAGCTAATTAATCTGTGAACCCACTATTTTTTGTTAAATCAGTCAGGGCCTAGTAGCAGCAGTTTAAGTTTAAATTTAAAACACAGAAGAGAACTTTCTGGTTAAATTTGGAACCCAGCAGAGAGCTTGTAGTTTAAATTTAATAGTCACTCAGGGCCTAGCATCAGCAAAGTACTTTTAGCTTAAATTTAAAACACAGAAGAGAGCTTTCTTGTTAAATTTAGAACCCAACAGAGAGCTTGTACTTTAAATTTCAAAATAAGTTAGAGCCTAGCAGCAGCAAAGAACTATAATTTAAATCAAATCAGAATATAGCTTACCTCAGCAGCACAGGACAGGGTAATGTGTAGCAGCCCTCTTTTAATAAGTGTTATTTCCCTCCCTCCCTCTCCAACACCCACCCACCCCTGGGATAATCGTAGCTTTATAGGTACTTACACATCTTAAGACAGGAGGTGCTCTCAGGTGAAGCTCGTTACCCAAATCAGTCATACACTAAGGACCTGAGATTAATTAAGCTTCAGGAGAACAAGGTATATTAAATGTATTAGGTACAGTTTTATTAGTATAAATATCCATAGCAACCCTTAGTAAGTAAAGAACTTAGATCTAAACACAAACTTAAAACTAGGATGCAGACAGCAGTCCAGCAGCGAGATGGGGGCTTTCCAGTCTTTTGCATTGAGTGTCACATGTATGATTTTCTCCCAGTTGGTGAGAGGTCTTACGTGTGCACTAGGTGCAAGGAGCTCTTTGCTCTCAGGGAACGAGTCCATTCTCTAGAGGCTAGAGTAGCAGACTTGGAAAACATAAGAAAGACAGAGAGGTACATAGACGAGACCTACAGGGATATAGCCCTGAAGTCCTACCTCCAGTCTGGCAGCATCCCTGTTGCCATGGAGGAGAGAGGTTATGTGACAGGAGAGCATCACCCTGGTGTGAAAGGAAGTGATCCTCTAACTAGGACCTGTCCTCTAGGTGATGCAAAACCCTCTCGCACCGAGGAAGTTTCTCCAAGGCCATGTGCCCATGAAGGAAGGGTTAGGACATCCATTATAGTTGGTGATTCGATCATTAGGCATGTAGATAGCTGGGTGGCTGGTGGACGTGAGGATCGCCTGGTAACATGCCTGCCTGGTGCGAAGGTAGCGGACCTCACGCGCCACCTAGATAAGGTCTTAGATAGTGTTGGGGAGGAGTTTCCTGTCTTGGTACATGTCAGTACCAATAACAAAGGAAAATGTGGTAGGGAGGTTCTGGAGGCTAAATTTAGGCTTTTAGGTAGGAAGTTGAAATCCAGAACTTCAAGGGTAGCGTTCTCCGAAATGCTTCCTGTTCCACGCGCAGGACCCAAAAGGCAGGCAGAACACCGGAGTCTCTATGCGTAGATGAGACAATGGTGCAGAGATGAGATGGATTTGTTAGGAACTGGGGAACATTCTGGGGAAGGGATAGGCTTCACCTTAACTGGGATGGAACCGGACTGCTGGTATTAACCTTTAAAAAGGAGATAGAGCAGCTTTTAAACTAGATAATAGGGGAAAGCCGACAGTCGCCCAAGAGCGGATGGTTCAGAAGAATGTATTCTTGAAGGATACTAGCAAAAGCAGAGAGGTTCCAAAAAAGAGTAGTAGCCCAAATGTCCTCGAGTATGGAGCAGACAGAGCTTAAAGATCCCAAATTACCCATGTCTACCAATAGCCAAATTAATATGAATAAAATACAGGGCTCTAAAATGCTTGTATACAAATGCTAGAAGTCTAAAAAATAAGATGGGAGAGTTAGAATATATAGCACTAAATGAGAGGTTAGATATGATTGGAATATCAGAGACATGGTGGAAGGAGGACAACCAGTGGGACACTGATACCTGGGTACAAACTATATCGTAATGACATAGCTGATCAAATTGGTGGAGGGGTTGCGCTCTATGTTAGAGAGGGCATTGAGTCAGAAAGGATTAAAGTTTTGCAGGAAACAAAATTTGCTGTAAAATCTCTATGGACTGAAATTCCATGTTAAAAGGGGAAGGCGATGGCAGTGGGGGTGTACTATCGACCGCCTGGCCAGAATGAACAAATGGATGATGAAATTCTCAAAGAAATCAAGGAAGCTAACAAACGTTACAGCGCAGTACTAATGGGTGATTTCAATTACCCCGGTATCGACTGGGTCAGTGTCACGGCAGGACATGCTAGGGCAGGGGTCTCAAACTCAAATTGCTTTGAGGGCCAAATGAGGACTTGTAAAGTAACCCACAGGCCCCGAAAAAATCTTTATTTCGCGTTTTTGCTTCCACAGCAAACTTCTCAAATTCTCTTTGCCTGCTTTATCAATGCCTTGCATTTGACTTGCCAGTGCTTGTGCTGTTTCCAGGTTTCATCGTTTGGCTCTTTTTTCCATTTCCTGAAAGATGCTTTTTTGGCAACAGCCGCCTCTCTGACCTCACCTTTAAACCATGCTGGCAGTTTTTTGGACTTGCTGGCAGTTTTTTGGACTTCCTTCCACTTTTCTTAAAGCGTGGAATACAGCTGGTCTGGGCTGCCAAGATAGTATTTTTCAACACCACCCAAGCTTAATGTAAGTCTTTAACCTTTGCAACTGCTCCTTTTAGTTTTTTCTTAACTATTTTCCTCATTTTATCATAGTCTCCCTTTCGAAAGTTAAAAGGTAGTACTGCGAGGGGCGGAGCCTGATGTCCAGCGGGTTAGACGCTTCGCGCTGAAGCTCCCGAGAGGCCTACTCAGAATCCTGACTTAATACCTACCTAAACTTAATATTTTGCTCCGAACTTACCGGGGTACCTCGGGGGGGATGGCGGCCCACAAACCAGCGCGCTTAGACTTCGGGTCTCCCTCTTCTTCACACGGAAAACGCTCCAAAACAGAGTTGTCTTCCCCACAAAAGACAGTTCCACTGCGGGAAAACCCCGAAATGCAACAGGAGATCTTGGAGGAAATACGCGGTGTGAAGGAACTGGTACAGTCCAACGGAGAAGCGCTCCGAGCCATGCGAGAAGACTTCAATATGGCTTCAGGACCGGCTTGAAGGTCTCTCATTACGGCAGGACAACATGGCGGGGGTCCTCGACTCGCACGCGGTGCGCTTGGTGAAACTGGACAAGGCTGAGCGTCAGATACAGAATCTTCAAAAAGAGTTAGAGGATAGCAATAATCGAGCCCGTCGCAACAATGTAAGGCTCATTGGAGTACCGGAGGGGGCCGAAGCAGGAGATATAAGAGAATTCCTGGTCAAAACTCTTCCCTCCTTGCTGAAGATCACTTTTCACAGAGATCTGGAAATTGACCGAGCACATCGTGTTCCTACCAACATGGCCCTCAATCGGACGACCCCCCAGCCTATCATCTTTCGATTACTGAGATATCAACAAGTTGAGCAGATTCTAAATGCTGCCCGGGCGAATCATCATCTGGAGTTTGAAAGTCATAAAGTCTCCTTCTTCCCTGACTTGGCAAAGCCCACAGTTGACCGTCGGAAGAGACTCCTTGCTTTTCGCCCTAGACTTCAACAGCTACAGGCTCGCTTTGGCCTATTGTACCCAGCGAAGCTCAGAGTGACTTTCCATAACCAAACTAGAACATTTGAAGATCCTGATCTACTAGCAACATTTTTAGATTCCAAAGAAGCAGACCAGATGCGCTAATCCAACAACTTGGATCTGTAATCCGCCGGATCTGCCCGCCATTTTGAATGGCCCGACGCGGTGATCACCGCCTGGAACAGAGACTGCCTGGACTTTTCTTTCTGTCTATATATAACTTTCTTGGTCTCCTATCCCTCCATGATGTGCACCTCGGTTGGATTCGGAACACGCACAGCTATACAGGTTATATGTTTCAATTAGGCCTTCTCTGGGGTTTCTCCCCGCAGACACATGGTCGCCAGTAATTTTTGGGGTTTTGCTTCTTCTCTAAAGCACTTCGGTGCTTATTTTTTTATATGGGGCGCTTCATTGTTTTTCATTAGCTTATTTTCTATCATGTCATGTGTACAGCCATATACAGTTAATATGAGGGACATTGTGAAATTATGTGCGTTATGTTCTTTTTCAGAATTTTTAACTTTTCTGAATGGCCTTATGTAAGCTCTTATCACTGAATGTAAAAGGCATCAATAGTCCAATCAAAAGAAAGAAAATCCTTAGCTATCTTAATCATGAGCATGCTGATTTAGTGTTCCTTCAGGAAACGCATTTAAACTCCACTGAAACACTGAAACTTAATGCTAAGCCTTACATGGTGGCTGCCTACTCTCCCGCCGTTTCTAAACGGTGTGGGGTAGCCATCTTGGTTAAGAAGTCTTTGCAAGCTACTGTACTGGATACTAGCTCTGATAAGGAGGGTAGATGGGCCCGTGCACACCTTAAGGTTGGAGATAGTGAAATCACGTGTATTTGTATTTATGCTCCGAATGTGGATAACCCTACTTACTATGCAAGTATTGCGCAGTTGGCACAGGCCTCTGCCAATACTCCATTAATACTTGGCGGCGATTTCAACCAAGTACTTGATCCTTTGATAGATAGACAGCCGCCTAGAACGAGTGGTCCACCCAAGAGTCTTGATACCCTTACAGCTCTGATGAAAGATCTTGCGTTAGTAGATATATGGAGGCTGCTTCACCCCTCCGACTTAGAGTTCACCTTTTTCTCAGCCCCCCATCACTCACAATCTAGAATAGATTTTTTTCTTATCTCCAAAGCACTGATACCCCAAGTGGACACGGCTAGGATTCATCCTCTCCATATTTCAGATCATGCTGCCATATCTTTCTCATTACATGTCACTACGCAAGGTGAACATCCCCGTGCTTGGTTTTTTGATAGATCCCTACTAGACCAAAAAGATTTTCAGGTTGACATAAAGGCCGCTATCCAAGACTACTTTCATTTTAATTCACCCCATGACACTGCGAGCTGGGCTTGGTGGGAGGGTTTCAAGGCGTCTATCCGTGCAACTATAACTAGCTATCAAATCCGACAGGGGAAACAACGAAAGCAACATTTACTGATTCTAGAACAACAGATACAAGCTGGAGAGCGTCTCCTCACGTCCCGTACTGACCCATGTATTTTACTTCGCTTACAACGCCTTCGTTTTCAATACAATCAGCTTTTATATACCGCTGCTGCTAAAAATATTGAATCACAACAAGGGATGTACTATCGGGAAAATAACCGTGCTGGCAAATTGCTAGCCAATGCCCTGAAAGGTCAAAAAGAAGCCAAGCGTGTTACCGCTCTCCGCAATCCGTCGGGGGGGAGCTTGGTCACTAAAGATACAGAAATATTAGAACTCTTTCGTGATTTTTATACTCGGCTTTATCAATCTGAATGTGACTTCGAGCCAGAAGTATTTGAACGATTACTATCAGGGGTACAGCGACCGACCCTATCTGACGAAGATAGAGAGGCCATGGACAAACCATTCACTTTAGCAGAAATTCAATCGGCACTCAAGAGATGTGCCACAGGTCGAGCCGCAGGCCCGGACGGTCTCCCAGCTGAATTCTACAAAACTTTTAACGCTGACTTAGCTCCGTTTTTGAAACTTTATTTTTCTGCTCTGGCCGAGGAGGGATCTCCCTCTGGATCCTTCTCAATGGCAAATGTAGTAGTTTTTGAGAAAGAGGGGAGAGATCCGCAACTAACAGCTAATTATCGTCCAATTTCCCTACTAAACGCAGACTATAAAATATTTGCCACCATTCTCTCCACCCGGCTCTCTGACAAGATGTCTACTTTAATACACCCAGATCAATGCGGTTTCATTCCCGGTAGATCAACCGCTGATAATGCTAGGACCCTATGTCATGTACTGACTGCCGCAGTTAATCTTGATCGACCATTGGTTGGCCTCTCACTTGATGCTGAGAAGGCCTTCGACCGCTTAGAATGGCCCTTCTTGTTTGCAACTCTTCGCTGGTACGGATTCGGAGAAGGCTTTCTCCGTTGTCTCCAAACCATGTATGCACAGCCTACAGCTAGTATCTGTGCTAACGCTTTAAAGTCTCAGCCATTTCCCCTGCAACGCGGTACCCGCCAGGGATGCCCACTGTCTCCACTTCTTTTCGATCTCGCACTCGAACCCTTAGCTTTACTAATCCGGCAATCCAAGGATATTCATGGAGTCCCTTTCTCTCATAGGGAAATCAAAATTTCAGCATATGCTGATGACCTGATGCTCTTTGTCTCCCTAGACTCAGTGCCGGCTGTCCTAGAGCAAATCGGTAAATATTCACAACTCTCGGGCTATAAGATAAATTGGACCAAATCGGTAGCCTTTCCACTAAATCCTTTGATCCATCAGGCAGATATGCAATCCTTTCCCTTTTTATGGCAACCTCGCATGGTCAAATACCTTGGGGTGCACTACTGCTCTCCTTTAGAAGACACCATTACCTTTAATGCTAAAGACTTAACCTCTAAGGTCCGGGCGCTTACTCAACGCTGGACTCCTTTAACACTTACTTGGTGGGGCCGCCTAGAAACCATTAAAATGATGATTGTTCCCAAAGTGAACTACATTTTAGAAATGTTGCCATGTCTCCTACCTCGACGTACATATAAAGATTTAGAGGGTCTTCTGACTAGATACTTATGGCAAAACAAGACACCTAGGATAGTGAAACATAAGTTACAAGCAGATAAAGAAAATGGTGGTGTCAGATTCCCTGATTTCCTGAAATACCACCACTCTTTTCTTCTCAAACAAGGCGCTCGTTGGCTGGAATACCTAACACCGAGTAGACCAGTGTGGCTAGATATTGAGGAGGACCTTTGCAAACCAATCCCTCTTACTTATCTCCCTGGTATGACTCTCCCATCAGACTCCCACTATCCACCAATGCTCTTAGACACTTTAGGTGCCTTTAATACCCTTGAGCAATCTCTAGACTCCCGACTTTGTCCGCTAGATAGACTCCCGCTTTGGCACAATGCTCGATTTCAAATACAAAATAAACCGATGGCGTGGAGCCCCTGGTACACTAGGGGCATTTGGATCCCTAACCAGCTGTTCTCTGCTGGTCGCTGGAAGACTTTTAGCGAATTACAAATTGAATTTGGTCTCCCAGCGAAACACTACTTTCAGTTGGTGCAACTTCAGCATTGTCTTCGGAGTGCTAAGGTGCTCCCGCCATCGGAACCCCATACCCAAGGATTGTCGGAGATTATCCGATCTATCGGGAGCTTATCGGGGGTAGCATCTAACTTTTACAAAACTTTATGTAATGCTGTAAATAGAGGCACTCCTACAGCACAGAAATCCTGGGAGCGGGAAATGCATGTAACTTTGACCCCGGAGCAATGGAGCCTAGTCTGGAGCAAGGTGACACGGGTCTCTCGATCCGCCTCACTCACTCAGACACTTTTCTTTCTAGCCCACCGATGTTTCTATACTCCTGACAGGTTAGCCAAATGGAACGCCACCCTGAGCAATAGATGCTGGACATGCCATGCGGCCATTGGTTCACTCACTCATGTTATGTATGAATGCCCCGCATTACAGTATTACTGGAGTCGGGTCTGGGGTCGTATTCAATCTATTTTGCACTTTCAAGAGCCCCTCTCTTGGAAGATAGTGGGACTCCGCTCAGCTGCGGGGATCCCCTCTCTTCCCAAATCGGCTTACTTCCTTTTAGACTTTATGCTGGGCATAGCTATTTCCCTAATTACGAAATACTGGAAAAATAGCTCCCATCTGAGCCCCAATGAATGGTGGAATCATGTCTGTCTCTACAGTAAATATGAGCAAATACCTCGTATGTTAGCTTCTTCCGCTCAGACCCCCCACCACTTGTCTAAATGGAAGATGCTCAACGACTATGTTCAAACTGCTCAATGCTCTCATCTGACTGTTTAAATCTGTGTAAATCTCCGTCACATGATCATTCTGTATCGCAGATACTATTTCTGTTTGTTTTGATGTACAATTACTGTTGTTTGTAAGCGCTTATATGATGATACTTATCAGTTTAGAGAAGAAGCATAGGGGTGGGGGGTAATTGGAGTTGCTTTTCCTTATTGTATGTTTGTATTTGTTTCCTTTGGTGTGTTGTTTCTTTTTGCGTGTTGTAAAATGAAAATAAAAGCTTAAAAAAAAAAAAAAAAAGGTAGTACTGTGGATTTCCGTACTATCACTCCTCCACTAATTAAATCAAAGGCGATCATGCTATGATCACTATTGCCAAGAGGCCCCAACACCCTCATCTCTTGCACTAGATCTGGTGTTCCACTAAGGACTAGGTCCTCCATTGCAGCCCTGCAGATGTCTGCCAACAGTACAGAGCGGAGATGAGCTACTGAGGCAGCCATTGCCCTGACACGGTGGGCCGTGACCCGACCCTGCGTCAGCTGCCCTGTAAGCCCAGGTGATACAGTCAGCCACCCAGATGGACAAGGTACGGTTGAAGACAGGTAACCCCAAATTATTAGGGTCAAAAGATACGAAGAGCTGAGTAGCCCTCCTATGCCCCTGCATACGCTCAATGTAGGATAAGGCCCTCCTACAGTCTAGGGTATGCAGGACAGTCTCAGCCCGGCTGGCATGGGGCCTAGGGAAGAACGTTGGAAGAACCACCTCCTGGTTGAGGTGGAAAGAGGAGACAACCTTTGGGAGGAACTTAGGATGAGTCCTGAGGACTACCCTGCTCCTATAGAAACGAGTGTAAGGCCCATCACAGACCAGGGCTTGAAGCTCACTCACTCGCCTGGCCGAGGTCAGGGCCACAAGGAATAGAGCCTTCCAAGAAAGGAAGCGTTGAGGACATGTAGCCATTGGCTCAAAAGGTGGGCGAGTCAGTTGCTGCAAGACCACATTCAACTCCCAGGGGCCGGTGGACGGAGAGGCGGCTTGAGCAAGAGTAAGCCTCTAAGAAACCTGGACACCAAGGGGTGAACCGACAGTGTCCTTCCACCAGTGAGTGGTGAGCTGCTAGAGCAGAGGTGGACATGAGCCGAATTGGACTTAAGGCCTTGATTGGACAAGTGCAGTAGATACTGAAGCACTACTGGTACAGTGCAGGCGAAAGGATCCTCCTTGCACTGCTGACACCACATGGAGAACCTTCTCCACTTCAGGGCATAGGTTTTCCTGGTGGATTGCTTTCTAGAGGCCAAGACCACCTCTTCCACTTCCCGGGGCAGGCCCCAGGGAGCCAACACTACCCTTGCAGCCTCCAGGCCTGCCATCAAATTGAGAGATTTGAGATTGGGGTGCAGAAGGGAACCCTGATCCTGAGAGAGAAGATCGAGCTGCAACCCCAGAGGTAGTGGTGTTTCCACAGCTAGCTGCAGCAGAAGTGGAAACCAGGGCTGCCTCGGCCACCTGGGAGCTATAAGAAGTACTGAGACCTTGTCCCTTAGAATCTTGAACAAGGTTCGGGCCACCAGAGGCGTGGAAGGAAACGCATACAGGAGGCCCTGGGACCAAGAAATCAGGAAGGCATCCGCTGCTAACCTCAGGGGATGCGGTTGCCTGTAACTGAACCTGGGCAGCTGCCGGTTCAGGGGACTGGCAAAGAGATCTATGGATGGAAGTCCCCATCTCAGGAATATTTTCTGAACCAAGGGGTGTAGTTGCCACTCGTGGGGTTGCAGAATCCTGCTCAACCTGTCTGCCAGGAAGTTTTCCTGGCCAGGGAGATAAACCGCCTTGAGAAACATGTTGTGTTTGAGAGAGCAAAAGAGCACAGGGCCTGTGCCTCTCGACACAGGAGCCTGGACCCCGTGCCTCCCTGCTTGTTCACATAGAACATGTCCACTTGATTGTCTGTCTGTACCAGAACTGGTGAGCCAAGGTGTGAGAGACTGGTGAGCCAAGTTGTGAGAGAAGGTTTGGAGGGCTAAGTGAATAGCCCGGAGCTCCAGGAGGTTGATTTGCTGCGTGGCCTCCCATGGAGACCACAGGCCCTGGGTGCACCTGTCCAAGCAATGTGCACCCCAGCCCTGCAAGGAGGCATCGGTGGTCAACACCACTGTGGAAACAGGCACCTGAAAGGGCACCCTCTGTAATAAGTTGGGGGGGGGGGTGTAGCCACCACTGCAGGGAGTCCAGGAATGGTTTGGACACCTGCACTTTGTCTGTGAGGCTTCCTGTGGCTTGTTTCCAATGAGTTCGGAGACACCATTGTGCAGGTCTCATGTGGAGGTGGGCATTGGGGGTCACATGCACTGTCTATGCCATGTGGCCCAGGAGCTTTAGACAGAGTCTGGCGGAGACTTGTGACCTGCTCAGAAACTGGTTTGCTAAGTCTATAAGTCTTTGAGTCCTATCTCTTGGCAAGTAAGCCTTTGCTTGCAGGGAGTCCAACCTTGCCCCTATGAACTCCAGGTTCTGGGAGGGGAGTAAAGTGGACTTTGCGAAGTTTATGACAAACCCTAGGTGATGAAGGAGGGAGACAGTTCTGAGGGTGGCTTGCCGGGCCTCCTGGGAAGTCTGACCCCTGATGAGCCAGTCGTTCAGGTAGGGGAAGACAAAAACACCCTGATTCCTTAAGTAGGCCGCCACCACCGCCAGGCACTTTGTAAAGACCCTTGGGGTGGAGGTCAGGCCAAGGGGTAGTACTCTGTACTGGTAATGGCTTCCTCCCAGAATGAACCTGAGGTACTGTCTGTGGTCTGGATGAATGAGGATGTGAGTGTACGCATCCTTTAGATCTAAGGAGCATAGCCAATCTCCCTGCTGGAGGTAGGGCATTAGTGTTCAAAACGAGGAGCACTGCTCTTGCAGCTGACCACAGGTACACAAAGAGCAAGAGTCGAAGACCGTCAGGATAAATTCAAAGTTTCTTTAATAAGGTCGTCCTCAACGCGTTTCGGCATAAATTGCCTTCCTCAGGGGGTGACAGCTAAAAATATCAAACATAAAAAAAACATTAATAAATACTAAACAAGATCAATATATAAAAACATTAATACATAAAAAAGCCCTAGTAACTATTAAAACAATATATAAGTAAACTTAAAATGAAAATTATTAGATCCAAACTGCCAGACTAATCATACTCACATGAAAAGACATGGAGGACCCTTATGAATATATAAAATAATTATGATATAGAATGTGTGTAAAAGGTACTTGATTTGAAAAAGAGACAGCCAGCCAAAGAAAGTTTCAGACAAAACATTGTACTTAGGTGAATACCCACATTAGACCAATGCTAAATTCCCTATTATGTCATAGGAAATGGATGATATCAAATTATAAGATAAAACAGACAAACTTGTACATTTGATTGTATTGGGATGAATTCAACTCATGACTTAGAAGGGACATATTATCAACATTGTTACTTGCTTGATATAATTATGCAAAATGGCTCATAAATTAATTCATAAAAGATAATTATATCATTGAATTCAAATAATTATCTCTGGACTTAATACATATAAAACCATAAATTGTATAGAATTTAAAGGGGCATAATAAAAATCAGAACCATACATTATATAATCGTCCTAAACCTTCTAACAAAAAATGAAAATATATTATTTTATATATTCATAAGGGTCCTCCATGTCTTTTCATGTGAGTATGATTACTAGGGCTTTTTTATGTATTAATGTTTTTATATATTGATCTTGTTTAGTATTTATTAATGCTATAAGTTTTTTATGTTTGATGTTTTTAGCTGTTACCCCCTGAGGAAGGCAATTTATGCCGAAACGTGTTGGGGATGACCTTATTAAAGAAACTTTGAATTTATCCTGATGGTCTTCGACTCTTGCTCTTTGTGTACCGGTAGGGCAGAAGTGTTCCAAGAGTAAGCATCTTGAACCTTTCTTTCTCCAAGAACTTGTTGAGATTCCTGAGGTCGAGAATAGGCCTGAGGTCCCCGGTTCTCTTTGGTACGAGGAAGTACCTGGAGTAGAACCCGTGACCTTGCAGGTGGGGAGGTACCGGCTCCACCGCCTGGTCTAGAAGCAGACCTTGAAGTTCTTGAAGGAGGAGGTCTGTGTGCAGAGGAGGTCCTGGAGACTCTCCTGGGAAGCAGATTGGAGGCAACTGCTGGAAATGGAGCATATAGCCCTTGTGGACTATGCTTTATACCCAAGCATCTCCTGTAATGGGTGGCCACCGGTGGGCAAACAGGACTAGACGACCTCCTGTGCAGAGATGGGACAGCAGAGGTGGAAAGGCTATGCTGTGGGAGTCAAAAATCCCCTCCCTGCTGAGTGGGGGCAGGAGCCGGAGGCTTAGGGATCTTCTGCCTATGGGGCCCATGTCCCTGCCCACCCTGCTGAGGAGCTGGGGAGGCCTGGTACTGAGGGAAAGGTTTGTAGGCAGTCGCCTTCCTCGGGTAAAAGGACTTCTTACCTGAGCCCTTCTTCCTCTGAGAAGGGGCAGACGTTTTTCTGGACAGCCTTGTCCAGTCAGGTGCTCGGTTTCAAGCTCAGCTGCCTTCTCGGCCATGGGCTTGCCAAAAAGGTTTTCACCTGGGCAAGGGACATTGACCAACTTGTCCTGCACCCAGGGCTTGAGGTCCGACGACAGCAACCATGCCTGGCGTCGGGCCCCAATGCCGGCTGCCGCTACATGGGCCGAAGCCTCAAAGCCATCGTAGGCTGCTCGAGACATGAACTTTGAGCATTCCCGAGTACAAGGTCTTGAAGCTCTGCAAAGGTTCCCCGGAGAGGCCAGCAGAGAACCCGGCAAGTTCCTTCGCCAGGTCCTGTAGGTACATGCCATGTACAGCTGGGTAAGACTGGACACGGCAAGCAAGCATCGAGCCCTGGAAGCACTTTCTGATGAAAGCATCCAGGTTCCAGGCCTCCCTGCCGGGAGGCACCGCAGAGTGCATCTTCTGGCTTTTCAGACGATGCATGGCCGATTCCACCACCATGGAATGGTGCGGCAGCTGCGCCTTCTGGAAACCAGAGCTCTTATGGAGTCGATAAATGGAATCGACCCGCTTGCTCAAAACCGGCGCCGAGGCCAGTGCCTCCCACATCCGGAAGAGGAGCCGTTGCAGCATCGGAGGAACAGGCACAGTAAAGGACTCCTTCGGAGGAGTCATACTGGAGGGCCTCGAGCTATAGGCTCCTCCTCGGGGTCTGCGGGAATCGCCAAAGCCTTGGCCATGTCCCTGACGAACTCCGAGAACCTGGTGTCCTCCGGAGGGGACCTACTCTGGGGCTTGGACTGCGGCAAGTCCGAAGGGACGCACCGAGTCCGAAAAGTATCAGGGGACTCCTCGTCCTCCGTCTCCCATGCAGACTCATCCGAAGAGTCGTCAGGGGGCTCAGACTGCGCGGGCCTTGGTGGCACCCGCCCCAACGCCGAAGGCACCGGCGTCGACGCCCTCAGTTCCGAGCGGGAGGTCGAGGGTGACCGTGACCAAGGGCGACCTCGAACCTTCATGGTCTCGAGTATCGGCTCGGTCTCCGGGGTCGACTTAGACGTCGATGTCCCGGTGGTCGGGGCAGATGCACCAGCGAGGCTGGCCATCAGTACCCGCTGCTGATTCATGAAGGCAGACAATCTGCACTCCAAGGCTGTCAGCCTGAGTCCAAGCTCAGGAGACTCAGCAGCCACCGACTCAGGCCCCGGCGGTGCCGGGCCCGACATCGGTTCCCTAGGAGGAGAGTCCACGAGGACAACAGGACTTACGTGTCCGGCGGGCTCCATCTCCACATGAGGTATCTTCGACGGCTTCTCCTGCTCCAAGGGCCCGGGGCGGCGGTCGGGGGTCCGAGACCTGGCCCTTGAGGAACCAGAGACCTCCTCCTCCGACGCCCTCATGAGCCGTCTCTTCCTCTTACGTTCCCAATCGGGGGACCCCCTGTCCGAGGAACCCCGGCGATGCTCAGGGTCAGACTCCCGAGATGTCGAGGCCTCGGACGAGGTCCGGGCCCGGCCGGAGGCAGAGTCAGAAAAAATCTGTTCTTTCTGATGCTGGCGGCTTCGTAGTGCCTTGGTGGACATTTTGCCACACGGGACACAGACCTTAGGATCATAATCCGGTCTGAGGCATCGAAGGCAGCAGTCATGTGTGTCGGTGAGAGACATCAGTTTCTTGCACTGATCACACTTTTTGAAACCACTGGAAGCCATTGGGGATAAAACGATCCCCGCGAGGTCAAAGGACCGGCTTTCCAGGGAAAAAGACAAAAAGGACGCGAACGCCAGCCACGAAGGGCAAAAAACGAAAAATAGAAGACGGGCTCGATACCGGTGTACCGAACCCAGTGGGAAGGGGAACCGGCGTCGAACCGGAGAAAAAAGCACAATGAAATCGCAAGAAAACCCCCTACTTTTCCGGGTGACACGGACAGACGTCGGGTGGGCTCCACGGAAAAAGAAAGACTGAGCAAGATGGCACCTTTAGGCGGGAAGGGGACCGCGCATACGTGCAGTATTCCCAAAGGCTTTCTTAGAAAGCTGGGGAAATGCTCCGCATGGGGGCTCCATCGACATCGATGTCACCCATAAGTGAGGACTGACTTCCTGCTTTTTCCTGGAGAAAATTGCATATTGGAGTACTGCCGCCGGTGAAGTTGCAAGTTGATTTCATTTACCCATGTGGTCTGATTTGTCCGATGTATGGCACCTCGGGGACTTAGTACAAGGTTTTTGATTTCGGTCCAGCATGTGTTTTAAGCTTCTTAATCATTATGTTTTAAGCTTTATATTATTGTATTTTACAAACCTTGGGCATGTAACGCAACACTTACTTGTTTGGTTTTGTTCCTCTGTAAAATTTTTCCGATCTGTCTCAGGGCCCTATACCTATAACTCCTGCGATTTAATCAAAAAACATCTCTAATCCTTTATTTTGATTTTTTACTTATTTACTTTTATTTTGTCCATTCGTTTTTACCCAGTTTGTCATACCCTTCCACACAGTATCTCCATGGTTGCTATGGTAATTAGATGCCAGGTTTTGGCGAGAATTCATAGCTTTAAATGGCCCCTGGACACTGGGTTCATTCTCTGTCACACCAGATTGTGAGATTGCTTGCACTGATGTGCTGCTTGAATCCAGGCTGCCCAATTGTGTAAGGTATGGATTTTCCCTTTCATTGCCATCTCTTTTCAAAAATTAATGCATTCAGAATATCTAAGAGTAGGCGCTCCTGTTCCTTAATATGCTTCACAGTACCTCTCTGCCGTCGACAATACAGCAGTCCACGACTCTACAGATTACATTATAGTAATTATTTTGAGCACTTGTTATCCAATATGATTTTTGCCATAAAATGCTGCTTTCACACTTTTATTTATTTTGTGATAGGCTATGGCCTATAAGTTGTATGCTATGACCTGTAAATATGATGGGCCTGTAAGATCCTGTAAGTTAGGCTTGGATTTTAAACCCCCTACTTTTTAGTAGTGCTGCTAAGAATCAGAATTGCTGCTTATTGCAGAGTCTGCATAATGTCTTTCAACACTTTCTGATACAAAACATTTCTCATTAAGATACTTTCACATTCCTTTGGCTAAAGATGTCCTTGAAGTAAAAAATGTAACACTTTTAATATGCCTTTTGTTCAGCTGAATTGAGAAGGGGGAAAAGAGAAAGAGGCCCAGAGAGAGTCCCTGATTGGATAAATGTAGGGGGGGCATTGGGACCAATAGAGAGCTTGTGTGTATTAGACTGTCAGAAAAAGTATATAATGAATTTGTTCCTGTTTAAGCTTGCTCAGTCCTTTTTGAAGCTTGACTTGTCTGAGCCTGTGCACAATAAAGTGGCTTGGATCCTGAAGTGACTCCTGGTATTATTTGGTTGCATACACTCCGCTGCTACATAGTTCTGGCACCCCAGATGGGACTGTGTGAGTGGGGGATGGTATTCAAGTAAATATACCACGACTTCTCGCCTCCAGGTTTGGCCCAGTTGGAACTGTGTCCATCCAATGCGGGGGAATTCTCTGGCGCCACCGGTCTTATTGTATCGGAGAGGGTTCCACCTGGCCTCGGCGGATCACCGGGTCCAGTTGGCCAACACCTTCGAACCTGAGGGGAGTCCAGGATTCAATCCATGAGCTGGTGTGACTTTGGTTTTGACCTGATCCGGTGAGTAGAAGTTTTCTTTGATATTCAGTCAGTCAGTTTGGGAATTATTTGGTAAACGAGAGCTTGATCACCTCTATGGGCGGTCCTAGTACCCCTGCATGAGTATGCGCGGGGGGAACCCACCAACCCTTTTGGTTAATCGTGGTTCAGTCAGTCAGGCCTGGAAATTTGGGAATTGCTAGCATGTTTGTCTGTGTGTTGTGCAATTGAGAGGTCTTGCAATACAGGCCAAGTGAGAGCGGACTCCTGAGTAGCGCAGTTCCTGGCCAGGCGACTGCGCCCAGGTCGCGAAAAGGAGGAAGCGTTTAGTGTTCTGTCTACCTATTTGTTTCCAGGGCTGTACGGACCCCTTACCTGCAGCCCGAACCCCCTTTTCCTATTGTTTGTTGCTGCGCACATATTTGTTAAGATGGTAGGGACGGAGTCCAAGCAAACTCCTTTAAAGTGTATGATCAGGAATTTCAGTAAGGGATTTACCGGAGACTATGGAATTAAAATGTCTCTGTCCCGATTAGGAATGTTATGTGAAAGGGAGTGGCCCATGTTAGTCGCTTCATGGCCCAGGGAGGGCACTTTTAACGTTAGTACTATCTCCTTAGTTCATCAGATTGTACGGAAAGCTCATCCTGATCAGTTTCCCTATATAGACTCCTGGTTAAGTGTATGTGAGAAGCAGCCCTCCTGGATGAGGCGCTGCCATGAGGAACAGTGCAGAATATTAGTGGCAACTACCAAGGGAACCCGAAAGTTTGAGGGAGGGGAACTGCCTGTTTATTCTGCCTCAGAGTCTCCAGATCCCTTAAGTCGCCTGTCTTAGTATCCATATAGGCTAGTCCCCTCAGCCCCGCCTTTATCTGCGGCAGGGCCTGGTGCTGGGGTTCTCCAGTCACCTTCACGGCAGGAGGGAGAGCACCCTCCCCCGCCTAAAAGTCCCGAGTCTAGCTAGAGTACTTCAGGAGGACCATTGTCCACCGATGAAATTGAAAGCGGAGATTCGTCCGCCGGTCCGAGTTCACCCACTGCTGAGGCCCATACCCGGAAGTACGATCTAAGACGTGCGACTGCCCAGAAGAAAGATGCCGCCTAATGCCATTACGTCAGGTGCCCGGCCCGCCTGTGATAGGTGAAGGGGGCCAGATGACGCTGGGACCAACCAGCTTGATTTACATACCTTTTTCCACAACTGATTTATTAAATTGGAAAACGCATAATGCATCCTATACTGACAAGCCCCAAGACTTAACTGAATTAATGAGCAGTATTATGCAAACCCATCAGCCTACCTGGGCGGACTGCCGCCAGCTTTTGTCCACTCTTTTTACTATTGAGGAGCGAGTACGAGTGGTGCAAGCATCCATACGTTGGCTAGCAGAAAATCCCATAGCAGAAAGAGGAGAAATAGACCACCAGCAAGCAGCCGCTGCGGCTTTCCCAAATGAAGATCCTAAATGGGATCCGAACGATGAAAGGGGGGGCGAAGGCCTTGACCCGTTTCCGCCAAGCTTTGTTGCAAGGTCTGAGAAAGGGAGGCCAGAAAGCAATGAACATTGGGAAAGTATCAGAAGTTATCCAGGGTCCGAATGAGAGCCCAGCAGCCTTTCATGAGCGATTGTCTGAAGCTTATAGACTATATAACCCCTTATGACCCAGCAGCTCCGGAGAACTTGCGCATGGTAAATGTAGCCTTTGTAAGTCAGTCCCAGGGAAATATCAAGTGAAAACTGCAGAAAATGGATGGCTTTGCCGGCATGAATACAGCACAGTTAATGGAAGTTGCCCAGAAAGTGTTTGTGAATCATGATAATGAAAGAGAAAGAGAAAGTGAACGAAAAATGAAGGCGGCAGATCTTCTTGCTGCCGCTTTAGTTGAACGACGTGGAGGAGGTTTTCCTAATAGAAGAGCTAGAGGACGTGGAAGGGGCCGTGGGAGTGACCAGCCATCACTGGGCGTGAATCAATGCGCCTATTGTAGAGAAGGACATTGGAAGAATGAATGCCCGCAAGTAGACCCTGCCTCCCGGAGGGGAGGAGGGAGCACCTGGAGAATGGGGGGGCGATTCCAGAGTTGTGGAGGGATGAGCCGAGCACAGTTTTAACAAGAAAAGGAAGACGCTATTGAGGGAATGGCAGCCCTGGAGGGCTATGGCATGGAAGAAGACTAGGCCAGACCGGGCTCCAAGTTTTCCCTGGGTAATCCACCGGGCCTAGCGAAGAACATAGCCCCAGTCCTCGTCACCCTCAAACCAGGAGCAGAGTCAGTACATGTGCGACAGTACCCTCTCCCTCGACCAGCCATCGAAGGCATTCACTGTCATCTGATGAAACTATTAAAGTATGGACTTCTTAAAGAATGCCAGTCGCCCTGGAATACCCCCCCCCCTTCCAGTCAAGAAGCCTGGGACAGGTGACTAACGCCCAGTGCAAGATCTAAGAAGAGTAAATGATGCAGTGGTGACTCTGGACCTGGTAGTTGAATCCTCAGCTCTGGCCCCAGGAACTTCAGCACAGAAAGCTGAGCTAATAGCCCTCACTAGGGCATTACTAATAGGAAAAGGGCTTTACATAAATGTTTACACAGACTCAAAGTATGCTTTCACAACTTTACATGCACATGGGGCCCTGTACAAAGAATAAGGGTGGATAACCTCAGGAAGCAAGTCCATTAAGTATGGCCCCGAGATATTGACATTATCAGATGCGTACTGCCTATAGACCTCAGAATTTAGGAGAAGTAGAATGAATAAAACCCTGAAATCTCAGTTGTCTAAACTTTGCCTAAAAGCTCACCTGAAGTAGCCCCAGGTTCTTCCTATAGCCCTTCTTAGGATATACTTAGCCCCTACTAAGTCTTTAGGAGTTTCCCCTTTTGAGATCCTGTATGGGCGACCCCCTCCTATTGTCCAAGGGATAAGAGGGGATATGAGACAAATTGGATATGAAATTACTAGACAAGAACTATTGGCTTTAAGTTTTGTCTTGCAGAATCATCATGCCTGGGTACAAGATCAGGCCCATCAACCTGACTGAACCGCTGCATCCTTTTTAAGACTGGAACCTCAGTGTGGGTCAAGGAGTGGAGGAAGACGCCATTAGCGCCTCACTGGAAGGGACCCTACGTCGTCCTACTGTCAACCCCTACAGCAGTTAAAATTGTAGAATTTGAGCCTTGGATTCATCACAGCCGAGTAAAACCAGCAGCCGCTTCTGAACTTGGTCATTGGACTTCTATAAATGATCCTGAAACTCCATTGTGGCTCACCCTACGACGACAACCACCATTCTGAGAGACTGTTATTTTGAGGAATCACGATCTTCTAAAGAGACTGTGTTATATTGAGAGACTATGCTAGAGTCTGAGACATCCTAAAAGACTGATACTTTGGAATCTACAGCCCTACTCCTGCCACAAAGCTGGTAGGTTCACGTACGGCAGAAGCTTGAGGATCTACAATCAACTCTACATCTGTCATACGTTGCGGAAGCCGACAGTTCCACCAATTTTCCAGAGACTATGATCATCATGAATCCTTATTATTGCTTCATTCTGGCAGCAGCCTTGGGGTGCCTTGAAATGACTTTTGCCCTACCTCCCTGTGCATAACTACTACTTGGACTGGGTTAAAAGTAACTCAAACTTTACTTTATCACTCTTACTATACCTGCACTGGTGTAGTCAGTCAATGTGTGTATAATGGGGCAGAATTGAGTATCTGCGCAAAAGGGAATACAAGGACTTGCCTCAACCCCCGCCAGAATCCTTCCTATCATGTTTTGGAACTGCGATGGAACAATGAGGATGGGGCCCTTTTGAATGCTACCCACCAACTCTCGGATCCCACACGACCTGTTTTTCTGGATTTTGATGCATGTGATGCTATTAATAGAAATGGTTATTATCGTTGTGGGTCATGGGAACAAGCCTATTACTATGATGATAAGTATATGTGCCCTGAGGGAGCATATAAGTGGGGGTCATGCACTGGGGCACGTTCCTCATCTACTTATAGCAAGGCCCCTGAGAGTGATTATTTCTGTCCAAAGTGGGTATGCAACTTGGTCTGGCGGGCCCACAGGACAAAGTGGGGATAACCGTCGAGGCCGCTTAGAAAGACTGCCACTGCTCGAGCCCCAGAAGTGTAAGAAAGGTGCCTGTAACCCTTTAAGGCTCCTTATACTTGATCCTAGTCAATGGAAGCATGGGTATAAATTTGGTTTGCGTATAGCAGGGGGTGGAACAGACCCTGGGACTTTTATTTATATTCAATTAAACACCAAAACCCATATTTCTTCACCCTTCCGAATACATCACACTTTCTATGAGGTCATGCAAGCGAAGTTAGAACTGCCCAATACCTCACAGAATTTGTTCATTGTGTTAGCGGGAGCCGTGGCTTCCAGTTTGAACATCTCCAATTGTTATTTCTGTGGGGGGACTAAGATGGGTGACCAATGGCCATGGGAAGCACAAGAATTGAACTACTCTTTTCCATATAATCAAACTGCTTTAAATAAGACTACCAGTGAATGGGTGTTGGCCAAAACTATTATTGGCCGTCTTTGCTTTGTCCGCACAGGATCACAGTTTACTATGCCGGTCGGACAGCAGGTCTGTCTGAGCCAAACGTTTTATAATACTACAACTAAACAGACATCCTGGTGGTCAGGTGTAAATGCTACAGAACCCCCCAATCCCTTAGTTAACTTTCCCAGTCTTACTAAGATATGGACTAACCTTATCACTCCTAACACCTGGCAAGCCCCGCCTGGACTTTATTGGATCTGTGGTACTCGAGCATATGCCTAGCTTCCTAATAACTGGGGAGGAGCATGTGTATTAGGGACAATACGACCTTCCTTCTTCCTTATCCCAATTTCCCAGGGAGAACGTTTGAATTTCCCTGTATATAATCACAGGCAGAAACGAAATACTTTACAGATAGGTAAATGGGAAAAGTGGCAGGGTGATGAGTGGCCACCCGAGAGAATAATTTCGTATTATGGCCCAGTCACTTGGGAGCAAGATGGTACCTGGGGATACCGTACACCTGTTTATATGATAAATCGCATTATACGCTTGTAAGCTGTAGTTGAAATTTTAACTAATGAAACAAGTAAAGCGCTGACACTTTTAGCTAAGCAAAGTACCCAAATGCGCACTGCTATTTACCAGAATCGCTTAGCACTAGATTATTTACTAGCAGCTGACGGAGGAGTGTGATTTAATTTTAATCTAACTGCTGTTCAAATCATATTGTACCGACCGCACCCTACAGGTCCAAATAGGCACAACATCCTCATCAACTTTCAAACAGGGTCAAGGTGTCCCCCAAGGTTCCTCACTATCCTCACTCCTATTTAATCTTTACATGCAACCAATGTGCCATATTTTCAAAACACACAACGTACATTATCACCTCTATGCAGATGATATCATGCTGTATCATCCAGTAGACATCAACAACCCCAGCTGCCCACAAATCCAAGTCTGCCTCACTGACTATTTGACTGGCTATACACACACAACCTAAAAATTAACATGAAAAAAACAAACGTGTTATTCATCACCCGGAACCAGAACTTCATCCCCCCCCTCAAAACTTTACCTATGCTACTCAGTGGTGGAAGTCAAAAAAGAAATCAAATATTTAGGAATCATCCTAGATCAGTCCCTTTCCATGATCCCCCACATTAAAGCTACTGCAAAAGATCATTTACCTTAAACTAAAAATGCTGCAACATCTACGACCCTTACTGGATAGCCATGATTTCAGATCAGTCCTTCAAGCATTGATCACACCCCACTTTGACTACTGCAACAGCATTTTATTTATTTAAAGTTTTTCTATACCACCCCTTCCAGAGATCAGGGGCAGTTTACATTTAAACAAACCAGTTACATAGAACAGTTTTACAAACCAAAATGGTTTAACTATTTACTAGTTATATGAGAACATGAAACATAAGTATAAATACAATAAACGATGTACAAAGTGAGTTTCTGGATCATGAGATTAACTGCAATTGTTAAACTTGAATTTGGGCATTCTATTCGGCCTCCCCAAACACACCATCCATCAGCTCCAACTAGCTCAAAACCTAGCCTCCCGCATTATACACAAGGCTCACTACTCGGACCACATCACGCTGCTCCTCCATGCCCTCCACTGACCTCCCATTGCTACAAGGGTTAAATATAAATACCTTCAAACTTATAATAAAATTGCCCCCTCGTTCCTCAACTCCCTCCTTAGCCCACCAACTCAAGAACCCAAAATACACTAATTCCAACCCACATCCTCAACGCTAACAAAACTTTCAGTAACAGAGCCTTTACCTACGTTGCCCCTTCTGTTTGGAATGCATTACCAAACTAAGAGCCAAAGACCTCCAAACTTTCCAAAAAGAGTGTAAACTGCCACTGATCTTTGGAAGTGGCAGTATATAAGTTCTAATAAATAAATAGTGACTTAAGTCCATTTTTATATTGGCTTTTCCCTACAGTGTAAGCAGCTAATAGCCCAAGTCATAAATCAGACTTTACTCCATCATTATCTTAGTGTTCCTGGTTCCTCTTTGTCGACAAGTGCTACAGCCATAGCATCATCCAAGATGACTTGCCTTTCTTTTCCCTCAAGAATCAAGTGATGCTGAAGGAGGGTAAGCCTGGTAGCCCTCATCTTCAGGTTGTTTATCTTGCTCCTTGGATTTTATTTGACCACCTGCTTTGGTTCACATGGCCTAAGCTGGGCACCCCTATCCTTTGGGAGTGATATCAGTGGTCAGAATGGTCCAGGATGGAGGCTTTATGTTTAACCCTTTTTTCAAATTACTCCTATTGAGCCACTATTGCAGACTAGTTGGCCTTCTGTTTGGAATCCACCTGCTGGATTCCATGTTAGTGGCCCCACATGTAGTCTGTTGTGCAAGGGCACATCGCTTGCCTGTAGTTCCACGTGGAACAGGCTAGCATGCCAGAGGTCCTCAGACCTGCACCTGGAGTTTGTTTATCCATGCTTCTGTCAGAACACTAGGTTTGGAGGGTATACCACCACTCCTAGATACTTTAAGGTTTGGCTGGAACCAGCTAGCTCTTGGGCATGCTTAATAATCCATCCTAATCTTTTAAGGAGGCAGATAACCTTGATTGCTGCCTGCCTGTTCTCCACTTTTGACTTTGCCTGGTTCAACCAGTTGAGCTAGGGATGAACCAGAATTCCCTCCTTCCTAAGTCATACTGTTGCCACTACCATTGCCTCTGGCAGTCTGTGGTGATATGGCAGACCCAAATGGTAGCATTTGAAAATGGAAATGCTAGCCAAGCACCATAAACCTCAAAATATTCTAAAACTATGACTTGATTGTAACATGTAAATAAGCTTCTATTATATCAAAAGTAGTGAGAACTCCCCTGCACATATGGACAACTATAACTGAACTTGAGGTTTCTATTTGAATCATGGGATCCTGAGACGTGTTTATCTGCTTTAAATCCACAATAGGCAGAAACTAGCCTTCCTTCTTGGTTAGGATATGGGGAGTACCTCCCCCTTTCTCTTTTCAAAAACAGGTACTGGGTGTGTGGGCTGTAGAGGTATTCGAATGTAGATTGAATAGCTTCCTCTTCCTCCAGCAAGTAACACTGTGATGCCACTTGCTGCAATAAGAGCTTGCTGAAGAGGAGCTTGCAGCCCATTGATTTCCTGTGATGTGGGCTTAGGCCCAGATGAACCACTGGAACTGCTGACTGGGCCATGCTTTGAGTGGGCTGGGAATGGTTCTGTAAGGATCTCTCTCACTTGGACCCTCAAAAACAGTCTTCTACCATGGAAATCTGCTTCCGCATTAACTCTACATCTCTGTTGAGAGACAAAAGTCAAAGCTTTCTCTTGGCACTGCTTGAAGTTTCTTAAGAAAGTGACCAATTTATCGAAGTCTTTGCCAAACAGCTGCCCTCTAAAGGACAGCCTATTTAAACTGGTCTTTGATGCCTATCCACTGACCAGTGTGAGTCACAAGTGTCTTTCATCCATGACCTCAGAAGCTATCACTGATGGCTGTTAGCAGGATCAAATCATACTGAGCATCTGCCAGAAATGCTACTGCTTACTCCTGAGGCTGCTGAAGCCAGCATAGCCACAGCCTCTGCAAATTGCTAGGTGGAAGATGGGTCCTGGTTCTTCAAAAATCCATTTCAGGGGCAGCAGAACATTGGTTTCTTGGCCCCTCCAATTAAAACAATGTCTAGCCCCACCCCAAGTTCTCTAATTGCAGATGCTGTGTCGGGCAAAATATTAGTAGGGACATGGCCCCTGTGGCTCACCCCATCTTGCTGCCTAAGTATTTCAAAAAGGGTCTCCAGCTTCTTATCTTTAAACTCTTTCATGCATGCTCCTTGTATCAGCTGAGACCAGAACATCCACTTTTGGCATGGTTTTAAAAACAAAACAAAACAAAAAGTGTTTTTCCTGCTCCTCTCTGGGTAGTGGATACTGCCTATTAAGGGTCCTTGTCCTATGAACCCTAACATCTGGGACTGCCCAGACTTCCTTTATCCCCCTTGTCCGCCCTGCTATTCAATCTATACATGCGGCCAGTCTTTAAACTTATAGATGGTAGTTGAGGTTATATTGAATATGCAGACATGATGATCTACACCCCCCTTCAACTCTAAAAATTTGGATTACTCTGCAGTAACAGCTTGCCTGAAGACAGTTGTATGCTGGTTAAAAGAGCAAAACCTGATGATCAACCATAATAAATCTGAAGTCCTTACCATTACTTGTGACACCTCATATTCCCCCCCCCCCACCCAAATGTATTTGAATGTGAAGACATGACTATTCCGGTCATAAAGGAGATGAAATATCTTGGAGTGACCCTAGACAAGTGACTAAACATGCAGACGCATATCGAGAAAATGGTATATACCACTTATTACAAAATGAAAGTACTTCAGAACCTCCGCCCTCTACTGGAGCACAACCATTTTCACATCGTATACCAGACCATAATCACTCCACACCTGGATTATTCTAATTTGATCCTTCAAGGACTCCCCAAGCACATTATCTACGCCCTATAAGCTAGCTCAGATTACTGCAGCTCAATCACAGGAGTTACACAACAGGAACATACCGCTCCACTGCTAAAAAGCTAACAATGGCTCCCTATACCATTCCATATTAAATATAAGCCACAGTTGATCACATTCCAAACCATATACCTTCAATCAGCTGAATGTCTCTTCCCACTGAAAGCTCCGGAATCTAAAGCACAAAGAGTCACATCAAAACCACCTTTCAATCTCCTCTCAAAAGAGAGAGTAGTTACTCACCTGCAACAGGTGTTCTCCAGGAGCAGCAGGAATCAGTCCTCACATATGGGTGACATCGACGCCAATGGAGCCCCGTGCAGAGCATTTCCCCAGCTTTCTAAGAAAGCCTTTGGGAATACTGCACACATGCGCGGTCCCCTTCCCGCCTAAAGGTGCCATTTTGCTCAGTCAAATGACATAGCTAAAAAACAGCACACAAAAATGAAAAAATGAACTATGTACAACTGCAACTCCCAGGGGACGAGGGAGGGTTGTGAGGACTGATTCCTGCTGCTCCTGGAGAACACCTGTTGCAGGTGAGTAACTACTCTTTCTCCAGGACCAAGCAGGAAGTCAGTCTTCACATATGGGACTCCCCAGCTTCAGGCTACCGGGGACCCAGAGCTGAAAAAATGAGCTCCCTCTAGCCTCAGCATCAGAGAAAGGATTTCACTGAAACATACCTCTACCAGTAGCCCAACCAGAGGGCTGGAGGGTAGGAGTTGCCTAAACCTCAAAGAGATTGGGGAGCACTGCCCGACCGAAAGCACTGTCCCTACGGGACTCCCTCTCCAGGCAGTAATGGGCTGCAAAAGTCTGGCTTGAGGACCAAGCTGCAGCCCTGCAGATGTCTGCCAACCGTACAGAGTGGAGATGAGCTACTGAGGCAGCCATTGCCCTGACACGGTGGGCCGTGACCCGAACCTGCAAAGGAAGTTCAGCTGCCCTGTAAGCCCAGGTGATACAGTCAGCCACCCAGATGGACAAGGTACGCTTGGAGACAGGCACCCCCAAGTTATTGGGGTCAAAAGATACGAAGAGCTGAGTAGCCCTTTTATGCCCCTGCGTACGCTCAATGTAGAAGGATAAGGCCCTCCTACAGTCCAGGGTATGCAGGACTGTCTCAGCCCAGCTGGCATGGGGCCTAGGGAACAACGTTGGAAGAACCACCTCCTGGTTGAGATGGAAAGAGGAGACAACCTTTGGGAGGAACTTAGGATAAGTCCTAAGGACTACCCTGTTCCTATAGAAGCAAGTGTAGGGTCTGTCACAGACCAGGGCTTGAAGTTCACTCACTCGCCTGGCCGAGGTCAAGGCCACTAGGAATAGAGTCTTCCAAGAAAGGAAGCGTAGAGGACATGTAGCCATTGGCTCAAAAGGTGGGCGAGTCAGTTGCTGCAAGACCACATTCAACTCCAACTCAGGGGCCGGTGGACGGAGAAGAGGCTTGAGCAATAGTAAGGGCTTGAAGGACTAGAAAAAGGGACTGTTACTTCTGGAGAGAGATCTGCAACTGTGAGTATATACTTATGGTAATTTTCTAAAAGGAATAATTTGTATTAAAGCTAATTAATCTGTGAACCCACTATTTTTGTTAAATCAGTCAGGGCCTAGTAGCAGCAGTTTAAATTTAAAACACAGAGGAGAACTTTCTGGTTACATTTCATACCCAGCAGAGAGCTTGTAGTTTAAATTTAATAGTCACTCAGGGCCTAGTAACAGCAAAGTACTTTTAGCTTAAATTTAAAACACAGAAGAGAGCTTTCTGGTTAAATTTAGAACCCAGCAGAGAGCTTGTAGTTTAAATTACATAAGTTAGAGCCTAGCAGCAGCTAAGAGCTATAATTTAAATCAAATCAGAATATAGCTTACCTCAGCAGCACAAGACAGGGTACTGTGTAGCAGCCCTCTTTTAATAAGTGTTATTTCCCTCCCTCCCCTGGGATAATCGTAGCTTTATAGGTACTTACACATCTTACAAGACAGGAGGTGCTCTCAGGTGAAGCTCATTAACCAAATCAGTCATACACTAAGGACCTGAGATTAGTTAAGCATCAGGTGAACAAGGTATATTACACGTATTAGGTACAGTTTTATTAGTATAAATATCCATAGCAACCCTTAGTAAGTAAAGAACTTAGATCTAAACACAAACTTAAAACTAAGATGCAGACAGCAGTCCAGCAGCGGGATGGGGGCTTTCCAGTCTTTTGCATTGAGTGTCACATGTATGATTTTCTCCCAGTTGGTGAGAGGTCTTACGTGGGCACTAGGTGCAAGGAGCTCTTTGCTCTCAGGGAACGAGTCCGTTCTCTAGAGGCTAAAGTAGCAGACTTGGAAAGCATAAGACTGAGAGGTACACAGACAAGACCTACAGGGATATAGTCCTGAAGTCCCACCTCCAGTCTGGCAGCATCCCTGTTACCATGGAGGAGAGAGGTCACGTGACAGGAGAGCATCACCCTGGTGTGGCAGGAAGTGAACCTGTAACTAGGACCTGTCCTCCAGGTGATTTAAAACCCTCTCGCACCGAGGAAGTTTCTCCAGGGCCATGTGCCCATGAGGGAAGGGTTAGGACAGCCGTTATAGTTGGTGATTCGATCATTAGGCATGTAGATAGCTGGGTGGCTGGTGGACGTGAGGATCACCTGGTAACATGCCTGCCTGGTGTGAAGGTAGCGGACCTCACACGCCACCTAGATAAGGTCTTAGATTGTGATGGGGAGGAGTCTGCTGTCTTGGTACATGTCAGTACCAATGACATAGGAAAATGTGGTAGAGAGGTTCTGGAGGCTAAATTTAGGCTTTTAGGTAGGAAGTTGAAATCCAGAACTTCCAGGGTAGCATTCTCTGTAATGCTTCCTGTTCCACCGGCGCAGGACCCAAAAGGCAGGCAGAGCTCCGGAGTCTCAATGCGTGGATGAGACAATGGTGCAGAGATGAGGGTTTTGGATTTGTTAGGAACTGGGGAACATTCTGGGGAAAGGAGGGGCTCTTCCGAAGGGAAGGGCTTCACCTTAACCGGGTTGGAACCAGGCTGCTGGCATTAACCTTTAAAAAGGAGATAGAGCAGCTTTTAAACTAGATATTAGGGGAAAGCCGACAGTCGCCAAAGAGCGGATGGTTCGGAAGAATGTATCTTTGAAGGATACTACCAAAAACAGAGAGGTTCCACAAAAGAGTAAAGTAGCCCAAATGCCCTAAAGTATGGAGCAGACAGAGCTTAAAGATCCTAAATTACCCATGTCTAACAATAGCCAAATTAATATGAATAAAATACATTCTCTAAAATGCTTGTATGCAAATGCTAGAAGTCTAAAAAATAAGATGGGAGAGTTAGAATATAAAGCACTAAATGAAAGGTTAGATATGATTGGAATATCAGAGACATGGTGGAAGGAGGACAACCAGTGGGACACTGTGATACCTGGGTACAAACTATATCGTAATGATAGAGCTGATCAAATTGGTGGAGGGGTTGCTCTCTATGTTAGAGAGGGCATTGAGTCAGAAAGGATTAAAGTTTTGCAGGAAACAAAATCTGCTGTAGAATCTATATGGATTGAAATTCCATGTAAAAGGGGGAAGGCAATGGCAGTGGGGGTGTACTATCGAGCGCCTGGCCAGAATGACCAAATGGATGATGAAATGCTCAAAGAAATCAAGGAAGCTAACAAAAGTTACAGCACAGTAATAATAATGGGCGATTTCAACTACCCCGGTATCAACTGCGTCAGTGTCACGGCAGGACATGCTAGGGAGATAAAGTTCCTAGATGAAATAAATGACTGCTTCTTGGAACAGCTGGTTCATGAACCGACCAGAGGGGAAGCCATATTAGACCTAATCCTTAGTGGAACACCAGATCTAGTGCAAGAGATAAGGTTGTTGGGGCCATTTAGCAATAGTGATCATAGCATGATCGCCTTTGATTTAATTAGTGGAGGAGGGATAGTAAGGAAATCCACAGTACTACCTTTTAATTTTCGAAAGGGAGACTATGATAAAATGAGGAAAATAGTTAAGAAAAAACTAAAAGGAGCAGTTGCAAAGGTTAAAGACGTACATCAGGCTTGGCTGTTGTTGAAAAATACTATCTTGGAAGCCCAGACCAGCTGTATTCCACGCTTTAAGAAAAGTGGAAGGAAGTCCAAAAAACTGCCAGCATGGTTTAAAGGTGAGGTCAGAGAGGCTGTTGTTGCCAAAAAAGCATCTTTCAGGAAATGGAAAAAAGAGCCAAACGACGAAACCTGGAAACAGCACAAGCACTGGCAAGTCAAATGCAAGGCATTGATAAGGCAGGCAAAGGGAGAATTTGAGAAGAAGCTTGCAGCGGAAGCTAAAACGTGAAGTAAAGACCTTTTCAAGTACATTCGTAGCAAAAAACCTGTAAGAGAGTCAGTTGGTCCATTAGATGATAAAGGGGTTAAAGGAGCACTAAGAGGCGACAAGGCGATATCGGAGAGACTGAATGAATTCTTTGCTTCTTTCTTTACTGAGGAAGATGTAGGGATGTTACCCATGACTGAAGTGGTATTTAAAGGTGCGGAAGAATTGAAGGAAATATTAGGATACATCGGGAAGATGTATTACAACTATTAGATAAACTGAAGAGTAGCAAATCACCTGGGCCGGATGGTATACATCCAAGGGTGTTGAAAGAACTGAAATACGAGATTGCAGACCTGCTATTAGTAATCTGTGAACTATCATTAAAATCATCTCTAATACCTGAAGATTGGAGGATCGCCAATGTAACACCAATTTTTAAAAAAGGGTTCCAGGGGTGATCCGGGAAACTACAGACCGGTGAGCCTGACATCAGTACCGGGAAAAATGGTAGAAACCATCATAAAGAATAAAATTACTCAGCATGTAGATAGTCATGACCTAATGGGAGACAGCCAACATGGCTTTAGACAAGGAAGATCTTGTCTTACGAATCTGTTATGTTTTTTTGAAGGAGTGAATTATCAGGTGGACAAAGGTGAGTCGGTTGATATTGTGTATCTGGACTTTCAGAAAGCCTTTGACAAGGTCCCTCATCAGAGACTTTTGGCAAAACTAAAGAGTCATGGGATAGGAGGTAGTGTACTATTGTGGATCAGGAACTGGTTAAAAGATAGAAAGCAGAGGGTAGGGCTAAATGGCCAATTTTCCCAATGGAGAAAGGTGAATAGTGGTGTACCCCAGGGATCTGTGCTGGGTCCGCTGCTTTTTGACATTCATAAATGACCTGGAAAGTGGAATAACGAGTGAGGTTATCAAATTTGCAGATAACACAAAACTATTTAAAGTTGTTAAAACCCAAGAGGATTGTGGAAAATTGCAAGAGGATCTTGATAAATTGGAAGACTGGGCATCAAAATGGCAGATGAAATTTAATGTGGACAAGTGCAAGGTTATGCACCTAGGGAAGAACAACCCAAACTATGGTTACACGATGCAAGGTTCCACATTAGGAACCACCACCCAGGAAAAAGATTTAGGCGTCATTGTGGATACCATGTTAAAACCCTCGGCCCAGTGTGCAGCGGCGGCCAAGAGAAAGGAAATAGAATGCTAGGTATGATAAGGAAAGGAATGGAAAATAAAACAAAAGATATTATAACGCCTCTATATCGTTCCATGGTGAGACCGCACCTTGAATATTGTGTGCAATTCTGGTCGCCGTATCTTAAAAAGGATATAGCGATTTTAGAAAAGGTTCCGAGAAGAGCCACCAAAATGGTAAAGGGGATGGAAGGATACTCCTATGAAGAAAGGCTAAAAAGGTTAGGGCTCTTTAAACTGGAAAAGAGACAGCTGAGGAGAGATATGATAGAAGTCTATAAATTAATGAACGGAGTGGAATGGGTAAACATAGATCGATTGTTTACCTTATCAGAATATAGAAAGACTAGGGGACATGCAATGAAGCTACAGGGTAAACTATTTAAGACTAATAAAAGAAAATATTTTTTCTCTCAACGTGTAATGAAACTCTGGAATTTGTTACCAGAGGATGTAGTAAAGGCTGTTAATGTAGCTGGGTTTAAAAAAGGTTTGGACAAGTTCCTGGAGAAAAGGTCCATAAACCATTATTAAGAAGGGACCCAGGATATCAATGCTTGAACCAATACAAGCATTGTGGAACCTGTGTCCCTTAGGGAAACTGCTAGGTACATATGACCTAGATTGGCCACTGTTGGAAACAGAATACTGGGCTTGATGGACCTTGGTCTGACCCAGTATGGCATATCTTATGTTCTTATGTAAGCTTCTGAGAAACCTGGACACCAAGGGATGAACCGACAAACAGTGTCCTTCCACCATTGAGTGGTGAGCTGCCAGAGCAGAGAGGTGGACCCGAAGAGAATTGGACTTAAGGCCCTGATTGGACAAGTGCAGAAGGTACTGGAGCACTACTGACACAGTGCAGCCGAAAGGATCTTCCTTGCGTTGCTGACACCACAAGGAGTACCTCCTCCACTTCAGTCATATGTTTTCCTGGTGGATTACTTTCTAGAAGCTAAGAGCACCTCTTCTACTTCCTGAGGCAGGCCCTAGGGAGCCAAGACTATCCTTGCAGTCTCCAGGCCATCAGATTGAGAGATTTGAGATTGGGGTGCAGAAGGGAACCCTGATCCTGAGAGAGGAGGTCGGGTTGGAACCCCAGAGGCAGTGGTGTCTCCACTGCTAGTTGAAGCAGGAGTGGGAACCAGGGCTGCCTCGGCCACCTGGGAGCAAACAGAAGGACTGAGGCCCTGTCCCTTAGAATCTTGAACAAGGTTCGGGCCACCAGAGGCGTGGGAGGAAACGCTTACAGTAGGCCCTGGGACCAGGAAATCAGGAAGGCATCCACCACCACCCTTAGGGGATGCGGTTGCCTGGAACAAAACCTAGGCAGTTGGTGATTCAGGGGACTTGCAAAGAGATCCATGGACGGAAGTCCCCATTTCAGGAAAATCTTTTGAACCACTAAGGGGTGCAGCTGCCACTCGTGGGGCTGCAGAATTCTGCTTAATCTGTCTGCCAGAAAGTTCTCCTGGCCAGGAAGATAAACAGCCCTCAGCAACATCTGGTGCCTCAGGGCAAAGGAGCAAAGGGCCTGTGCTTCCAGGCATAGGGGCTTGGACCCAGTGCCACCCTGTTTGTTTACATAGAACATGGCTACTTGATTGTCCGTCTGAACTAGAACAGACTGGTGAGCCAAAGTGTGAGAAAAAGCCTTGAGGGCTAAGCGAATAGCCCGAAGTTCTAGTAGGTTGATCTGTTGCGTTGCTTCCCATGGAGACCATAGGCCTTGAGTGCAGCTCTCCTGACAGTGTGCACCCCAGCCCTGTAAGGAGGCATCTGTCGTCAACACCACTGTGGGGACAGGTACCTGAAAAGGCACCCCCTGAAGCAAGTTGGGGGGGTGTAGCCACCACTGAAGGGAAGTCAGGAATGGTTTTGACACCCTGACTTTGTCTGCTAGGTTCCCAGTAGATTGCTTCCACCGAGTTCGGAGGCACCCCTGTGCAGGCCTCATGTGGAGGCGGGCATTGGGGGTCACATGTACAGTCAAAGCCATGTGTACTAGGAGCTGCAGACAGAGTCTGGCAGGAACCCTTGACAGGCTGAGAAACCGGGATGCCAACTCCATGAGCCTTTGAGCTCTGTCCTTGGGCAAGTAAGTCCTTGCTTGCAGAGAGTCCAGTCGTGCTTCTATGAACTCTAGGTTCTGGGAGGGGAGAAAAGTGGACTTTGCGAAGTTTATGACAAAGCCTAGGTCTTGAAGGAGTGCTACAGTTCTGAAGGTGGCCTGCCTGGCCTCCTAGTAAGTCTGACCCCGGATGAGCCAGTCGTCTAGATAGGGGAAGACAAAAACACCTTGAATCCTCAAGTAGGCCGCCACCACCGCAAGGCACTTTGTAAAGACTCATGGGGCAGAGGTTAGGCCAAAGGCAGCACTCTGTACTGGTAATGGTTTCCTCCCACCATGAACCTGAGGAAATTTCTGTGGTCTGGATGAATGACTTGGATTTAGTGGCAGTTACAGAAACATGGTTCACAGAAAACCATGACTGGGATGTAACTATACCTGGCTATACTTTATTCAGAAAGGACAGGGTAGGAAGAAGGGGAGGAGTGGCACTATATGTAAAAACTACTATTAAAGCTTTGGAATTACAGAGCTTAAAAGGGAGAGAGGAGGCATTGTGGGTTAAACTAGAAAGAGGGAAAGAGAAATCGATTTGCATTGGTGTGACATACAGACCTCCCTCACAAGAGGAAGAGGTGGACAGAGAGTTAATTGAAGACATACGCAGCATTGCTAGGAAAGGGGAAGTGCTACTGATAGGAGATTTCAATATGCCAGATGTTGATTGGCACATTCCTGCTGCAGTATCATCTAGAAGTAAGGAGATCCTGGATTCTCTACAGGGAGAACTATTCAGGCAATTGGTAACAGACCCCACACATGAAGGGGCCATACTGCACTTGGTGCTTACCAATGGTGAAAGTGTTTCTGATGTTGTAGTGGGAGATCATTTTGCATCCAGTGATCACCAGATGGTGTGGTTCAGTAATGGACTAGGGCTGTTAGAATCCATTCCAAGGTGAGGATCTTAGACTTTAGGAAGACTAACTTTGCGAAGATGGGCCAATACCTCAGGGAGTCGTTAGTGGGATGGGAACAGCTGGGGGATGTAGAAAAACAGTGGGCAAAACTGAAAGGGGGTATTTTAAAGGCAACCAACCTTTTTGTTAAAATGGTAAATAAAGGCAAAAGGAACAGGAGACCGCTATGGTTTTCGAAGGAGGTAGCTGAAAAAGTGAAGAAAAAGAGGGAGGCCTTCATGAAATACAAGAGATCACAGAGAGAGGAAGACAGACATCTGTATTTGGAAAAACTTAGAGAAGCTAGCAAAGTAGTCAAGAAGGCAAAGATTCAAAAGGAGGAGGAAATAGCCAATGCAATAAAGTGGGGGGATAAGACATTTTTCAGATATATTAGTGAGAAGAGGAAGGGCAAGAGTGGTATTGTCAGACTCAAGGGTGCAGGGGGGGAATATGTAGAAGCTGATAAGGATAAAGCGGAATTGCTTAACAAATATATTTGTTCTGTGTTCACAGATGAAGAACCAGGAGCAGGACCTCAGAAAACACCCACAAATAAGAACAGAAGCGAGGGATATCTTGAACAATTTTCAGAAGACTGTGTTCGTGAGAAACTAGCTCAACTTAAAGTAGACAAAGCGATGGGACCGGATGGGATACACCCTAGAATACTGAGGGAACTTGGGGACATTCTAGCAACTCCACTGACTGACCTTTTCAATGCCTCGTTGGAGTCGGGAGTGGTGCCAAAGGCCTGGAGAGAGGCTCATGTGGTGCCTTTACACAAAAGCGGTAGTAAAGATGTGGTTGAAAACTACAGGCCGGTTAGTTTAACTTCGGTGGTGAGTAAATTATTGGAAACGCTGCTGAAAGAGAAAATAGTGAGGTTTCTGGAGTCCAACGGATTACAGGATCCAAGGCAGCATGGATTCACCAAAGGCAGGTCTTGTCAGACAAATCTGATTGATTTCTTTGACTGGGTGACCAGGGAGTTGGACCGAGGGACAGCTCTAGATGTGGTGTATTTAGATTTCAGTAAATACTTTGACACTGTTCCTCACAGGCGACTTAAACAAACTGAGCACCCTAGGGATGGACCCTAAAGTTACTGCTTGGGTTAGAAATTGGTTGGGTGGGAGGCGACAAAGAGTTCAAGTAAATGGAGCTCACTCTGAGGAGAAGGATGTTACCAGTGGTGTGCCCCAGGGATCTGTCCTTGGTCCGATTCTTTTTAACATCTTTGTTAGTGATATAGCGGAAGGGCTGTCAGGTAAGGTTTGCCTCTTTGCGGATGATACCAAAATCTGCAATAGAGTAGACACCCAGGAAGGTGTAGATAACATGAGGAGGGATCTAGCTAAGCTTGAAGAATGGTCTAGAATTTGGCAGCTGGGATTTAATGTTAAAAAATGTAAGGTCATGCATTTGGGCTGCAGCAATCCAAGGGAGCAATACAGTATAGGAGGTGAAGTACTTTTGTCCACTAAAGAAGAGCGGGACTTAGGCGTGGTTGTGTCTGATGATCTTAAAGTAGCTAAACAGGAAGAAAAGGCGACGGCAAAAGCTAGAAGGATGCTTGGGTGCATACGGAAAGGAATGGCTAGCAGAAAAAAGGAGGTGATAATGCCTCTGTATAAGTCTTTGGTGCGACCTCATTTGGAGTATGGTGTGCAATTCTGGAGACTGCACCTTCAAAAGGATGTGAACAGGATGGATTCGGTGCAGAGGGTTGCTACTAAAATGATTAATGGGCTTCATTATAAAGCATATGAGGACAGACTTAAGGATCTTAATATGTACACCTTAGAGCTGGGGTCACCAACCTCCAGAGGGCCGTGGGCCGCACAGCCGACTACCGGGAGCCTCGCGGGCCGCACCCCCCTTCTCCCCGCCCCCGCGAAAAAAAAAAACAAACGCAAAATTATGAAAACAATGGCTGATCACCTTTATTGAATTTAATGAGATGGCTGATGATTCATGCTAGCAGACAAACGCTTAAAGTCCGGCTTCACAGATGACACTGACAGGAGAAGGGACGCTTGCAGGTGGTCGGTGAGCTGCGAGCGCGTGGATACAATGGCGGGAATCCTTGGCGGGCCGCACGTAATGTTAACCGGGGTAGAGCCTCGCGGGCCGCACGAAGGGACCTCGTGGGCCGCAGGTTGGTGACCCCTGCCTTAGAGGAAAGGCGGGATAGAGGTGATATGATTCAGATGTTTAAATACCTCTGTGGCATAAATGTTCAGGGAGAGAGCCTCTTTCAATTGAAAGCAAGTTCTGCTACGAGGGGACATGGGATGAGGGTGAAGGGAGATAGATTCAGGAGTGATATGCGGAAATATTTCTTTACAGAAAGAGTAGTGGATCCATGGAATAGTCTCCCTGTGGAGGTGGTAGAGATGAGGACAGTAACTGAATTCAAAAAAGCATGGGACCAACACAGAGGATCTCTAAAGGTAAAAAGTGGACTGTTGTAGTTGTTGTTATGGAAGGACAGACTAGATAGGCCATGTGGTCTTTTTCTGTCATCATGTTTCTATGTTTCTATGTAATGAGGATGTGAGTGTACGCATCCTTTAGATCTAAGGAGCATTACAATCTCCCTGCTGGAGGTAGGGCAGAAGTGTTCCAAGAGTAAGCATCTTGAACTTTTCTTTCTAAGAACCTGTTGAGGTTCCTGAGGTCTAGGATAGGCCTTAGGCCACCGGTTCTCTTTGGCACCAGGAAGTACCTGGAGTAGAAACCGTGCCCCTGTAGGCGAGGAGGTACAGGCTCCACCGCCTTGTCCAGAAGCAGACCTTGAAGTTCTTGGAGGAGGAGGTTTGTGTGCAGGAGAGGCCTTAGAGGCTCTCCTGGGAAGTAGACAGGAGGTAACTGCTGGAAATGAAGCATATAGCCCTTGTGGACTATGCTTAATACCCAAGCATCCCCTGTAATGAGTGGCCACCTGTGGGAAAACGGGGCTAAGCGACCTCCTGTGCAGGAATGGGGCAGCAGAGGTGGAAAGGCTATGCTGTGGGAGTAAAAAAACCCCTCCCTGCTGGGTAGGAGCAGGAGCCAGAGGCTTGGCGGTCTTCTGCCTACAGGGCCCATGTCCCTGCCCCTTGGCCTGCTGCCCCTGTTTGGGAGCTGAGGCGGCCTGGTACTGAGGGAAAGGTTTGTAGGCAGCCACCTTCCTCGGCTAAAAAGGCTTTTTACCCGAGTCCTTCTTTTTGTGAGAAGGGGCAGAAGTCTTTCTGGACAGCCTTGTCCTGGTCAGGTGCTCGGTTTTGAGCTCAGCCGCCTTCTCGGCCATGGGCTTGCCAAAAAGGTTTTCACCTCGGCAAGGGACATCGACCAACTTGTCCTGCACCCAGGGCTCGAGGTCCGATGACTGCAGCCATGTCTGGCGTGGGGCTCCGATGCCAGCTGCCGCCGCACGAGCCGAAGCCTCGAAGCCATCGTAGGCCGCTCGGGACATGAACTTGGAACAGTCCCTAATTCCTGAGGACAAAGTCTGGAACCTCTGCAAAGGATCCCCGGAGAGGCCAGCAGAGAACCCGGCAAGCTCTTTCGCCAGGTCTCGTAAGTACATGCCCATGTACAGCTGGTAGGACTGGACACGGCAAGCAAGCATCGAGCCCTGGAAGCACTTTCTGCCGAAAGCATCCAGGTTCCGGGCCTCCCTGCCGGGGGGCACCGCAGAGTGCATCTTCTGGCTCGTCAGACAATGCATGGCCGATTCCACCACCATGGAATGGTGCGGCAGCTGCGCCTTCTGGAAGCCAGGGCTCTTACGGAGTCGATAGATGGAATCGACCCGCTTGCTTAAGACCGGCACCGAGGCCAGTGCCTCCCACATCCAAAAGAGGAGCCGCTCCAGCATCTGAGGAACCGGCACAGTAAAGGCCTCCTTCAGAGGAGAGTCATCCTGGAGGGCCTCGAGCTCCTCAGCTCAAGGCTCCTCCTTGGGGGTCTGCAGGAATCGCCAATGCCTTGGCCATGTCCCGCACGAACGCCAAGAACCGGTTGTCCTCCGGGGGGGGGACCTACTCCAGGGCTCAGACTGCAGTGAGTCTGAAGGGACGCACTGAGTCCGTAAGGTGTCGGGGGACTCCTCGTCCTCCGTCTCCCATGCTGACTCATCCAAAGAGGAGTCGAGGGGCTCAGACCACGCGGATCGAGGTGGCACCCACCCCAACGCCAAAGGCACCGGTGTCGACGCCCTCCGTTCTGAGCGGGAGGTTGAGGGGGACCTTGACCAAGGACGACTTCGAGCCTTCATGGTCTCGAGTATCGGCTCGGTCTCCGGGGTTGACTTCGACATCGATGTCCCGGTGGTTGGGGCAGATGCACCAGCGAGGCTGGCCATCAATACCCGCTGCTGATCCATGAAGGCAGACAATCTGCACTCCAAGGCTGTCAGCCTGAGTCCAAGCTCAGGAGACTCAGCAGCCACCGACTTGGGCCTCGGCGGCGCCGGGCCTGATGTCGGCTCCCTCGGAGGAAAGTCCACGAGGACTACAGGACTTACGTGCCCGACGGTCTCCGGCTCCACACAAGGTACTTTGGACGGCTTCTCCTGCTCCAAAGGCCCAGGACGGCGGTCGGGGATCTTAGACCTGGCCCTCGAGGAACCAGTGACCTCTTCCGACGCCGCCCTCACGAGCCGCTTCTTCCTCTTGTGTTCCCGGTTGGGGGACCCCCTGTCCGAGGAACCCCAGAGATGCTCGGGATCAGACTCCCGAGACATCAAGGCCTCAGACGAGGTCCGGGCCCGGCCGGAGGCAGAATCTGAGAAAATCCTTTCCTTCTGGTGTTGACGGCTTCGAAGTGCCTTGGTGGACATTTTGCCACACGGGCCACAGATCATTGGATCATGATCTGGGCTGAGGCACTGAAGGCAGCAGTCGTGTGTGTCGGTGAGAGACATTAGTTTCTTGCACCGATCACACTTCTTGAAACCACTGGAAGCCATCGGGGGAAAAAAGGGCCCCCGCGAGGTCAAAGGACCAACCCTTCCAGGGAAAAACAGAAAAAAGGGTGCGAACGCCAGCCACGAAGGGCAAAAACCGAAAAATAGAAGACGGGCTCGATACCGGTGTACCGAACCTGGCAGGAAGGGGAACCGGCATCCAACTCGGAGAAAAAGACGAAGTAATCAAAGAAAACGTCAACTTTTCCAGGTGAATCGGACAGACGTCCGATGGGCTCCACGGAAAAAGACAGACTGAGCAAGATGGCACCTTTAGGCGGGAAGGGGACCGTGCATGCGTGCAGTATTCCCAAAGGCTTTCTTAGAAAGCTGGGGAAATGCTCTGCACAGGGGCTCCATCGGCGTCGATGTCACCCATATGTGAGGACTGACTTCCTGCTTGGTCCTGGAGAATAGAAGTCTACAAGCAATCTGCCAGAGAGCATTCTCAATGTACATTATGGAACTCACTTGCCTTCTGAGCTCTGTTCAACAAAAGATACTTTTGATTTTAGAAAGAAGTTGAAGACGCTACTTTTCACAGAGCATTTTGGACCAGCTACCTAGTGGACTCTCTAACATGCTAGTAGATGTTCATACACAGTAGACATCACTACACACCATGCAGCGGAACACAGTCAAGCTGCAGTTCCCCTTCCTATTGCTGGATCTAATCCTATAATGTCAAAGTGTAACATCAACCTTGAAATTTAAATTAGACTGTATCATAGTTTGATCATAGCATCATAATGTATCATAGTTTGATTAACCATTTCAATGTAACATTGTTGCTCATATCCTAACAATGTATATAGTACAAACTCTGATATCATAGCTTGTTAAGCCAGTTCAATGTAATGTATTATCCTCTGTTCCATATAAAATGTTGGGTTAATTGTAACTCATTTTGATAACCCTGAAAGAAGGTATAAAAAATGGTTAAATAAATCATATCCCCTGACTGCTTGATAGGAAGACTCATACTTTGGCAGTATGCAAATGCTCATAAAAATAGAATCCCTGCAACTCTGACAACCTGCTTCTGTCAATTCCCTTACTGAACCCGCTTGACAACTGCGGAGACCTACCTCGTTTCTTGAGTCACCAAGATTGCAGTCTTCATTATCCTCTTCTGGAAAAGCTCTCCGGTGGTTGAGCTCAGTTTGAGGGCAGATCTTAAGCCCCTCCACCCTTCTGGATCTTTTACCCAAAGTGTGTTTTTTCCCCCAGAGTCCTGATGATGCCACAAGCAGTATGCCTGCTAGATTAGGAAGTTGGCGGGGGGGGGGGGGGGGGGGGAGGGAGAATACCAGAGAGAAGCTGCCCATCCCACTGAGGTAGTTCCTCCATCCCCTGGCCTTGCCATTCCCACAGCTTTTTTGTTTTTAAAGTGCTGGCAAGTCAATGAGGACTCCTGGCGACCCAGCAGCCCCTGGGTTTTCTTTCCAAGGTATGACCAGAAGTAGATTGCTAGGCAAGGGAGGGCAAAATGACTTGCCCAAAGTCACAAGGAGTGCCAGTGGGAATAGAACCCCAATTTCCTGGGTATTATGCTGTTGCTCTAACTACTAGGCTGCTCCTCCACTCCAGTCTTTACATATGGGTATTGTTGGTACCGACGGAGCCTGCGCAGGAACGCTCCCCAGCGTCCAATAGGAACGCTTTTGGGAGCATCCCTCAGCACATGCACGCTGCCTTCCTACCTTTCCAACTGTCCCTCTTAAGTTAGGTTTGTAGCTGGGTGAAAGGATACAGGGAGAGAGGAAAGAGACAGAGACAGAGACAACTCCTAGGGGAGGTGGGTGGGTTGCGAAGATTAAATTCCTGCTGTTCCCAGAGATCACCTGTTACAGGTGAGTAACTACGCTATCTCCAGGAACAAGCAGGAATGTAGTCTTCACATATGGGGACTCCCTAGCTGAAGATGCCAGGGAGATAGCCCCAGGAAGTTGCCACCTATAGTAAGGTGGGACATGCTTCCTCCCCTGGATCTCTGGCATCCCACCAGGGTTGGTGAGTAGGAGTTGAATTAGGTCTGAAAGAGATTTTGAAGAACAGCTTGGCCAAAGGCGGCATCCCGATGGGAGGCTTTATCTAGGCAGTAATGGGCTGTAAAGGTGTGTACCGAAGCCCAGGTGGCTGCTCGACAAATGTCATCAATAGACACAGAGTGAAGGTTAGCCATAGAGGCTGCCATGGCTCTCACATTGTGAGCTGTTACATGGCCTTGAAGAGGAAGACTCTTACTCTCATAAGCAAAGGATATGCATTGTGCAATCCATTTGGATAGAGTTCTCTTGGAGACTGGAAGTCCCAAATGACTAGAATCAAAAGCAATAAAAAGTTGAGAAGACTTATGTTGCTGTGTTCTTTGTAGGTAAAGCACAGTTACTTACCTGTAACAGGTGATCTCTGGGAACAGCAGGAATTAGTCCTCACATATGGGTACGTCGGAACCGATGGAGCCTGCGAGGGAAAGCTCCCCAGCTTCCCAGAAAGGAAAGCTTTTGGGGCCTCCCACAGCACATGCGCGCTGTCTTCCCGCCTTCCTGACCAACTCTCCTCAGTTCGAGTTTAAAGCTGAGACAATAGAGAGAGGAAAGGAAAGAGAAAGAGAGGGATACAACTCCTAGGGGAGGTGGGTGGGTTGTGAGGACTAATTCCTACTGTTCCCAGAGATCACCTGTTACAGGTAAGTAACTGTGCTATCTCCAAGAACAAGCAGGAATGAGTCCTCACATATGGGGACTCCCTAGCTAAGATGCCGGGGAGATCCCCCCCCCAAGGGTATGAGACCCAGAAGGGGCTCTCATCTTCCTATGGATCTCAGGCATCCATACAGGGAAGGTGGGCAGGAGTTGATTAAGAATGGAACAGGTGTCTGAGGACAGCCTGACCAAACAAGGCATCCCGGCGGGAGTCCTTGTCCAAACAGTAATGGGCTGTAAAGGTATGAACCGAGGCCCAGGTGGCTGCTCGACAGATCTGATCGATGGATACAGAGTGAAGATGAGCCATAGAGGTAGCCATGGCTCTCACATTGTGAGCTGTGACATGGCCCTCTAGAGAAAGGTTCTTACTTTGGTAAGCAAAAGTGATACACTGAGCAATCCAATTGGACAGTGTTCTTTTAGAGACTGGAAGTCCTAAATGAGAAGGATCAAAAGCAACAAAAAGCTGAGAAGACTTTCGATGTTGCTGTGTCCTGTGGAGGTAAAAGGCAAGAGCTCTTTTACAATCCAGAGTATGAAGGCTCCTCTCTGCACTGGATGCATGAGGAGCTGGAAAAAAGACAGGTAGATATACCTCTTGATTAAGATGAAAAGGGGAGACCACTTTAGGCATAAAGTGGGGATTAGTCCTAAGGACCACCTTATCATGATGAAACCTTGTATAAGGGGGATTAGCCACTAGGGCTTGCAGTTCACTGATACGGTGAGCTGAGGTGACTGCAATGAGGAAAATAACCTTCCAAGAAAGAAATTTCAAGGAGGTAGTGGCTAAGGGTTCAAAGGGTGGCTTCATAAGCTGACCAAGAACCAAGTTTAAGTCCCATGCTACCAGAGGAGGGCGAATGGGAGGCTTAGTTAATGTTAGGCCTCTCATAAATCTTGCAATAAGAGGATGAGAGGAAACAGGTTGTCCATTGAGAGGTTTAAGGGATGCTGCAATAGCGCTCAAATGGACCCTTACTGAATTCATTTTAAGGCCTGCATTGGAGAGATGCAGGAGATATTCCAGTAAAGAATTTAAAGGTAGTGCTAAAGGGTCAAGACCCTTTTGAGCACACCAAATGGAAAATCTTTTCCATTTAAAAGCGTAAGAACGCCTAGTGGAAGGTTTCCTAGAGGCATGGAGGATATCCTTCACTTGCTGAGAAAGATTGGAGTCTTGAAGGTCTAGGCCTTCAGTAACCAAGCTCTGAGGTGAAGGGGTTTGGGTGCCACAAAGTCCCCTCCTCCTGAGACAGAAGGTCTGGGGCAGCTCCCAAGTCCAGGGAGGGGGCTTGGGAGAGATGCAGAAGTAGAGGGTACCACACTTGGCGTGGCCAGCGTGGAGCTATGAGGATCATAGATCCTTGGTCCCTCTGAAGTTTGAACAGTCTCTTGGGAATCAAAGGAATGGGTGGAAAGGCATAGAGGAATTCCTGACCCCAATGAAGGAGGAAGGCATCCTTGGCCTGAGCTCCCTGACACGGAATTCTGGAACAGAACCGGGGAAGTTTGGCATTCCACGGACTTGCAAATAGGTCTATGTCCGAGGTCCCCCATTCCTGGAAGATTCTGAGTACCTGATCCATGTGCAGGGACCATTCGTGTGGAAGCAGAACTCGACTGAGTCTGACTGCCCAAGAGTTTTGGATTCCTGGGAGGTATACTGCCAGGAGATGGATTTGATGCTCTCTGGCGAAGGCCCACAATCTTAGAGCTTCGTTGCAAAGCGACAGAGAGCCAGTCCCTCCTTGTTTATGTAAAACATGGCTACTTGATTGTTGGTATGAACAAGGACTGTCATGTTGTTGAGGAGGGTATGAAAGACCTTGAGAGCAAGGAAAATTGCTTGCAGTTCCAAAAGGTTGATATGAAGGGTGGTCTCCTGTGGAGACCAAGTGCCCTGAGTGGAGAGGTCTTGGAGATGAGCTCCCCAACCCATTTGGGAGGCATCTGTTGTGAGGGTTGTTTGGGGTAACAAAGGTTGGAAGGGGGCCCCCAACAACAGATTTTGGGTGGACATCCACCATTGGAGAGACCAAAAGAGATGTTTTGAGGTTGCTATTTGGTCTGAGAGAGCTCCTGATGCTTGAGTCCATTGGGTGGACAAAGTCCATTGAGCTGCTCTCATATGCAGGCGAGCATAAGGCACCACATGAACTGTGGATGCCATGTGGCCTAGTAGTTGTAGCATTTCCCTGGCAGTCAAGTGGTTTCTGGACTGGGTTTGAGAGGCCAAGTGCACTAGACGGTGGCAACGGGCTTGAGGAAGATAGGCCCTTGCAGTGGTGGTATCTAGCCAGGTTCCTATGAATTTTAGGGACTGAGCAGGGGTGAGTTGAGACTTTGGCAGATTGATGACAAGTCCCAGATACTGCAGTATGCGTCTGGTGTGGTCCAGGGAAGTCTGAGCCTCGGACTGAGATGGAGCTCGGATGAGCCAGTCGTCCAGGTATGGGAAAACAAAAATTCCCAGGGTGCGTAGAAATGCAGCCACTATTGACATGCATTTGGTGAACACTCTTGGAGCAGAGGCTAGACCGAAGGGGAGTACTCTGTACTGGAAATGTTTCCTTGGAACAGAAACCGTAGGAATTTTCTGTGGGATGGATGGATGAGTATATGCGTGTACGCATCCTTTAGATCTAGAGAACAAAGCCAATCCTGACTCTGCAGGTATGGAAGGAGAGTACCTAGAGAGAGCATCTTGAATTTCTCCTTGCATAGAAATTTGTTCAATTCTCTCAGATCCAGAATGGGTCTGTATCCCCCTGTTTTCTTGGGAATGAGAAAATGGGAGTAAAACCCTGACCCCTGTCGAAGAAGAGGAACCTCTTCTATTGCCCTTTGGGCAAGAAGGGTGGTCACCTCCTGACCCAACAGGTGCAGGAGAGATGGGGGAGAACTGAAATGTCTCACCATGGTATGGGGAGGAAGGCTGGAGAAATGTAGTTTGTAGCCCTCTCTGATGATAGAGAGGGTCCACTGTTCTGATGTGATTTGCTCCCATCTGGGAGCAAAATGAGTTAACCTTCCTGGAATGGTGAGAGGCTCTGGCTGTTGTAGAGCCAGAAAAGTTAAGTTCTCTAGAAGTAAGTCAAAAACCCTGAGGAGGTTGGGACTGCTGAACTGTAGTAGTCCCTGCAGGTTTTGCCCTGGCCTGTTTAGATTGCTGACGCTTAGGAGAAAAGCGAACTTGGGAAGATTGTTGGCCAGTATTTGTGGAAAATCTGGTCTTTTTGTAGAAAGGCTTCTTAAAAGATTTTTTCTTGGCAGGGGTAGAGGTAGACTTAGAAAGTCTATCTAAAGCAGCATTCTCTGCATCCATTTGAGTGGCTTTGATTTGCCACTCCTTGCCAAACAGATTTTCACTTGTACAGGGCAGATTGCCCAACCCATCTTGGACCCAGGGTTCTAGGTCAGAGGCCTGGAGCCAAGCAATTCTGCGAGCAGCTATGGCAATGCCTGAGGCTCTGCTAGCACCTTCAAAGGAGTCAAAGGCAGCTCTGTTGGAGAACTTTGAAACATCTTGGGTATGCTTTAACAAAAGAAGGAATTCTTCCTTCCTATCCTCTGGGATAAAGGGGAGGAAATGGCGTATCTTCAGTGCAATCTCCTTCAGAAACATGCCCATATAGAGGCTGTATGAATTGATTCTGGCAATAAGCATACTGGCTTGGAAGATTTTCCTACCAAAAGCATCCAAAGTCCTACATTCTCTTCCTGGGGAAGTGGAAGAGTGTCTTTTGGTACTCTTTATCCTTTTCATAGCTGACTGTACCACAATAGAGTGGTGAGGAAGCTGAGTTTTTTGAAAACCAGGAGAAGGGACACGATACATGGTGTCCAAACGACGAGAATGTGGAGATAAGGTGAGAGGAGTCTCCCATAAGTCCATCATGTGTTCTTGAAGAATTTCATGGATGGGCAAGGTGACTGCCTCTTTGGGAACCTTAGAGTATCCCAAAATATCTAATTTTTTTGCTCTAGGTTCTTTTTCAGAGGTTACTGAAACTGAGAGCCCCTTGGCTAGTTCAAGAATGAAGTCTTGAAAGGACAAATCCTCTGGAGGAGACACTCTCCTCTTTGGAGAAGAGGGCTCCTCAAGAAGAGTAAGAGATACTTCAGCAGAGTCTTCTGAGGTATCGGAATCATCAGAAGACTCGAAGTATCGTCTATTAGCTTCCAAAGATCGATACGCGTATCGACCGGTATCCACATCGGGCGTACCCGGAACCGGATCGGTATCGGGATAAATCCCGGAACCGGGAACCGGAACCGGTATCCTGGTGGAAGTGGATGCTCTGGGTACCGGTATCGGTTGTGGTACCGGAACCGCTTGGTGCGGTACTGAGGGCGTTGCAGCTTTAATAAAAGCCATTATGGCCTGCTGCATGGATTGAACGGTATTATCCATAGACTGCCTGGATGTCGGTACCGGTATGGGCCGGTACCCCAGAGCAGTCTAACAGGTGATCGGTCGAGGCCGTGCCATCGATGTCAACCTGTAACCCCATAGGAGGAGCTTTGGAAGCCGGAGCTTCCCGCCAGGGTTGTTTGGCTGGGGCAGGGTCCTCAGGGTCAAGCCCAAGGGCATCTCGATGCTTAGAGGGAGATTTGCCCTTTGAGGACCTGCCGGAAGAATGTTTGGTTACCTGAGATCCATCAGGAGAGGAAGACCTGGAGGATGCTGATGCTGGAGTATCTGTAGAAAACAGCATATGAAACTTGGCTGCTCGGTTCTGTAAGCCACGCTTGGACATCAGAGAGCAGGATGGACAATCCGGAATGGAGTGGTCAGGCCCCAAACATTTAAGACACCATTCATGGGTGTCTGTGACTGATATAGTACCGCTACACTTGGTGCATTTTTTAAAACCAGAGGCTTGTTTCTCCATGAGGGAGAATTCTGTGAAGGCCTAGAGGCCTCACAGAACAAACACACTAAGTGGGGAAAAATAAGATATGTTTTTTTTTTTTTTTTTTTTTAAAGAACTAAAGAAAAAAGACCGGCGGTACCGGTCCGGAATCGGGGAAGGCAGACACGCGGCCAAAGAAACAAATTAAAACAACTTCTTCAGCGGTGACAGGAACACAACCTGCTGGCTCCGCGGAAAAAGAAGAACTGAGGAGAGTTGGTCAGGAAGGTGGGAAGGCAGCGCGCATGCGCTGTGGGAGGCCCCAAAAGCTTTCCTTTCTGGGAAGCTGGGGAGCTTTCCCGCGCAGGCTCCGTCGGTTCCGACGTACCCATATGTGAGGACTCATTCCTGCTTGTTCCTGGAGATAAAGCCAAGGCTCTTTTACAATCCAAAGTATGAAAGTTCCTTTCTACATTAGAGGCATGAGGCCTCGGAAAGAATACAGGAAGATAAATTGATTGATTTAAATGAAAAGGAGAAACCACCTTTGGCATAAAGTGTGGATGAGTTCTGAGAACAACCTTATCATGGTGAAACCTAGTATAAGGAGGATCAGCCACTAAAGCTTGCAATTCACTAATGCGACGTGCAGAGGTGATTGCAATCAGGAAGATGACCTTCCAGGACAAGATCTTTAGGGTTGTAGTAGCTAAAGGTTCAAAAGGCAGTTTCATGAGCTGCCCGAGAACTAGGTTTAAATCCCATGCCACGGGTGGTGGCCCGATGGGAGGCTTTGTTAATAGAAGACCTCTCATAAATCTTGATATGAGTGGATGAGAAGAAATTGGTTGTCTATTTAGAGGCTTATAGGAAGCTGCAATTGCACTAAGATGGACTTTTACTGAATTGGTCTTTAGACCAGAATTTGATAAATGAAGTAGATACTCTAGTATCGATTCCAAAGGTATCATAAGGGGGTTTAACCCTTTCTGTGAACACCATATAGTAAAACACTTCCACTTGGAGTAAGAGCGTTTTGTGGAAGGTTTCCTAGAAGCCTGAAGGATATCTTTTACCTGTTGGGAAAGGTTGAGATCCTGAAGTTCTAAGCTTTCAGCAACCAGGCCCTGAGATGCAGGGACTGAGGATTCGGGTGCCATAGCATCCCGTTCTCTTGGGAGAGGAGATCTGGAGCATAGCCTAACTCCAGAGGTGCAGTTTGAGAGAGATGTAGAAGCAGGGGATACACACATTTGGCGTGGCCACCTTGGTGCTATGAGGATCATACGACCTCTGCCTCTCTGAAGCTTGAAGAGCGTTTTGGGGATGAGGTGAATGGGTGGGAAGGCATAAAGGAAGTCGTGACCCCAGTGAAGAAGGAAGGTGTCCCTTGCCTGGCAATTTTGAGCCGGAATCCTGAAACAGAACCGGGGAAGTTTGGCATTCAGTGGACTTGCAAATAGGTCTGTCTGGGGTTCCCCAGACCTGAAATATCTTAGCCACCTGGTCTAGGTGGAGAGAGCATTCGTGAGGCAGCATTACTCGGCTAAGTTTGTCTGCCCAAAGGTTCTGAATGCCTGGAAGATATACCACAAGAAGGTGAATATGATGCTCTCTGGCGAGGACCCATAGTCGTAAAGCTTCGTTGCATAACGACAGAGCCTGTTCCACCCTGCTTGTTCACGTAGAACATAGCTACATGATTGTCCGTTTGGACTAGGACCGTCTTGTAGCTGAGCTGGGCATGGAATACTTGAAGAGCTAGATAGATTGCTCTGAGTTCTAGGAGGTTTATGTGAAGACAAGCCTCCTGTGGAGTCCAGGTACCCTGGGTAGAGAGATGATGCAGATGTGCTCCCCATCCCACCTGTGATGCATCTGTTAGGGTGGCTTGGAATAGGGGTTGCTGGAAAGGAGACCCCACTGGAAGATTTTCCAGTGATTGCCATCATTGTAGGGATAAGATCAGTCGTCGTGAGTTTGATATCTTGTCCAACAAACGTCCTGTGGCCTGTGTCCACTGTGTGGATATGGTCCACTGGGCTGCTCGCATACGAAGGCGCGCGCAGGGAACCACATGAACCATGGATGCCATATGTCCCAATAGTTATAGTAGTTCAAGCAGTTAGGGAGGACTTCACCGCTGCTTGAGAAGCTAGCTGCATTATACAAAGACAGTGGGGTTGTGGGAGAAAAGCCGTTGACTGGTATCCAGACGAGCTCCTATGAACTCTAGGGACTGAGACGGAGCAAGTTGGGATTTTGGGAGGTTTATGACCAATCCCAAGTATTGAAGGATTCACATTGTGCGAGACAGTGCAGAACTGGCTTCTGGAACCGTGGGGGCTCAAATGAGACAGTCGTCCAAGTAAGGGAAGACGAATATCCCCAGGGTTCGCAGAAATGCAGCTACTACTGCCATGCATTTCGTGAATACTCTTGGTGCCGAAGCCAGACCAAAGGGAAGAACCCTGTATTGGAAATGTTCCCCTTGAAAAGGAATCATAAGAATTTCCTGTGATCTGGATGGATCAAAACGTGAGTATATGCATCCTTTAGATCTAGAGAACAAAGCCAATCCTGACTTTGAAGGTATGGCAGAAGAGTTCCGAGAGAAATCATTTTGAACTTTTCTCAGAACAGATATTTGTTTAATCCTCTGAGGTCTAGAATGGGTCTGTGTCCTCATGTTTTCTTTGGAATAAGAAAATAGGGGGAGTAGAACCCTGCACCCTGCTGAAGAATGGGCACCTCCTCTATTGCTCCTTGAGCAAGGAGTGTTGAGACCTCTTGATCCAGTAGATTGCCTGAAGATGTTTAGGAATTGAACTGTCTTACGATTGTAGGAGGGGGCATACTGAGAAAATGAAGCTTGTGCCCCTCTCCCACAATGGACAGAGTCCAGTTTTCTGTTATTTAGTGCCATCTATTGGCAAAATGACACAACCTGCCTGGGATGTTTAGGGGTTCTGTCCCCTTCAGAGGCAGGAAGGCTAAGTTCTCTATGAAGGAGTCAAAGCCCTTGAGGGGGTTGGGCCTGTGGAGCTGGTTGAGCTCTAAGGCCTTTTGGCTTCTTTTGTCTGGATTGTTGTTGGCCCTTCTGGGCAACTTGACCCCGAGCTTGCCCTTGCTGGGTATAGGACTTCCTCTTTTTGCTGAAAGGGTTTTTTATAGGGTTTCTTTTTGGCTGGAGTGGCTGTAGATTTTGACAATCTATCTAAAGTGAGACTGTCAGTATCTATCTCATTGGCCTTCTCCTGCCAATTCTTGCCAAAGAGGTTTTCTCCTGTGCAAGGGATGTTTCCCAATTTATCCTGTACCCAAATCTCCAAGTCTGATGCCTGAAGCCAGGCAATCCAACGTGCACCTATGGCAATAGCAGAGATTCTGCTGATGCATTCAAAGCAGTCAAAGGCTGCACGGTTTAAAAACTAGGAGACATCTTGAGCATGCTTGACCAGTGAGAAAGTCCTGTCATTTGTCCTCAAGAAGAAGGGGGCTCATAAGCTCCAAATCTACTGTGACCTCGAGGAACATTCCCATATATAAAATATATGAGCTGATCCTAGCTGAAAGCATGGAAGCCTGAAAGGTTTGACGCCCAAAAGCGTCAAGAATCCTGCATTCAAGACCTGGAGGATTGGATGCATGTCTCTCTGCACTTTTCATCCTACGCATGGCTGACTCCACTACCATTGAATGGTGTGGCAGCTGAGTCTTTTGAAAACCAGGACATGGTGGAACTCGATACATGGTATTGAGTCTCCTAGAATGAGGAGATGTGGTCAAAGGTGTCTCCCACATTCTGAGCATCAAATCATGAAGAATTTCATGAATGGGCAAAGTGGCTGCTTCCTTGGGAGCCTTAGGGTATTGGAGAATTTCCAATTCCTTTGCTCTAGGTTCTTTTTCAGGAGCTACCGTGATTGAAAGGCCTCGGGCCACATCACGAATAAAATCCTGAAAAGACATGTCTTCCAGAGGACACATTCTGCGTTGGGGAGAAGAGGAGTCTTCCAGGAGAAACACTCTGGTACCGGCAGAATTATCAAAGTCATCGGAATTGGAGGATATGAAGTATCTCTGATCCCGATGTTCATGCAAAGCACGGTCTCGGTATCGATCGAAGTCGGTACCGAATTGGTCCGGTACCGATCTGTCGATGCCAGAAAAAGTCTGCATGGGAAGGATTCCTACCAGGGCTGTTACCGGCTTTGGTACCGGTGCCCGTTGAACCACTGGTGTCAACGGTACCGCAGCTGTAAGGAGAGCTGCAAGACTGCGTTCGATAGCGAGGAATCTCTGGTCTATCAACGCTGCTGATGCCTGGGTATCGGTACCGGTAAAAAGCGGCCAGAACCCCTGAGCATTGCACCAGTAGTTCTGCCGAGGTTGAAACCTCGAGAACATCCAGGAACCCCACTGATGCTTTGGAGGCCGAAGCCTCCCGCCGGGGCTGTTTTGCCGGTGTAGTTTCCTCAAGGGCAATGCCAATGGCCTCTCGATACTTTGAAGGAGAGCTACTCTTTGAGGACCGGCTCTTATGTTTAGTAACTTGAGATCAAGCTTGGGTGTTTAAAAATACTATCCTGGAAGCCCAGACCAGCTGTATTCCACATATTAAGAAAAGTGGAAGAAAGTCCAAAAAACTGCCAGCATGGTTTAAAGGTGAGGTCAGAGAGGCTGTTGCCACCAAAAAAGCATCTTTCAGGAAATGGAAAAAAGAGCCAAACGAAAACTGGAAACAGCACAAGCACTGGCAAGTTAAATGCAAAGCATTGATAAGGCAGGCAAAACGAGAATTTGAGAAGGAACTTGCTACGGAAGCAAAAACATGAAATAAAGATTTTTTCAGGTACATTCGTAGCAAAAGGCCTGTGAGAGAGTCAATTGGACCATTAGATGATGGAGGGGTAAAAGGGGCAGTAAGAGGAGATAAGGCTATAGCGGAGAGACTCAATGAATTCTTTGCTTCGGTCTTTACTGAGGAAGATGTAGGGATGTTACCCAAAACTGAAGTGGTATTTAAAGGTGATACTGCAGAGGAATTGAGAGAAATATCGCTACACCGGGAAGATGTATTACAACTATTTGATAAACTGAATAGTAGCAAATCACCTGGACCAAATGGTATACATCCAAGAGTGTTGAAAGAACTGAAATATGAGCTTGCAGACCTGCTATTAGTAACCTGTGAACTTTCATTAAAATCATCTGTAATACCTGAAGATTGGAGGATTGCCAATGTAACGCCAATTTTTAAAAAGGGTTCCAGGGGTGATCCGGGAAATTACAGACCGGTGAGTCAGTACCGGGGAAAATGGTAGAAACCATCATAAAGAACAAAATTACACAGCATGTAGATAGTTATGGCCTAATGGGAGACAGCCAACATGGCTTTAGACAAGGAAGATCTTGTCTTACTAATCTGCTATGTTTTTTTGAAGGTGTGAATAAACAGGTAGACAAAGATGAGTCGGTTGATATAGTGTTATCTGGACTTTCAGAAAGCCTTTGACAAGGTCCCTCATCAGAGACTTTTGGCAAAACTAAAAAGTCATGGGATAGGAGGCAGTGTACTATTGTGGATCAGGAACTGGTTAAAAGATAGAAAGCAGAGGGTAGGGCTAAATGGCCAATTTTCCCAATGGAAAAAGGTTAATAGTGGGTGGATGGGGATGTGGACATGGGATGAGGGTGAAGGGAGATAGATTCAGGAGTGATATGCGGAAATATTTCTTTACGGAAAGAGTAGTGGATCCGTGGAATAGTCTCCCAGTGGAGGTGGTAGAGATGAGGACAGTAACTGAATTCAAAAAAGCATGGGACCAACACAGAGGATCTCTAAAGGTAAAAAGTGGACTGTTGTAGTTGTTATGGAAGGACAGACTAGATGGGCCTTGTGGTCTTTTTCTGTCATCATGTTTCTATGTTTCTATGTTTCTACCCCAGGGATCTGTACTGGGTCCGCTACTTTTTGACATATTCATAAATGACCGGGAAAAGGGAATACCTAGTGAGGTTATCAAATTTGCAGACGACACAAAACTGTTTAAAGTTGTTAAAACCCAAGAAGACTGTGCAAAACTGCAGGAGGATATGGATAAATTGAAAGACTGGGCATCCAAATGGCAGGTGAAATTTAATGTGGACAAGTGCAAAGTTATGCACCTAGGAAAGAACCACCCACACTATGGTTACACAATGCAAGGTTCCACATTGGGAACCACCACCCAGGAAAAAGATTTAGGAGTCATCGTAGATAACATGTTAAAACCCTCCGCCCAGTGTGCAGTGGCAGCCAAGAAAGCAAATAGAATGCTAGGTATCATAAGGAAAGGAATGGAAAATAAAACAAAGGATATTATAATGCCTCTGTATCGTTCCATGTTATGACCGCACCTTGAATATTGTGTGCAATTCTGGTCGCTGTATCTTAAAAAGGATATAGCGTTATTAGAAAAGGTACATAAAAGAGCCACCAAAATGGTAAAGGGGATGGAAGGCTACTCCTATGAAGAGAGGCTACAAAGGTTGGGGCTCTTCAGCCTGGAAGAGAGACGGCTGAGGGGAGATATGATAGAGGTCTATAAATTAATGAATGGAGTGGAACGGGTAAACATAGATTGATTGTTTACGCTATCAGAATATAGAAAGACTAGGGGACATGTAATGAAGCTACAGGGTAATCTATTTAAGACAAATAAGAGAAAATATTTTTTCACTCAACGTGTAATCAAACTCTGGAATTTGTTACCGGAGGATGTAGTAAGAGCTGTTAGTGTAGCTGGGTTTAAAAAATGGTTTGGACAAGTTCCTGGAGGAAAGGTCCATAAACCATTATTAAAAAGGGACCCAGGATATCAATGCTTGACCCAATACAAGCATTGTGGAACCTTGTCTCTTGGGGATACTACTAGGTATGTATGACCTAGATTGGCCACTGTTGGAAACAGGATACTGGGCTTGATGGACCTTGGTCTGACCCAGTATGGCATATCTTATGTTCTTATCCATGGGAGGAAGACGCGGCTCTTGAAGACATCAATGCAATGGACCTGGTATCCAAAGAAGAGAGGGTACCGAGCTTTGCAGCTCGGTTCTGTCGTCCTCTTTTAGTCAACCCCATACAGGAGGAACACTCAGATGGAGAATGGTCAGGGCCTAAACATTTTAGACACCAGTCATGGGTGTCAGTGATGAATATGGTACCGCCACATTTAGTACTTTTTTTTTTAAACCACTAGCTGGTTTTTCCATCTTTTGGGAAAAATGGGGCCTAATTCCCAAAATGGCGCCTAGCACCAAAAGAAAGTTTCTGAAGAGAAACAGTTAAAAAAACAAAACAAAAAAATATATATATATTTTTTGTTTGTTTGTTTTTTTTAAAGGAAGGAAGAAAGAAAGAAAGAACCGGCGGTACTGGTAGGTATCGTGCAGAGGCAGGCGTGACCACAAGAAAACAAGTTTAAAGAAGACATTTTCTGCGGTGACAGGGTATGTGCCCTGTCAGCTCCGCGGAAAACGAAGAACTGAAGAGGGACAGTTGGAAAAGCGGGAAGGCAGCGCGCATGTGCTGAGGGATGCTCCCAAAAGCGTTCCTATTGGACGCTGGGAAGCGTTCCCACGCAGGCTCCGTCGGTACCAACGATACCCATATGTGAAGACTACATTCCTGCTTGTTCCTGGAGATTGGGGAGTAGATGGTTAGCTAAATATCCTAAAGTCCGTGATGAAAAGATCTATGGACTAAACAGAATTTTGAACCAAATGCAACAGATTACTGGGAGCCAATAAACCCTGGTCCAAACAATGATTTATTTACTTACCAAGCTTATATCCTATTTCATCACCCTAGTCAAAGCAGGTCAAAATGAACATTTTATTTCAGTACACAAAACATAGATAAGACATATTATATATTTATTCCAGGACAAGGTATCCAAAAACCCAACTCAGGTGAGTTTCAGCAAATTTACTTGCATCAGGGGTCTCTTGTCCCCAGCAGGCAAGCTTAGTTCCCTCCCAAGGAATCTGAGCCCAGACTTCCAAGCTTGCCTGCTGGGGACAAGAGACCCCTAATGCAGGCGAGTTTGTCGGAACTCAGCAGAGTCCAGTTTTGGATACCTTGTTTTGGAATAAATATTTGTATTTAACTACTATATAACATGTCCACCTCCTTTTTCTATTTTTGATTTGCTACATTCCTTTTGGAGGTACCTTCCTTTTGTGTGTTGTATTTAGTGCCATAACATTAAACTTGGGTGTTCCTGAGTAACAAATGTATTCCATTTACTACGAGCACTACAAGCAGGTAACATACATGGCATGCTCAAATTTGTCATGGGGCCTTACTCTTTTAAGGGCGGGGAGAGGGGGTGGTGAGCCAGCCATTATAGCTGGACTGGGAACATTCAGCTGATCAACATGAACAGATTTTTTTTTTACCAAAGTCTTAACAAGGTCAAGGAGTTCCCTTGGGTGATTAAGAGATAACTGAATTTTCTGTTCATATCATCTTACCAATGTCTACCTGAGACCGATATTCTTGCAAGGGCACAGACTAATACTGATGGACATTTTCCTTTGTCTCTAGTGCCTCTCTACTTTAAAGTTCTTTTCATATCTTTCAAAGGTATGCATTTAAGCACAGTGCCACTTATTGACCAACAATGGTTATAGAGTTAATGCTAAACTCCGCTATAGTCCTATCACAGGTTACTACCAATAAATCAATATCATTCACAATGCCAAACAATTGGACACTTTCTCCTCAATGTTTTCTTTATGAAATTTACTAAATTGATGACCAAGACAAGATTGTTGGTCTCTTATCTATGGCTCTTTGTGGAAGATTAAATAAGATCAAACTATTATCAGTCTGTTAAGATCTATAAGAAACAAAACTTACACTATTAGTGACTACTTAGACACAAATAAAACAGATAACCAGGATTCAGTAATGAAAAGGATAACTGACACAGATCAGATCCTCCTCAATCAAATAGAAACATACAAACTAGAAACACAGAAACATGATGGCAAAAAAAAAAAAAAGATGGCCTACTCTAGTCTGCCCTTCCATATCGACTACTAGAATAGTCCCCTCTTTTCCCTTAGAGATCCTGTTTGTCCCATGCTTTTTTTGAATTCAGATACCGTCCTCATCTCTATCACCTCTACCAACCACACATCTACCACCTTTTCTATAAAGAAATATTTCCGCATATTACTCCTGAGTCTAGTCCCTTTCATCCTCATCCTATGTCCCCTCGTAGCAGAGCTTCCTTTCAATCGAAAGAGGCTCTCCTCCTATGCATTTATGCCATGGATATATTTAAACATCTCTATCTCGCCTTTCCTCTAAAGTATACATATTAAGAACTTTGTCTCAAAACAAAGTCTTAGACAAAACAAATCCAGCTTCCTATAGACCCATCTCTAGTCTCCCTTTCCTTTCCAAAATTATAGAAAAAAACGTCTACTTACAATTGCAAGAACCCATCGACATCTATGCCCTACTGGATAACCACCAATTTGGATTCAGGACATACCGAAGTGTTGAGACATTAATGCTGACCTATACAATAAAATCATCAAGGGAATTGATAACATCAACCAGGCCTACATATTATTCCTAGATACAGCCGCTGCATTTGACTCGGTCATACACACACTTCCAATACAAAGACTAAGACAAATAAGTCTAAGCAACTTAACACTCAAGTGGTTTATCTCCTATCTCTGAAAGGTCTCAACAAGTCTGCATGGGACACATCAGCTCCAACTCTTACTCCCAAACCACAGGTCTTCCACAAGGATCCGCACTTTCAGCCCTGTTATTCAATATCTAGATTCAGCCAGTTTGCCAAATCATAAAAAAAATACAAGATTGATTATGCCATTGATGCCGATGATATGATTTGCATACCCTTCAACATAATCACACCCAACTTTGACCCCATAATTTTCCGCTTTAGGGAAATAGCCACCTGGCTTAAAGATGCTGGTTTAAACATCAATTACAAGAAAACAGATATCTTGATAATAACTAGTGATCAAGCCTACATACCACCATGACACACAACAATTGATGATGTTAATCTCTCAATCAAAGACGAAGTAAAATATTTAGGTGTAACTTTAAACACCTCTTTCAGTCACACATCAAAAATCTTACAAAAACAATTTTCAATAAGAGCCATCTTCTGAAGCATCTAAAACCCTTACTTCAGCCCTCTGACTTCAGAACCATAATGCAAGCAATGATTACCCCACATATAGCACAGTTACTTACCTGTAACAGGTGATCTCTGGGAACAGCAGAAATAAGTCTTCACATATGAGTACGTCGGTACCGACGGAGCCTGCGCGGGAACGCTCCCCAACTTCCCAAAAAGGAAAGCTTTTGGGAGCATCCCACAGCGCCTGCGCGCTGTCTTCCCGCCTTCCCTAACCAACTCTCCTCAGTTCGAGTTTAAAGCTGAGACAATAGAGAGAGAGAGAGGAAAGGAAAGATAGAAAAAAGAGATACAACTCCTAGGGGAGGTGGGTGGGTTGTGAAGACTTATTCCTGCTGTTCCCAGAGATCACCTGTTACAGGTAAGTAACTGTGCTATCTCCAGGAACAAGCAGGAATGAGTCTTCACATATGGGGACTCCCTAGCTGAGATGCCTGGGAGATCCCCAAGGATATGAGAGCCTGAAGGGGGTCTGCGTCCTCCTATGGATCTCAGGCATCCATCCAGGGAAGGAGAGCAGGAGTTGTTTAAGAATGGAACAGGTGTTTGAGGACAGCCTGACCAAACAAGGCATCCCGGCGGAAATCCTTGTCCAAGCAATAACGGGCTGTGAAGGTATGAACAGAGGCCCAGGTGGCTGCTCAACAGATCTGGTCGATGGACACAGAATTTAGATGAGCCATAGAGGTGGCCATGGCCCTCACATTATGAGCTGTGACATGGCTCTCCAGAGAAAGGTTCTTACTCTGGTAGGCGAAAGAAATACACTGAGCAATCCAATTGGACAGTGTTCTCTTAGAGACTGGAAGTCCCAAGTGAGAGGGATCAAAAGCAACAAAAAGCTGGGAAGACTTTCTATGTTGATGTGTCCTATGTAAGTAAAAAGCAAGAGCTCTTTTACAATCCAGAGTATGAAGATTCCTCTCTGCACTGGATGCATGAGGAGCTGGAAAAAAGACAGGTAAATATACCTCTTGATTAAGATGAAAAGATGAGACCACTTTAGGCATAAAGTGTGGATTTGTCCTAAGGACTACCATGTCATGATGGAACCTTGTATAAGGTGGATTAGCCACTAAGGCCTGTAGTTCACTGATGCGGCGAGCAGAAGTGACTGCAATGAGGAAAATAACCTTCCAGGAAAGAAATTTCAAGGAGGTAGTGGCTAAGGGTTCAAAAGGTGGCTTCATGAGCTGACCAAGAACCAAATTTAAGTCCCATGCCACCGGAGGAGGCCTAATGGGAGGTTTGGTTAAAGTTAGGCCTCTCATGAATCTTGAAATAAGAGGATGAGAGGAGATAGGTTGTCCATTGATGGGCTTAAGGGATGCTGCAATAGCACTCAAATGGACTCTTACTGAATTTGTTTTAAGTCCTGCATTGGAGAGATGCAGGAGATAGTCTAACAAAGAAGTTAAAGGTAGTGCTAGAGGGTCAAGACCCTTCTCAGCACACCAAATGGAAAATCTTTTCCACTTAAAAGCATAGGAACGCCTGGTGGAAGGTTTCCTGGAGGCATGGAGGATATCTTTCACCTGCTGCGAAAGATTCCAGTTTTGAAGGTCTAGGCCAGTGATGGCTAACCTTTTTGAGCCCGAGTGCCCAAACTGCCGCACAAAACCAAAGAATTTCCTCAAAGTGCCAGCACGTCCATTAAAGCCTCATTTGCATAAGGTGCCTCATTTGCATAAATATTTGCATAATGTTACCATACACTAACTTTTAGTAAACATGCCTCTTAATGAGTATATGGATAAAGAAAGACTAAAAGGTTTCTACATTACTATAATCCAGTACCAACCGCCAGGCACATTAGGAACTACTACAAACGCTGCCCATTTAGAACCCATAGCAAACCCGCCGTATCCTAACAGTACTACCAGGACTCACAAAGCACCATACCCTAACTATCAAAAGGCAACACTGCAAATATTAAACCAATACATTTCAGAGAACAACAATACATGACCTACTGGGGAAAGAACAAGTGGCAATGTCAAATAGGAATTATATAATCAGAATACCTCAGCTCAGTTACACATGCAGAACAGACCATCACCAAACAAGGAATCACAATTTAAAAACAGGAAGACAATAATTAAACTGGGAACCCCAAAAGCCAAACTTGGAATATACAACAACACTGTAGAAATAAAACTATAAATTAATTTCCTCTTGTACTAAACAAAGCGCAAAAATTAATGATGCACATTTCCCAGAGCTGACATATTCCAGTTAATAAATTCAAAATAAAGAGATATTTTTCTACCTTTTGTGCATTTTTTTTCAGTTGCAATTGCTCCAGCCACTTTCTTCTGGTTTCTTCGTGTCTTCTCCTAACTCTCCATCTGCTGTCCATTTGTCCTTTCTTCTGTCTTCTTGGTTTTTTTTTCCATTCTCTCTCTACATCTGCTTTAACATACTAATCTTTCTCCTTTTGCTCTTGCCTCATTCCTATTTCATCTACTCAATTTTTACCCCTCCGTCCTCAATCCCCACTTATTCTCCCACTCCCCGGCCAAGTGTAGATTTTTTATCCCTCCCACCAAATATTTTTCCCCTCTCCATTTTACTCTCCCAGCCCCATCCCATTCTAATCCTCCCCCAACACCAGCTCCCTTCTAGTTCCAGCCTCACCCAGCATCCATTCCCTTCTAGTCCCTGCATCAGCCCATTTCCAGTCCTAGCAGCCCCCCAACCCATTTCCAGTCCTAGCAACCTCCCAACCCAATACCAGTCCTAGCCCCCCCTCATCAACCCACTTCCAGTCCTAACCCCCCATAAGCCCATTTCCAGTCCTAGCTCCCCCATCTATTTGCAGTCCCATCCGAGTCCCTCCATCAGCTCATTTCCAAACCCAGCCCCCCATGAGCCCATTTCTAGTCCTTTCCTAGCCCCACCATCAGCCCATGTCAAATCCTAGCTCCCCTCCACTCAGCCCATTTCCAATCCAAGCCCCCCATGAGCCTACTTCCAGTTCTAGCCCCTTCATGAGTCCATTTCAATCCAAACCCCCACCACAGCCCATTTCCAATCTTAGCACCCCCCAACAGCCAATTTCCAGTCCTATTCTAGCCCCTCCATCAGCCCATTTCCTGTCCTAGCCCCCCTCACCCATTTCCAGTCCTAGCTCCCTCCCCCTCACAACCCATTTCCATTCCAAGCCCCAATCCCATCAGCTATTTGCAGTTCAAGCCCTCCTTCCACTCAGCCCATTTCCAGTCTTAGCCCCCCCATAGCCCATTACCAGTCCTAACCCCCCCATCAGCCCATTACCAGTCCTAACCCCCCCATCAGCCCATTTCCATTCTTAGCCCCCCCCCCATAGCCCATTACTTGTCCTACCCCCCCCCAAATCACCATCACCATCACCAGCCCACTTCCAGTCTTAGCCCCCCCCATGGCCAATTACCAGTCCTAACCCCCCCCCCTGGCCAATTACCAGTCCTACCCCCCACCCCCCCCCCGGCCAATTACCATTCCTACCCCCCCCCCCCGGTAAATTTGCAGTCCTAACCCCCCCCATCCGCCACTTTCCATTCTTTGCCCCCCCCCTGGGCAATTTACCAGTCCTAACCCCCCCCCCTGGCCAATTACCAGTCCTCCCCCCCCCCCTGGCCAATTACCAGTCCTACCCCCCCCTGCCAATTACCAGTCCTACCCCCCCCCCCCAATTACCAGTCCTAACCCCCCCATCAGCCCCTTTCCAGTCTTAGCCCCCCCCCATCATGGCCAATTACCAGTCCTAACCCCCCCATCAGCCCATTACCAGTCATAGCCCCCCCCAGGGCCAATTACCAGTCCTAACCCCGGCCAATTACCAGTCCAAACCCCCCCCCCCGGCCAATTACCAGTCCTACCCCCCCCCCCGGCCAATTACCAGTCCTACCCCCCCCCCCGGCCAATTACCAGTCCTAACCCCCCCCATCAGCCCCTTTCCAGTCTTAGCCCCCCCATGGCCAATTACCAGTCCTAACCCCCCCCCCTGGCCAATTACCAGTCCTACCCCCCCCCCCTGGCCAATTACCAGTCCTACCCCCCCCCCCCCCCCGGCCAATTACCAGTCCTACCCCCCCCCCCCCGGCCAATTACCAGTCCTAACCCCCCCATCAGCCCCTTTCCAGTCTTAGCCCCCCCCCATCATGGCCAATTACCAGTCCTAACCCCCCCATCAGCCCCTTTCCAGTCTTAGCCCCCCCCATGGCCAATTACCAGTCCTACACCCCCTTCCCCCCTATCCTCCCAAATTAAAAAAAAAACCCACACAAAGCGGCTGCTTCTGCCGCGGCAGCCTCAAGAGCTCTGCCGCGGCAGCCTCAAGAGCTCTGCCGCGGCAGCCTCAAGAGCTCTGCCGCGGGGCCCCCCCCCCTGCCCGGCAGAGCCTCCCTGCATCATCTACCTACAAGTCGCAAAACGCGGGCTTCTTTCAGAGCCGCGAGAGTTTCCTTTCTCGCGGGAGAGCCGCGAGAAAGGAAACTCTCGCGGCTCTGAAAGAAGCCCGCGTTTTGCGACTTGAAGGTAGATGATGCAGGGAGGCTCTGCCGGGCAGGGGGGGGGGCCCCGCGGCAGAGCTCTTGAGGCTGCCGCGGCAGAGCTCTTGAGGCTGCCGCGGCAGAAGCAGCCGCTTTGTTTGGGTTTTTTTTTTTTTAAATTTGGGACCTTTTAAATGCGGACCTTCCCGCGTGCCAGCTGCAAGGCCTTCGCGTGCCACAGCTGGCACGCGTGCCATAGGTTCGCCATCGCTGGTCTAGGCCTTCAGTAACCAAGCTCTGAGGTGAAGGGACTTGGGGTTTGGGTGCCACAAAGTCTCTTCCTCTTGAGACAAGGTCTGGAGCAGCTCCCAAGTCCAGGGAGGGGGCTTGGGAGAGATGCAGAAGTAGAGGGTACCACACTTGGCGTGGCCAGCGTGGAGCTATGAGGATCATAGATCCTTGATCCCTCTGGAGTTTGAACAGAGTCTTGGGAATCAAGGAAATGGGTGGAAAGGCATACAGGAAGCCCCGACCCCAATGAAGGAGGAAGGCATCCTTGGCCTGAACCCCCTGACATGGAATTCTGGAACAGAACCGGGGAAGTTTGGCATTCCATGGACTTGCAAAGAGGTCCGGGGTTCCCCATTCTTGAAAGATTCTGAGTACCTGATCCATGTGCAGGGACCATTCGTGTGGAAGCAGAACTCGACTGAGTCCGTCTGCCCAAGAGTTTTGGATTCCTGGGAGATATACTGCCAGGAGATGGATTTGATGCTCTCTGGCGAAGGCCCATAATCTTAGAGCTTCGTTGCAAAGTGACAGAGAGCCAGTTCCTCCTTGCTTGTTTATGTAAAACATGGCTACCTGGTTGTCCGTATGAATAAGGACTGTCTTGTAGCTGAGGAGGGTATGAAAGACCTTGAGAGCTAGAAACACTGCTCGAAGCTCCAAGTGGTTGATATGAAGAGAGGTCTCCTGAGGGGACCAAGTGCCTTGGGTGGAGAGGTCTTGTAGATGAGCTCCCCAACCTGTTTGAGGCGCATATGTTGTGAGGGTTGCTTGGGGTAACAACTGTTGGCAGGGGGACCCCAGCAACAGATTTTGAGTGGACATCCACCATTGGAGAGACCAAAAGAGACGTTTGGAGGTTGCTTTTTGGTCTGAGAGAGCTCCTGAGGCTTGAGTCCACTGGGTGGACAAAGTCCATTGAGCTGCTCTCATGTGTAGGCGAGCATAGGGTACCACATGTACTGTGGAAGCCATGTGGCCTAGCAGTTGTAGCATCTCCCTGGCAGTTAAGTGGCTCTTTGACTGAATCTGGGAGGCTAGCTGCACTAGACGTTGGCAACGGGCCTGAGGAAGTGGTGGTATCCAACCAGGCCCTTGCAGTGGTGGTATCCAACCAGGCCCCTATGAATTCCAGGGACTGAGTAGGGATGAGCTGGGACTTTGGGAGGTTTACTACCAGTCCCAGATACTGCAGAATGCACCTTGTGCGGTCCAGGGAAATCTGGGCCTCTGATTGGGATGGAGCTCGGATGAGCCAGTTGTCCAGATATGGGAAGACAAATATTCCCAGAGTGCGTAGAAATGCAGCAACTATTGCCATGCATTTGGTGAACACTCTCGGAGCAGAGGCCAGACCAAAAGGAAGGACTCTGTATTGGTAATGTTTTCCCTGGAAAAGAAAACGTAGGAATTTTCTGTGAGTTGGATGGATGAGTACATGTGTGTACGCATCCCTGAGATCTAGAGAACAAAGCCAACCCTGACTTTGAAGGTATGGAAGGAGAGTGCCCAGAGAAAGCATCTTGAATTTCTCCTTGCATAGAAATGTGTTCAATTCTCTGAGATCTAGAATGGGTCTGTATCCCCCTGTCTTCTTTGGAATGAGAAAATAGGGGGAGTAGAACCCTGACCCTTGTTGAAGAAGAGGAACTTCTTCTATTGCCCCTTGGTCAAGAAGGGTAGATATCTCCTGACCTAAAAGGTCGAGAAGAGATGTGGGAGAATTGAAGTGTCTCACCATGGTGTGGGGAGGAAGGTCTGAGAAATGAAGTTTGTAGCCCTCTCTTATGATGGAGAGGGTCCACTGCTCTGATGTGATTTGCTCCCATCTGGGAGCAAAATGAGCTAACCTTCCTGGAATGGTGAGAGGTTCTGGCTGTGTTAAAGCCAGAAAGGCTATGTTCTCTAGCATCAAGTCAAAAACCCTGAGGGGGTTGGGACTGCTGAATTACAGCAGCCCCTGTAGACTTAGGCCTGGCCTGCTTAGGTTGCTGACGCTTAGCGGTAAAGCGACCTGTAGAAGATTGTTGGCCAGAAGTGGAAGGAAACCTGCCCTTTTTGAAAGAAGACTTTTAGAACGTCTTTTTCTTGGCAGGAATGGAGGTAGACCTTGAAAGTCTATCCAGAGCAGAATTCTCTGCATCCATTTGAGTGGCTTTAATCTGCCACTCTTTGCCAAACAGATTTTCACCTGTACAGGGCAGATTTCCTAAGCCATCTTGAACCCAGTGTTCTAGATCAGAAGCCTGGAGCCAAGCAATTCTGAGAGCAGCTATGGCAATGCCTGAGGCTCTACTGGCACCTTCAAAGGAGTCAAAGGCTGCCCTATTTGAAAACTTGGAGATGTCCTGAGTATGCTTAAGCCACATGCGGAATTCTTCTCTTTTATCTTCTGGAATAAAAGGGAGGTAAGTGTGCAGCTTTTCTGCCACTTCTTTCAGAAACATACCCATATGAAGGCTATATGAGTTGATTCTGGCAATAAGCATACTGGCCTGGAAGATTTTCCTACCAAAAGCATCCAAGGTCCTGCATTCTCTTCCTGGAGGAGCAGAAGAGTGTCTCTTTGTACTCTTTATCCTCTTCATAGCTGACTGCACCACAATGGAATGGTGAGGAAGCTGAGTTTTCTGGAACCCAGGACAAGGAGGGACACGATACATAGTGTCCAACCTGCGAGAATGAGGAGAGAGAGTGAGAGGAGTCTCCCATAAATCAATCATGTGTTCATGAAGAATCTCATGAATTGGTAAGGTGATTGATTGATTTATGGGAGACTCCTCTCACTCTCTCTCCTCATTCTCGCAGGTTGGTACCGGAGCCGATACCGACAACGGAGCTCGTTGCGGTACCGCCGGCATCGCAGCTTGAATGAAGGCTGAAATAGCCTGCTGCATGGACAGAACATTCTGATCCATTGATGCCATGAATGCCTGGAGGTCGGTACCAGTAGATTGTGCCAGTACCCCAGAGCATTCTAACAGGTGATCGGTCGAGGCCGTGCCATCGATGTCAACCTGTAACCCCATAGGAGGAGCTTTGGAAGCCGGAGCTTCCCACCGGGGTTGTTTGGCTGGTGCAGGATCCTCGAGGGCAAGCCCGGAGGCATCTCGATGCTTAGAGGGAGATCTACCCTTCGAGGATCTGCTAGGTTTATGTTTGGTTACCTGAGATCCTTCAGGAGAAGAAGACCTGGAAGATGTCGATGCTACTGCCGGTGCCTCAGCGGGAAACAGCACATGGAGCTTAGCTGCTCGGTTCTGTAACCCCCTTTTAGACATTAGGGAGCAGGATGGACAATCCGGAACTTAGTGTTCAGGACCCAAACATTTAAGACACCATTCATGGGTATCTAACAGAAATAGTACCGCTACACTTAGTGCATTTTTTGAACCCGGAGGTTGGTTTTTCCATGAGGGAAATTTTGATTCTTGTGTGCCCTGAGGCCTTAAGAAGAAAAATACACCAAGTGAGGAAAAAATATCGATTTTTTTTTTTTTTTTTAAAGAAAGAAAGAAAAGACCGGCGGTACCGGTCCGGAGTCGGGGAAGGCAGTACCAAAGAAATAAAATAAAATAAAGAACTTCTTCAGCGGTGACAGGGCTCGACCTGCTGGCTCCGCGGAAAAGAAGAACTGAGGAGAGTTGGTTAGGAAAGGCGGGAAGGCAGCGCGCAGGCGCTGTGGGATGCTCCCAAAAGCTTTCCTTTTTGGGAAGCTGGGAAGTGTTCCCGCGCAGGCTCCGTCGGTACCGACGTACCCATATGTGAAGACTCATTCCTGCTTGTTCCTGGAGATAGACTATTGCAATAGTCTACTTCATGGTCTTCCCAAAATATTCCTACACCCACTCAATGGCTCAGCATACTGCGGCACAAATCATCCATAGTGCACGCCGAATTGATCATATAACACCAATCTTATATGATTTACTCTGGCTGCCCGTACAAAGCCGCATCAAATTCAAGATATTAATGACCACTTTCAAAATCATCAGAAAAATAGCTCCCCAAACTCGTTTCCAATTAAAGTGGCCCCCATCAATTGACTAAGAGGAGAACAAATGACCAACACTCTACCTCATCAGTTTTCTGTAAGTCTAAAATAAACTGCACTGATGCAGAATAGCGCGGTATATAAGAGAATGTAAAATAAATAAATAAATAAATAAATAAATAAAAAGTGCACCAGCAGCAGAGCATTTGAGTTTATATTCCCAATGCTCTGGAACTCCCTACCACCCAGTCTCCGAAACATTACAGATTTAGCCTCATTCCGCTCCCAATTCAAAACCCATCTCTTCACAGAACATTTTGGTCAAAATGAAACTACAACTCTTACTGACCCAACATAATTTTTCCCCCTCCTCGCCACTAGGCTATCTGACCAATCAAACTGGTCAATAAATCACCCATCCCTTAACCCCATCCTGTACTGACTGATATTATCGATCAACAGAACTGTAAATATGCTGTATATATGTTAAAACTATCTTGAATCATTATCTTCTTGATTGCCTGTCATTGCACCATTTATTGTTACAATGTTTAATGTATTGGTTGCTATAATTGCAAACCGCTATGATTACCCGATATAGCGGTATATAAAACACACAAATAAAATAAAATAAATAAATCCTTAAGTCTGTCCTCATATGCTTTATAACGAAGATCACTGAAGAGTAATTAGGCCTTACCTGCTAATTAGAGTTCCTGAAGGAACTCCAGTCCAGTCCCTTTCCACTGAGTTGTGCCCCCCTTGATGACCCTTAGATATAAGTACCTCTGGCACCATCCATGAGATCCAGTATCCTATTGACAAAGCAGACTCAGAGACAATTCAAATAAGAAAACCAACCTTAACTTCATAGCTAAATAACTTTAGCTTCCCCCACTCCATTACCCGAGGACAGACCTCCCACCTCCACAAAGATAAGAAGAGGAGGAGAAGAAGAAGTAGCAGGAGAAGAAAGAGCTTACACGAAATCACTCTCCTCTTAATCTGCTCCCCCTGACTGAAGAACACAGCAATTCTGCGTTCTCTTTGCTTACCTGATGCTTCGGGACGGCTATGCTATCTTCACCTGAAAGACTGCAAGGGATCAAGGACTGGAGTTCCATCAGGAAAGCTAATTAGCAGATAAGGCCTAATTACTCTTTCCTAAGCGTCCCTCCAGTCCAGTCCCTTTCCACTGGGATGTAACAGCAGTTCAAACCTGGGAGGGGCTTGCAAGACTGGCCCAAAGTACTGCTTCCCCAAATCCAGCATCCGCCGCCGCCTGAACGTCCAGACGGTAATGCTTGCAAAGGTACGAAGGGAAGACCAAGTCGTCACTCTACAAATATCTAGTGGCGGCCCCAGACTAAACTCCGCCCACGATGTCACCTGAACTCGGGTAGAATGGGCCTGGAACCCCACTGGAACTGCCCTTCCCTTCAGCAAATAAGCCGAAGCAATAGCCTCCCTAATCCACATGGAAATGGAAGCCTTAGAAGCCGCCTCCCCTCTGCGTGGTCCTACAAACACCACAAACAACCACTCCGACACGTGGAAAGTCGCCATGCGTTTCAGGCAGCGCTTGAGCACCCTGCGCACATCCAGATAATGTAGCCTCGCATCCTCAGCCTCTTGACTCGGCCTGGAAAAGGAAGGAAGAGATACTGTCTGATTCAAATGGAAGGGCGAGACGACCTTAGGCAAAAATGATGGTACCGTCCGCAAAACCACCTTTTCCTTGAAAAACGACAGGAACGGTGGGCAACAGGAAAGCCCCTGAAGCTCTGAAATCCGCCTAGCCGAACAAATCGCCACAAGGAGAACTGTCTTGAGGGTCAAATCCTTTACTGAAGCTCGCTCCAGCAGCTCAAAGGGTTCTCCTGTTAGAGAATACAGAACGAGATTAAGATCCCAGGGAGGCACCGATAATCTCTGCTGCGGTCGCAGGTGGTGAACCGCCCTCAGAAATCTACTCACATCGGAATGCTCCCCTAAGGGCTTACCCTGAACCTTACCCCATAACAGGAAATAGCCGCTAGCTGAACCCATATGGAAGTGGCCGCTAAACCCTTCTCCAATCCTGCCTGTAAAAATTCCAAGACCTCCGGAACCGAAAAAGCCATAGGCCTCTTATGATGTCTCACACAACAGTCCTCAAAAATGTGCCAAACTCGAACATAGGAAAGACAGGTTGAATGCTTGCGGGCTTTCAGCAACATTGAGATCACTGCCCTGGAATATCCACGCTTCCACAGCCTTGCCCTTTCAAGAGCCAGGCCGTAAGCGAGAACCGATCGAGCTGCGGCATCTGTAGCAGTCCCTGGACCAAGAGATTGTCCCTTACCAGGAGACGCTGCGGCAATCTCATGAGATCGGCATACCACGGGCGACACGGCCAATCCGGAGTTATGAGAACTACCTGTCCTCTGTGGGCCTCTATTCGGTGGAGTAGCCTGCCTATCAGCGCCCACGGCGGAAACACATACAGGAGCCCCTCTAAAGGCCACTTCGGGACCAACGCATTCAGGCCCTCCGACATCCTTTCTCTTCTTCTGCTGAAGAAACAGCTCGCTTTAGCCAACTTCCAGCGAGCCATGAGATCCATGACGGGAGGGTCCCATCTGCACACCACCAGCTCAAACACCCCCTGGCAGAGTTCCCATTCACCATGATCTACTCTGATTCTGCTCAGGTAGTCTGCAGCGATGTTTTCCACTCTGGCCATGTATTGCGCTGACAGGGCCACTAGATGGGTCTCGGCCCAGACTAACAGACCCTCCGCCGCCTCCTCCAGTGGTGACGATTGATGTAGGCTACTATAGTGACATTGTCCAATAGCACCCGGACCTCCCTCTGGCGGACCAACTGCTTGAACCCCTTGAGAGCAAGAGACACCGACCTCAACTCTAATCTGTTGATGGATCACTGGGCTTCCTGGGGACTGGCATCCGTTGTTAACTGCAGCCAATCCAGAGGCTCCAGGGGCATGCCCCTTGCCAAACTCCCTGGACGGAGCCACCACCGCAAAGCCATTCTGGCCGCTAAGGGACATGGGAGCTGCACTGACAAGACCTGACTCTGATGGGACCAACGGCGAAGAAGTGCTCTCTGAAGTGGACGCTTGTGTGCCCTGGCCCAAGAGACCAGCTCGATGGTGGCTGCCATGGTTCCCAGCACCTGCAGATAATGCCACACTGAGGGTGCCTCCATGTTCAGAAACTGCCACACCAGACGGCGAAGATCCTCCGCTCTTTGCTCCGGCAAGAATACCTTGTCCAAGGAGGTGTCGAATCTCGCCCCAAGATACTCGAGTTCCTGAGAGGGAACCAATCTGCTCTTTGCCAGATTGATGACCCAACCGAGGCTCCTTAAGAATCCAACTACTCTGTCCATTGCCTTCCCACTCTCTTCCTTGGACTTGGCCCGAATCAGCCAGTTGTCGAGGTAAGGGTGTACCCAGGACCCCTTCTTTGCACAGCGCCGCCGCCGCCACCAGCACCTTGGTGAAGGTTCAAGGTGCTGTCGCTAGCCCGAACGGCAAGGCTTGAAACTGAAAGTGTCCGCTTGGCACTGCAAACCGCAGAAACTGTTGATGCAAGTACGCCTCTGTGAGATCAAGAGAGGTTAGAAACTCTCCCTGTCTCACCGCAATGACCACCGACTTTAGGGTTTCCATCCGAAAGTGAGGGACCCGGAGACATCGATTGACCTGCTTCAGGTCGAGAATTGGTCGAAAGGAGCCCTCCTTTTTTGGGACCACAAAATATATGGAGTATCAACCGAATCCACATTGGTCTTTGGGAACCGGCACAACCGCCCCCAACAAGCGAAGTCGGGCTAGGGTCTCCTCCACTGCCAACTTCTTGGCTGGAGAGTTGCAAGGGGACTGCACAAAGGATGGGAGAAACAGTCTTGCCAATTCGAGGGCATACTCCTCTTGAATCACCTCCAGAGCCCACTGGTCGGACATGACCCGGGCCCAGGTGGAGAGGAACTGCCGCAGCCATCCCCCTACTAGCAGGACCTCCGCCTGGGGCCCCTCACTTCATTGTGGCTTCCTAGGCCCTGAGGAGGAGGAAGAGGCCCCAAAACCTCTACCTGCCCCCCGAAACCCCCAGAAGCCCTGACCTCTGGAGAAGAAACGACCCCTCTGAAAAGGCATCGAGCGAGCCGTTCGAAACTTATGGAACTCCCTTGGCTGGGGGACCTAGCAGGAGTAGGAGCCCGACTCTGCTTTGGTTTATCCTCTGGGAGCCTACCTCCCTTGGACTCCCCCAGCTCTTTAACTAACTTATCCAGCTTCTCCACAAACAGGAGCTTTCCCTTAAATGGGAGCCTGCTGAGGCAAGCTTTGGACGAACCATCCACTGCCCAATTACGGAGCCAAAGGTATCGACGCACTGCCTCAACCGACGCCATATTCTTAACCAAGCTCCTGATGAGATCATACTGGCTGTCCTCCAGGTAGGCCGCGCCAGACTCAATTCTGGCTGCCTCACCGGGTGAATCCTTAGGGAGTGTATCAGACAGCTGAAGCTGTTGAGACCACCGCAAACATGCCCTGGCTACCCAAGCTCCGCAGACCGCAGAGCCAGGGCACTAACACTGAAAGCTTGCTTCAGCAGTGTATCCAATTTCCTGTCCTGGGTATCCTTTAGGGCCGCGCTTCCCCCTACCGGAATGGTCGTCTTCTTGGTGACTGCCGAAACCACGGCATCCACTCTGGGCGACCGTAACAGCTCCTTTTCGAGCTCCGGTAAAGGGTACAGACGTGCCATAAAGCGCACCCCCCTCAGACTGGACTCCGGCTGGTTCCACTCTTCCTGGATTATCTGCCGAACTACCTGGTGGATTGGAAAAACCCTTTGCTTCTTCCGTACCACCTGAATCATCGTCCGGAGCACCTGTGACAATATTGAGGGCTTTCAAAGACTCCCCAATTAACGCCGGTAACTCCTCTCGGTGGAAAAGCCGCACAATTCTCGCTTGTTCGTCTTCCAGTTCCTCCACGTCCTCCCCCAACTCAGAGGTCTCCCCTTCCAGATCCTCTGAGAAAGAGGAGCGGAGCACAGCCTCACTCCCCAGTCTGGGATGCTTATACAGAACCCCTTCATCCTCCTCCTGGGGTCGAACGGTCCTTGACGCCGGAGCACCTTGCACCACCCCCTTGATAAGACACTCCCCTGCTGCCTGAAACAAAAAGCCTTGTGCAGCAGTAAGACAAATTCCGAGGAGAACTCCAAGGCTTCCCCTGTGAGGTTTCTCAGAGAAGCTGAGGAAGCAAGCTGACCCTGGGGAAGAACTGTCTGCTCCGGGGCCAAGAGAAACGGGGATTGGGACCCTTAAACCATGCCTAGAGAGTCCCCTGACTCCTGAGAAATGGGGGTAGGGGGTCCTGGGACATACTGGCCTGAATACCCTGTTCTACAGAGGTGGCCTCCACTGTGCAACCTCTGCAAACCCCCGCCTCCGATACAGTCCCCTGACGGGTTCCGCAGACTAGACACTGTGGTCTGGCTGGCATGACGGCCGCGCCTTAACCCAGTTAAGTCCTTGACCCTAACTAACCCTTTTTTCTTCTCTTATTTTTTTTAATTTTATTTTTTTTTTTTTCAGCAAAACCTGAACCAAACACACCACTTTTTTTTTTTTTTTAAACTTCAGCAAACCTCAACAAAAACTCCTTTTTTTTTTGTTTTTGAACTTCAGCCAAACTTCCCATTTTTTTTTTTTTTACTCAAGCTAGAATGCCCCCAAAAGAGGTCCCCTTAGCCTTCGGGCCTAAAATGGCTGCGGCATCAAAAGCACGCAAAACCGAGCCCCTCACCTACCTCTGCTTCCAGAATCCATCGGAGGTGGCTGGCCTCACTATCACCTGCGGTTGACGAACCCGCGTTGAATTGCACCTTCTGCAGGGGTTCGCCGCCGCACTGCGCTGTTCCTGGACACCGTCTGACAGCCAAATGAGCGGGCCTTTTCTTCACCCCGACGGGGCGCACTTTCCCGCCCTTGTGCTCAGCCACCACTAGGGCTTCAGCAGCGAGGTGGGATGTGCCGGCAGCGGTCTGAACGCATGGATAGCTGCCTGTCTCAGCAGCTCCTCACTCTTGCCGTTGGCGTTGCGACTCACTCCCCTTCTTTCCCCCACTTTTTTTTTTTGCAACGAAAGGAAAGGAAGAAGGAGAAGAACAGAAGATGCAGAGAGGGAAAGGGAAGGAAATCTCTCCCTTGACTCTCCCTAGCAGTAGCCCACAAAGAAAAAATAAGGAATCAAAGGAAATAAAAGAAATTTAAAGAAAAAACTCTAACTGCGTCTCTCCAGAAATCCTGCCCTGGGTTCGTGACTCCCTTCAGCTGCTTGGAGACTGAGCAAATAACGGATCTGGTGGGTGGTGCCAGGTACTTATACCAAAGGGTCATCAAGATGACGTGCTCAGTCTCCCAGGCTGCTGGAAGGGGGGCACAACCCAGTGGAAAGGGGCTGGACTGGAGGGATGCTTAGGAACCATTTTAGTAGCCACCCTCTGCACCAACTTGAACCTGTTTATTTCATTTTGGACAGCTCGCTTATTCTTTTCTCTGTTCTAGATAATTTTTTAGATCTGTTACACTCAAACAACTATGAAACACAGGCAATAATAAAAAAATATTAAATCTTTACAGAAAAGAGAAGTTTCACATAGTGTATGTTTTTCATACACTGGTCCAATATAGTATATTTTTCGTCTACCAAGTGATCAGAAAAGTTGTGCTTCAGTTCCAATATTCATTGACAGACATAGCCCGGTTTAGTAAACATAAACCCTAACGGTTAACCTGGGCTATCTGCCACTAGGTCCCATATTATTCAATGGGACCTAGTTGCAGACAGCCCAGGTTAACCGTTAGCCCAGTTTAGTAAACATACCCCATACTGTATGATACTATTGAAACGGCAGTTTTCATTTAAAACACTTTATTATGATATAATATAGTTTGTCAACAGTCTATTCTGATACATGATACATGTATCACGATACATGATACATGATACACGTGATAACACTTCTGATGCAGTCGCTGATGGCACTTAGCACACTGGTACCAAGTTGTGTTCCGCAGCCCGTCAACTTGCATCGACCTTGAGATGCAGCCTTTGTTAGGACATGATCTACACCATCATATCTTACCTCAGTAAGGACTTGTCTTGGCATAATTAGTGCATTACAAAATCTGGCTTGCAACAATGTGCAAACAATGTAGCGAAGAAATTCCAATTGATCCATCTCCCCACCTGTTTCGGCGTGCACCCTCCTAGCTGATACAGCACAGATATTGATTGCATGAGTGTAGAAGCAGAACCACCACTTCTTGCCACCCATTGACAGAAATCTGTCAAGAATATCAACACCCCCCCCATTTTCTTGTTGTAAAGGTCAAGCATCTTTGGACAGTCAACCTGAATATGTTTATCAACATGAGAGTAACGTTGCTTTGGTACAACTGGAGTAACACCAATAAAATTGGAAGCAACAGACAGGCTTGTTATCCTTCTATAGGGTCACAATAACATTTCCATTGCCGCAATAGTAGTATGCACCTCTCACTTCCCTACGAATGCGTGCAGCTTGCATAATGGTGCAATCTCGAAGTCGGTTTTCTTGAATTGCTCCAGTTGCTCGAAACTTTTGTTCCTTTAGTTCTTCAAGTAATTCTATGGAAGTGAAGAAGTTATCAAACGTTACAGTGTGGCATGCTGGTTCTTGAGTAACAGAAAGCAGTTTGACAACATGACTTCCAAGAGTATCACCTTCAGTTGCTGTTGAATCTTTTCCAGTGTAGAGTAAAATGTGGAATGGAAATTCAGTCGATGATGCCAGGACCCAAAATTTGTATCCAAACTTTACGGGCTTATTTCGCATAAACATTTTGGCACTCTGTTTGCCAAAATACGATAACATTTGTTCATTAACACTTAGATCTTCCTTGAATACTCCAAACTGCTTCAAACTGCTGTTAAACATGTCAAATAAAGGTCTTACTTTAGCTACCTTGTCTCTTGGATCTAAATTCTCATTGTTTGCAAATGTAAATTCCTCTTGATTCCCTCAAATTTGTTTCTTGTCATTGTGCTTGAAACAAGCTAACAGACATCTTCATCCTGGCTCCAAAACAAGCGCTGATATGGTAGAGTATGGCATCCACTCAGCAGATGGATTCCTGTAAATCTGGCCATTTCTTCTTCAGTCACATGAAATGCATGGTCATTTTCCTGCCTGGCATAGAATAAACTCTGATCTACCAAATGTTTGTTCATTTCACCTGTGTAGAAGATCTTAAACAATTCAAATGGAGTTTTTCCTGCCAAACTTTCATCAAATTGTATTACAGGGCGTTCCTCAACTGGCTGATTGAAACTTTCTCTTTCTTGCCAATTGCGAGTGTCCAATTTCTTCTTCTTTGGATGCGGCTTGGTAACAAATCTTTTCGGTTTGCTGTCTCTTTCATCTGTTGTAGAATCATTGGTTTTATAATCCACTTCAACTTTCCCAGGAACCTTGGAAGGCATAGCAATTCCTTCTTCACTCTCTTCATCTGTTATATTACCCTTATTTTCAGGAGGAAGTAGGACCACATTTTCAACTTCTGTGTCACTGTCTTCCAGAACCATTTCACTTGCTTCTTTGAGAGAAAAGAATCGCATAGTGCGTCGATATTGCGCCACAAACACCTAGAACAGCACGCGTGACAGAAATTAGTCTCATCATATTAGCCCAGTGTATGAAAAACATACAAGGCCGACATACGCACCAATAACTCTGACACTAAGTAACTTAGTTATCTAAACCTATTTTCTAAAATCTACAAATACTTTTATTTGCAAAATAATAGCTATTACAGCATTATAAGCTACTTACTATTTTTTGTGATTTTTTATGTTGAGGCGCCAGTACCGTCAAAATCAACAAACTTCGAATACCTATTAAACTAAATAAATCTCAAATAAAAAATCTGTATATAACGCTTTTTGACATAACGATAATAGCTAAACATAGTTCCACTGAATTTATAACCATTAATTAGTAAACAGTTGAGTAGTAGGTATGAAAACCTTATGTAAGTAAAACATATGCTGGTCCAAAGGTGTGGTCTCCAGAACTGCAAATACTCCAAATTTGATTGCACCAAGGACCTATACAGAGGCACAATCACCTCCTTTTTTCTGCTGGCCATTCCTCTCCCTATGTACCCAAGCATCCTTCTAGCTTTCACCGTCGCCTTTTCTAACTGTTTAGCTACTTTAACATAGAAACATGACGACAGAAAAAGATCACATGGCCTATTTAGTCTGCCCTTCCATATCAACCATTACAATAGTCTCCTTTTTTCCTTTAAAAGATCCTTTGTTTGTCCCATGCTTCTTTGAATTCAGATACTGTCCTCATCTCTACCACCTCCACTGGGAGACTATTCCAGGGATCCACCAATCTTTCCATAAAGAAATATTAACGCATATCACTCCTGAGTCTATCCCCTTTCACCCTCATCCCATGTCCCCTCGTAGCAGAGCTTGCTTTCAATCGAAAGAGGATCTCCTCCTGTGCATTTATGCCATGGAGGTATTTAAACGTCTCAATCGTTTCACCTCTATCCCGCCTTTCCTTGAAGGTGTACATATTAAGATCCTTAAGTCTGTCCTCATATGCTTTATAATGAAGACTACTATTTTAGTAGGCACTCTCTCTACTGACTCCAGCCTGTTTATAAGAACATAAGATATGCCATACTGCGTCAGACCAATGTCCATCAAAGCCCAGTATCCTGTTTCCAACAGTGGCCAATCTAGGTCATACGTGCCTCGCAGTTTCCCCAAAAGACACAGGTTCTGCAATGCTTGTACTAGGTCAAGCATTGATATCCTGGGTCCCTTCTTAATAATGGTTTATGGACCTTTCCTCCAGGAACTTTTCCAAACCTTTTTTAAACACAGGTACACTAACAGCCTTTACTACATCTTCTGGAAACAAATTCCAGAGCTTGATTACACATTGAGTGAAAAAATATTTTCTTTTATTAGTCTTAAATAGTTTACCCTGTAGCTTCATTACATGTTCTCTAGTCTTTCTATATTCTGATAACATAAACAATCGATCTCCGTTTACCCGTTCCACTCCGTTCATTAATTTATAGACTTCTATCATATCTCCCCTCAGCCGTCTCTTTTCCAGGTTAAAGAGCCCTAATCTTTTTAGCCTTTCTTCATAGGGGTATCCTTCCATCCCCTTTACCATTTTGGTGGCTCTTCTCCAAACCTTTTCTAACACTATATCCTTTTTAAGATACGGTGACCAGAAATGCACACAATATTCCAGGTGCGGACTCACCATGGAACGAAATAGAGGCATTATAATATCCTTTGTTTTATTTTCCATTCCTTTCTTTATAATACCTAGCATTCTGTTTGCTCTCTTGGCCGCTGCTGCACACTGGGCCGAGGGTTTTAACATGTTATCCACAATGACGCCTAAATCTTTTACCTGGGTGGTGGTTCCTAATGTGGAACCTTGCATCGTGTAACCATAGCTTGGTTTGTTCTTCCCTAGGTGCATAACTTTGCATTTGTCCACATTAAATTTCATCTGCCATTTTGATGCCCAGTCTTCCAATTTATCAAGATCCTCTTGCAATTGTCCACAATCCTCTTGGGTTTTAACAACTTTAAATAGTTTTGTCTCATCTGCAAGTTTGATAACCTCACTCGTTATTACCTTTTCCAGGTCATTTATGAATATGTCAAAAAGCAGCGGACCCAGCACAGATCCCTGGGGTACACCACTATTCACCTTTCTCCATTGGGAAAATTGGCCATTTAGCCCTACCCTCTGCTTTCTATCTTCCTTGTCTAAAGCCATGTTGGCCGTCTCCCATTAAGCCATGACTTTCTACATGTACAGCAATTTTGTTCTTTATGATGGTTTCTACCATTTTTCCCAGTATTGACGCCAGGCTCCCCGGTCTGTAGTTTCCCGGATCACCCTTGGAACCCTTTTTAAAAATTGTTGTTACGTTCGCCATCCTCCAATCTTCAGGTATTACAGATGATTTTAATGATAGTTCACAGATTACTAATAGCAGGTCTGCAATCTCATATTTCAGTTCTTTCAACACCCTTGGATGTATATCATCCGGCCCAGGTGATTTGCTACTCTTCAGTTTATCTAATAGTTGTAATACATCTTTCCAATGTATCGATATTTCCTTCAATTCTTCCGCACCTTTAAATACCACTTCAGTCATGGGTAACATCCCTACATCTTCCTCAGTAAAGACCGAAGCAAAGAATTCATTCGGTCTCTGCTATCGCCTTGTCGCCTCTTAGTGCCCCTTTAACCCCTCTATCATCTAATGAACCAACCGACTCTCTCATAGGGTTTTTGCTACGAATGTACTTGAAAAAGCCTTTATTACGCGTTTTTGCATCCACAGCAAGCTTCTTCTCAAATTCTCCCTTTGCCTGCCTTATCAATGCCTTGCATTTAACTTGCCAGTGCTTGTGCTTTTTCCAGGTTTCGTCGACTGGCTCTTTTTTCCATTTCCTGAAAGATGCTTTTTTGGCAACAGCCGCCTCTGACCTCACCTTTAAACCATGCTGGCAGTTTTTTGGACTTCCTTCCACTTTTCTTAAAGCGTGGAATACTGCTGGTCTGGGCTTCCAAGATAGTTTTTTTCAACAACATCCAAGCTTGATGTAAGTCTTTAACCTTTGCAACTGCTCCTTTTAGTTTTTTCTTAACTATTTTCCTCATTTTATCATAGTCTCCCTTTCAAAAGTTAAAAGGTAGTACTGTGGATTTCCTTACTATCCCTCCTACACTAATTAAATCAAACAAGATCGTGCTATGATCACTATTGCCAAGTGGTCCCAACACCCTTCTCTCTTGCACCAGTTCTGGTGTTCCACTAAGGACTAGGTGCAATATGGCTTCCCCTCTGGGTGGTTCATGAACCAGCTGCTCCAAGAAGCAGTCATTTATTTCATCTAGGAACTATCTCCATAGCATGTCCTGCCGTGACACTGACCCAGTCGATACCGGGGTAACTGAAATCACCCATTATTATTACTGTGCTGTAACTTTTGTTAGCTTCCTTGATTTCTTTGAGCATTTCATCATCCATTTGTTCATTGTGTGTTACAATGGTTTCGCTCCTTCTTGTCCACCCGCACTTTCTCCGTTCACGTCAACAATCAGTCTTCTCCCTCTTTTCCTCTTTCATGTGGGGTTCCCCAGGGTCGGTTCTGTCTCCCCTGTTTAACATTTTTCTGGCTTCCCTACCCCTTTAATTCAACAGTATACGGTTTCCACCTACATTTATTCAGACAATATTATCCTGCTCTTTCATACCTCTCCTATCAATGTGGATATCTCAGCTCTAAATGCTTGCCTCTCCCATGTCACATCGTGGCTTGCCACAAACTATCTTCATTTGAACCCATCCAAATCCACTGCTATGTGGGTCTCATTAAGTACCTCCTGTCCAGATATTGCCCCTCATATTGATTCCGCTCATATTCCTCTGACGTCTTCTTTTCGTTATTTGGGTGTGATCCTGGATTCTTCCCTTTCATTTCATGACCAAATTGCCACTCTCATTCCTTTCATGACCATATTGCCACTCTCATTCAGTCCGGTCCCTGCTGCCTCCTTCCTCTCTCACCACTCTGGTATTGGCTTTGGTTATGAGCCGCCTAGACAACTGTAATATGGCTTTGGCTAATTTACCCGCATATCAACTTCGTTTACAGTTATTGCAAAACACAGCCGCTCAAATTATCTCATCTGCTAGTCGATATGACCATGTCACCCCTATCCTCCACCGCCTTCATTGGTTACCCCTTTGTTACAGATTTCATTACAAGTTCTTAATTTTGATTCACAAGGCTCTTCACACATCCACACTTTACTTGGCTAACCTTATCTCCCTTCACACTCCGTATTGCCAACTTCGATCTTTACATGCTAATCGCCTCTTTGCCCTCACCCTCTCAGGCCCATCTCAAACAAACTCGTCATGCTGCATTTTTCTTTCGAGGCCCCTCACTTTGGAACACCCTGCAATCTTCCCTCCGCTTGGAACCCTCCTATGCACAATTTAAAAGTTTACTGAAGACCCATTTATTCCAACAGGCTTTCAACCTCCCCTGTGTTACTACTACCTAATTGCTTTTTCTTCTTTTGGTCTGTCACTATTGACTTCTATTGCTTTCCTATGTTGGCATTCTTTTCCTTTCTTTAAGCGTTAGCATGTTTTATTGTAAATCGCCCTAATGTTTCGACGCGGGCGGTATATCAAGTGTAAAATAAAAATAAAGATTCTGGCCAGGCGGTCGACAGTACACCCCCACTGCCATCGCCTTCCCTTTTTACATGGAATTTCAATCCATAGAGATTCTACAGCAAATTTGGTTTCCTGCAAAACTTTAATCCTTTCTGATTCAATGCCCTCTAACAGAGTGCAACCCCTCCACCAATTTGATCAGCTCTATCATTACGATATAGTTTGTACCCAGATATCACAGTGTCCCACTGGTTGTTCTCCTTCCACCATGTCTCAGATTCCAATCATATCTAACCTCTTATTTAGTGCTATATATTCTAACTCTCCCATCTTATTTTTTAGACTTCTAGGATTTGCATACAAGCATTTTAGAGACTGTAGTTTATTCATATTAATTTGGCTATTTTTTTTTTCAATTAATGCATTCCAAATACAAATATTATAGAAATTAGCAGTACACTCAAAATCCTCTAACCAAGAGAGGAATAAAAGGAAAAAAAAGCCTCACAAACATCAAGACCACTACATAGTCCACATCAAGGAGAGAACAGCAAAAGCAGTACCAGAGCCCAAACAAACTTGAGGCTATATCTCCTAACATTACAAAACTTCAAAATTTTAAAGACTAAATCAGAATCAAAATCTGGCCTCTCATACCTGTAATGAATCAAAAAGAGCAACAAGCTGAGTAGATTCAGTGAAAATATAATCAATACCTTGTATAGTGATTAAACACTTACATGGAAACCGAAGAAAAAAAGGAACCCCCCCCCCCAGCCAAGACTCTAGGCTTGAGCTGGAGGAAGGAGGACCTCCGACGTGCTTGCGTGTACCGGGAAACGTCTGGGAAAATGGACATCTTTTGGCCATAAAAAAGAAAAGCTTTCTTAGAAAAAAAAGCTTTTATGATTAAAGCCTTATCAGCAAGATTGACCAAAGTGACCACTAAAGTAGCACGGGAGGAGATCAGAACCTGAGAATTTTCTAAAAAATCAGTCAAATCAGGATCATGATCAATCTGACCTTCCACCACCATGCTAGTACCCCCAGAAGCTGCCCGAACCGACAAGTAAAATGAATGAGCAATCATAATAGAATCTGAATCTGGCAATAGTAAAACATCATTACAATATTGCTTAAAAAGAGAAACAGAAGACATAAAACGAGTTTTAGGGAAATTCAAAACACAAATGTTTTTTGCACGGGAACTATTCTCTAAAGATTCTATCTGCTTATATAATATCGAAAGATCTTTAACGGTGGATTCACCCGTTGATTACAAAGAACCAACGTGTGTCTCCACCTGAGTCACACGCTGAGATAAACTCTTAGTAATACCTTCAACATCATGGACCTTATTAATAACTTGTTGAGAAAAAAGAGCAGTTTGGTCCATATTAACAGCCGAAGATACTAATGACAGACTTTGAGGACGAACAGCCAATATATGCTGTTAATATTTCTCCTACTGGAGGTTACTGTCTACTGATCCTATATTGGATGTTCGTCCTCATATTAATTTGGCTATTGGTAGACATGGGTAATTTGGGATCTTTAAGCTCTGTCTGCTCCATACTCGAGGGCATTTCGGCTACTTTACTCTTTTTTTGGAACCTCTCTGCTTTTGGTAGTATTCTTCAAGGATACATTCTTCTGAACCATACGTTCTTGTGCAACTGTCGGCTTTCCCCTATTATCTAGTTTAAAAGCTGCTCTATCTCCTTTTTAAAGGTTAATGCCAGCAGCCTGGTTCCATCCCAGTTAAGGTGAAGCCCCTTCCTTTCCCCAGAATGTCCCCAGTTCCTAACAAATCCAAAACCCTCATCCTTGCACCATTGTCTCATCCACGCATTGAGACTCCGGAGCTCTACCTGCCTTTTGGGTCCTGCGCGTGGAACGGGAAGCATTTCGGAGAACGCTACCCTGGAAGTTCTGGATTTCAATTTCCTACCTAAAAGCCTAAATTTAGCCTCCAGAACCTCCCTACCACATTTTCCTATGTCACCGGTACCGACATGTACCAAGACAGCAGACTCCTCCCCAGCACTATCTAAGACCTTATCTAGGCGGCATGTGAGGTCTGCTACCTTCGCACCAGGCAGGCATGTTACCAGGCGATCCTCATGTCCACCAGCCACCCAGATATCTACATGCCTAATGATCGAATCACCAACTATAACGGCTGTCCTAACCCTTCCCTCATGGGCACATGGCCATGGAGAAACGTCCTCGGTGCGAGAGGGTTTTACATCACCCAGAGGACAAGTACTAATTACAGGATCACTTCCTGCCACACCAGGGTCATGCTCTCCTGTCACTTGACCTCTCCTCCATGGCAACAGGTATGCTGCCAGACTGGAGGTGGGACTTCAGGACTATATCCCTGCAGGTCTCATCTATATACCTCTGTCTTTCTTATATCTTCCAACTCTGCTACTCTAGCCTCTAGAGAATGGACTAGTTTCCTGAGAGCAAAGAGCTCCTTGCACCTAGTGCACACGTAAAACCTCTCACCAACTGGGAGAAAATCATACATGTGACACTCAATGCAAAAGACTGGAAAGCCCCCATCTTGCTGCTAGACTGCTGTCTGCATCTTAGTTTTAAGCTTGTGTTTAGATCTTTTAAGTTCTTTACTTACTAAGGGTTGTTATGGATACTTATACTAATAAAATTGTACCTAATACGTTTAATATACCTTGTTCACCTGAAGCTTAGTTAATCTCAGGTCCTTTGTGTATGACTGAAATGGATAACGAGCTTCACCTGAGAACACCTCCTTTCCTTTAAGATGTGTAAGTACCTATAATGCTACAATTATCCGTGGGGGGGGGGGGTGTTTGGGAGGGAGGGAGGGAGGGAAATAACACATTAAAAGAGGGCTGCTAAACAGTACCCTATCCCGTGCTTCTGAGGTAAGCTGTGACCAACTTCCTGGATGATTAACAGTCCTTGCTTGGATAGAAGTAGTCTTTCAAAATGGCATTTTGACCTGCCACCTGGCGTTTTAACACCTATTGAAAAGGTTTCACAGATCTCATGCCCCCTAGGTAGAAGGCCTCTTTGTAAAGGTCTCTAGAAGACTTTGTTGCTCAAAGAATACTGACCCTGTTTTGCCTTTTATGCTAAGCTATATTCTGCTTTGATTTAAATTAAAGCTCTTTGCTGCTGCTAGGCTCTGACATTAGGAAATTTAAACTAGAAGCTCTCTGCTGGGTTCTAAATTTAACCAGAAAGCTCTCTTCTGTGTTTTAAATTTAAACTTAAACTGCTGCTACTAGGCCCTGACTGATTTAACAAATACACTGGGTTCACAGATTAATCAGCTTTAATCCAAAGAAGTCCCTTCAGAAAAATTCCCAGAAGTATATACTCACAATTGCAGCTCTCTCTCCAGAAGTAGCAGTCCCCTTTTCTAGTCCTTATATCCTTTTGAAAGGGTGGTCTCCAGAACTGCACACGATACTCCAAATCAGGTCACACCAAAGACTTACAGAGGCACTATTGCCTCCTTTCTTCTGCTGGCCATTCCTCTCTCTATGCAACCAAGCATTCTTTTAGCTTTTACTGTTGCCTTTTCTACCTGTTTAGCTACTTTATCATCAGACACAATCACGCCTAGGTCTCACTCTTCTTTAGTGGACAAAGCATAGTTACTCACCTGTAACAGGTGATCTCCGGGAACAGCAGGAATTTAGTCTTCACATATGGGTATTGTCGGTACCGACAGAGCCTGCACGGGAACACTCCTCGGCGTCCAATTAGAAAGCCTTTGGGAGCATCCCACAGCACCTGCATGCTGCCTTCCCGCCTTTCCCAACTGCCTCTCTCCAGTTGAGTTTTAAAGCTCAGACAAAAAGAGAGAGAGGGAAAGAAAAGAAAAGAAAAGAGATACAACTCCTAGGGGAGGTGGGTGGGCTGTGAAGACTAAATTTCTGCTGTTCCCGGAGATCACCTGTTACAGGTGAGTAACTATGTTATCTCCAGGAACAAGCAGGAATGTAGTCTTCACATACGGGGACTCCCTAGCTACAGATGCCAGGGAGAGACCCTAGAAGTTGTGTGCCCCTGTGAAAGGGCTCCACTTCCCCCATGGATCTCTGGCATTCTACCGGGAATGGTGGGTAGGAGTTGATTAAGAGTATACACTCACCTGTAACAGGTGTTCCCCAGGAGCAGCAGGAATCAGTCCTCATATATGGGTATCATCGGCGCCGATGAAGCCCCAGCGGAGCATTTCTCCAGCTTTCTAAGAAAGCCTTTGGGAATGCAGGCACGCATGCGCGGTTCCCTTCCCGCCTAAAGGTGCCATCTTACCTCAGTCAAATGACACAGCTAAGAACAGCACACGAAAAAATGAAAAATACAAACTATGTACAACTGCAACTCCAAGGGGAGGAGGGAGGGTTGTGAGGACTGATTCCTGCTGCTCCTGGAGAACACCTGTTACAGGTGAGTAACTACTCTTTCTCCAGGACCAAGCAGGAAGTCAGTCCTCACATATGGGTGACTCTCCAGCTTAGGGCTACCGAGGAACCCAAGCTGAATAGGACTCCCTCTAGTCCCAGCTGCAAAGAAAGGCTTTTCAAGGACTCAACCTCCACCGGTAGCCCAACAGAGGACAGGAGTGCAAGAGTTGCCTAAAACTCAAAGAGATTACGGAGTACTGCCTGGCCAAAAGCACTGTCCCTACGGGACTCCCTCTCCAGGCAGTAATGGGCTGCAAACGTCTGGCTTGAAGACCAAGTTTCAGCCCTGCAGATGTCTACCAAGGGCAGAGAGCGGAGATGAGCCACTGAGGCAGCCATCGCCCGAACACGATGGGCCGTGACCCTACCCTGCAAAGGAAGGTCAGCCGCCTTATAAGCCCAGGTGATACAGTCAGCCACCCAGATGGACAAGGTACGCTTAGACACAGCTAACCCCAACTTATTGGAGTCAAAAGAGACGAAGAGCTGATAAGCCCTTCTATGTCCTTGCGTACGGTCAAGATAGAAGGATAAGGCCCTCCTACAGTCCAGGGAATGCAGGACTGCTTCAGCCTGGCTAGCATGAGGCCTAGGGAAGAATGTTGGAAGAACCACCTCCTGATTGAGGTGGAAAGAGGAGACAACCTTAGGGAGGAACTTTGGAAGAGTACCGGAGGACTACCCTGTTCCTGTAAATCCTGGTGTAAAGCCTGTCACAGACCAGAGCTTGAAGCTCACTCACCCTCCTAGCCAAGGTAAGGGCTATCAGGAAGAGTGTCTTCCAGGAGAGGAAGCATAGAGGACAAGTAGCCATCGGCTTAAAAGTTGGACGAATCAGTTGCTGCAAGACCATATTCAGCTCCCACTCAGGGGTAGGAGGGCAGATAGGAGGCTTGAGCAAAAGCAAGCCCCTGAGAAAGCGGGACACCAAGGGGAGACCAGAGAGAGACCGCCCATACACGAAGGAGTGGTGAGCTGCTGGAGCTGAGAGGTGGACCCGAACAGAATTGGATTTAAGACCCTGGTTTGACAAGTGCAGTAAGTACTGAAGGACTACTGGCACAGTACAGGAGAAAGGATCCTCTGTACGGAGCTGACACCACACAGAAAACCTTTTCCATTTAAGAGCATAGGTTTTCCTAGTGGACTGTTTCCTAGAGGCTAGGACAACCTCCTCAACTTCCTGAGGTAGGCCCCAGGGAGCCAAAACTACCCTTGCAGCCTCCAGGCCATCAAATTGAGAGACTTGAGATTGGGGTGCAGAAGGGAACCCTGCTCCTGTGAGAGAAGGTCGGGTTGCAACCCCAGAGGCAGTGGGGGATCCACCGCCAGTTGAAGTAGAAGGGGAAAACAAGGCTGTCTCGGCCATCTGGGAGCCACCAGCTGGACCGAGGCCTTGTCCTGAGGAATTCTGAAGAGAGTTCGGGCCACCAAGGGCGTGGGAGGAAACGCATACAGGAGGCCCTGAGACCAGGAAATCAGAAAAGCATCTGCTGCTATTCTCAGAGGATGCGGTTGCCTGGAGCAGAACTTTGGCAGTTGCTTGTTTATTGGGCTGGCAAAGAGATCCATCAAGGGAAGACCCCATTTCAGGAAGATCTTCTGAACCACTGAAGGATGTAGCTGCCACTCGTGGGGCTGCAGTATTCTGCTCAATCTGTCCGCCAGATAGTTGTCCTGTCTTGGAAGGTACACGCCCTGAGAAGCATGTGGTGTTGGAGGGCAAAAGAAAAAAGGTCCTGAGCCTCTCGACAGAGAATCCTGGACCCAGTTCCGCCCTGTTTGTTCACATAAAACATGTCAACCTGGTTGTCTGTCTGAATCAGGACAGACTGGTGAGCCAGGGCAGATGTGAAGGCTTTGAGTGCTAACCGAATAGCTCGGAGTTCAAGGAGATTGATCTGCTGTGCAGCTTCCCAGGGAGACCAGAGGCCCTGAGTGCACTTGCCCAGGCAATGAGCACCCCAGCCCAGCAGGGAGGCATCTGTAGTCAGCACTACTGTATGAGCTGATATCTGAAAAGGCACCCCCATCAGTAGATGAGGTGGGTGCAGCCACCATTTGAGGGAGTGCAGAAATTGTTTGGACACCCTTATCTCGTCTCTGAGGCTGCCTGTGGCCTGAGACCACTGAGTTCGAAGGCACCACTGAGCAGGCCTCATATGGAGCCTGGCATTGGGGGTCACATGGACTGTCGAAGCCATGTGGCCCAGTAGACTTAGGCAGAGTCTGGCAGAGACCAGGGACCTGCTGAGAAACTGACCTGCCAGGGCCATCAACCTTTGGGCTCTGTCTTCTGGCAAGAATGCCTTTGCTAGGAGAGAGTCCAACCTTGCCCCTATGAACGCCAAGTTCTGGGAAGGGAGCAAAGTGGACTTTGCGAAGTTTATGACAAACCCCAGGCATTGTAGAAAAACAATTGTCCTGAGGGTGGCTTGACTGGCCTCCTGGCTTGTCTGACCCCTGAGGAGCCAGTCGTCCAGGAAGGGGAAGACAAAGATGCCCTGATTTCTCAGGTAGGCCGCTACCACTGCTAGGCACTTTGTGAAAACTCTGGGGGGCGGAAGAGATGCCGAAAGGCAGTACTCTGTACTGATAATGGTTTCCACCCACGATGAACCTTAGGTACTTTCTGTGGTCTGGATGAATGAGGATGTGAGTGTACACATCCTTTAGATCTAAGGAGCATAGCCAATCTCCCTGCTGCAGGTAGGGCAGAAGTGTTCCAAGAGTAAGCATCTTGAACTTTTCTTTCACCAGGAACTTGAGGTTCCTGAGGTCCAGAATGGGTCGAAGGCCACCGGTCCGTTTGGGCACCAGGAAATACCTGGAGTAGAACCCAAGACCCTGTAAGTGGGGAGGCACAGGCTCCACCGCCTTGTCCACCGGCAGACTCTGAAGCTCTTGACAGAGAAGGTCTGTGTGCAGGGGAGGCCTTGGAGGTTCCCTTGGAAAGTAGGGGGGTGGCAGTTGGTGAAAATGGAGGGCAAAGCCCTTGTGGACTATTTCTAGCACCCAACTGTCCGCGGTGATAAGGGGCCACTGGTGGGCAAAGAGGGCGAGACGACCTCCGGTGCAGGTTGGGGAAGCAGTGGAAGAGAGGCTATGCTCTAGGAGTCAAAAACCCCCACCCTGCTGAATGGTAGCAGGGGCCTGAGGCTTGGGGGCCCTCTGCCTACAGGGCCCATTACCCTGGCCCTTGGCTTGCTGACCCTGTGGGGCAGGTTGGGCAGCCTGATATTGAGGGTACTGTTTGTAGGCAGTGCCCTTCCTCGGGTAAAAGGGCTTTTTACCAGAGCACTTCTTTTTATGAGAAGGGGCAGATGTCTTCCTCGATAGCCTTGTCCTGGTGAGGTGCTCGGTCGCGAGCTGAGCAGCCTTCTCGGTCATGGGTTTGCCAAAAAGGTTTTCACCTCGGCAAGGGACATCGACCAACTTGATCTGAACCCATGGCTCGAGGTCCGATGACTGCAGCCATGCCTGGCGTCGAGCCGCGATGCCGGCTGCCACTACTCGGGCCGAAGCCTCGAAGCCATCGTAGGCGGCTCGGGACATGAACTTTGAGCAGTCCCGAATCCCCGAGGACAAGGACTTAAATCTCTGCAAAGGCTCCCCGGAGAGACCAGCAGAGAATCCGGCCAACTCCTTGGCCAGATCCCGCAAGTACATGCCCATGTACAGCTGGTAAGACTGGACACGGCAAGCAAGCATCGAGCCCTGAAAACACTTTCTACTGACGCCATCGAAGTTTCGGGCTTCCCTGCCAGGAGGCACCGCGGAGTGCATCTTCTGACTTTTCAGACGATGCATGGCCGATTTCACAACATGGAATGGTGTGGTAGCTGTGCCTTTTGAAATCCAGGACTCTTTCCAAGTCGATAGATGGAATCGACTTGCTTGCTAAGAACCGGCGCCAAGGCCGGTGCCTCCCACATACGGAAGAGGAGCCGTTCCAGCATCGGAGGAACCGGGACAGTAAAGGCCTCCTTCGGAGGAGAGTCATACTGTAGCACCTTGAGCTCTTCAGATCGAGGCTCTTCCTCTGGATCTGCCGGTATAGCCAAGGCAGTGGCCATATCCCGGACGAACTCCGAGAACCGGGTATCCTCCGGAGGGGACCTACTCCGGGGTTCAGACTGCGGTGAGTCCGAAGGGAAACACCGAGTCTTAAAGGTATCGGGAGACTCCTCGTCCTCCGTTTCCCAAGCCAACTCATCCGAGGAAGAGACGGGGTCCGACCCCGTGGGGCCCTGGGGCACCCGCCTCGATGCACGGAGCACAGGCGTCGACGCCCTCGGTCCCGAATGGGAGGTCGAGGGAGACCGCGACCGAGGTCGACTCCGAGCCACAATGGACTCGAGTATCGGCTCGGTCTCAAGGGTCGACTTAGACGTTGATGTACCGGTGGTCGGGACAGATGCGCCAGACAGGCTGGCCATCAGTGCCCGCTGCTGCTCCATGAAGGCAGACATTCTGCTCTCCAAGGCTGTCATCCTGAGACTCAGCTCGGGAGATGCAGCAGCCACCGATTCGGGCTCCGGCGGCGGCGCCGGGCCCGACGTTGGCTCCCTGGGAGGAGAGTCCACAAGGACTACGGGACTTACGTGTCCAGCAGACTCCGGCTCCACACGAGGAACTTTGGCAGGCTTCTCCAGTTCCACGGGCCTGGCCCTCGAGGAGCCAGGGACCTCTTCTGACGCCCCCCTCACGAGCCGTTTCTTCCTCTTGCGATCCTGGTCGGGGACCCCCTGTCCGAGGAGCTTCGACGGCGCTCGGCATCAGAATCCCGAGATGTCGAGGCCTCAGACGAGGTCTGGGCCCAGCCGGAGGCTGAGTCCGAGAAAAGCCTTTCCTTTTGCTGCTGGTGACTTCGAAGTGCCTTGGAAGACATTTTTGCACAGGCCCCCGCACGACTTAGGATCGTGGTCGGGGCCGAGGCACCGAAGGCAGCAGTCATGTGTGTCGGTGAGAGACATCAGTTTCTTACACCGATCACACTTCTTAAAACCACTGGAAGCCATCGGGGAAAAAAAGAGTCCCCGCGAGGTCAAAGGACCGGCCTTCCAGGGAAAAGGAGAAAAAAGGGCGCTAACGCCAGCCATGAAGGGCAAAAACCGAAAAAGAAAATCGGGCTCGATACCAGTGTACCGAACCCGGCGGGAGGGGAACCGGCGTCGAACCGGTAGAAAAAGATCAAAAATCGCTGAAAAAAATCTAATTTTAACCGGGAAAACTGGACACACGTCCGGTGGGCTTCACGGAAAAAAAGAGACTGAAGTAAGATGGCACCTTTAGGCGGGAAGGGAACCGCGCATGCGTGCCTGCATTCCCAAAGGCTTTCTTAGAAAGCTGGGGAAATGCTCCGCTGGGGCTTCATCGGCGCCGATGACACCCATATGTGAGGACTGACTTCCTGCTTGGTCTTGGAGAAAGTATGGAACAGGTGTTGTAGAAAAGCCTGACCAAACAAGGCATCCCGGCGGGAGTCCTTATCTAAGCAGTAATGGGCTGTGAAGGTATGAACAGAGGCCCAAGTAGCTGCTCGACAGATGTCGTCAATAGACACAGAGTGTAGATGAGCCATTGAGGCTGCCATGGCTCTCACATTGTGAGCTGTGACATGGCCTTCCAGAGAAAGCAGTTACTTACCTGTAACAGGTGATCTCTGGGAACAACAGGAATAAGTCTTCACATATGGGTATCGTCGGTACCGACGGAGCCTGCGCGGGAACGCTCCCCAGCGTCCAAAAGGAAAGCTTTTGGGAGCATCCCACAGCGCCTGTGCGCTGCCTTCCCGCCTTTCCCAACCGCCTCTCTCCAGTTCAAGTTTTAAGCTGAGACAAAGAGAGAGAGAGGAAAGGAAAGATAGAGAGATACAACTCCTAGGGAATGTGGGTGGGTTGTGAAGACTTATTCCTGCTGTTCCCAGAGATCACCTGTTACAGGTAAGTAAGGTTAAATTAGAGTTACCTGCTAATTGTTGTTCCTGGAGTAGATACAGTCTAGTCCCAGACCTCTGGATTGACTACCTCATTCAGCAGCCTGGAGACTGAGGAACCTCCTCCTTTTTGTGATGTCAGCAGTATATCCTGCCCGTAGCCAACTCCGATAGCCAGTTACCTAATGACAAAGCAGACTCACCGGAGCAACAAGTAAGCATACATCATAAAGTCAAACCTTAATAACTGACAGAAGTAGTCGCAACAATGGACCACCCGGAATACCTGTCTGTTCTATATATATATATTTTTTTGGAAAACATCATGTACCGTGAACTTTAAACCTCACCGAGGCCCACCCCCACCTATGTGGAAGAGGGGTACATAAGCCTCATCTCACCCCGGCCTGGATGTAGAAAGAAAGAAGATACCTTACCTGTACAGAACCGAAAGCTCCTGCTTGGAAACCTTCAGGCTGAAACTGCATCCGAAAATATACTGGGAAGGGAACCGGGACTAGACTATCTACTCCAGGAACAACAATTAGCAGGTAAGTCTAATTTAACCTTCCTGAGCGTAGCTACAGTCTAGTCCCGGACCTCTGGGTAAGTACCAGAGCAGTAAACTAACGGGAGGGACTGTCCATTCCAGCCTGAAGGACTGCTGCCCCAAAACAAGCGTCCTGCCTGGACTGAACGTCCAGTCTGTAGTGCCGCACAAAGGAATGCAACGATGACCAGGTAGCCGCTCTGCAAATCTCTAGCGGCGGCACCGACTTAAATTCTGCCCAGGACGCGGCTTGGGCCCTAGTTGAATGAGTTAGAAGCCCCACCGGCACCGACACACCCTTCAACAAGTACGCGGAAGAAATCGCCTCTTTAATCCACCGTGCAATGGACGCCTTAGAGCCCGACTCACCCTTCCTGGGCCCCGCAAAAAGAACAAAGAGGCGCTCGGATTTGCGGAACTCAGCCGTCCGCCGTAGGTACCGTTTTAAAGCTCTCCGGATATCCAAAAGATGAACTCTCGTCGCTGCAGGACCCTCAGCCGCATCATGAAACACCGGTAAAGAAATTTCCTGATTCAAATTAAACGAAGACACCACCTTGGGCAAGAATGCTGGAATGGGACGCAACACTACTTTGGAAGCACAAAATGAGAGATAAGGCTCCTTACATGACAAGGCCTGCAACTCTGATATCCGTCTCGCCGAACTGATAGCCACCAAAAAGACCACTTTTAACGTAAGATCCTTCAAGGAAGTCCGAGAGAGAGGCTCAAACGGCTCCCGTTCCAACGCTTTTAAAACGAACGGGAGATGCCACTTAGGAACTATCTGCCTAGCTGGCGGGCGCAGCAGCGACACTGCCCGTAAAAACCGCCGCACATCCAGATGTTCACCAAGCAAGCGACCACCAATCTTTCCCCTGTAACACGCCAAAGCCGCGACCTGTACTCGGAGAGACACCGAAGCCAAGCCCTTGACGAAGCCATCCTGCAGGAATTCCAAAAGCTGGGGAATGGTCGCCCTCAGAGGCTCTGCTGCCCTGTCACTGCACCATCCTTCGAACACTCTCCAGACACGCACGTACGCCAAAGATGTCGACCTCTTCCTAGCCTTCAGCAAAGTGGAAATAACCGGAGCGGAATAACCCCTAGCTGTCAGCCGCGCCCGTTCAATAGCCAGGCCGTAAGCGAGAAGCGATCCATGTGCGGCATGAACAGGGGTCCATGAGACAACAGATCTGGCCGGACCGGGAGTCGCCACGGACGCTCGCTCAGGAGTCGCACCAGATCCGCGTACCAGAGACGGCACGGCCAATCCGGAGCTATTAGAATCACCTGTCCTTTGTGCCTTTCGATGCGCTGGACCACCCTGCCTATCAGGGCCCATGGTGGGAAAACGTAAAGGAGCTGATCCTCCGGCCAAACCTGCAGAAGGGCGTCCAGACCCTCCGACATTCGCTCCTTCCTTCTGCTGTAAAAGCAATCGACTTGCGCCAACTGAAACGTCGCCATGAGATCCATGACTGGCGTGCCCCACCGACGCACCAGCATGCCGAACACGTCGGGATGGAGCACCCACTCCGCGGGATCCACTTTCACCCGGCTGAGAAAATCGGCTTTCACGTTGTACACGCCCGCAACATGCGCCGCCGAAAGAGACAACAAATTCTCTTCCGCCCAGTTGCACAAGATCTCGGCCTCGGCCTCCAGCGACACACTGGAGGTCCCGCCTTGGCGATTGACGTAAGCCACCGCGGCCGCGTTGTCGGAGAATACCCGAACTGCCCGTCCTCCGAGCGCGGCCTGGAAACTCCGAAGGGCCAACGACACCGCGCGCAACTCCAATCTGTTTATGGACCAAGACCGTTCGAAAGCCGACCACTGCCCCTGAGCGAACTGTCCCTGGCAATGGGCTCCCCAGCCCCCGAGACTGGCGTCCGTCGTCACTGGTACCCAATCCAGAGCCTCCAACGGCTTCCCCTTCCGAAGAGACTCAGGGAGTAACCACCAGCGCAGTGCCTGCCGCATCTCCGCTGGGCACGGAAGCCTGCGCGACAAGGAGTCCCGCTGGTGCGACCAGCGCTGGAGTAACGCTCTCTGCAAGGGGTGCATGTGCGCCCTGGCCCAGGGTACCATTTCTATTGCCGAAGCCATCCTGCCCAACAATTGAAGATACTGCCACGCCGTGGGAGCTGCACTGCTCAAGAATCTGCGGACCAGCTTTCGCAACCACTGTGCCTTTGCGAACGGAAGAAACACCATCCCTTTCTTCGTGTCGAAACGCGCTCCCAAATATTCCAGGCACTGGGAGGGAACCAGATGACTCTTCGTCAAATTGACAACCCAACCCAGACTCTCCAAAACGGCTACAACCCTGGTTGTCGCTGCTACGCTCTCTGGCAGAGACTTTGCCCGTATCAGCCAATCGTCCAGATAAGGGTGCACGAGAAGTCCTTTCCGTAACGTCGCCGCAACAACCACCATGACCTTGGTGAAGGTGCGAGGAGCTGTCGCCAAGCCGAACGGCAAGGCTCGGAACTGAAATTGCCCGAAAGGCAGCGCAAACCTGAGGTACTTTTTATGATCCGATCGGATAGGAATATGAAGATAAGCCTCTGACAAGTCCAAGGAGGTCAGAAACTCACCTGCACGAACCGCCACTATGACCGAGCGGAGAGTCTCCATGTGAAAGTGCGAAACTCGAAGACAACGATTCACACCTTTGAGATCTAGAATGGGCCGAACTCCTCCGTCCTTTGGAACCACAAAATAAATGGAGAATCGACCGCAGCCGCATTGGTCGGAAGGTACAGGCACTATGGCCTCGAGGTCCAAAAGCCTTTGTACGGTCTCCCGCACCACCCCGTACTTTGTCGAAGACTTGCAGGGGGACCGCACAAAGGCATCTCGCACCGGACGGCGCAGCTCCAGCGCATAGCCATCCCAGATGACCTCGAGCACCCATTGATCTGACGTGACCCGGACCCAGGCATCGTAAAAGTTCCGTAGGCGCCCCCCCACAGGAACCAAGGCCACCCGGGCCCCCTTGACTTCATTGCGACTTCCGAACTCCAGAACCCGAGGAGGAGGCAGACCCACCAAAGCCTCTCCATGCTCCCCGGAGACCCCGAAACGACTGACTCCTATTTGGAAACCTGCCTCTCTTGTTGGGATTAAATCGTTAGAAACGAAAACGGCGAAAGTCCCGCTGTTGTCCTTTACCCGCGGGTGCCGACCTTCCCAATTTGGGCTTGTCCTCGGGCAATCTGCCCCCTTTAGATTCCCCGAGATCCTTAACCAATTTTTCCAAATCCTCACCAAACAGAAGTCTACCCTTAAAGGGAAGTTTACTAAGCCTCGCTTTGGAGGAGTTATCTGCTGCCCAGTTACGAAGCCACAAATAACGCCTGGCCGCCACCGCGGACGCCATGCTCTTCGACAAAGCTCGCATCAGATCGTAATGTACATCCGCTAGGTAAGCCGCCCCAGACTCCAGCTTGACCGCTTCCTCTGCCGGGCCGGCCTCCTGGGCACTCGGGATCTTTTGCGCCCAGCGCAGACAGGCTCGGGCCACCCAAGCACCACAAATGGCCGCTTATAGCGAGAGTGCATTCACATCAAAGACTTGCCGCAGGAGACCATCCAGTTTTCTGTCTTGGGAGTCCTTGAGAGCCGTACTCCCCTCCACAGGAATGGTGGTCCTCTTCGTCACCGCCGCTACGGCCGCATCCACCTTAGGAGGTTTAAAGACCTCCCTATCCTGCTCCACTAAAGGATAAAGGCGACCCATCACCCTAGAACCTTTAAAAGGAGCCTCTGGAATATTCCACTCTTCTTGAATTAGCTCCTGGAAAACTCCATGCACTGGGAACGACCGGAGATTTTTCCGAAACACCTGTAACAAGGGGTCCTCGAGGGTGTCATCCGCCCCAGAACCCGGGACCGGCATGTTCAGGGCCTTTAAAGTTTCTCCAATGAGAGTGGGCAACTCTTCACGGCGAAAAACCCGTACCACTCTCGCCTGGTCCTCCTTATCAGCGAGTTCGCCTTCCTCCAACTCGTCATCCATGTCAAGACTTTGACCTTCCTCCTCGGATAACTGACCTTCCGAAGGAATTGAGGGAAGCCTGAGACTCTCATCCACCTTCAGCTTCTTAGAGCCTTCCTGTGACTCCTCAAGCACCTGAGGGGACGCCGCCCTCTTCCGATCGCGCCCCCTGGCCGAGTCCACCTCTGGACTCAGGGAGAAGCTCCCCATGGCCTGTTGCAGAAGCGCCACAAACTCCTTAGAAAAAATAGCCTCGAACCCCTTGGGCCAGGTTGGTAGCGAGGGCGCGCCATCCGGAGCGGACGAGGGACCCTTCCTAGGATCCCCCAACTTCAAGTGAACCGCTGAAGTCCCGGAGAACCCTTTAGCCTCAAGGAGTACCTCCGTGGGCTCCACACAGCCTTCCATTACAGCTGCCTCCTTTACACAGCTTTTACAGACGCCTGTGTGTGCTGCTGAGCCTCTCTTAGCACCACAGACACAGCACTAGGGCCTCGCGGGCATCCCCACCGAGAGTGAAGGCCCCCCCCTCCCGCCGGAATGCTCACGCCGAAAAAATAAGAAAGAGAATAATAAAGAAAATTAGATTGAAGAAAAATTGAAGAGGAGAAACTCCCCGGGAGTGCTAATCGCAAAACCGAAACCAAAAAACAAGAAAACAATAAAACAACGCGTACCACACCTACTAGGCTCGCACGGACTTCCTCAGCGCGTTTTCCCACGCTGCTACCATGCGGCCACCAGAGCAGGCCTCTTCGCGCCCAAACCGGCGCTAGAAATGACCGGGTCACTTACCTCCCGCTGATATGCGATCGAATCAGTGCGTCAGCCCCCGCTCCGGATCCGCTCTGCTAACAAAGCGTGTACCGGCAGGAAAAACAGGAGAGAATGGGAGTACTCAGCCAAAGTGTACGTACAGGCAGGGCTTCTGTCTGACGCCGGCTGGATTCCTCTGCAGCTGATCTGCCCGGAGCCGAAGCTGCATACTAAAACTTCAGGAGGCCTGGCCCCCTCCGGTAAATAAGGAGTCCCTCTAAAGTCAAGGGAGGCAGCAGAAAACACCGATCCCGGTGAGGGGGGGGGGGGAGGAGGAAGGAGGAAGGAGGGGGGGAGCCTTCAGCGTAGCTTAAAGGTACAGGCCAGCCAAAAATGCTTAAAACTCTCCATCTGCAGACCCTTAAAACTCCTTTAAATGTTATCAGCTAAGCCTAAAAAGAAACAACCTATACTCAATTGTTCCTCCTGTGAGCCCAGACCTCTGGGGCTCACTGTCTCTTCAGCTGCTTGGAGACTGAGGTAACTGGCTATCGGAGTTGGCTACGGGCAGGATATACTGCTGACATCACAAAAAGGAGGAGGTTCCTCAGTCTCCAGGCTGCTGAATGAGGTAGTCAACCCAGAGGTCCGGGACTAGACTGTAGCTATGCTCATGAACTGTGCTATCTCCAGGAACAAGCAGGAATGAGTCTTCACATATGGGGACTCCCCAGCTACAGATGCCAGGGAGATCCCCAAGGTTGTGAGTCCCTGAGAAGGGCTCTACCTCCCTCCATGGATCTCGGGCATCCAACCAGGGATGGGGGGTTGGAGTTGTTTAAGTATGGAACAGGTGTTTGAGAACAGCCTGACCAAACAAGGCATCCCGGCGGAAGTCCTTGTCCAAGCAGTAATGGGCTGTAAAGGTATGAACCAAGGCCCAAGTGGCCGCTCGACAGATTTGGTCGATGGACACAGAGTTTAGATGAGCCATAGAGGCGGCCATGGCCCTCACATTGTGAGTTGTGAGATGGCCCTCCAGAGAAAGGTTCTTACTCTGGTAGGCGAAAGAAATACACTGAACAATCCAACTGGACAGAGTTCTCTTAGAGACTGGAAATCCTAAATGAGAGGGATCAAAAGCAACAAAGAGTTGAGAGGACTTTCTATGTTGCTGTGTCCTTTGTAAATAAAAAGCGAGTGCTCTCTTACAATCCAGGGTATGGAGATTCCTCTCTGCAGTTGATGCATGAGGTCCTGGAAAAAAGACAGGTAAATACACCTCTTGATTTAGATGAAAAGGTGAAACCACTTTAGGCATAAAGAGTGGATTGGTCCTGAGGACTACCTTGTCATGATGGAACCTTGTATAAGGAGGATTAGCCACCAAGGCTTGCAGCTCACTGATGCGGCGAGCTGAAGTCACTGCAATGAGAAAAATAACCTTCCAGGAAAGAAATTTCAAGGAGGTAGTGGCTAAGGGTTCAAAGGGTGGCTTCATAAGCTGGCCAAGAACCAGATTCAAGTCCCATGCCACTGGAGGTGGTCTAATGGGAGGTTTAGTCAAAAGAAGGCCTCTCATGAATCTTGCTATAAGAGGATGAGAGGAAAGAGGCTGTCCATTGAGAGGCTTAAGGGATGCTGCAATAGCACTCAAATGGACTCTTACTGAATTCGTTTTAAGGCCTGCATGGGATAAATGCAGCAAATACTCTAGTAAAGAATTCAGAGGTATTGCAAGAGGGTTAAGACCCTTATCTGCACACCAAATGGTAAACCTTTTCCATTTAAAAGCATAGGAACGTCTGGTGGAAAGCTTTCTAGAAGCATGAAGGATATCTTTCACTTGCTGAGAAAGATGCAAATCTTGAAGGTCTAGGCCTTCAGCAACCAGGCCCTGAGATGAAGAGACTGGGGATTTGGGTGCCACAACGTTCCCTCCTCCTGGGATAGGAGGTATGGAGCAGATCCCAAGTCCAGGGAGGGAGCTTGAGAGAGATGCAGAAGTAGAGGGTACCACACTTGGCGTGGCCAACGTGGTGCTATGAGGATCATAGACCCTTTGTCTCTCTGAAGCTTGAAGAGTGTCTTGGGAATTAGGGGAATGGGTGGAAAGGCATATAGGAAGTCTTGCCCCCAATGAAGGAGGAAGGCATCCCTGGCCTGAACTCCCTGACACAGAATCCTGGAACAGAACCGGGGAAGTTTGGCATTCCACGGACTTGCAAACAGGTCTATGTCTGGGGTTCCCCAAATTTGAAAGATCCTGGCTATCTGGTCCCCATGGAGGGACCATTCGTGTGGAAGCAGAACTCGACAGTCTGCCCAAGAGTTTTGAACCCCTGGAAGATACACTGCCATGAGATGAATTTGATGCTCTCTGGCGAAGGCCCACAATCTCAGAGCTTCGTTGCAAAGCGACAGAGAGCCAGTCACTCCCTGCTTGTTCACGTAGAACATGGCTACTTGGTTGTCCGTGTGGATGAGGACTATCTTGTAGCTGAGCAGGGTGTGGAAGACAGAGCTAGAAAAATTGCTCTGAGCTCTAAGAGGTTGATATGCAGAGATGTCTTCTGTGGAGACCAGATGCCCTGGGTGGAGAGATCTTGTAGATGAGCTCCCCACCCCCTTGGGGAGGCATCTGTTGTAAGGGTTGCTTGGGGTAACACCTGCTGAAAGGGGGACCCCAGCAACAGATTTTGGGTGGACTTCCACCACTGGAGAGAGCAAAAAAGGCGACTGGAGGTTGCTATTTTGTCTGACAGGCACCCTGATGCCTGAGTCCAGTGGGTGGACAGAGTCCATTGAGCTGCCCTCATGTGAAGGCGAGCATAAGGGACCACATGCATGGTAGATGCCATGTGGCCTAACAGTTGTAACATCTCTCGAACAGTTAAATGGGACTAACTGAATTTGGGAGGCTAACTGCACCAAGCGTAGGCAATGGGCCTGGGGAAGATAGGCCCTTGCAGTGGTGGTATCCAGTAAGGCCCCTTTGAACTCTAGAGATTGTGTAGGGGTGAGATGGGATTTTGGGATGTTTATTACAAGTCCCAGATACTGAAGGATACGGCTTGTGCAGGCCAGGGAAGCCTGGGCCTCTGACTGGGATGGAGCTCGGATGAGCCAGTCGCCCAGATATGGGAATACAAATATTCCTAGAGTGTGCAGAAATGCAGCTACTACTGCCATGCATTTTGTGAACACCCTTGGGACAGAGGCCAGACCGAAGGGAAGCACTCTGTATTAATAGTGCTTTCCTTGGAAAAGGAACCGAAGGAACCTTCTGTGTGTTGGATGGATGAGGACATGGGTGTACGCATCCTTGAGATCTAGAGAACAAAGCCAGTCCTGACTCTGGAGGTATGGAAGGAGAGTACCGAGAGAAGTCATCTTGAATTTCTCCTTGCACAGAAACTTGTTCAACTCTCTGAGATCTAAGATGGGTCTGTAGCCCCCTGTTTTCTTTGGGATGAGAAAGTAGGGGGAGTAGAACCCTGAGCCCTGTTGAAGAAGGGGTACTTCTTCTATTGCCCCTTGGGCAAGAAGGGTAGCAATCTCCTGGTCCAGAAGGTCGAGGAGAGATGTTGGAGAATTGAACTGTCTCACCATGGTGTGAGGAGGAAGGTTTAAGAAATGAAGCTTGTACCCCTCCCTTATGATGGAGAGGGTCCATTGCTCTGCTGTGATTTGTTCCCATCTGGGAGCAAAGTAATCCAACCTTCCTGGAAAGGTGAGAGGTTCTGGCTGGTTTAGAGCCAGAATGACTTACAACTAGAGCTTAGCCTAAGGCCCTGAGGAGGCTGAGGCTGTTGGGCCGTAGCAGTCCTAGCAGCCTTAGGCTTGGCCTGTTTCGGTTGTTGCTGTCTCTTTGTAGCAAAACGACCTGCAGAAGAGGACTGCTGACCATAAGCAGAATAATATTTCCCTTTTTTGGCAAAAAAAGCCCTTTTTGAACAAACTTTTCTTAAAAGGAGCAGAAGTAGACTTTGAAAGTCTATCTAAAGCGGAATTTTCAGCATCCATTTGGGTGGCCTTTGCTTGCCAATCTTTGCCAAAAAGATTTTCACCTGTAGAAGGAAAATTTCCTAGTCCATCTTGAACCCAAGGTTCCAAATCAGAAGCTTGTAACCAAGCAACTCTGCGTGCACCTATGGCAATGGCCGAGGCTCTGCTGGCACCTTCAAAAGAGTCAAAGGCTGCACAGTTGGATAACTTGGAAATGTCCTGGGCCTGTTTGAGCCAGGTGAGGAATTCTTTCCTTTTATCTTCTTGAATAAAAGGAGATAAAGTTTGCAGGTGATCTGTAACTTATTTTAGAAACATCCCCATATAAAGACTATAGGAGTTGATTCTGGCAACAAGCATACTAGCCTGGAAAATTCTCCTGCCAAAGGCATCTAAGATTCTGCATTCCCTTCCTGGAGGAGCAGATGAGTGCCTCTTTGTAATCTATCTTCTTCATAGCAGACTCCACCACAATGGAGTGGTGAGGAAGCTGAGTCTTATGGAAGCCAGGACAAGGAGGAACACGATACATGGTGTCCAACCTGCGAGAATGAGGGGAAGTGGTGAGAGGAGTCTCCCATATGCCCAACATGTGATCATTTATTTATTTATTTATTTATTTATTTACTGCACATTTATATACCGCTACTTCCAGCGATCAGCAGCGGTTTGATTCATGTTCGGGGATTGTCAATCAAGACTGGGGGGGGGTGGTATGAACAAAGAACTGGGGTCACAGCACACATGGTTAGCGTCTTAGGGGGTGACTTATACATTCTTGGTAAAGTGCCTGCCTCTTTAGGAGCCTTAGGATATTGTAAAATATCTAATTTTTTGGCTCTAGGCTCTGTCTCTGATTCATCAGAGTCTTCAGAGGAATCGAAGTATCATCTGTCTGGATGCTCCTGCAGAGCCCGATACGCGTACCGGGTGGTATCGACATTGGGAGTGATTGGCACCGATTCGGTACCGATGGGCATCACAGAACAGTGTACCGCTGCAGTCGACCCCAAAGCGGATGTCGATGCAATCGGTACCGGCATCGGAACCGATGTTGGTACCGGTGCCGGAGTCGGTACCTGCAACGGAGTTTGTTGCGGTACCGAAGGCGTCGCAGCTTGTATGAATGCCGTGATGGCACGCTGCATGGTCAGGATATTCTGATCCATTGACGCAACCAATGTCTGGATGTCGGTACCAGTGGGAACCACCGGTACCCCAGAACATGGCAACAGGTGATTGGTCAAGGCCGAGCCATCGATGTCAACCTGTGACCCCATAGATAAAGCTTTGGAAGCCGGAGCCTCCCGCCGGGGTAATTTTGCCGGTGCGGATTCCTCGAGGGCAAGCCCGGAGGCATCTCGATACATAGAGGGAGATCTACCCTTCGAGGACTGGCTGGATTTAAGTTTGGTTACCTGAGATCCATGTGCGAATGAAGAAGCCCTGGAAGACGTCGATGCAACCGAAGCTGCATCCGAGGGAAACAGGGTACTGAGCTTAGCTGCTCGATTCTGTAGGCCTCTTTTAGACATCATGGAGCAGGACTCACAATCCGCAATGGAGTGGTCAGAACCTAAACATTTTAGACACCATTCATGGGTGTCAGTGACAGAAATAGTGCCGCTGCACTTCGTGCATTTTTTAAACCCAGAGGCGGGCTTTTCCATGAGGAAAAATTTCCTAGGCCTAAGGCCAAAGAAAAAAATGCACTGAAGTGAGAAAAACAGTAGGGTTTTTTTTTTTTTTTTTTTAGAATAAAGAAAGAAAAGACCGGCGGTACCGGTCCATCGTCGAGAAGGCAGACGCGCAACCAAAGAAATAAAATAAAATAAAGAAATTCTTCAGCGGTGACAGGAACACGACCTGCTGGCTCCGCGGAAAAGAAGAACTGGAGAGAGGCGGTTAGGAAAGGCGGGAAGGCAGCGCGCAGGTGCTGTGGGATGCTCCCAAAAGCTTTCCTTTTGGACGCAGGGGAGCGTTCCCGCGCAGGATCCGTCGGTACCGACGATACCCATATGTGAAGACTCATTCCTGCTTGTTCCCGGAAATAGGTTCTTACTCTGATAGGTAAAGGAAATACACTGTGCAATCCAGTTGGACAATGTTCTCTTGGAGACTGGAAGTCCCAAATGAGAAGGATCGAAAGCAACAAAGAGTTGGGAGGACTGTGTTGCTGTGTCCTTTGTAAGTAAAAGGAAAGTGCTCTTTTACAGTCCAAAGTATGAAGATTCCTTTCTGCATTGAAGCATGAGGCCTTGGAAAAAATACAGGCAGGTAAACCGCCTGGTTTAAATGAAAAGGTGAGACCACCTTTGGCATAAAGTGTGGATGAGTCCTAAGGACTACCTTATCATGATGGAACCTTGTATAAGGAGGATCAGCAACTAATGCTTGCAATTCACTGATGCGACGTGCTGATGTGATTGCAATGAGAAAGACAACCTTCCAGGAAAGGAATTTCAAGGAGGTAGTAGCTAAAGGTTCAAAAGGCGGCTTCATGAGCTGCCCAAGAACCAGATTCAGGTCCCATGCCACTGGTGGTGGCCTAATGGGAGGCTTAGTTAGAAGGCGGTCCCTCAAATCTCGCTATGAGAGGATGAAAGGAAATAGGCTGCCCATTTAAAGGCTTTAAAGAAGCTGAAATAGCACTTAAATTGACTCTTACTGAGTTAGTCTTAAGTCCTGCATTAGATAAATGAAGGAGATACTCCAGTAATGATTCCAGAGGTATCACAAGGGGGTCAAGACCCTAATGCGAACACCATATGGAAAACCTTTTCCACTTGAAAGCATAAGAGCGTCTAGTGGAAGGTTTTCTGGAAGCATATAGGACATCCTTTATTTGTTGCGAAAGGTTAAGACCATGAAGGACTAGGCTCTCAGCAACCAGGCCTTGAGATGCAGAGAGTGGGGATTGGAATGCCACAACATCCCGTCCTCCTGAGACAGGAGATCTGGAGCAGATCCTAACTCCAGAGATGGAGCTTGAGAGAGATGTAGGAGCAGAGGGTACCACACCTGCCATGGCCAATGTGGAGCTATGAGAATCATATGGCCTCTGTCTCTCTGAAGCTTGAACAGGGTTTTGGGAATGGGTGGAAAGGCATGTAGGAAGTCCTGACCCCAATGGAGGAGGAAAGCATCCCTGGCCTGAGAACCCTGAGCCGGAATTCTGGAACAGAACCGGGGACGTTTGGCATTCAGCGGACTTGCAAAGAGGTCTATGTCCGAAGTTCCCCAAATTTGAAAAATTTTGGCCACCTGGTCTGCATGGAGAGACCATTCGTGTGGAAGCAGAAGTCGACTGAGTCTGTCTGCCCAAGAGTTTTGAATGCCTGGCAGATACACCGCAAGGAGATGAATCTGATGCTATCTGGCGAGGGCCCATAGTCGCAAAGCTTCGTTGCAAAGTGACGACAGCCTGCTCCTCCCTGCTTGTTTAGATATAACATAGCTACTTGATTGTCCGTCTGAATTAGGACTGTCTTGTAGTTCAACTGGGTGTGGAACACTCGAAGAACAAGGAAGATTGCTCTGAGTTCCAAGAGATTGATATGTAAGTGGGTCTCCTGTGGAGTCCAGGTGCCTTGGGTAGAGAGATCTTGTAGGTGAGCTTCCCAACCCACCTCTGAAGCATCTGTTAGAGTGACCTGGGGTAGGGGCTTCTGGAAAGGGGACCCCACCAACAGGTTTTGGGTTGACTGCCACCATTGTAGAGACAAAATAAGGCGACTTGTGTTTGTTATTTTGTCCGATAGGCAGCCTGATGCCTGAGTCCACTGAGTGGATAGAGTCCATTCGGCTGCTCTCATATGGAGGCAAGCATAGGGAACCACATGCACGGTAGATGCCATGTGGCCTAGTAATTATAACATTTCCCGAGCAGTGAGATGAGCTTTTAATACTGCTTGGGAGGCTAACTGCACAATGCGAAGGCAGCGGGGCTGTGGAAGATAGGCCCTTGCTTTTCTGGTATCCAGCATAGCTCCTATAAACTCTAGAGACTGAGTGGGAGTTAGGTTGGATTTTGGGATGTTTATGACCAGGCCCAAATGCTGAAGGGTACGCATTGTGCAAGATAGAGAAATTCTGGCATCTGACTCAGATGGGGCTCGAATGAGTCAGTCATCTAAGTAGGGGAAGACGAATATTCCTAGAGTGCGAAGAAATGCTGCTACCACAGCCATGCATTTCGTAAACACCCTTGGTGCTGAGGCCAGGCCAAAAGGAAGCATCCTGTATTGGTAGTGCTTTCCTTGAAATAGAAACCAAACAAATCTTCGGTGAGTTGGATGGATGAGCACATGAGTGTACGCATCCTTGAGATCTAGAAAACAAAGCCAATCCTGACTCTGAAGGTATGGCAGTAGAGTTCCCAGAGAAATCATCTTGAATTTCTCTTTGAACAGGAATTTGTTCAATTCTCTGAGGTCTAAAATGGGTCTGTATCCCCGTTTTCTTTGGAATAAGGAAATAGGGGGAGTAAAACCCTGTACCCTGTTGGGAAATGGGTACGTCTTCTAGTGCCCCGTGGGCAAGAAGTAAAATGACCTCTTGACTCAAGTGAGTGTCGAGTGAAGTCTGAGAATTGAACTGTCTTAGCACTGTAGGAGGGGGCATGTTGAAGAAATGAAGCTTGTACCCCTCTTACAATGGAAAGAGTCCATTCTTCTGCTGTTATCTGCCCCCATCTGGGGGCAAAATAACACAACCTTCCTGGGATGGTGGAAGGCTCTGGCCCGTTGAGGGCCAGGAAAGCCAAGTTCTCTAGAAGGGAGTCAAAGCCCCTGTGGAGGCTGAGTCTGCTGGGCCGGTTGAGGCTTAGCAGTCTTTGTCTTACTTTGCTTTGGTGGCTGCTGTCCCTTTCGGGCAGACTGACCTGCAGAATGCACTTGCTGAGTATAGGAGGGGTAAAACCTTTTTAGAGAAGAATGGTTTCTTGTAGGATTTTCTCCTTGCAGGATCAGCTGTAGCCTTGGATAGTCTATCTAAAGTGGTGTTATCAGCATCCAGCTCGTTAGCTTTCTCTTGCCAATTTTTGCCAGAGATTTTGGCCTCTTATCAGAAAGGAGAGGGCTCATAAGCTCTAGATCTTCAGTAATCTCCTTGAGGAACATTCCCATATATAAGATATAGGAACTAATCCTGGCAGAAAGCATAGAGGCCTGGAAGGTTCGACGCCCAAAGGCATCCAAAGTCCTACATTCACGTCCTGGAGGATTAGATGCATGTCTTTTTGCACTCTTGATCCTTCTCATAGCAGACTCCACCACTATGGAGTGGTGTGGTAACAGTTTTCTGAAACCTAGGACAAGGAGGTACTCGATACATGGTATCCAGCCTATGGGAATGAGGAGAGGTGGTAAGAGGCGTTTCCCACATTCTTAACATGCGATCATGCAAGATCTCACAAATAGGCAAAGTAGCTGCCTCCTTGGGAGCTTTAGGATATTGTAAAATCTCCAACTCCTTTGTTCTGGGCTCTGTTTCAGAAGCCACTGCGATGGAAAGACCTCTAGCCACCTCCCAGATGAAATCCTGAAAGGATATATCCTCTGGAAGAGACATCCTACGTTTAGGAGAAGGCGGCTCCTCAGAGAGAAGTACCCCGGTATCGACAGAGCTGTCAGAGTCCTCAGAGGATTCAATATATCTCCTGTCCGGGTGCTTTTGCAAAGCACGATACTGGTACCGATCGAAGTCGGTACCAGAGGGGTCTGGTACTGGCCTGTCGATACTGGAGGAAATAGCATGACTCGGTGTTGGTAACACACTCGCCGATGTTGATGCTGTCGGTACCGGTACCGATATCGGTGCTGGAACCGGTTTTGATACTGGTTGAACTGTCTGAAGCGGTCCCGAAGGCACCGATGCCGCAAGGAGAGCCCCCAGACTGCACTCAATAGCCAAGAATCTCTGGTCTATTGATGCTGTCGATGCCTGGGTGTTGGTACCGGACGAAGCGGCTGGTACCCCAGAGCATGGCACCATTAGTTCTGCCAAGGCTGAGGCCTCGAGAACATCCTGGAGCCTCGATAGTGCTTTGGAAGCCGAAGCCTCTACAAGTTCCTCAAGGGGAACGCCAGAGGCATCTCGATGCTTGGAAGGAGATCTACCCTTTGAGGACCGGCTAGATTTATGTTTGGTTACCTGAGATCCATGGGAGGAAGACGAAGCCCTGGAAGATGTTGATGCCGCAGATGCTGCATCGGAGGGAAAAAGGGTGCTAAGCTTAGCAGCTCGGTTATGCCAACCCCTCTTCGACATCATCCCACAGGCAACACACTCCAAGATGGAGTGGTCAGGACCTAAACATTTGAGGCACCACTCGTAAGTGTTGGTGATGGAGATGGTACTGCCACATTTGGAACACTTTTTAAAACCCGAAACGGGTTTTTCCATTGTTAAGGAAAAATTGGACCTAGTGCCCAAAATGGCGCGTGGCACCTGAAAGAAAAAGGCTGGAAGTTCCAGAAAAAAGATAAAAAAAAAGAAAGAACCGGCGGTACCGGTATAGCGTCGAGGGAAGGCAGATGCTACCACAAAAAGAATAAAAAATGGTATAATTTCTGTGGTGACAGGAAAAACGACCTGCTGGCTGCGTGGAAAACGAAGAACTGGAGAGAGGCAGTTGGGAAAGGCGGGAAGGCAGCACGCAGGCGCCGTGGGATGCTCCCAAAGGCTTTCTAATTGGACGCTGGGGAGTGTTTCCACGCAGGCTCCGTCGGTACCGACGATACCCATATGTGAAGACTACATTCCTGCTTGTTCCTAGAGATAAGTACTTCACCCCCTATACTATATTGTTCCCTTGGATTGCTGAAGCCCAAATGGATGACCTTACATTTTTTTACATTAAATCTCAGCTGCCAAATTCTAGACCATTCTTCAAGCTTAGCTAGACCCCTCCTCATGTTATCTACACCTTCCTGGGTATTTACTTATTGCAGATTTTGGTATCATCCACAAAGAGGCAAACCTTACCCGACAGCCCTTCTGCTATATCACTAACAAAGATGTTAAAAAGAATCAGATTAAGGACAGATCCCTAGGGCACACCACTGGTAATCTCCTCCTCCTTTGTGAGCTCCATTTACTATATACTTTGTCGCCGCCCACTCAACCAATTTCTAACCCAAGCAGTAACTTTAGTGTCCATCCCTAGGGTGCTTAGTTTGCTTTAAGTCGCCTGCGAGGAACAGTGTCAAAGGCTTAACTAAAATCTAAATACACAACATCTAGGGGTCTCCCTCGGTTCAACTCCCTGGTCACCCAGTCAAAGAAATCAAATTAGATTTGTCTGACAAGACTTGCCTCTGATGAATCCATGCTGCCTCGGATCCTTAATCCACTGGACTCCAGAAACCTCACTATTTTCTCTTTCAGCAGCAATTCCAATAATTTACTCACCACCAAAATTCAACTAACCAGCCTGTAGTTTTCAACCACATCCTTACTTCTGCTTTTGTGTAAAGGGACCACATGTGCCTATTTCCAGTCCTTTGGCACCGCTCCCGACTCCAATGAGGCATTGAAAAGGTCAGTCAGTGGAGCTGCTAGAATGTCCAAGTCCCCTCAGTATTCTAGGGTGTATCCCATCCGGTCCAATCGCTTTGTGTACTAAGTTTAGCTAGTTTCTCACGAACACAGTCTTCTGAAAATTGTTCAAGATGCCCCTCGCTTCTGTTCCTGTTTGTGGGTGTTTTCTGAGGTCCTGCTCCTGGTTCTTCTTCTGTGAACACTGAACAGAAATATTTGTTAGGCAACTCCGCTTTATCCTCATCAGCTTCTATGTACGTATTCCTCCCCTTCACCCTAGAGTCTGATAATACCACTTTTGCCCTTCCTCTTCTCACTAACATATCTGAAAAACGTCTTATCCTCCCATTTTATTGCATTTGATATTTCCACCTCTTTTTGAATCTTTGCTTTCCTGACTACTTTGCTAGCTTCTCTAAGTTTTTCCAAATATAGATGCACGTCTTCCTCTCTCTGTGATCTCTTGTATTTCATGAAGGCCTCCCTCTTTCTTCACATTTTCAGCTACTTCTTTCAAAAACTATAGAGGTCTCCTTTTCCTTTTACCTTTATTTACCATTTTAGCAAAAAGGTTGGTTGTCCTTATAATATCCCCTATCAGTTTTGCCCACTGTTTTTCTGCATCCCACAGCTGTTCCCACCCTGCTAATGACTCCTTGAGTTATTGGCCAATCTTGGCAAAATCTGTTTTCCTAAAGTTTAAGACCCTCACTTTTGAATAGTCCTAATACTGAACCACACCATCTGGTGATCACTGGATGCAAAATGATCTCCCACTATAACATCAGAAACACTTTCATTATTGGTAAGCATCAAGTCCAGTATGGCCCCTTCACGTGTGGGTTCTGTTACCAGTTGCCTGAAAGCACAGTTACTTACCTGTAACAGGTGATCTCTGGGAACAGCAGGAATTAGTCCTCACATATGGGTACGTCGGTACCGACGGAGCCTGCGCGGGAAAGCTCCCCAGCTTCCTAGAATGGAAGCTTTTGGGACCTCCCACTGCACATGCGCACTGCCTTCCCGCCTTCCTGAACAGCTCTCCTCAGTTTCGAGTTTATAGCTGAGTCAATAGAGAGAGGACAGGAAGATAGATAGATAAAAGATACAACTCCTAGGGGAGGTGGGTGGGTTGTGAGGACTAATTCCTGCTGTTCCCAGAGATCACCTGTTACAGGTAAGTAACTGTGCTATCTCCAGGAACAAGCAGGAATAAGTCCTCACATATGGGGACTCCCTAGCTTAGATGCGTGGGATCCCCTGTCAAGGTTCGCCATCTTCGTATGGATCTCAGGCATCCATCCTGGGAAGGTGGGCAGGAGTTGTCTAAGAATGGAACAGGTGTTTGAGGACAGCCTGGCCAAACAAGGCATCCCGGCGGGAGTCCTTGTCCAAACAGTAATGGGCTGTGAAGGTATGAACCGAGGCCCAGGTAGCGGCTCGACAGATCTGATCAATGGAAACAGAGTGCAGATGAGCCATAGAAGTTGCCATGGCTCTCACATTGTGAGCTGTGACATGGCCTTCCAGAGAAATGTTTTTACTCTGGTAAGCAATCCAATTGGAAAGTGTACGCTTGGAGACTGGAAGTCCCAAATGTGAAGGATCAAAAGCCACGAAAAGTTGAGAAGACTTTCGATGTGGCTGAGTCCTATTAAGGTAAAAGGCTAGAGCTCTTTTACAATCCAGAGTATGAAGGTTCCTCTCTGCACTGGAGGCATGAGGAGCCGGAAAAAATACAGGTAGATATACCTCTTGATTAAGATGAAAAGGCGAGACCACTTTAGGCATAAAGTGGGGATTCGTCCTAAGGACCACCTTGTCATGATGAAATCTTGTATAAGGTGGATTAGCCACTAGAGCCTGCAGTTCGCTGATGCGACAAGCGGAAGTGACTGCAATTAGGAATAATACCTTCCAGGAAAGAAATTTCAAGGAGGTAGAAAATGACGGCTCAAAAGGTGGCTTCATAAGCTGACCAAGCACTAGATTCAAATCCCATGCGACCGGGGGGGGTCTGATGGGAGGTTTAGTGAGGGTCAGGCCTCTCATGAATCTTGCAACAAGAGGATGAGAGGAGATAGGTTGTCCATTTACAGGTTTCAGGGATGCTGAAATAGCACTTAAATGGACTCTTACAGAATTCGTCTTAAGGCCTGCATTGGAAAGATGCAGGAGATAGTCTAAGAGGGAATTCAAAGGAAGTGCCAGAGGGTCAAGGCCCTGCTGAGCACACCAAATGGAAAAACGTTTCCATTTGAAAGCATAAGACCGCCTCGTGGAAGGTTTCCTAGAGGCATGAAGGATATCTTTCACAGGTTGAGAAAGATTAAAGTCTTGAAGACTTAAGCCTTCAGTAACCAAGCTCGGAGATGTAGGGATTTGGGGTTTGGGTGCCACAAAGTCCCGTCCTCCTGAGACAGAAGGTCTGGTGCAGCTCCTAAGTCCAGGGAGGATCCCTGGGAGAGCTGTAGAAGCAGAGGGAAACCACACTTGGCGTGGCCAGCGTGGAGCTATGAGGATCATAGAGCCGTGATCTCTCTGGAGTTTGAACAGAGTCTTGGGAATCAGCGGAATGGGTGGAAAGGCATATAGGAACGCCTGACCCCAATGGAGGAGAAAGGCGTCCGTGGCCTGAGCTTCCTGACACGGAGTCCTGGAACAGAACCGGGGAAGTTTGGCATTCCACGGACTTGCAAAGAGGTCTATGTCCGGGGTCCCCCATTCCTGAAAGATTCTGGTTATCTGGTCCACGTGTAGGGACCACTCGTGTTTATTTATTTATTTATTTATTTATTTAACAGTTATTTATATACCGCTCTTTCCCATGTTTCAAGTGCGGTTTACATGTAACAGTAGGTTAATTGGTATGAGATATACCAGGACATTTTACATAGAACAGATAATTATAAATTACAAGGAAAATTGTAACATTACAAGTATAACATATTAGAACATATATACATTGCTAGTTAAATTATTAATCATCATGTAAATGAGTGTGTAGTATGGTTAAATTAGTGTATTAGTGTCGTTTATTTTTGAAAATAGGGTATATAATATTAAAAATAAATGTTAGCCTGTATCCCTTTGAGAATTCTGTTTTGGGAGTGTATTATAGTGTAATGTAAATAAGTGAGTTTTTAATTTTTTTTTAAATTCTTTTATGTCAGACAGTAGGCGAATGTTGTCAGGTAAATTGTTCCAGAGTATTGGAGCAGAGTGTGAGAAAGCTCTCTTATTGGTTTGTTTTCTGGCTTTTGTAAAATCTTTTGGTATTGTTAAAGTATTTATGTTTCTGCTCCTTTGAGATCGTTTATCAATGTCAATGTTAATCAGTGTATTTAGTGCAGATGGTGCAAGTTTATTTATAAGTTTAAATGTAGTGACAAGAATTTTATATTTGATTCGGGAGTAAATTGGTAGCCAATGAAGTTCAGCTAAAATTGGTGTAATATGTTCAAGTGGGCTTATATTCATAATCGTTCTAGCAGCTAAGTTCTGAGTTATTTGTATCTTTTTAATATTTTGTTTCGAAATACCATTAAGTATTGTATTTGCAAAATCGAAATGTGGGGTAATAATAGCATGAATTATGTTAATAAAATCTTGTAGAAGAATCAAAGGTCTTAGTTGTTTTAGTGTTTTGAGTTTGTAATGTATATTTTTAGTTAAATATTTTATATGTGAATCCATATTTAGATTATTGTCAAGTATCACACCTAAATATTTTACTTCTTTTTTTATATTAATTTCATGAGTATCTAGTGTAATCGTGTTTGGGGGTATATATGTTTGATTTTTAGTGATAAATAAAATATCTGTTTTAGTAAAGTTGATAAGTAGATTTTGTTCTTTGAGCCACTCAGTTAGTTCATTAAAACATTCTGTTATTTTTGGAGAGGTGGGTGTGGGATTTCAAATGGGAGGTAGAACATTATATCATCGGCGTAAATATGATAAAAGACATTGTGGCGTTTAAAGATGTTACAAACTGGTTGTAAGTAAATGTTAAATAATAGTGCAGATAAAGCAGATCCCTGCGGAAGACCTTGAGTTTGTTTGAAGGTGTTAGATATTTGGGTGTGGATTCTTACATTTTGGGTTCTGTTTGATAGATAGGATTTGAACCAATTATAAACAGTAGATGTTATACCAATTTTTTGAAGTCTGTTTAACATTGTTAAGTGATCAACACTGTCAAAGGCAGCTGATATGTCAAGGAAAACAAGAATAAAGGCTTGTTTAGTATTATCAATACCTCTTAATATTGTGTCATAAAGGATCGTTAGTAAGGTTTCTACTCCATGGAAGGGTCTAAAGCCATATTGATGTTCATCAAGAATGTTTAATGTGTCAATAAAATCTTGTAGTTGAATTTGTACAATTTTTTCAATAAGTTTAGCCATAAAAGGAATACTTGATATAGGTCTGTAAGATTTTGGGGATAGTTTATCTAATGTGTTATTTTTAAGTATAGGACGTATTTGAACATGTTTGAGGGATGGTGGTAAATAGCCTTTTTGCAAGGATAGATTCACTAAAGGTAGAATGAAAGAAGAGAGTATTGGGAAAGTCTTCTTTATCCAATCAACTGGGCATGGATCAAGGTATGAAGTTGTTGTATTAATGTTAGTTATTGTAGTTTTGAGAGTAGTTTTTGATATTAAGTTGAAGTTGGTCCAGTTATCAACTGTAGTTTGCTTTAATTGTGTTTTAATTTGTGGTTGAGTAATATTTGATGGTGTTATTTGTAGGTTTGTTTTGTTGCTATAGTATTGAGCTAATTCTTGTGGGGAGAAGGTTAAAGTCTCCCATAAGGATTTGTGTCTGTGGATGATGCTAGTAATTCAATTAAGTTGTAAATTTTATCTATGTAGTATTCTGGTGGTCGATATATTAGTGATATATTTGTGTTTTTAATTTTTATGGTGAGTATGTCAACATTGTCTATATTATTAGATGATATTAATTTTGCATTGAGGTTTTTCTTTAATATTATAAGTACTCCTCCTCCTTTTTTTTGTATTCTGTGAGTATGGAAGATCTCATATTCAGGTGTCTTTAGTTGGTTTAAGAATACTGAATCAGTATCTTTGAGCCAGGTCTCTGTTATACAAAGGATATCTGGTTTATCATCTTTGATAATGTCTATAAAAATTGGTAGTTTGTTTTTCATAGATCTTGCATTAATGAGTTGGCAGGTAAGATTTGTGTAGTTTTGTATATGAGGTGGGTGTGGTGTGTTGCATATTTTTGTTGTTGTTGTTATATATATAAGTCTAGATTGTCTGGATCTAAGGTTGGTTCCTATTTTGAATGGGTTTGTTAGATTATCAAGTTTTGATATGCTTTGTATTATGGGGATTGGTCTATTATTCTTATTATCTATGGATTTTATTAGATTTATCAGTGTCAGGATTGTGATACTAATAAGTATAGTTTTGATGGGAGAAAGGAATTGTTTATGCATTGTTTGTTTTGTATTTAGTTTTACTTTTATGTTTTAATTAGTAGAGTTCCAATAAAACAGAATAGTGTTATTAATTAATATTAGTGATATTACCTGTAATAATGATATTAGTGATGATACTAGAGTTTCAGTGATAGTAGTATTACTAAGGCTTATATTGAGATAGAGTAACTTAACATTAATACCATTGTTTCAGTGATAGTAGTATAATTGCAGCTTACAGGGTGAAAGAGAAACTATTCAGTGATAGCAGTATAATTGTAATTTATGAAAAATGACAAACTAAAACTATAACTGTAGCATTAAAACCAGGGTTTCAATGATAGCTGTATAAATGGAGATTATAGATTGAAAGAGAAGCTATAACATTAACATCAGTGGTTAATACCAGTGACAAAACTTGATAAAGATGCTAGTGATAATATCAGTGTTTCAGTGATATCTGAGGCTTACATGGAGAATGAATAACTATAGCAAAAATATATTTTTTCAGTGATAGCAGAATAACTGCAGCTTATAGGGAGAATAAGAAACTATAACATTAAATACTGGTGTTTCAATTATAAGAGGATAATTGAAGATTTACAGGGTGGAAGAGCAGCTATAAAGTTAATATCTGTGGTTCAATGATAGTAGGATAATTACAGCTTATAGTGTGAAGGAGAAGCTATAATAAACAGCAGTGTTACAGTGATAGCAGGATAACTTCAGCATAACAGTTGAATGAGAGGTTATAACATTGACACCAGTTATGATATTAGTTACTTGCAGTTTCGATATTATTGATTTAAACAGAGTTGGTTGACATAACTTTATGAAATGTAGTCTCCATCAAAGTGCTCTGTCTAAGGGCCACGCCAAAGGGCCCTTTGGCGTGGTCCTTAGGCGCGGGCCCGACAGGCGCGGGCCTGCTTGTTGGCAGTTGTTATTTAAATGCCTGGTGCACCTCCCCCCTCACAGCCCCGATCAGGCTCGATTCAGCAGAGTGAGGTGGAATCTGTCTCAGGGCTTAGCTGATGGTTTGCTATGTTCCCCGGTTGCTGGCAGTTGTTATTTAAATGCCTGGTGCACCTCCCCCCTCACAGCCCCGATCAGGCTCGATTCAGCAGAGTGAGGTGGAATCTGTCTCAGGGCTTAGCTGATGGTTTGCTATGTTCCCCGGTTGCTGGCAGTTGTTATTTAAATGCCTGGTGCACCTCCCTCCTCACAGCCCCGATCAGGCTCGATTCAGCAGAGTGAGGTGGAATCTGTCTCAGAGCTTAGCTGATGGTTTGCTATGTTCCCCGGTTGCTGGCAGTTGTTATTTAAATGCCTGGTGCACCTCCCCCCTCACAGCCCCGATCAGGCTCGATTCAGCAGAGTGAGGTGGAATCTGTCAGCAGAACTCGACTGAGCCTGTCTGCTCGAGAGTTTTGAACTCCTGGAAGGTACACTGCTAGCAGATGAATTTGGTGCTCTCTGGCGAAGGCCCATAATCTGAGAGCTTCGTTGCAAAGCGACAGAGAGCCCGTTCCTCCTTGTTTGTTTATGTAAAACATGGCCACCTGATTGTCTGTCTGAACCAGGACAGTCAGGTTGGCAAGGAGGGTATGGAAGACCTTGAGGGCAAGGTAAATTGCTCGCAGTTCCAGGAGGTTGATATGAAGGGTGGCCTCCTGTGGAGACCAAGTGCCCTGAGTGGAGAGAGTTAGCAGATGGGCTCCCCACCCCAATTGGGAGGCATCTGTTGTGAGGGTTGCTTGGGGTAGCAAGGGCTGAAAGGGAGCCCCCAACAACAGATTCTTGGTGGATATCCACCAATGGAGGGACCAAGACAGACGGTTTGAGGTTTGTATTTGGTCTGAGAGTGCTCCCGACGCCTGAGTCCACTGGGTGGCCAGGGTCCATTGAGCTGCTCTCATATGAAGACGAGCGTAGGGCACCACATGTACTGTGGAGGCCATATGGCCCAGGAGGCGTAGCATTTCCCTGGCTGTCAAGTGAGTACTGGACTGGGCTTGGGAGGCCAAGCTCAGCAGACGCTGACCCCGAACCAGTGGAAGGTAGGCTCTTGCAGTGGTGGTGTCCAACTGGGCCCCTATGAATTCTAGAGACTGAGTAGGGCTGAGTTGAGACTTGGGAAGGTTTACCACCAGTCCCAGATACTGCAGAAGGCTCCTTGTGCGGTCTAGGGAAATCTGGGCCTGCGACTGAGTTGGAGCTCGAATGAGCCAGTCGTCCAGATATGGGAATACGAAAATTCCCATGCTTCTGAGAAATGCGGCTACGACTGCCATGCATTTGGTAAAGACTCTTGGGGCAGAGGCGAGACCGAAGGGAAGTACTCTGTATTGGTAATGACTTCCCCTGAACAGAAAGCGAAGATATTTTCTGTGGGAGGGATGGATGAGTAGATGTGTATACGCATCCTGCAGGTCTAGAGAACAAAGCCAGTCCTGACTCTGAAGGTATGGAAGGAGAATGCCCAAAGAGAGCATTTTGAATTTCTCCTTGTACAGAAATTTGTTCAATTCTCTCAGATCTAGGATTGGTCTGAATCCCCCTGTCTTCTTTGGAATGAGAAAATAGGGGGAGTAGAAACCTGACCCCTGTTGATGAAGAGGAACCTCTGCTATGGCCCCTTGGGCAAGCAGAGAAGAGATCTCCTGATCCAACAGGGCTAGGAGAGGAGATGGAGAATTGAAGGGTCTCACCATGTGATGAGGAGGAAGGCTGGAGAAATGAAGTTTGTAACCCTCTCGGATGATAGAGAGGGTCCATTGCTCTGTTGTGATCTGTTCCCATCTGGGAGCAAAGTGAGCTAACCTTCCAGGTATGGTGAGAGGTTCTGGTTGGTCCAGAACCAGGAATGGCAAGTTCTCTAGGGGCAAGTCAAAACCCCTGAGGGGGTGGAGCCTGTTGAGCTGCAGTAGCTGCTGCAGGCTTTGCTCTTGCTTGTTTCGTTTGCTGACGTTTAGCCGCAAAACGAGGTTGAGAAGATTGCTGGCCAGTATTGGAAGCATATCTGGCCTTCTTATAATAAGGCCTCTTGAAAGACTTCTTCTTAGTGGGAGTAGAAGTGGACTTAGAAAGTCTCTCTAAGGTGGCATTTTCAGCGTCCATTTGAGTGGCCTTAACTTGCCACTCTGCACCGAATAAGTTCTCACCTGTACAGGGCAGATTCCGTAAGCCATCTAGAACCCAGGGTTCCAGATCAGAAGCCTGGAGCCAGGCCAGACGTCTGGCTGCGATAGCAATGCCAGAAGCTCTGCTGGCTCCTTCGAAGGAATCAAAGGCAGCTCTGTTGGAGAACTTAGAAACATCTAAAAGTTGTTTCACAACAGAAAGGAAGTCCTCCTGTTTATCCTCAGGGATAAGGGAGGCAAAATGCCGTACTTTCTTGGCAAGTTCCCCTAGGAACATGCCCATATAGAGGCTGTAGGAATTAATCCTGGCTATAAGCATACTAGCCTGGAAGATTTTCCTACCAAAAGAGTCCAGTGTCTTACATTCCCTTCCTGGAGGTGTAGAAGAGTGCCTTTTACCCCAATCCTAAGAGACCTTCACCTCCTGCCACTGCAGGCAAGAATCAAGTACAAAGCCATCCTACTCATCCACAAAACTATCCACCAAGCACGGAACACCTCACTACACTCCTTACTGCCTCGACCATCCCACAACAGATCAACCAGACATTCCTCCAATAACTCCATCGTTGTCCCCACAAAAGAACCAAATCTACACAACGGACCTGCAACAGAGCATTTGAACTCTATGCTCCATCCCTCTGGAACTCTCTACCGAACCACATCAAGAACAACAACGACATCACATCATTTAAGAAACAGCTAAAGACAATCCTATTCCGGGAACATCTCTCAACAGAAACACCACCATGACCCCACACGTAGATTTCAGCAGAAGTAAAAAATGTCTATGTTCACCCATAATCATTAATTGTTGACCCTGGTGATGGCCCCACCCTAAAAGAAATTACCCCTCCCTATGTTACATGTTACACCGCTTTGACCCGGTGAAAAGCGGGATATAAATGCAGTTAAATAAATAAAATAAATAAACTCTTGATCTTTTTCATTGCAGACTTTACCACAATGGAGTGGTGAGGCAATTGAGTTTTCTGAAAACCAGGAGAAGGAGGGACCCGATACATGGTGTCCAACCTACGGGAATAAGGAGACAGAGTTAAAGGGTTCTCCCAGAAATCCATCAATTGTTCCTGAAGGATTTCATGGATAGGCAGAGTAACTGCTTCTTTAGGAGACTTAGAGTATCCTAAAATATCCAATTTTTTGACCTTGGTTCCCTTTCAGAGGAGGTAGTGATAGAAAGGCCTTTAGCCATTTCTAAAATAAAGTCCTGAAAGGACAAATCCTCTGGAGGAGACATTCTCCTTTTTGGAGAAGAAGGTTCCTCAGGAAGGTCAAGGGAGAGCTCTGCAGACTCATCAGAGGAGACAAAATCCTCAGAGGAATCGGTGTATTTTCTAGTTTCCTCCAACGCACGATACGCATACCGATCGGTATCGACATCGGGCGTTACGGTTATGGAAGGGGTATGGAGCGAAAGCCCATACGGTACCGATTTGCGTTTAGAAGAGGAAGGCCTGGGTTCCGGCATGGCGGACGATACCGGAACCGGGCCCGGAACCGCTGGAAGCAGTACCGATGGCGTTGCAGCTTTAATGAAAGCCATGACGGCCTGCTGCATGGATTGGAAAGTATTGCCCATAGACGCCACGGCTGCCTGGATGTCGGTACCGGTATGGGCCGGTACCCCAGAGCAGTCCAACAGGTGATCTGTCGAGGCCGTGCCATCGATGTCAACCTGTAGCCCCTGTATTGGCGTTTTGGAAGGTAGGGCTTCCCGCCGGGGCTGTTTGGCTGGGGCAGGGTCCTCAAAACTAAGAGCCTCTCGATGCTTTGAAGGAGATTTGCTCTTTGAGGACTTGCCCACAGAAGGTTTGGTTACCTGAGATCCATCCGGGGATGATGACCTGGATGACTGTGATGTTGGATTCTCTGAAGCAAACAGCACATGGAATTTGTTGGCCCGGTTCTGCAGCCCACGCTTAGACATTTGGGAGCAGGAAGGGCAGTCCGGAATGGAGTGGTCAGGCCCCAAACATTTAAGACACCATTCATGGGTGTCTGTGACTGATATTACAGCAGTACACTTGGTACACTTCTTAAATCCAGGGGCTGGCTTCTCCATGTGGAGAATTAAAGTAGGCCTGAAGGCCTAACTGAAGTGACCAAGTGCTGAAAAAATAATAAAAGAAAAGAAAATAATTTTTTAAGAAAGAAAAAGGAAGACCGGCGATACCGGTATCGGTATGGGAAGGCAGGTACGCGGTCTAAAGAAACAAAACAAAAAACTACAATTTCTTCAGCGGTGACAGGATACACGACCTGCTGGCTCCGCGGAAAAAGAGAAACTGAGGAGAGCTGTTCAGGAAGGCGGGAAGGCAGTGCGCATGTGCAGTGGGAGGTCCCAAAAGCTTCCATTCTAGGAAGCTGGGGAGCTTTCCCGCGCAGGCTCCGTCGGTACCGACGTACCCATATGTGAGGACTTATTCCTGCTTGTTCCTGGAGATTAGCTCTCCCTGTAGAGAATCCAGGATCTCCTTACTTCTAGATGATACTGCAGCAGTTATGTGCCAATCAACATCTGGCATATTGAAATCCCCTATCAGTAGCACTTCCCCTTTCCTGGCAATACTGCGTATGTCTTCAATCAACTCTGTCCACCTCTTCCTCCTGTGAGGGTGTCTGCATATCATGGCAATGCAAATAGATTTCTCTTCCCTTCTTTCTAGTTTAACCCACAGTGCCTCCTCCCTCCCTTTTAAGCTCTGTAGTTCCAAAACGTTAATATTATTTTTTACATATAGTGCCATTCCTCCTCCCTTTCTTCCTACCCTGTCCTTTCTGAATAAAGTACAGCCTGGTATAGTTACATCAGAGTCATGGTTTTCTATGAACCATGTTTCTTTAACTGCCACTAAATCCAAGTCAGCCTCTCCCGTTAAAACTTCAACATCTGGGATCTTATTTCCCATGCTACGGGCATTTATACACACCATTCTACAGACTCCTACTCTTCCGTCAACTGTCCCAGAAACCATAAAAGAAGTAGTGGAACTCTTATCCTAGCAAAATCACAATTCAAATTTAAAACAGTCACATCTCTCAGCTCAGATGATTCAAATACAATCACTATAGCCAACAACTATATCACACTCAGCCTCACTTATAGAGCACCCTCTGCTAAGAATGATGAACTGTCCAAATTGCTTGAAGTATGTGCTTACAGCTCCCCTCAAAAACCCCTTATAGCCCTGGGAGATTTCAACCTTGGGTCTTCCCCTAACAAGGAAGCCAAGTCCTTTATCAATGCCATGGAAGCCCTATACTACCATTTGGCTGTCACAGGCTGCCCATATAGCCTGTGACAGCCAAATTGTACATAGTTTCCCTGTTAGCCCTGTATAAAGAACCCCGTTTTATTGTAAGTCCAGTGCAGACCTGCCTGCACTGTACAAATATGTTACCTGTAAACCGCACTGATGTTAAATAGCACGGTATAAAAGAAACAAATAAAATAAATAAAAACTACCACACCCCTAGCTGGAACAACTCCTGACCACCTATTCATCCCCCAAACAATGAGACCACAACCACATTACTCACCCCACAGTCACCCCAATACCATGGTCGGATCACCACCTAATGAATTTCACCCTATGCATCACATGTCCACCAGTACAGGAACCTCCGCAAAATTGTTGTAAAAAATTTAAAAGTTTTAACGAACTTTCCTGAAAGAAGCTATCCTCAGGTTACAGCAAGACTCAGACAACCTGGAAGACACAATTAACAACTGGAACAGCTCCCTATCTACAGTAGCAATGGCATCTATCAGGAACTCTGCATCTTCTCGCAGATCAAAAATGGCTCAGCCAAACAAATTCTAAGAAGATTGGAAAGAAAATGGAGACAAAAGATCTAGTTCTCCTATACCAATACAGAGCTCATCAAATCCAATACACCAACAAAATCTATTGATACACACAATATCATACAAACCTCATTATTAGCTCAATTAATAAACCTAATAAACTTTTCAACATCATAAGAACACTCACCGGAGACCCACAAAAAAAGCAACATCCTGGAAGTACACACCCAAATAATAGCCGATTACCTAACAGACAAATACAAACAACAGATCCAAACAACCTCAATGATAACTTACCAAACCTCACAACCTTGTCCACAGAGAACTATGGGGAACCTTCAATATCCCATCCACCCAGCAAATTGAAGCTATCATTTTGTCACTTAACACTACTACTTCATCCTCAGATCCTCTCCCGGTTGCTTGGAAAAAAGCAACGAAGGAACAAATCAAATACTCCATTCACAAAATAACCACCATGTCGCTCACCCAAGGATACATGCCAACATATCTCAAGCAAGCCATCAAACGACCTTTACTCACAGATGCATCCCTCAATAAGAATGACCCAGCTGCATAAAGACAATCTCCAGCTTACCTTTCATCGCTAAAATAGAAAAAATAGTTCAAAGAGAACTTCAGGATCACATAAACCAACATGCTCTATTGGACCTACATCAACATGGGTTCAGACCCAACTATGGCACAGAGACACTTCTATTATCACTATTCAACATCATCATAAGAGGAATAGACAATGCATCAACAGGATTTATCCTCATCTTCATGGACATATCCTCAGCCTTTGACACAGTCTCCCACAGCATCTTACTTTGACGCCTGCAAGAAATTGGCCTGCATAACACCACCTTAACATATTTCAAATCCTACCTCTGCAACCGACAGCAACAAGTTAAATGTGGAATGGTCAAATCAAAACCCTTCCCCATAAACCAAGGAGTCCCACAAGGATCATCCCTCTCTGCAATCTTGTTTAATATCTACATACAGCCCATATGCGAAATTATCAAAAAACACAAAATACAATACAGATTATATGCCGATGACATCATGGTATACACTCCTGTAGAAATACACAAACCTAACCTCTCGACCATAACAGTGTGTGTGGAACACATGATCAACTGACTCAACAACAACCACCTTTCCATAAATTACAAAAAGACGGAGGCACTATCACCAAGGACACCGCAATTACCCCACCGAAAACAATCAACATACTGCAAAATCAAGTAACAGTCAAAAAATAAATTAAATACCTAGGAATCATCATAGACCAAAATCTCACCATGCAACCCCACATAGCAAAAAACACTTTGAATGCCTACTATAAAATGAAAATAAGAAGACGACTTAAACCAATTCTATACCATGATCACTTCTGCACCATCTGCCAGGCAATTATCACCCTGACGCTTGACTACTGCAACTCACTTTATCAGGGGCTCCCGAAGCAAACCATCTTACCATTTCAAATAGTGCAGAACACAGCAGCACGCCTAATCACAGGAACAGACAAATATAGACATATCACCCCCATACTTAATCAATTACACTGACTCCCAATCCATTCCCGTATCAGATACAAATCAACCTTAAACATATTCAAAATCATTCACCAACTATCAGCTTATATCCTACAAGACACTATAACAAGAGACAAGTACCCGGCCCAGAAGAAACAGGAATATGATTACCACAAGACTACACAAGCCACATCTGGAAGAGCGCTATCACTCTATGTTGCATCACTATGGAACTCTCTCCCAGATAACATGCGTGCAACTACAGACATTAAAGACTTCAGAAAGAAACTGAAAACTTCTCTACACATCACCTGGGACATATTAGCTAACCACCTGAACGACGACATGATCCAAGCCACCTATTGTTGGACCATAGTCATGAACTAGTAACCATTAAACATGATGCAATAAATTGTATATAGTTATGTCATCCTCGCGTGACTCTGTACATAGTTATTCATGCTACCTCTTTTTCCCCCCTCCATAATGTTCAATTGTTCTATGTACAATGTTGAATATTGTTCAACTGTTCTATGTATAATGTTGAGTAACAATGTAAACCGCTCTGCGTGAAGGACAAAGTGGTATAGAAAAGTGAATGAATAAATAAAACAGCGTACAATGTCAAAGAGGTAAAAAAAACAGCCCAGGGTATACAAGGAGGAACAAAATACTAAATCTAAACTGGTCCCTTTCACATGAGTAGGGCACAGAACTACCTGCTGAAATCCAAGCATTGCCACTACCTCAAGAAAATGATCATTGGCCTTTTACATAGTAACATAGTAAATGACGGCAGATAAAGACCAGCATCGTCCATCTAGTCTGCCCAGTAAGATGGCAAGAGTAGGTGCACCTGTCGCTCTGTGCAGGCCACCACTCCCCATGTCTTTGTTTAGGGGTAAACCCACCACTCCATGTAGGTAACCCCTATTTGTTGAGACGTTAAATGGTTCAGAAGTTAGATGGTACCGTTTATCTTGTTTTTATCCTATTGCTGTAAAAGGATCCACTGTGTTTGTCCCATGACTTTTTGAATTACGTCACCGTGTTTGCCCCCACCACTTCCATCAGGAGGGCATTCCAAGCATCCACCACCCTGTCAGTGAAAAAATATTTCCTGACATTGCCTTTCAATTTACCACCTTGCAGCTTCATGTTATGCCCTCTAGTTTTACAGCTTCCCCGTCTTTGGAAGAGGTTTGTTTGTTCATCATTTCTCTTTAGTATTTAAAGGTCTGAATCATATCTCCCCTATCCCTCCTCTCCTCCAAAGTGTACATATTTAGGTCTTCAAGTCTCTTCTCATAAGGCTTCTGACGCAGGCTCCAAATCATTTTGGTCGCTTTCCTCTGAACAGTTTCCAGTCTTTTTACATCTTTTGCAAGATACGGTCTCCAAAACTGAACACAGTATTCCAAGTGAGGCCTCACTAGTGACTTATACAGTGGCATAAGTACCTCTTCCTTTCTGCTGGTAATCCCTCTTGGTATGCAGCCCAACATCCTCCTGGCTTTTGCCACCGCCTTGTCGCACTGTTTTGCCACCTTGAGATCATCAGAGATAATCACACCAAGGTCTTTCTCCTGAACCGTGCATACCAACCTCTCGCCTCCTATCGCGTACATTTCCCTTGTATTTCTGCTACCCAAGTGCATGACACTGCACTTTTTCACATTAAATCGTAGTTGCCAAGCATTAGACCAGTCTTCCAGCTTTTGTAGATCTTTCCTCATCTTAACCACTCTCTCGGGGGAGTCCACTCTGTTGCAAATTTTTGTGTCTGCAAAAAAAGACAGACTTTTCCCATTCAGTCCTTCAGCAATCTCACTCACAAATACATTGAACAGTGCCGGGCCCAGGACCTAACCCTGGGGCACCCCGCTAATCACCTTCCTCTCATCCGAGTGAGCTCCATGTACAATCACCTTCTGTCGTCTGTCAGTCAACCAATTTCTAATCCAGTTTACCATCTTGGGACCCATCCCCAAGCTACTGAGTTTGTTGACAAGCCTCCTATGAGGAACAGTATCAAAGGCTTTGCTGAAATCCAGGTAGATGACATCCATCGCATGCCCCTGATCTAGTTCCTTGGTCACCCAGTCAAAGAACTCAGATTTGTTTGGCAAGACCGTCCTTCGGTAAAACCATGTTGCCTCGGATCTTGCATCCTGGTGGTTTTGAGAAAGTTCACTATTCACTCTTTCAGGAGCGCCTCCATTACTTTTCCCGCCACCGAGGTAAGACTCACGGGCCTGTAGTTTGACACTTCTTCCCTGTCACCACTTTTGTGTAGAGGTACGACATCAGCCATTCTCCAGTCCTGAGGAACCTCTCCTGTTTCCAAGGATCTGTTGAAGACATCCTTTAACGGTCCTGCAAGAACCTCTCTGAGCTCTTTCAGTATGCTGGGATATATCCCATCCGGTCCCATGGCTTTGTCCACTTTCAGTTTAGCAAGTTGTTCTAACCCCTCGTCTTCTGTGAATGGTGTGGTATCCACTTCATTCCCATTTTTATATTTGGGAGTCACAGCTGGTCCATCTCCAGGATCTTCTTTAGTAAAAACAGAGCAGAAGTATTTGTTTAGCAATTTAGCTTTTTCAGTATCAGTGTCACTTTCCACGAGTCCTTTCCCAGCACTTTTGAGTCCTGCAATTCCAACTCTGATCTTCTTCCTTTCCCGAATATACCTGAAGAAAGTTTTGTTGCTACCCTTAACATCTTTAGCCATCCTTTCCTCTGCCTTTGATTTTGCTATCCTTATTACTCTTTTAGACTCTGAGTTGGATCCTGTATTCATTTCTGTGTTCTTCTGTTTGCAAGCTTTTGAGTTTTGCAAAAGTTGTGTTTTTTGCCTTTATTTGAGCAGCCACTTCTTTGGAAAACCAAATAGGTTTCCTTCTCCTCTTGTTTTTATTTACTTTTCTTACATATTTATCTGTTGCCCCTTTTATTGCCTTCTTTAGTTTAGCCCATTGCAATTCCACTTCCTTTATCTCCTTCCACCCCGTCATCTCCTCCTTTAAGTACTCTGCCATTTTATTGAAATCAGTGTATTTGAAGTTTAGGACTTTGAGCTTGCTATGATTGGCTTGTACCATGGCTTTTATCTCAAACCACACCGTGTGATGGTCGCAGTTTCTCACAGGGGCACTCACGCAGACATTCGACATGCTATCACTATTGGTAAGCATTACATCCAGCGTTGAGCTTTCCCTGGTTGGTTCCATCACCATTTGTCTAAATAATGCATCTTGGAGAGCATCCACAATTTTTTTGCTTCTTTCCAGATGTGCAGAAGGAGTAATCCAATCTACATCAGGTAGATTAAAGTCATCCAATATGATTGCTTCCCCCTTTGTTGCTATCTTGGCAATATCTTTAATCAATTCATTATCTCTCTTCAATTTGAGTCGGAGGTCTGTAGACTACAGCAAAATGGATGACAGTGCCATCTCCTCTTTCTAACGCAATCCAGAGTGCTTCTTCTTTTCCCCATGTCCCCTGCATTTCAGTAGCTTTAATATTGCTTTTGACATACAAGGCTACTCCTCCTCCTTTTCCATTTTCTCTGTCTCTTCTGAATAGATTATAGCCAGCTATATCCCAATCGTGCGATTCATTAAACCATGTTTCTGTAATAGCCACAATGTCCAAATTCGTATCCACAATTAGGGCTTCCAGGTCTGGAATTTTGTTGGCTAAGCTTCGAGCATTTGTGCTCATTGCTTTCCAGCATTTTCCTGGCTTGTGTGTATTTTGCAATGATTTTGTTCTGTCTACTTCTTCCCACATGTTTTTGATGTGTGGTTTAAAAGTGTGGCTGTTTCTGATGGTGTTCTGCTTTTGCTGGGGGTGGCATGCAGATGTTGACCTTCCACATCCATCACCCCCTCTTCCTAGTTTAAATGCATATCCACATACTGCCTGAATTTTTCACTTAGGATTCTTTTCCCTGTGACAGAGAGATGTAGTCCATCAGCACAGTATAGTCTCTTGTTGGTCCATCTGTTGTCCCAGTTACCAATAAATCTGAATCCTTCTTGTTTGCACCAGGTCTGGAGCCATGTATTAAAGCTGTTAATGCGATGTAGCCTTTTTGTCCCCTTATCAAGAACAGGTAGAACTTCTGAGAATGCAACAGTGTTAACGCGCTTGAGTTTCTCTCCCAGAGATTGGAAGTCCTTTTGGGCTTTGGAGGCACTGTTCCTAGCCAGGTTGTTTGTGCCTAAGTGGATAATAACATCAAGTTTGGAGTGTTCACTTTTTGCGCTAAGTAATTCAACAACTTGGTTTGTATTCCTGCTGGCTGAAGAGCCTGGTAGGCACATGACTATCTTCTCTCCTTTGAACTGTGTTCCCAAGTTGGTGCCTCTGATGATGGAATCTCCAAGTAGTAGTAGTTTTCTGTTTGATGAGGTTTTCTTCATATTTGGTGCTTTAGCAGGGGATTGGGCATTGTCTGACTCATTTAAGGGGCCCTTCAGTTTCTTTGGATTGGGCATCCTCATTAGCCAAGGCAGAGAAGACATTGTGCAGGGATATCTGTTGATGTACAGGATTGTCTCTGTGTTACTGGTCGCAATCTACCAGAACCCACTGTGATCCATTTGTTCCTGGGGCGTTTGATTCTTTGTGGGAGCGGTGGTGGACTTTGTTCAGTTTGTATCCTAGAAGAGGTGTGCTTTATTGCAGCCAGTTCCTCCCTCAGTAGAGACACTTCTTTATGCATGGCAGCTAGGTCTTTCCTTAGCAGAGTCAGTTCTTCATGCATGGCGGCTGACTTTAGGCATATAGGACAAGATCTTAGGCTCCAAATGATTCGTCTTGGAATGAAAGTACCGCAGTTATTGCACTGAATACATGACATGTTTATGCAGTCCCAGAAGAGGAAGAAGAAGAAGAAAAGATGAAGACGATGTGGCTTTTAACCCAGGTTAGGAACGATAGATGGCACGTATGTGACCACTATATAGGTAATGTAGCCCCTGGGGTGGGTGGGGCGAGGGGTAGGGTGGGCGGGAACCTAAGTGTCTCTGGCCAGTAGGCTGTCCCTGAACTGTGGGCGGGGAACCCACCACTAAGGACAAATAGACACCTGCAGTATAGGAAATGGAGGTCCACAACACTAACTCAGCAGGGGGGAGGGTTAGTCCCTCAGGTAGGCTAAGAGAAAGTTTAAAACTCTACAGCAATGGCGTGGGTAAGGGAACCCACTACTAAGGACAGATAGATAGATTTTTATGGATAGGGACAAATTAAAGTCACCAACAAGTAAATGGGTACTATCCACAGCATTTGTGCATACCACATCCAACAATGCAGATAAATCACATGAAGTAGATGGTGATCACAATCAGCAGGACAATCTAATGAGACTAACAAAATGGAATTTCTTTGCTAAAATACACCCCCCCTTTTTCCCCTCTATGAATATGATTAAAGATATCACATATCTATAGGCAATTCAATAATACAGTATCACTTTGCAACAACCAAAATCCAGTCACACACCAACACATCCAAATCAATCTTTAACCAAGTATGAGTGGAATGCTGTTACGCACAAATCGCACATTCACCAACAATGATGCTACATGACCAATCATCTTTGCAGAATAAAGAAATCTTAGTTATGTGTTTTATAATTTTGAAATTCTCACAGCTCTTCATTCTTTCTATTTTAATAGACCCAAACCCTGGTGATGCTAGGGATGGGTATATGGTGACATTTTATTTACTAGATAATGTCCTTTCCTTGAGTTCTCCTAGAACAGTCCAGATAAGTGAGTTGTATTCCCCTACCAGAAGATTGATGGAGACAAAGAACCAATGAAAAGTCCAGCTTTCAATGACATCACTCCCATGCCTTTATCATAAACGTCAGTATTTGTCCCAAATCATATGGGAGATACAGAGCAAGCCTCATACAACCTCAAATGTGGGCAAAAATGAGTAATCGACAATAGCACACTAAGCACAGGAAAGCAGAAACAGAAGGCTGTCAGTAGAAGATGAGCCTGCAGAGCAATGTATAAAATCATGGTGTACCCAAGGGTAGCATAGCAGAAACCAGAGCAATAAAGTTTCAGGAGTGAGCCCTGAACTGATCTAGCAGGACTCAAGGAAGAGACATTATCTGGTAAGCAAAATGTCACCTCCCATATTGTCCTGTTAGACCAGTCCAGACAAGTGGGATATACCAAAGCTACACCGTCACTGGGTGGGAAAAAGGCAGCAAAACTCTCAAGCTAAAGGTAGTGTCCACCTACATGTGGACATCCAAGCAATAATGCTTGACAAAAGTGGAAAGAGATGCCCATGTTGCTGCTTGACAATCGTCTGCAGGGGCCACAGAGCTCTGCTCCGCCTACAAGGACACTTCAGCTTGAGTAGAATGGGCGTGCAAACCCTCTGGAACCAGCCAGTTCCATAACAGCTACGCTGAGGCAATAGCCTCCTTAATCCAGCGCCCCAAGGTTAACTTGGCCACCATCTCACCTTTGTGCAGGCCAACAAAACAGCACAAAAAGATGGTCTGACTTACAAAAGGAATTCATAACCTCCAAGTACTGGAAGAAGCACCTTCCAGACATCTATAAGGCGAACATCCTTATCCTTTCCCCGGCACTACTCCTTAAAGAAGAAGGGCAGGTGAACCACCCGGTTCACATGAAAGGGAGACAGCACTTTAGACAAGGTGGCAGGCATAGGCTGAATGGAAACTGCCTCCGTTGAAAAAAACAAAAAAACCCATACAGGTAAAGATCTTAGCAAGACAAAGCCTGCAGCTTGCAATCCGCCTTGCAGAACAAATCGTGATGAAGACAGTCTTGAACGTCAAATCCTTAAAAGTAGCATGCTTCAATAACTCAAAAGGGGCTGCCATCAGGGCCATGAGCATCAGAGACAGATCCCAAGAAAGTATCACAGATATCAAACCCCATGCAGAAAGACAGGAAATGTCTGGGTGCAAGGCCAAGGGCTTCAACACCACCAAACCATGAAAAAAGCCAAAGCTGCCACCTGAACCTTCAGGGAGCTAAGTGAGAGGCCCTTGTCTAGGCCATCCTGCAGAAAAGCCAAAAGGGAGGATATTTTGGCACCTCAGGAGTCAAGTGCCACGCACCACAACAGCACACAAAGAGGGACCATATTCATATGTATGCTAGCTTGGTAGACCACCTCCGGGCACTAAGTATAGTAAATATTACTGCTGGAGTAGCCCTTACTCACAAGCAGTCTCCTTTCAAGAGCCCATGACCTCCCAGATGATCGGACCCTGCCAAGGCAGAGGCAGCTGAAGAGGTGGTGCTTAAAGGAGTCATGGATTAGGTCTCTGAACCATGCTCTCTGCAGCCAATCTGGCACCACCAGAACAATCCTGCTTGTGTGGTGCTCTATATGTCAAATCACATGCCCCACCAGGAGCCACTGAGTAAACATGTACAGCAGTAGTTCACTAGGCCAAGGCTGGGCCAGGGCATCAATACCCTCAGACCCTATCTCCGTGTGGCAACTGAAGTGGCACATTTCGGCACTGGAGGGGGTCATCATCAAATCCATTTCAGGGTAACCCCAGTGAATGAGACTCAACCAACGCTCCTTGACTCAACTACTTGCCAGGATTCAAAGAGTGCCGGCTGAGGAAGTCTGCTTCCACACTGACTCCAGCAATGTGCTCAACCGACAAGGCTAGGTGGTTATTCTCTGCCCAGGCAAACAGAAGAGCCATCTCCATGGCCACTCCGGTGCTTCTTGTAGCACCCTGCTGACTGACATAAGCCATCGCTATGGCATTGTCTGAAAACACTTGAATCAACTGGCTCTCGACTCAGGCTAGAAACCCAAGAGAGTCAACCTATTGGCCTTCACCTCAAGGCGGTTGATGGGCCACACTGCTTCTCAGTGGTTCAAACAGCCCAGAGCTGCAAGATCTCAACAATGGGCTCCCCGGCCTAAGAGACTGGCATCCGTTGTCAGGAGGATCCAGAAAAAGTCATCCAGCGGTATGCCTTTCCTCAGATGACAGGGCTGCTGCCACCACCACAAGCTGGACTTCACCATCAATGGGAGCTGCAGCCTGTGCTCAAACTCCTGAGAACTCTAGGACCATCGAGCCAACAAGGACTGCTGGAGTGGCCATATGTAAGCATGTGCCCATGGGACCATCTCTGTGGTTGCTGCCATCAATCCGAGAAGCGGAGGATGTAGTAAAAGCTGTTACCTGGGTTTAAAAAAGGTTTAGATAAGTTCCTCAAGGAAAGGTCCGTAAACCAGTATTAAAAAATCCACTGCTTGTCCCAGTGCAAGCATTGTGGAATCTATGAATCTGTCTCTTTTTGGGTAACTGCCAGGTACTTGTGACCTGGATTGGCCACTGTTGGAAACAGGATACTGGGCTTGATGGACCGGGGTCTGACCCAGTATAGCATTTCTTATGTTCTTATGACTCGGGAGGTGGGGGGGGGGGGGGGGCAGCTGCACACAAAGCATCACCAGGCAATTCAACAATCTTCTGACTTTCTCCACTGGCAGGATAATACTGCCCATCGCATGTCAAAACGTGCTCCCTGAAACCCCAAGGACTGGAAAGGCAACAGCTGGCTCTTTCATGATTGATCACCCACCTGAGGCTTTCCAAAAGGGACATCACTCGGGATGTCTCCCAGGACACTTCTGAAAGGGAACGGGCCCAGATGAGCCAGTCGTCCAGATAGGGATGGATACAGATCCCTCAGCACTGCAGCCGCCACCACCATGATCTTGGAGAACATCTTTGGGGCAATTGAAAGTCCAAAAAGGGCAGCGAACTGACAGTGAGAGCTAAGCATAGCAAAATGCAGATACCTCTGTTGATTCACCCAGATCAGGATATGAAAACACACTTCAGACAGATCCAGAGAAGTCAAGAATTCTCCTCGGCGCATTGCTTCAACCACAGAGCACAAGTTTTCCATCTGAAAGCATAGTATGCGCAGGTGCTCATTGAGCTCTGAGGTCCAGGATGGGCCAGAAGGAACCATCCTCCTTTGGCACCACAAAGTAGATAGAGTATCTGTCCTTGCCCCACTCGTCTGGGGGGATGGGCACCACAGCCTTCAGGCAAAGCAACTTATCCAAGGTGGCATGCATTGTAGTACCTTTGATTGCAGACACACGGAGCAGATGAAGGCATCGGGAATCTGCTCCTTGCATTTATTTATTTTATTTATTTATGCTTTTCTTCTATACCGCTTTTTCCAAAGATCAAAGGCGGTTTACATCTAACATATAATGAACATGGTTTTACATGGAACAGCGTTTTTCATAACTATGTACAATTAACTTTTCATGAACAATAACAAGGAACAGTGTTTTTAACTATATACATTTATACAATTAACATTGGCTAGTAATGCTGTAACTATTTACATTAATCTTCTTAAGTGTGTTGAGGTTTGAGGCTTTTTGATCTGTGGTTAAGGAGGATTGTTATGGAGGTGTAGTGTGCTGGATGGAGGGGATTCATTAAGATTTATAAAGTGTTCTATAAACAGATATGTTTTTAGTTCTTTCCGGAATGTCTGGAGATCTTTTATTTTGCGGAGGCTTAGTGGGAGTTTATTCCATAGGATGGGGGCTGCATATGAGAAGGCTTGCATTCCAGGACATAGCCAAATTGAATTGTGTTTAGCACCCAGCTATCTTTGGTAACCTGAGCCCATTCCTGAAACAGAAGGCAAAGCCTGCCACCCCCACCAGAGGTTACCAGGGAATGGGCCCCCAGACCTTCATTGCGTGGCCTGGAAGGGTCCTCCTCTAGAGGAGACTGCATCCCTGGGTCCACATGCTCCACAAAAGGACCAAGCCCGAAGCCCTGGAGAAGAGGGGAAGAAAGGTTTTCCAGGATGGTAGTGACGATAGTCTTGAGACTCCCAGGAATCCAGCCAATGCACCCTTGGGGTCGGGCAGAGGCAGACAAGAAAAAAGGGGGTCCACAAAAAAAACAGCGCTAGCCACTCGAACGAGCAGAAACAAAAACAGGAAGCGGCAGAGTCAACACCCAAAAATTTTATTATAACCAAAATGAGTGGCCTAAGCCCAACACAGGCCGTGTTTCGTATATCACTTCATCAGGGGCTATCAGGACACACTAAAAAACAAATTATAAAATTACATAGATATAATCAACCTAAAACAATAAATATGCAAGGAAATAGGGTTAAAAGTAAAAAAGTAAAAAATTGTAACGTGATTATATAATACACATAAACAAGGCAAAGTTGGACTATATCAAATACACATAAACAAGGCATAGTTGGACTATTTCAAATAACTTAGGTCTCAAAAACATTGATAAAACTCAAACCAACAATCAAAACTTGCTTGATTTAAATCATAAAAAACCATGTAAAATTACATATAAATTTGAATTGATTCTAATACATTAAATGAACCAACCACTTTATAGATGAGATGACATATAATATCACATGTGATACCTACACATATATAAATATGTAATTAAATAAATAATTAAAAATATATAAAAATATAATGCTGATTGGAATACAAGAAAATAAATAATAAAATTGCCAAAACATTCATAATTGTAGGGTACTTATACAAGCATATACAACAAAACTCTAAAAAACAACAAAACTATAAAAACAACTATATAAAACCTGGAGATAGGAAGGGATGAGGAGACTGAAGGAGTAAGTCCAATGAGAATTAATTGTGTAAATATTGGATAAATCGCATACTACAGAGGTGGACATTACCTGTGGGTGTGATGTGCATAGACTTCACCAGGCTCAGTAGAGACAAAGGAAGTCGCTATGATCAGAAAACTTTCTAAAAAATAAAAACAAAACTTACGCCAAAATAAATAGTTGCTAAAGTATATAAGTTATTTATAGAGTTATACTCTGCTTTAAAAAATATATTAATAATTAACCATATTTTCTTATATTTATTTACAATATATAGAATTTTAAATGCTACCCTCAAACAGTTCATAAACATAAAATTGGACCAGTGAATAGAATAATAAAAGAATAAATAATAAAACATTAGGGAATGTAAGAGAATAGGGAGGAAGGGGAGGAGAGGGAAGGGGAGGAGAGGGGAGGGGAGGGAGGGCGGAGGATGGACTAGGGGAGTGTAAATAATTATATAACCTGATGAAAACCGGGCTTTCAAAGTTTTTAAAAATTGTAATATGTTTATAAAAATGTAGAAGACCAATATTAATTAAACAAACGAAGAGAGGGAATTTCATACGTTAAACTATACCGGCAAACAAAGATCACCTGTGATGAAAATCTTTCAAACACCATCAAACTGTAAAAGAACACATCAAAATTGAAAGGAACACCGGACCATGCTCAAAAGAAATACAAATAAAGACATAGAAACATTATTGTCTTTCTTGCCTTTACAAAGTCCGATGAACACCTTGTACCACGATTATCCACTCCGTGATTCTGACACAATATTCGTGAAACCTTGAGAGCAATATATATTGTGTTATTATAACATCAAGGGCACAGGGTTACTTTAGATGTAGAATCACTGTATACCAACGTGCCACAAGAAGCAGCTTTACGTATTGTTGAAAAGTGTTTTTTAAATAGGGAATCTCATCAACGTATCCCGAATGCCTTTTTGTTCGGCTTAGCTGAAATTGCACTTTGTAAAAATTACTTTTGCTTTAGAGGGTTGGTTTACCAGCAAATTAAGGGTGTAGCCATGGGGTCATCTTTTGCACCAGATGTTGCGAACCTTTATGTGCATAATTTTGAAGAACTATTTTTGAAAGATTTCTTATATAAGGACAATGTCCGGTTGTGGATAAGATATATTGATGACATTTTCAATAATGTTTTATTATTTATTCTTTTATTATTCTATTCACTGGTCCAATTTTATGTTTATGAGCTGTTTGAGGGTAGCATTTAAAATTCTATATATTGTAAATAAATATAAGAAAATATGGTTAATTATTAATATATTTTTTAAAGCAGAGTATAACTCTATAAATAACTTATATACTTTAGCAACTATTTATTTTGGCGTAAGTTTTATGTTTTTATTTTTTAGAAAGTTTTCTGATCATAGCGACTTCCTTTGTCTCTACTGAGCCTGGTGAAGTCTATGCACATCACACCCACAGGTAATGTCCACCTCTGTAGTATGCGATTTATCCAATATTTACACAATTAATTCTCATTGGACTTACTCCTTCAGTCTCCTCATCCCTTCCTATCTCCAGGTTTTATATAGTTGTTTTTATAGTTTTGTTGTTTTTTAGAGTTTTGTTGTATATGCTTGTATAAGTACCCTACAATTATGAATGTTTTGGCAATTTTATTATTTATTTTCTTGTATTCCAATCAGCATTATATTTTTATATATTTTTAATTATTTATTTAATTACATATTTATATATGTGTAGGTATCACATGTGATATTATATGTCATCTCATCTATAAAGTGGTTGGTTCATTTAATGTATTAGAATCAATTCAAATTTATATGTAATTTTACATGGTTTTTTATGATTTAAATCGAGCAAGTTTTGATTGTTGGTTTGAGTTTTATCAATGTTTTTTGAGACCTAAGTTATTTGAAATAGTCCAACTTTGCCTTGTTTATGTGTATTTGATATAGTCCAATTTTGCCTTATGTGTATTATATAATCACGTTACAATTTTTTACTTTTAACCCTATTTCCTTGCATATTTATTGTTTTAGGTTGATTATATCTATGTAATTTTATAATTTGTTTTTTAGTGTGTCCTGATAGCCCCTGATGAAGTGATATACGAAACACGGCCTGTGTTGGACTTAGTCCACTCATTTTGGTTATAATAAAATTTTTGGGTGTTGACTCTGCCGCTTCCTGTTTTTGTTTAGACAAGAAAAAAGATCCTTGCCCGCTTCACAGGCTCCCTTGACCTGTCTTCCGGGAAGCAGCAAGATTTTTTATCTTGCCTAGGTCCTTCACCAGTTTCTCTAAATCTGTTCCAAACAGGAGCTTCCCCTTAAAGGCCAGTTGAATCAACCAGGCTTTGGAGGATGTATCCACCACCCAAGTGACAGCCAAAGCCAACACCTTGATGCAATAGTTAGGGCACCATCCCTGGCTGCCAGGCACACTAGGTCCATACATGGTATTAGAAAGTAAGTCTGTAGCAGACTCCAAAAGTGGGCTAGTATCTGGTGGAAGAGACTGAATCCACTGGAGCATGGCTTGAGAAGTCAATCTGGTGTATACCTCCAGCTATAGAATAGCCACCACCACTGCAAACTGGCCCTTCAGCAAGCAAAAATAACCTTATAGTCCAGAACATCCTTTAAGGCTGATTCGCCTTACACAAGAATGGTGGTCCTTTTGGTAACCACTGTGACCAGTGCATTCACCTTGGGAATGTCAAACCACTCATACTCCTCCTCCGAGAGAGCATAAATCATCTTATAAACCCTTAACTCTCTAGGAATGGAATTGGGCAACTCCCACTCGGACCGTATCATATCTGATCATCTCCGGGAATGGAAGACAGTAGTGGATTTCTGTACCCCTTGAAGAAGTGGGTGTACTTTCAGCTCCTGCTCCATACCAGAGAAGCATCCAACTGCATCAGTGGTCACTAGCAGTCCACTACAAATTGTGTCCCTAGAAATGGAACCGGAAGCACCCAACAAGGACAATGAGAAGGTCAAGCCTTGGTACTCACACCCTGAAAGCCCTGGGCACGGGGATCCATGCCTGGCTTAGCTCTACTCCCCTAGAACTGCTTCACTGGCTGGGTTTATTTTTCAGCAGCACTGTGTAAAAAGATGGCTGGCAGGCAGATCCCTTTGGGAGCCTTCTGCAGTCTTCAGGAGAAAACAGGAGGGAAAAGATGAAGGGGGCGCTGAGGTTGTGCGAGGCCACTGTACTGTTCCAGATTGGTCCAAATCCTTCCAATTTGTGGCTGCTCAACAGGCTCCCAAAAAGACCGCAGTCTAGTGGAGCTTCCCACATTGCGCTCAAGTGAGAGAGTCACACCTTTAGGGCTTGAGATGGTCGTTCACAAGCATTTAATCTCTCTTCCTCTCAATCTTCAGATTTTCTACAGAGAAGAGAAAACCCATCCACCATCTGCTAGAGACTGAGAAATACTGATGTCATTGAAACCTGAGATAGTAATTAGATCTTACCTGCTAATTAGTGTTCCTGAAGGAACGACAGTCCAGTCCCTTTACTTCTGGGTTACGCAACCCTTCCAGCAGCTTGGAGGCTGAGCCCAACCTTTTTGGGGGTGGAGCGGTATAAATACCCCCTGGGACCACCCACCAACTCCAGTATTCGAATGAAAAAGCAGACTTAACGAACATCCATGCAAAAACTTATAACGGCATACATTAACCTAAACCAATAACTCAATACTCTGAGCAATAGAATATATATATATATATATATTTTTTTTTTTTTTGGAAAATATAGGAGAAGGAGAGGAGGAACGGCAACGGACGGAGGAGGTGGCTGCTTCTATCCAGTCCGGGCTTCCCCTGCACTCCCTCCCGCTGACCCAGCTCCGCGCTCGGTCCAGCGCTCCTCCATGAACGTGAGGACTTGTCAGTTGCCGGAACCGGGTGGGATCAGGGACTGGACCGTCGTTCCTTCAGGAACACTAATTAGCAGGTAAGATCTAATTACTATTTCCTTATCGTCACTCCAGTCCAGTCCCTTTACTTCTGGGATGTGCCAGAGCAGTTCAACCCTGGGTGGGATCTGGCAAACCGGCCCGAAGAACCGCTATCCCGAACCGAGCATCCGCAGTGCTCTGTACGTCCAGCCTATAGTGCTTGGTGAAGGTATGCAGCGAGGACCACGTCGCTGCTCTGCAAATATCCAGCGGAGGGACAAGACTGAATTCCGCCCAGGAGGTCGCCTGTGCCCGAGTGGAGTGAGCCCTCAGCCCCACTGGGACCTGTTTCCCCTTGAGAATGTAGGCGGAGGCAATTGCCTCTCGGATCCACCGGGAGATCGAGGCCTTTGCCGCCGCCTCCCCTTTGTGTGGGCCTCCGAACTGAATGAACAGGCGGTCTGACTTCCGGAATGGTGCCGTGCGAGCTAGGTACCGTTTCAAGACTCTCTGGACGTCTAGCAGGCGCAGCTTGTTATTCCTTCCCTCCTGCCCCTTGGCCGCGAAGGCCGGCAGGGTGACTGTCTGGTTCACATGAAAAGGAGAGATAACCTTGGGTAAGAAGGACGGCACTGTGCGCATGACCACCTTGTCCTTTAGGAAGGTCAGGAAAGGAGGCTGGGCGGAGAGCGCCTGGAGCTCCGAAACCCTCCTGGCCGAGCAGATCGCTACCAGGAAAACTGTCTTTAGGGTCAAATCCTTTAAGGAAGCTCTCTTCACTGGCTCAAAGGGCTCCCCGACCATGGCATTCAGCACTAGGTTAAGGTCCCAAGGGGGGACGACCACCCTCCGCTGAGGGCGTAGCCGACTAACTGCCCTCAGGAACCTGGATACGTCCGGGTGCTCTCCTAAGGGTTTGCCCCGGACCTTGCCTCTATAGCAAGCGATCGCCGCTAGCTGGACCCGTAGGGAGCTGTGCGCCAGGCCCTTATCAAAACCTGCTTGTAAGAATTCCAGGACCTCTGGGACAGAGGCCGAGAGAGGTTTCCGTCGATGCTCTGCACACCAGGCTTCGAAAATGCGCCAGACCCTTACATAGGATAAACAGGTCGAGCGCTTCTTCGCCTTCAGCAGTGTCGAGATCACTGCTCCTGAGTAGCCTCGTTTTAGGAACCACGCCCTCTCAATAGCCAGGCCGTAAGCGAGAATCGATCCACGTGAGGCATGCGAACCGGACCTTGCCTCAGCAGGTCCCTTTTGCAAGGGAGCCGCCACGGGGGGTCGGCGATCAACCTCACCAGATCCGCATACCAGGGGCGGCGAGGCCAATCCGGGGCTATGAGGACTACCAACCCCTGGTGAGACTCCACCCGCTGCAGCACCTTTCCGATCAGAGCCCACGGAGGGAACACACATAGTAGTCCTTTGGGAGGCCACCTTTGAGACAGGGCATCCAAGCCCTCGGACATTCTTTCCTTCCTTCGGCTGAAGAATCCGTCTACTTTGGCTGTAGAGAACCGCGCCATGAGGTCCATGACTGGGATCCCCCAGCGGGCCACTATCTGTTCGAAGATCTCCTGATCTAGTTCCCACTCCCCGTGGTCTATCTTGCATCTGCTGAGGAAGTCGGCCGTGACGTTGTCCTCGCCCGCCACGTGCTGAGCTGAAAGAGCTAGTAGATTGTGCTCCGCCCACCGGAAGAGGACGTCTGCCTCCTTCTCCAGGGCCGGACTGCTGGTGCCCCCTGGTGGTTTATGTAGGCCACCGCCGTGACGTTGTCGGAAAGGACGCGTATAGCTTTTCCTTGAACTAAGGCCGAGAACGCCTTGAGCGCCAGCGTGACGGCCCTCAGTTCCAGTCTGTTGATGGGCCACTGAGACTCCACCGGTGTCCAGCGGCCCTGGACGAACTGGTCCTCGCAGTGTGCTCCCCAGCCTGACAGGCTGGCATCCGTTGTCAATAGTAACCACCGATGAGGTTCGAGGGGCATCCCGCGGTCCAAATTGCTTGGACACCGCCACCAGAGAAGGGACTGTTTGGTCCTCGGGGCGCAAGGTAACTGCATTGCCAGAGGATGATGCTGAGGAGACCATCGACGTAACAGTGCCCGCTGAAGCGGACGCATGTGTGCCCTGGCCCATGGGACTACCTCTATCGCCGCCGCCATAGTTCCCAGAAGCTGAAGATAATGCCAAGCCGAGGGACTTCGCCTGCCGAGAAACTGCGTGACTAGTCGCCTCAGCTCTCTTGATCTTGATCGTGACAGGAAGACCTTGCCCCTGAGAGTGTGGAATCTTGCCCCGAGGTACTCTAGAGGTCCTGTGAGGGAGTCATCCTGCTCTTCAGGCGATTGATGATCCACCCCAATTCTTCTAGAACCTGAACCACTCTGGCCGTTGCCGCATGACTTTCCTCTTGTGACTTTGCTCGGATCAGCCAGTCGTCCAAGTAGGGGTGCACTAATATTCCCTTCTTCCGAAGGAAGGCCGCCACTACCACCATCACCTTGGTGAATGTCCTGGGGGCCGTAGCTAGTCCGAAGGGTAGGGCCTGGAACTGAAAGTGGCCTCTTGGCACTGCGAATCTCAGGAATTGTTGATGGGATTTCCTGACCGGGATATGAAGGTAGGCCTCTGTCAAGTCGAGGGACGTAAGGAACTCCCCTCCCCTTACGGCCGCTATGACTGAGTGTAGGGTTTCCATCCGGAAGTGTGGTACCCTGAGGCAACGGTTGACCTGCTTTAGATCCAGGATCGGACGGAAGGAATCTTCCTTTTTTGGCACTACGAAGTAAATCGAGTATCGACCAGAGCCGCACTGGTTCTGGTGGAACTGGGACCACCGCCCCTAGAGCTATTAGTCGGGCAAGAGTTGCCTCTATTGCCGCCCCCTTTGCTGGGGAACCGCAGGGCGACTGAACAAATGCTGGAGGAATTTGTTTTGAAAATTCGAGAGCATAGCCTTCTCTGATTACCTCTAGGACCCATTGGTCGGACGTGACACGGGACCAGGCGAGAAGGAACAGCCTCAGGCGACCGCCTAGTGGCTGTCCTTCCTCCTGGGCCCCCCGTCATCTCATTGTTGTTTTCTGGGTCCCGAGAAGGAGGAGGCGGCCCCAAAACCCCATCCTGCCCCCCGAAAACCTCTGAAGCCTTGTCCCTTCGAGGGAAAACGGCCCCTGGGAAAGGAGCCTGACCTGGCTGGACGAAATCTCCGTGAGTCCCTAGGTTGGGAGCGCACCGGGACTGGAGGGCACCCTTGTTTTGGTCTATCTTCCGGGAGCCTGCCTCCCTTTGACTCACCCAGGTCCTTAACTATTTTCTCCAGATCCTCTCCAAATAAGAGTTTCCCCTTAAAGGGGAGTCGGCTCAAGCATGACTTCGAGGACGCGTCAGCTGCCCAATTTCGTAGCCACAGGTACCATCTAGCTGCCACGACCGAGGCCATGTTCTTGGCTAGGCTTCTGATGAGGTCATAGTGACTGTCCGCCAAGTAGGCCGCTCCGGACTCCACCTTCGCCGAGTTGGCATGTAACTCGCCCGTTGAGACCTCTGACTGGAGCTGTTGTGCCCACCGTAAACAGGCCCGGGCCACCCAAGCTCCCGACACGGAGGCCTGCAAGGCGATGGCGCTTACATCAAAGGCTTGTTTCAGGAGCGTATCCAACTTCCTGCCGCCGAACGATCTCCACGGGCCTGCTGCGATCGCGGCTCCGGGGCTCAACTCCGCGTCCCTTCTGTCAGGAGCGGGACAAACGGAGGAGGCTAGGCGCGGCGTGCCTCCAGCGCTCAGCCACCGGGGGGCTTCGGCGCGAGGCAGCACAGCAGCACAGGACTGCCGAGGAAATGCGGGGTAAGCCCGGAGCAGCCGCGAGAGGATCCTGACTTGTCCTCCTCACTGCCGCCGGTGAAAAAACTCTCCTCCGACGTCCGTCCCCGGGGGGGGGGGGAGAGAGAAGGCAGGAGAACAATTTAAAGATACAGAGACAAAATAAAATTCAATACTCAAAATAAAGGAATTAAAAGAGTTTAGAATTAACACTAAGTTCAATTAAGATTAAATTAAAGTAAAATTTAAAGAAAGGGGGACTCCAGTAAGCCCTAGGCTTACGGAACCCTCCAGCTGCTTGGAGGCTGAGAATACTGGAGTTGGTGGGTGGTCCCAGGGGTATTTATACCGCTCCACCCCCAAAAAGGTTGGGCTCAGCCTCCAAGCTGCTGGAAGGGTTGCGTAACCCAGAAGTAAAGGGACTGGACTGGAGTGACGATAAGGAACTTTCCATTGGTTCTTTGTCTCCACCAATCTGCTGTTAGGGTAAACACAACCCACTTTGTCTGAACTGGTCTAGCAGAATGATATGGAATTAAAGTTTTACCTTAGACTACCGTAAAGGGGGGCTTTGCCATTAATGATATTTGTAAATACAGTATTCCAGACTGCTGTCTGGTTTTCAATAGATACATTTTCAAAATCTGGGGAAAATTGGCGAATATTGATTTTGGCATTCCTAAACTAATATTTAGTCTGAGTAATGATATCTTTTGCATACCTAATCAAGCCAATAGAGATTATCAACATGGTCAGACCAGTTAAAAGGAGAAAGAGTAAAGTTATGAAGAGTATGAACAATAGTCTCAGGCAGTAAAGTTAGATTTATCTTCCGCTTTTGACACAATCTGTCATAAATTATTGGCTAAGTTGTGATTGATGGGTATTGATAATAAAACGTTAAAATTGTATGCATCTTTCCTGACAAACAGATCTTTTGAGGTAGAGTTTAATGGAAAAACATATATGATTTATTATCATAGAATTGATGTGCCACAGGGATTTCCTTTATCATAAGAACATAAAGTATGCCAAACTATGCCAAGGTCCATCAAGCTCAGTATCCTATCTCCAACAGTAACCAATCTAGGTCATAAGTACCTAGCAGTCTCCCCAAAAGACACAGGTTCCTCAATGCTTGTATTGGGTCAAGCAGTGATATCCTGGGTCCCTTTTAATAATGGTTTAGAGACCTTTCCTCCAGGAACTTGTCCAAACCTTTTTTAAACCCAGCTACACTAGCAGCTTTTACTACATCCTCCGGTACCAAATTCCAGAGTTTGATTACATGTTGAGTAAAAAAATATTTTATTAGTCTTAAATAGGTTACTCTGTAGCTTCATTGCATGTCCCCTAGTCTTTTTATATTCTGACAAACAAGCGATCTATGTTTACCTATTCCACTCCATTCATTAATTTATAGACCTATCAGCCGTCTCTTTTCCAGGATGAAGAGCCCCAACCTTCTTAACATTTATTTTAGCTCCCTAGCTAGTCATATTTTCTCCATTTATATACACAAATGATATTCAGTTTTTCATCCCTATGAAGGGATCGTTTCAAGAATAGGTGGTTCAATTTGGAGCAGGATTTATGCTTCTTGGGGAATTGGCTGAATGAAAATTGAAGCTGAATGTGAGGAAGGATAAGATTCCAGATATTAGATTTCAGTCTTAGGACAGAAGTGAATATTTTGTATGAGGTGCGCAGTTTAGGAGTCATTACAGACTCCAATTTGATCTTTGAATCATATGTACAAATTGTTCAGAATAAAGCTTGGTGCAAGATGAAGCTGGTGAGACAATTACTGTAAGATCTATTTTACATCCTCAAGATTTTCAAATGGTAGTGTCCAGATGACTGCTTTAAGTCATCTGGACTACTGTAATTCTATTTTTTATTGGTATGCTAAAACAGCTGGCATACACAAGTTGCAAAATATTAAAAAAATATGATAGCAGCAAAAATGATTACGCATAGTAGTTATAGGGAAAGAGTCACACTTTTTCTATTTAACCTATAGAAGCTCACCTACTGTTTAAGGTTTTGTTTGGCTTTCATAATGTATCTTGTATTTATCTCCAAGTTACAATCCCTGTTTAATGTAAAACAATTCCTCTCTAATGGTTATGCTGTTTGATGTAAACAGCCTTGGATAAAGGTGGTATAGAAAACCTGTTAAATAAAATAAACAAATTCACATGACTAGTCCTGTTTATTTGTCAAATAAGGTGACAATTTATTTATCAGCAAGACCCTTACAATCCTCTATTCATTTTAGATTAGTTTTGCCATCTATCACCTCCTTTCATCAGGTGACGATTAGAGTTAGATGTTTTTTCTGGTGAGTTTCCAAAAAACAGTTTACCAATACAGATTAGGGATTTAATGGATTGTAACCAATTTTAAAAGTCCTTAAAGACCTGGCTATGGAGGAAATGCTTTCCTGAAATTGTTTAATGTGTTTTGATTTTATATGTATGGTCAATATGGCTCTGTACTCTGCCTTGTATGTTCTTGGATAGTAAAAGTGGATTATAAATGTTGTAATTAAATTAAGTGTGCAACCTGCTTATATTCAGCAAGCTGAGACTCCCAAGATAAAAAAATAGCACCCCTTTAAATTTTTCCTCAAAGCTGCCATGGCAAAGACACCACAAGAAGACTATACCTCTTTTTTTCCTCCCCCCACCCCTCTCCATCACACAATCAGGATACAGAGAAAGTGTAGTTACTCAACTGTAAAGCACAGTTACTTACCTGTAACAGGTGATCTCTGGGAACAGCAGGAATTAGTCCTCACATATGGGTACGTCGGTACCGACGGAGCCTGCGTGGGAATGCTCCCCAGTTTCCCAGAAAGCAAGCTTTTGGGGCATCCCACAGCGCATGCGCGCTGCCTTCCCGCCTTTCCTACCAACTCTTCTCAGTTCGAGTTTAAAGCTGAGACAATAGAGAGAGAGAGGAAAGGAAAGACAGAGAGAGATACAACTCCTAGGGGAGGTGGGAGGGTTGTGAGGACTAATTCCTGCTGTTCCCAGAGATCACCTGTTACAGGTAAGTAACTGTGCTATCTCCAGGAACAAGCAGGAATGAGTCCTCACATATAGGGACTCCCTAGCTGAGATGCCTGGGAGATCCCCAAGGATATGAGACTCTGAAGGGTTCCTCGTCTTCCTATGGATCTCAGGCATCCATTAAGGGAAGGAGGGCAGGAGTTGTTCAAGAATGGAACAGGTGTTTGAGGACAGCCTGACCAAAGAAGGCATCCCGGCGGGAGTCCTTGTCCAAACAGTAATGGGCTGTGAAGCTATGAACCGAGGCCCAGGTGGCTGCTCGACAGATCTGGTCGATGGACACAGAATGAAGATGAGCCATAGAGGCGGCCATGGCTCTCACATTGTGAGCTGTGACATGGCCCTCCAGAGAAAGGTTCTTACTCTGGTAAGCAAAAGAAATACACTGAGCAATCCAATTGGACAGTGTTCTTTTAGAGACTGGAAGTCCTAAATGAGAAGGATCAAAAGCAACAAATGCTGGGAAGACTTTCTATGTTGCTGTGTCCTTTGTAAGTAAAAAGCAAGAGCTCTTTTACAATCTAGAGTATGAAGGAACCTCTCTGCACTGGATGCATGAGGAGCTGGAAAAAAAGACAGGTAAATATACCTCTTGATTAAGATGAAAAGGTGAGACCACTTTAGGCATAAAGTGAGGATTTGTTCTAAGGACTACCTTATCATGATGGAACCTTGTATAAGGTGGATTAGCCACTAAGGCCTGCAGTTCACTGATGCGGCGAGCCGAAGTGACTGCAATAAGGAAAATAACCTTCCAGGAAAGAAATTTCAAGGAGGTAGTGGCTAAGGGTTCAAAGGGTGGCTTCATAAGCTGACCAAGAACCAAGTTTAAGTCCCATGCCACCGGAGGGGGTTGAATGGGAGGTTTAGTTAAAGTTAGGCCTCTCATAAATCTTGCAATAAGAGGATGAGAGGAAACAGGTTGTCCATTGATAGGCTTAAGGGATGCTGCAATAGCACTTAAATGGACCCTTACTGAATTCGTCTTAAGGCCTGCATTGGAAAGATGCAGGAGATATTCTAATAGAGAATTCACAGGAAGTGCCAGAGGGTCAAGACCCTTTTGAGCACACCAAATGGAAAATCTTTTCCATTTAAAAGCATAGGAACGCCTAGTGGAAGGTTTCCTTGAAGCATGGATGATATCCTTCACTTGCTGCGAAAGATTGAAGTCTTGAAGTTCTAGGCCTTCAGTAACCAAGCTCTGAGGTGAAGGAACTTGGGGTTTGGATGCCACAAAGTCCCCTCCTCCTGAGACAGAAGGTCTGGAGCAGCTCCCAAGTCCAGGGAGGGGGCTTGGGAGAGATGCAGAAGTAGAGGGTACCACACTTGGCATGGCCAGCGTGGAGCTATGAGGACCATAGATCCTTGATCCCTCTGAAGTTTGAACAGAGTCTTGGGAATCAAAGGAATGGGTGGAAAGGCATAGAGGAAGTCCTGACCCCAATGAAGGAGGAAGGCATCCTTGGCCTGAACTCCCTGACACGGAATTCTGGAACAGAACCGGGGAAGTTTGGCATTCCACGGACTTGCAAATAGGTCTATGTCTGGGGTTCCCCATTCCTGGAAGATTCTGAGTACCTGATCCATGTGCAGGGACCATTCGTGTGGAAGCAGAACTCGACTGAGTCTGTCTGCCCAAGAGTTTTGAATTCCTGGGAGGTATACTGCCAGAAGATGGATTTGATGCTCTCTGGCGAAGGCCCATAATCTTAGAGCTTCGTTGCAAAGCGACAGAGCCAGTTCCTCCTTGCTTGTTTATGTAAAACATGGCTACCTGATTGTCCGTTTGAATGAGGACTGCTGGCAGCTGAGGAGGGTATGAAAGACCTTGAGAGCTAGGAACACTGCTCGAAGTTCCAAGAGGTTGATAAGAAGAGAGGTCTCCTGTGGGGACCAAGTGCCTTGGGTGGAGAGGTCCTGTAGATGAGCTCCCCAACCTGTTTGGGAGGCATCTGTTGTGAGGATTGCTTGGGGCAACAAAGGTTGGAAGGGGGACCCCAGCAACAGACTTTGAGTGGACTTCCACCATTGGAGAGACCAAAAGAGACGTTTGGAGTTTGCTATTTGGTCAGAGAGCTCCTGAAGCTTGAGTCCACTGGGTGAACAAAGTCCATTGAGCTGATCTCATGTGTAGGTGAGCATAGGGCACCACATGTACTGTGGAAGCCATGTGGCCTAGTAGTTGTAGCATCTCCCGGGCAGTGAAGTGGCTCTTTGACTGAATCTGGGAGGCTAACTGCACTAGACGTTGGCAACGAGCCTGGGGAAGGTAGGCTCTTGCAGTAGTGGTGTCCAACCAGGCCCCTATGAATTCTAGGGACTGAGTAGGGGTGAGCTAAGACTTTGGGAGGTTTACCACAAGTCCCAGATACTGCAGAATGCGCCTGGTGCGGTCCAGGGAAATTTGGGCTTCTGACTGAGATGGAGCTCGGATGAGCCAGTCGTCCAGGTAGGGGAAGACAAATATTCCCAGAGTGCGTAGAAATGCAGCAATTATTGCCATGCATTTGGTGAACACTCTTGGAGCAGAGGCTAGACCGAAAGGAAGCACTCTGTATTGGTAATGTTTCCCCTGGAACAGAAAAGGTAGGAATTTTCTGTGGGATGGATGGATGAGTATATGAGTGTATGCATCCTTGAGATCTAGAGAACAAAGCCAATCCTGACTCTGTAGGTATGGAAGGAGAGTGCCTAAAGAAAGCATCTTGAACTTCTCCTTGCAGAGAAATTTGTTCAATGGGTCTGTATCCTCCTGTTTTCTTTGGAATGAGAAAGTAGGGGGAGTAAAACCCTGATCCCTGTTGAAGAGGAACTTCTTCTATGGCCCTCTGGGCCAGAAGGGTGGTTACCTCCTGATCCAGAAGGTCGAGGAGAGATGTGGGAGAATTGAAATGTCTCACCATGGTGTAGGGAGGAAGGTCTGAGAAATGAAGTTTGTAGCCCTCTCTGATGATGGAGAGGGTCCACTGCTCTGATGTGATTTGCTCCCATCTGGGAGCAAAATGAGCTAACCTTCCTGAAATGGTGAGAGGTTCTGGCTGTTGTAGAGCCAGAAAGGTTAAGTTCTCTAGTATCAAGTCAAAAACCCTGAGGGGCTTGGGATTGCTGGGTTGCAGCAGCCCCTGCAGGTTTAGGCCTGGCTTGTTTAGGTTGCTGACGCTTAGTAGCAAAGCGACCTGTAGAAGACTGTTGACCAGAAGTGGAAGGAAATCTGCCCTTCTTGTAAAAAGACTTTTTAAAAGATTTTTTCTTGGCCGGAGTGGAGGTAGACTTAGAAAGTCTATCCAGAGCAGCATTTTCTGCATCCATTTGAGTGGCTTTAATTTGCCACTCTTTGCCAAATATATTTTCACCTGTACAGGGCAGATTTCCTAAACCATCTTGAACCCAGGGTTCTAGGTCAGAAGCCTGGAGCCAAGCAATTCTACGAGCAGCTATGGCAATGCCTGAGGCTCTGCTGGCACCTTCAAAAGAATCAAAGGCTGCCCTGTTGGAAAACTTTGAAATGTCTTGAGTATGCTTAAGCCAAAGAAGGAACTCATCCCTTTTGTCCTCTGGAATAAAAGGGAGAAAGTTGTGCAGCTTTTCTGCAACTTCCTTCAGAAACATACACATATAAAGGCTGTATGAATTGATTCTGGCAATAAGCATGCTAGCTTGGAAGATTTTCCTACCAAAAGCATCCAAGGTCCTGCATTCTCTTCCTGGAGGAGTAGAAGAGTGTCTTTTGGTACTCTTTATCCTCTTCATAGCTGACTGCACCACAATGGAGTGGTGAGGAAGCTGAGTTTTTTGAAATCCAGGAGAAGGAGGGACACGGTACATAGTGTCCAATCTACGAGAATGAGGAGAAAGGATGAGAGGAGTCTCCCACAATTCAATCAAATGTTCTTGAAGAATTTCATGAATTGGCAAGGTGACTGCCTCTCTGGGAACCTTAAAGTATCCCAAAATATCTAATTTTTTTGCTCTAGGTTCTTTTTCAGAGGTTACTAAAATAGATAGTCCTTTAGCTACTTCTAATATGAAGTCTTGAAAGGACAAATCCTCTGGAGGAGACATTCTCCTTTTTGGAGAAGGCGGCTCCTCAGGAAGGGTAACAGATACTTCAGGGGACTCATCCGATGAATCAGAATCATCAGAAGAATCGAAGTATCGTCTGCTCGATTCCAAAGATCGATAGGCGTATCGATCGGTACCGACATCGGGTGTCCCCGGTACTGGGTCGGTACCGAGAAAGAGCCCAGGACAGGGAGCCGGAATCGGTATCCTGGCCGATGTCGATGCAGCCGGTACCGGCATCGAAGTTGGTGTCGGTACCGACAGCGTCGCAGCCTTGATGAAAGCCAGTATAGCCTGCTGCATGGATTGCACAGTGTGATCCATGGATGCCACGACTGCCTGGATGTCGGTACCGGGAGATTGTGCCGGTACCCCAGAGCAGTCTAACAGGTGATCGGTCGAGGCCGTGCCATCGATGTCAACCTGTAACCCCATAGGAGGAGCTTTGGAAGCCGGAGCTTCCCGCTGGGGTTGTTTGGCTGGGGCAGGATCCTCAAGGGCAAGCCTGGAGGCATCTCGATGCTTAGAGGGAGATCTGCCCTTCGAGGACCTGCTAAAAGTATGTTTGTTTACCCTGAGACCCATCAGGAGAGGAAGACCTGGAAGATGTCAATGCCACCGCCGGTGCATCCGTGGGAAACAGCACATGGAGCTTGGCTGCCCGGTTCTGTAACCCTAGTTTAGACATTAGAGAGCAGGCTTGGCAATCCGGAATGGAGTGTTCAGGCCCCAAACATTTAAGACACCATTCATGGGTGTCTAACAGAAATTGTACCGCTGCACTTAGTGCATTTTTTGAAACCAGAGGCTGGTTTATCCATGAAGGAAAACTTCTTGTGGGCCTGTAGGCCTAAGAAAAGAAATACACTAAGTGAGGGAAAGTGTATATATATATATATATATATATATATATATATATATATTTTTTTTTTTTTTTTTTTTTTTTAAAGAAAAGAAAAGAAAAGAAAAGACCAGCGGTACTGGTCCGGCGTCGGGGAAGGCAGACACGCGACCAAAGAAATAAATTAAAATAAAGAACTTCTTCAGCGGTGACAGGAACACGACCTGCTGGCTCCACGGAAAAGAAGAACTGAGGAGAGTTGGTAGGAAAGGCGGGAAGGCAGCGCGCATGCGCTGTGGGATGCCCCAAAAGCTTTCTTTCTGGGAAGCTGGGGAGCATTTCTGCGCAGGCTCCGTCGGTACCGACGTACCCATATGTGAGGACTCATTCCTACTTGTTCCTGGAGATCAGATGATCTCCGGAAACAGCAGGAATTTAGTCTTCACATATGGGTGACATCTGTACTGCGAGTCCGCACAGGAACTCTCACCAACATCCGATTGGAAGGCCCTTGGGAGCGCTCCACTGTGTCTATGTGACTGCCTTCCCACCCTAACTCCCTCTCTTCAGTTGAGTTTGTAGCTGAGAAAAGAGTAAATGAAACCCTCTAACTCCTAGGGAAGGAGGGCGGGTTGTGAAGACTAAATTCCTGTTGTTCCCGGAGATCACCTGTCACAGGTGAGTAACTACGCTATCTCCAGGAACAAGCAGGAATGTAGTCTTCACATATGGGACTTCCTAGCTCCCAGATTCCAGATTAAATGATGTCAGAACCGGTAGAGGTTTGCCTCAGAGCAGGATCCCACATATATTTCTGGTATCTTCAAAGTCCAGGACGGAGGGTAGAAGTTGCATCTAAGTCTGAATGAGGTGTGGGAGTACAGCCTGACCAAACACCCTTCTATTTCCGGGTCCTCAGTATCTTTGATCCGCTCTCTCTGCTACCTTGGAGTCATTCTGGACTCTGCTCTCTCTTTTCAGGATCACATTTCACTGTTAGTGTGTTGCTCTCTTTTTTCACTCAGACAGATTAGAGCCCTACATCCCTTTCTCGACTCCTTGTCACTTACCACTCTTCTTCTTTCCCTAGTTAAGTCACGTCTCAATTATTGTAATTCCGTCCTTGCTGGTCTTTCCCTGTCACAGCTTCACTCTCTACAGCTGGTTCAAAACACCACCACCTGGATTATTTCACATGCAACCAATTCTGTTCAATCACACCACTTCTTATCAGACTTCACTGGCTCCCTGTGCAATCTCTCATCTGCTACAAGATACTGACTTCTGTACACAAGGCCATATACTCAAACCCCTCAGTATCTCATCTCCTTCACTTTCACAATCCTGTCCGTAATCTCCGCTCAACCCATATTAATCATCTCCACTTCCCTTCACCAAACAATGCTCATTTCTGAACTACCCGCTATTCTGCTTTCTTTTTCTTGGGTCCCTCCCTTTGGAACTCCCTCCCAACTGCTCTCCGCCTAGAACCCTCTTTCCACTGGTTTAAGTCTCTCCTCAAAACGCGCCCTTTTATTTCTGCCTTTGACTGCCCTCTACCACTTCCTAAGATATGCCTTCTATGTACGAATGCCTGCTCTCCTTCCTAGTACAGAGAAGAGCCACCAAAATGGTAAAGGAGATGGAAAGATACTCCTATGAAGAGAGGATAAAAAGGTTAGGGCTCTTCAACCTGGAAAAGAGACGGCTGAGGGGAAATATGATAGAGGTCTATAAATTAATGAATGGAATGGAACGGGTAAATGTAGATCGATTGTTTACATCATCAGAATATAAAAAGACTAAGGGACATGCAATGAAGCTACAGGGTAACCTATTTAAGACTAATAAGAGAAAATATTTTTTCACTCAACGTATAATCAAACTCTGGAATTTGTTACCAGAGGATGTAATAAAAGCTGTGAGTGTAGCTGGGTTTAAAAACAAACAGCTTGGACAAATTCCTGGAGGAAAGGTCCATAAACCATTATTAAAAGGGACCCAGGATATCACTGCTTGATCCAATACAAGCATCGAGGAACATGTGTCTTTTGGGGAAACTGCTAAGTACTTATGACCTAGATTGACTACTGCTGGACCCAGTATGACATCTTATGTTCTTATGTCAAATGTAGTTCCTTTCCTTTTCTGGCCATTGGCCTCCCTTTTGAGTTTTGATTGTAAACCTCTCTGATGTCATAGAAGGTGGTATAAAAAGTGTGCAAATAAAGATAACGACTGGCCAACCAAATTGTTCTGATTCAAAGACAATCAACAAGCAGGGAGGAACGGGTTCGTACCTCTTGTGTTGAGGAACAGTCAGGTTGTGGAAGCTTGCCATTGTGCACAGATGGACTTGAAAACCACATACCCACTAGGTGAACAAAACACTGACAGACAAGTTGAGTCCTCCAGCCACACAAGTGGACACTGGACAAGGAGGTTGCGACTTCCATCTTTCAAGTGTGGGGCACCTCCTCAATAGATCTGTTCGCCACCCAATGCCCAGGTGGATCAGTTCTGCTCCAGAGTAAGATCACACAGACCAGCATCATGCTTTCCTCCTCCTGGGGAGAAGATCTTCTGTGCACTTATCGTCCAATACCTCTCACTGCAAAAACTCTTCTGAAGTTCAAAACAGATGCGGCACGATTATGCTCATCGCTCCTTACTGGCACAGACAGCCATGGTTTCCTCTCCTGCTACAGCTCCAATAAGGAGGCACTAGGGCTCAGCCACGCCCCAATCTCATAACACAGGAAGACAAGATAAGATGTTGCTGCACCCCAACATCTGGTTCTTGGCCCTCATAGCATGGATGCTGAGAGGCTAATACTGTCTGAGTTTAACTTGCTGGAGGTTATGATGGACATCCTTTTAGCATCCAAGAGGGCCCCTATGAGAAAGTCTTACTCTTGCAAGTAGAAACGGTTTGCTGTCTGGTGTGGAGGCCAGGCCTTAGATCCTTTCATCTGTTCCACACAAAAGCTGCTTATTTATTTATTTATTTACATTCTCTTATATACTGCTCTATTCTGCATCAGTGTGGTTTACATTGAACAAACTGAAATTACATTGAACAGGGCATTATAACTTGGAGATAACTATTTTACAGGGAATATGGGCTATGGAGGGTTAAGTGGCTTGCCCAAGACCACAAGGAGCACCTGTGGGACTAGAAACCTCAGGCCTTCTGGCCCAAGGTTGCTGTCCTCTAGTGGGATTTGAACCCCCGACCTTCCGGCCTGAAGTACCTTGCCCCAACCACTAGGCCACTCCTCCACTGCCTGAATATCTTCTACACCTCTCTGTGTCCGGACTCCGTCAGGGTCCACCTCAGTGCGATTAGAGCGTATCATCGAGGTGTGGAAGAAAGTCCATCTTGGTAGAGCCTTTAATTATTCACTTTATGTGGGGCTTGTTTCTCATGAAGCCTCCCTATAAGCCTCCCGCAGTGTCTTGGGACTCAATGAGGTTCTTGCACAGCTCATGAAACCTCCCTTTGAGGCGTTCAATTTCGGTCATTCTGACCTTCAAGGTGTTATTTCTGGTGATGGTCACTTCAGCACACAGAGCAAGCTTAAGGTTCTAGCAGTTCATCCGCCTTGCACCAGCTTTCACCATAATAGAGTGGTCCTTCATACTCATCCTAAATTCCTTCCAAAAGTGGCATCCGATTTCTACCTTAGTCAATTGTTCTTCCAACATTTTTTGAGACCTCATGCACACAAAGGGGAAGCTAAGTTGCACATGTTGGACTGCAAGTGAGCCTTAGCTTTCTACTTGGAGCAGACACAAGCCCATAGAAAGTCCATCCAATTATGTTTCTTTTGATCCCAGCAAGCTAGGAGCGGCCATTTCCAAACTCTCAATTTGGCTAGCATACTGCATCACTTTCGCTTATGCCCAGGCAGGCCTGAGCTTTGATGGTCATGTCACTGCTCATAATGTCATAGCTATGGCTGCATCAGTGGCTAACTTGCCCTCGGTCTCCACTGAAGAGATCTGCATGGTTGCAACATGGTCTTCAGTCCACAGAGTCACATCTCACTACTGCTTAGACGGGGATTCCCGACGCAACAGCAACTTTGGCCAATCTGTACTCGGGAATCTGTTTGGGGATTAGAATACAACTCCATCCACCCAGGTCCATTCTATTCTGTCCAGGCTACCAAAACAAATGGGAAGACAATCACTGCTTCTGTACATAGTTGGTTTCTTGACCATTAAGGCCTATTGCCAGACCACAATTGAGTTTTGACCATTGGGCTTCTCTGTGGTTTCCTCTGTTTTCAGTAGCCTGTAGCTTGGGAGTCCCATATGTGAGGACTCTCTCCACAGAGAAAAAGGTAGCTTAGCTACCTGTAGCAGGTGTTCTCCGTGGACAGCAGAAATAACCCCTTGGGGGATGGTTGTGAGGACTTTCCTTCTGCTACAGCTATTATAATCAGACTAAATCAAGATGGTGCTGCAGCAGCAGGCAGGAAGTAGGTGCTCAGGCGTCTCCCAAAAGTTTCCAACAGAATCTGGGGAGCATTCCCATGCAGGGCTCTGTCAGGGAAGTCACCCATATGCGAGGGCTCATTCCTGCTTGTCCAAGGAGAAGATGGAAAATATGCCTTAGAGAAGTCCAAGGTGGTTAGAAACTCCTCTTATTGGACTAAACACAATGCAGATCTTCATGTGGAAATACAGCATGACCACCTTCAAATCCAGATTGGGACAGAATAAACTGCCCTTCTTTAGTACCATAAAATAAAAACTCACCCCTGACCTTGACTGCAGAGGGCACAGATATGATAGCTTCATCTACAAGAAGTGCTGAAGAGCTTCCTCGATCACTACTCTTGGCTAGGGAGCTACAAAGAGGCTCCAGAAAGGTGTCCCATAGAAGGTCCACAAACCACTGTGTAATCCTTTTTCGTGGACCTTGAGGGTCTATTGGTTTGACATGTGGATCAGCTCTGAGCAAAACTGGAGACTACCCCAACAGTGGCTCAGAAGGCACCCACTGGATCTCATTGAGAGGGTTCACGAGCTCCCAAGAAGGCTCCTGTGAACATTGGGATCCAGAAGAGGACTGACTTTTTGGGTTTAGGCCCAAAGGGGAAATGAGCAGTACTGAAATTGTCTGTCTCACAATTACTTGCATTGTTGCTGACTGATGATATTCCCTACCCTGTTTTTTCAGGTCTCTCTGCTCACTTGCACTTGCTCCCACCTACCCGGAAGTGATGTGCCAGCTGCATTTATGCAGCCAACATCTCTCAGGTAAATCTGCCACAGGATAAAGAGAAGATCACTGCATCATTTTGCGCCACGAGTGTGTGCCCAAGGAGCAGAATGTGCTCTTTGGGGAGACTCCGGCAACAGATCTCCATCCTTATACTCTGGCCTGGTTCAGTCCCTGTCAAGACCGCGGACAGCAAAGGAAGGATATTCTTTATTGGTAAATAAAAGCCTATAGCCTGACACAAGCCGTGTTTCGTTGCCTTCTTCAGGGGCAGGCTACATAAAACATACAGTATAAACAATATAAAAATGACTACAAATATATAAGTGAATAACATAAATACTTCAAACACCTAAGAATGGATTAGAAGCAATAAATAAATATCAATATTAAAACGTATAAATAGTAACTATAATGATTATAATACATATAAAACCATTTATAAATAGATTATATCCCCACCAAAATCAGCACAGAAACATTGCATTAAGACAAACATATCATAAAAATATAAATATCAAAGTAAAAGTTGTGACTAAAACGATAATAAAACACAACATACCTCTATAAATATTAATGCTTCCAATATGCTCTATTCATTATCAGGGACAAAAAAGACAACCACATAGATAAGTGTATCCATATGCAAAACCAACATGTATATATCACAAATAATAAAAACTAATAATTAAGTAACTAGTCTGTTTTTTTTTACAATAAGCAGACCTTACCATAGAATAGAATCAGGATATTCAGGCCATTTCTTCAATTTATAGTGAGATACTGCCGGCCTTTGTTTCATGGCAATGTTTGGAACAAGAAATGTTATGCTTACAGGTAACAATTTAAATTACATATATTTTCCACCTACATGAGGGGGGGGGGTTGCACCTCTGGTTCCACTGATTCTATTCTATGGTAAGGTCTGCTTATTGTAAAAAAAACAGACTAGTTACTTAATTATTAGTTTTTATTATTTGTGATATATACATGTTGGTTTTGCATATGGATACACTTATCTATGTGGTTGTCTTTTCTATCCCTGATAGTCAATAGAGCCTATTGGAAGCATTAATATTTATAGAGGTATGTTGTGTTTTATCATCATTTTAGTCACAACTTTTACTTTGATATTTATAGTTTTATGATATGTTTATGTCTTAATGCAATGTTTCTGTGCTGATTTTTGTGGGGATATAATCTATTTATAAATGGTTTTATATGTATTTATAATAATCATAGTTACTATTTATACGTTTTAATATTGATATTTATTTATTGCTTCTAATTCATTCTTAGGTGTTTGAAGTATTTATGTTATTCACTTATATATTTGTAGTCATTTTTATATTGTTTTTACTGTATGTTTTATGTAGCCTGCCCCTGAAGAAGGCAACGAAACACGGCCTGTGTCGGGCTATAGGCTTTTATTTACCAATAAAGAACATCCTTCCTTTGCTGTCCGCGGTCTTGACTGGGTTTGTATACAGCACGTGGACTCGTGCTTTGTTGTTGGTACTCTGGTTTAGTCCCTTACCACTTGTCGCTCCTCACTTGGTAAGCATTCCTAGTTTGTTCCTTCTGTTTCTTGGCATTTGCACTCCTGTCCTATTCCAGTACATTGGGGATGGTGCCCCCCCCCCCTTAACCTGCTCCCCTATCCATCCAGCCATTTCTTACGTGTTCCAAGTAACCTACTCCCTTGTCTTACCCTACCCCTGCCTTGCTCTACTCGCTGTCCAGCTGCTCCTTCACAGTTCCTGCTCTGTTTAACTCCAACTGTAGATCATTGCGGTCTAAGATCCTCCTTGCACAAAACCTCGTCATCCAGCGCTCCCTAGATAACCTGTTCATCACAGAAACCTGGCTGAGGGAGGGTGGATCCTCTCCTCAGCTGTGCCCCACCCCTTACTTGGCTGCCCTCTTTCGTTCTTCCCTATCCTTAGCAGATGTCCACTCTCCTGCATTCCATTACTCTGAATCGCTTCTTCTTCTAAACTCTTTTCCACCCCTCTATTTTCTCCTTATTTACTCTCCCCCATCACTTTGTCCCCATCTATGGGACTCTACTTCTCTTCTTTCTGAAATTGCCCTTCAATACTCTCACCTTGTTATTCTAGGAAACCAATATTCACTATGTCCTCCCTTCAAAATCTCGGGACAGTCTTTTACCAACCCCCAGCACACTCAACATATTCACTGCCCTATCCAAACAGCTGGCCACACTCTTGATCTGATCCTCACTCTCTCTAGTTCGCCCTCTCTCCCCCTTTCTATTTCCACCACTCCATTACCTTGGACAGACCATTTGTACATCTCATTTTTCTTGTAACTTATTTATTTATTATACCGCGCTATTTAGAATCAGTGCGGTTTACGTGTATACTATTAGGTACTTTTTATTCCCTTGTCCCTGAAGGGCTCACAATCTAAGTGTACCTGAGGCAATGGAGGGTTAAGTGGCTTGCCCAAGGACACAAGGAGTGGCCATGGGACTAGAGACCCCAGTCCCTCCGGTCTGAAGTTGCTTGTCCCCATGCGGGAATTGAACCCCCGGCCTTCCAGCCTGAGGTAACCTGTCCCAACCACTGAGCCACTCCTCCCTCCTTCATTCAGCTCCCCCCCTTCTTCTGTCCATCCCACCGTATCACTCCTTCTACCCTTGTGCACTTCCCATCCTTTGAGATACTCCTCCCTGACTTTGCTTCTTTCCCTCTGACGCCCAAGTCAAAACCTGGAATTCCACCATGTCTGTTGCCCTTGATCAGCTTGTTCCTTTTCATATATCATTGACCCACCTCAGATCCAAACACCATCCCTGGTACCACCCTGGCTTCCACCTACACCGTTCATATTTCTACCGTTCAGGATGTCTCTGGAGAAAGCAGCGCTCCCCTGAATCCCTTCAGTATTTTCAGCAATGTCATCACCAATACCGCTCCTTAATTCACTAGATCAAAAATTATTATGCTGACCTCATTTTTCCTGCAACTCTTCCAGTCAATTTGTGCTGTACAATTGGCAGGAAGAGATCCCTCTCTACCCCTCGTCCATCCCTCCCCTTCTCTTCTTCCTTCATTTCTCCAGATCCTGTCCAGCTTGCCAAAATAAGATTCAGTCTCTCCATTCTTTTTCTGACTGCCCACCACCTCTTTCTTCGTCCCCCCCCCTTCACGCTCTTATGCATGGCTTTCCTTTCAACCTATCATCTCTACAGAACTGCCCAAGACTTCTTCCCATAAGATAACTTGCTGTTCCAACCCCACCCCCTCTGACTGGTTGCCTGAACCCTCTCACCCTCCTTCCTCCCATACTCACCATTCTCAACACTAGTCCCTCTTCAGGTACCTTTCTGTCCCCTAAAAACCAGCATTGGTTCACCCTCTCCTTACGAAGCATTCTTTGGATCCTTCTCTCCCCACGCACTACCATCCTGTTTCAAACCTCCCTTTATCAAAGATTCTGGAAAGTCTCATGTTTGCCCAACTCTCCTCACATCTTGACACCATGCATATTCCTCATCCCCGTCAATCCAGTTTCCAGCCTGGTCATAGCACTGAGACTATTCTGCTCTCCTTCCTCAATGAACGGTACATCTCTCATTGTGTATCTGGACTTTCAGAAAGCCTTTGACAAGGTCCCTCAGAGATTTTTGGCAAAACTAAAGAGTCATGGGATAGGAGGCAGTGCACTATTGTGGATCAGGAACTGGTTAAAAGAGAGAAAGCAGAGGGTAGGGCTAAATGGCCAATTTTCCCAATGGAGAAAGGTGAATAGTGGTGTACCCCAGGGATCTGTGCTGGGTCCGCTGCTTTTTGACATATTCATAAATGACCTGGAAAGTGGAACAACAAGTAAGGTTATCAAATTTGCAGATGACACAAAATTATTTAAAGTTTTTAAAACCCAAGAGGATTGTGGAAAATTGCAAGAGGATCTTGATAAATTGGAAGACTGGGCATCAAAATGGCAGATGAAATTTAATGTGGACAAGTGCAAGGTTATGCACTTAGGGAAGAACAACCCAAACTATGGTTACACGATGCAAGGTTCCACATTAGGAACCACTACCCAGGAAAAAGATTTAGGCGTCATTGTGGATACCATGTTAAAACCCTCGGCCCAGTGTGCAGCAGCAGCCGAGAGCGCAAATAGAATGCTAGGTATGATAAGGAAAGGAATGGAAAATAAAACAAAAGATATTATAATGCCTCTATATCGTTCCATGGTGAGACCGCACCTTGAATATTGTGTGCAATTCTGGTCGCCGTATCTTAAAAAGAATATAGCTATTTTAGAAAAGGTTCAGAGAAGAGCCACCAAAATGGTAAAGGGGATGGAAGGATACTCCTATGAAGAAAGGCTAAAAAGGTTAGGGCTCTTTAACCTGGAAAAGAGACGGCTGAGGGGAGATATGATAGAAGTCTATAAATTAAGGAACAGAGTGGAACGGGTAAACGTAGATCGATTGTTTACCTTATCAGAATATAGAAAGACTAGGGGACATGCAATGAAGCTACAGGGTAAACTATTTAAGACTAATAAAAGAAAATATTTTTTCACTCAACGTGTAATCAAACTCTGGAATTTGTTACCAGAGGATGTAGTAAAGGCTGTTAGTGTAGCTGGGTTTAAAAAAGGTTTGGACAAGTTCCTGGAGGAAAGGTCCATAAACCATTATTAAGAAGGGACCCAGGATATCAATGCTTGAACCAATACAAGCATTGTGGAACCTGTGTCCCTTGGGGAAACTGCTAGGTACATATGGCCTAGATTGGCCACTGTTGGAAACAGAATACTGGGCTTGATGGACCTTGGTCTGACCCAGTATGGCATATCTTATGTTCTTATGTTCTTATATGATTGTGCTGACATTTCTCTGGCAATCTCCCTAGATCTTTCCTCAGCTTTTAATCTCATTGACCACTCCCCTCTCCTTTCCAGTCTTTATGACTCTGGTGTCTGTGGTTCTGTCCTGCGATGGTTTCACTCATTTCTCTCCAGAACTCTTCTTCTCCACTCATGTCTCTCCCCTGCAGTGTACCCCAAGGTTCAATATTTGCTCCACTTCTTTTCAACATCTTCCTGGACCCTCTTACACTACTCATTCAGCAGCAGAGTATATTGGCATATTATGCCGATGACATTATCCTTTCCTCTTCCTCGCATTCTTCCCCCTATGCTCCTTTTCTCTTGCTATATGATTATGCTAATCTTTCCTATCTGATTATGGCGTGCTTTTATTTTTCCATACTTTGCTGTTATTGTTACTCTATAAACCATCCTGCTACCTGTGTAAAGGTGCGGTATATTATGTTCACCAATACAGAAAGATACTAGAGCTCTTTCCAGCTCCAACACACTCCCATGTTCCCTGAACTCTATGGGAACCACCTCTGGAGCTTCTGGGTCTATATTCCAGGGGCCTCTGTGGGTGAGCTTCTCCCAAGTCCTTCACCAGCTTTTTCAAGTCCTCTCCAAATAAACTTGAATACTACATCAGCAGATCAATTCCAGAGCCAAAGCCACCTTTGGACTACCATAGCCACCACCATGGTTTTAAGAGGAGATCCTAATCAAATCGTAGAGAGCATTTGCCACAAACACTCCAGGCAATGTGGCAATGGCTGGATCTAACACTACTCAGGCCATCACACCCATACAAAGTAGTGCCTACGTACCCAGCACCAAAACCATAAAGGCATTCTTGATGAGGGCTTCCATCTCTATCCATTCCTTCAGTACACCACCACCTTCCACTGGAATGGTCATGTACTTAGTTATTGCCATGACCAGATCCATCCACCTTAATGACCATGAAAACCTGTTCCATTTCCCCTTGGACCAGAGGAAGCTACTGATCCCGGACCTTAGTGCCCCTCAGCTTCAGCAGCACCCACAGAGGACACAGCTTTCCAAAAGAAAGGGGGGGCGGGAAGGAGCACCACCGCAACCTCTCTAGGATAGGGTCCCATTTAAGAAATCTGTGTTAGAGGGGGGTCCGCAAAGCATAAGGCCACCATGGCATCCTGAATAAGGGTGGTCAGATACTCTCTATGAAAGAAGAAAATCACCGACTGATTGTCACTCCACCAGCAAACGTTCCCCTCTTATGCTGACTCACTTGCTGGATATAGGGAATCTCCATCTTCTCCTGAGCAGTCCACAATAGAGGATAAGGCTGGTCTCCTGGAGCAATGGACAGGGAAAAAAAAGTGGATGCTTAAACCCTTACTGGCAGACGATATCTCGAGGCCCAACTTACCCATAAGGGAGAGGTAAGGGCCTTGGACCCCAGTGAGGAGGGCAGCCAGGCAGCTACCAAAGATGAGTCCAGGGGCCCCAAAAGGACCCACACAGCCCTGCTAGCTTCATGGTTCACCATCTTCCCCTTCAGTCAGGACTATGCAGTCATCCATGATGGCCATTGTTCCTGCTGGTGGGAAAAATTGCAGGAGACTGCATAAGAACATATAAAAAGCCATACTGGGTCAAACCAAGGTCCATCAACCCCTGTTTCCAGAAGTGGCCAATCCAAGACACAAGTATCTGGGAGGTTCCACAATGCTCATCCTGGGGTAAGTAGTGGATTTCCCAAGTTCTTTTTAATAATGGTTTATGGATCTTCCCTCCAGGAATTTGTCAAAACCTTATTTAAACCTAGCTACAGTAACAGCTTTTATTACATCCTCTGGTAACTAATTCCAGAGTTTGATTATGCATGGAGTAAAAAACTATTCTCTTGTTAGTCTTAAATGGGTTACACTGTAGTTTCATTGAATGCCCTCCTGTCTCTTTCTAGAAGCAGCAAAATTGGCATCAGGCCCCAAACCCATATGGGTGATCCCAACACCGGTGAAAGATTTGCCCTGGGGCTTCTTCACCACACTTATGGAAAAAGAACCAGCTGTGGAGCTCACCTGATGGGAGCCGCAAGCAGTATGCCTCCATGCATTGAGCATGGTTTATACCAGTGTTTCCCAACCCAGTCCTATGGGGCACACCGGCCAGTCAGGTTTTCAGGCTATCCCTAATGACTATACATGAGATATATATATGCATTAGAGATATCCTGCCAACCTGACTGGTTTGTGGCCCTCCAGGGCTGGATTTGGAGACCCCTGCCTAACACCTCTGTCATCTAAGATTGTGAGTGGGCAAGGTGCAGATGTCCAAGACATCAAAAAGGTATATAGAATGTGTCACATTCCTCCTCACTTCTCACCACCACCAAAATATTGTCTATTAGACAACTTTTTGGTGGTGGTGAGAATCGAGGAGGAATGTGTCACATTCTATATACCCTTTCGATGTCTAGGACATCTGCACCTTGCCCACTCACAATCTTAGATGACAGAGGTGTTAGGCAGGGGTCTCCAAATCCAGCCCTGGAGGACCACAAACCAGTCAGGTTGGCAGGATATCTCTAATGCATATATATCTCATGCATAGTCATTAGGGATATCCCGAAAACCTGACTGGCCGGTGTGCCCCATAGGACTGGGTTGGGAAACACTGGTTTATACAGCTCAATACCTATAGAAAAGACATGAGAAAAAAAACACAACTGAAATGGCTGAAAAACACACTCTAAAAAAAAATTAAAGATAGATACATGTATTATGATGGTGAAGGATAACTCAGTCAAAACAAAAAGACAGACATTTTTGGGAATCAGGGGGGAAAAAAAAAGACTGAAGAAATGAGGTGTGGTTATAATTGGGAAGACGCACGCATGCATACATAGAGGAACCAATCTAAATGTTTCTAGAAGGAATTGAGAGAGATTCATGCATGAGGTTCCATCAATGTCACTCATATTTAAGCACTTATTTCAGGCCTGTCTTAAGAGGTGAGCTAGTGAGGCACTGGTTCAGGGTGCACCACAACAGGGGCACAGGAAGCCTGACTCACTGACTTGGCCCCAGTCTGCTCCCTGCCTCAGGAGCCACAGCTGTATTAATGCCCAAAAGAGCCGTGGAAGTAATTGCTTTTTGCTCCCATGGCTATGTTGCTTCAGGGAGGTGGGAGGGGGTGGCTGTGATTGGATTCGCTGATACTGGAAATGAACAGATATTGGGGCTGGAAATGGAAGGAAACTGGAAATGGGTGGATAATGAGGCTTGGGGGGCTGGGACTGGAAGTGAGATGTACGCCTTGTAGCGCTATATAAATGTTTAATAGTAGATAATTCTAGAATTGGGGTCTTGGGATTGATAGGGGGGCGGATGCTGGCAGAATGAGAAGAAAAAAACAGAGGGATATGCTGGGGGAGTGAGAAGGGAGGACGACAGATATTGTGGTAAGGAGGAAGAAGCAAAGTCAACTAGGGGAATGTTGAAAGAGGGGTATAAGAACGCATGCTGGGGTAAGGAGGAAAAATGAGGTTAATGAGTATCTGAGAAGGAAGAAAATGGGTGAGTGCTAGGGAAGGAGAAAGATACTAGGGATATGGGAAAGCAGAGACTGAAAGGTAGAGACTAAGATTGGGTGAGAAAACAGAAGACTGATAGACTGGGTACTGTGTGTGTAAGTGCGGACTCAGGGCTTGGGTGGGATTGTGAGAGGAGACCGAGTTGGTAGGGGGAAGGTTAATAGGGTGCATCAAGAAGGGAAGTCAACTTGGAGGGATCTTGGGTAAGAAGGGGGGGGGGGAAGGGACTGAAAGATATGCATGTTGGCTAGTTATGTTTTGTCCTCTGGGCAGCAATCTATGAACAAGTGAGTCTTGAGGGCCTTGTGGCCCATAGCTTGTCAGGAGATAGAGTTTTAGAGGAATGGTGCAAATAGGGAGAAGGCTCTCTTGGATTTGGTAATGATGGCTCTGGTGTATAACACTGGTATGTATAGTGTATTCTGGCAGCAAGTGTCCTTTTTCTGTTGTCTGGTGTCTCTTGTAATAGAGATTGAATGTGGGTTAATTAGGCAATTGATGACTAAAAATTGTGAAGATCGATTTGTATTTTATGCGTTCAGTTAAGAGTATAGCCAGTGTTGCTGTCTGAGCAAGGGAGTTGTGTTCTGTTTTCTGTGTGTTGCAGAGGGTGTGGGCTGCTGTGTTAAGAGCAAGTTGGAGTGGGTGGGTTGCTGCTTTTGGTAGGCCTTGGAGGGTAATACTGCAGTAATCGATGTGTGGGAAGACCAGTGCTTGGAGAACTGTGCGAAAGTCATGATGGATTAGGAGAGGTTTAAGGTGCTGGACTGTTGAGTTTGTAGTAAATGCTCTTGGTGATGTTCTTGATGTGGCTTAAGCAGGATAGGTGTTGATCAAGGGTGACTCCTAAATAGCGTACTTCCTTCCTGCTTTACTTGTAGCTGGGTACCATCAAAATTTATGGTGCTTGGTGGGGTGAAGTTATTGTCTCTGGTGATGTAAAGGACCTCTGTTTTCTTGAGGTTTATAGTCATGTTGTGATTTGCAAGCCATTTCAAGATAGAGGTGGAGCATTCCACTGTGTGTGAGATATCTGGGTTGGCTGGGTTGATGGGTGCATAAATCATGTCATCAGCAAATATATATATCAGCTTATATCAGCCTGAGACACTAGAGGAAACTCTGTATTCATCCCAAAACATATGGGAAAGCATTGCAAACATTATACAAGCTCAAATGGGCAACAATGATTAATAAAACAGTAGAGAAACTGCGCACAGGAGAGAATGAACAGAAGGCTGTCAGTAGTATGTAGAACCAAGCATATAAATCATAGCAGATCAAGGTACTGCTACAACAGACCAAAAACAGTTCCAGAGGTGGGCCGTGGACTGATCTGGCAGAATTCAAGGAAAGGATATTTATTATGTGTTAAGTAAAATGTCACCTTCAAAATCGTTCTGCTAGACCAGTCAAGACAAGTGGTACCAAAGCTATGCTTCCACTAGGTGGGAGAAGACAACAGCTCATAAGCCTTCGAGACGTCCAAGCAATAATGGTTGGCAAAAAGTGGAAAGTGATGCCGCCTTTGCTGTATGACAATGTCTGAAGGACTACTGAGCTATGCTCTGCCCACAAGGACGCATGCACCAGAGTAGAATGAGTTTGAAAACCTTCTGGAACGAGCTGGCTCTGTAACAGACACACCAAGGCAACTTGCCTTCTTGACCGAATGCTACAAAGTAGACTTGGCTGCTCTGACACTCCTACATGGGCCAACAGCCAGCTCAAAAAGATGGACTTATGCAAGGAATTTGTAATCTCCAAGTACTGGAGATGCACCCTCTGGACATTCATAAAGTGAAGATCCTTATTTTCCCATCTACACCGCTCCTTTGAAAGGAGAGCAAGCAAACCACCTGGTTCACATGGAAGGGAGATATCACCTTGGGCAAAAAGGAAGGCACAGGCTAAATGGAAATGGCCTCCTCTGAAAAGGACAAATATGGATTCTGGCAAGATAAGGCCTGCAGCTTAGAAATCCACCTTGCCGACTTCCGGTGACGTCGGGGAGCATGGTGGCTGCTCTCTGAGGGAGCTCCGGGGCGCTGGTGAAAAGTGCTAAGATTTGAGCGATCCATACCCTTACTGCAGAGTCCCCCGGTAGAGTTTTATACTCCCGACCCAAGAGAGGATGTCTGTGAAAGCGCGGCTGTCCGAATTCCGCTCCTCTTACGATATGCTGGGAGGGAAGGAGGAGAGAGGTCCCGCCGACCGTGTGGCGGGCGAGGAGACGGAGAGGCCCGACTCAGAAGGCGACTCCGATGGCGGCCCAGACTCGATGGAGAGTTTGAAAACATGGCTTACAGCCTTTAAAGCAGAGTTTAAGGATGAGATGAAGGCGGAAATGGGCTCCTTCACGAAAGAATTGAGGGAGATGCTGTCGGTGCTCAAGCAGGATGTGCAGGAGATCGGTACCCGAGTGGAAATTGCGGAGGAGCGCCTAGAGCAACAAGAGGAGACGGTGAATGTGCTGCGGAGTGGCTGGGAGGAGCTGCGGCAGGCACAGGAGGCACTCCGGGTGAAGACGGAGGATCTAGAGGACAGATCACGTCGGAGCAATGTGAGGGTGCAGGGCCTACCGGAGGAGCAGCGCTTCCAAGATTGTGAAGGGACACTGTCGCGGCTGTTCTCCGCCATCCTAAAGGAAGTTGACCCCGAGGGGGAGGGGGCGAGTGGCCCGCCGCTCATGGACAGGGCCCATCGGAGCCTAGGCCCCCCGCGAGACAATAAACCCCGGGATGTGATTGCCTGCCTGAGCTCTTACAAGCTGAAGGAGAAGCTCCTAGCGGCGGCGCGGAAGCTGGGCCCTTACCAATGGGAGGGGGCCAAAATAGAAATCTACCAAGACCTCTCGGCTGGCACCTTGCAGCGGCGGTGGGAGCTCCGCGAAGTCACCTCAGTGCTGCGCCGTGAGGGGTGGCGATATAGATGGCTATACCCATTTGGCCTTCTGGTGACCATCAAAGGTAACACCCGGCGCATTCAGAGCGTGGAGGGGGCTTGGCAGACCCTGCAAGAAATGGGGGTGGACAACCTCCCGGAGGCACGGCTACAGAGCCTGCCGAAGGGTCAACGCCCGCAAGAACGGCCAGCGACGACGAAATGGCAGAGGGTCGGGAGCAAGAGCAAGAGCCGGCGGCTAACCCGGCTATCTGGAGGCAAAGAGCGACCCTTGGTGGGGGATGACAAAGGGGCCTGAACTGCATCTGGGCAGCCCCTACTGTTTCTGTTTGGGTCTTTAAACCGCAGCGGGGCCCCGGGTCGAGGGGACCGGGGGCGAGCCGGGAGGGGGGGGTTTCTGGGAGCCCTGATCAAGTGACTCAGTACCCTCAGGGCCTCGGGACTATTATTGAGGTGGAGGTGACTTTGTGGCTAGCAATGCCTGTAGATGGTGTGCTGCCAGACCCTGTCTACAACTTCTCCCCCCCGCGATAGATGGAGCGTGGAACGGGGGGGGGGACCTCGGGCGGGACTACGGCAGGGCCTGTTGCCCTGCTTTGTACAATGGCCCACGGGACCTCAGCTCTGGTGATTTGCTCAACCCCACTGCGCTGGATGGGCGTGTGTTGGGAGGCGTTGTCCCAACATTGAGCCCGCTCTGCATGAGGAACTACGGGGACGCTGGGGGAGGCAGGGGGGGGGGAAATGTAGAGTGTTGATCATGTTGTACGATAAGTTGTTATTTGGTTTGCTGTATAATAACAACAACTGCAGATAATGTACGTGGGGTACCTTGTTGCATGTGGGGAGAAGGGAGATGGTGGGGGCGGGAGGCGGGGGGATGGGAGGGGAGGGGGCAGGCAGTGGGTAGGGGGACTGTTGTAGCGCCCGGGGACTGTTGCTGGGGGGGTTGGGGTGACTCTGGAGGGAGTTGGTATGAAGGGCGGGACAAGGGGTAGGGGGCGGGGGGGAGGGGGGAGGGGGGGGCTGGGGGGGGCGAGGGTTGGGGGATAGGCAGCTGAGGGCCGACGATACTGGGTGGGGAGGAAGGGGGGTGAAAAATAGGTTGGAATGGGGAGGATAGGATCCATCAATGTCAAAGGGCTTAATAACCCCCAGAAGCGGCGGCAACTCTATAGAGAGGTCACACGGCTTGACTGGGAAGTAGTGTTGCTTCAGGAAACTCACTTGCGCAGGAAGCACGAGAGACTGCTGAAGAACGCCCGCTACCCTCATCAGTATTTTGGGAGCGGGAGGGGGGAGACTGCGGGCAAAAAGGGGGGTGTAGCGGTGCTGGTCAGACGGGATAGTACATTCCGGGTGGATAGGGTGGAGAGGGGTGAGGCTGGTCGGGTGCTTTTATTGGGGGGGGAATGGCAGGGGGAACGGGTCACCCTGGTAAATATATATGCTCCTAACACACAGCAAGCGGAATTTTGGGGAGAGGTGTAGGTCTTCTTATCCAGGCATGTCCAAGGGAAGTTAATTATGGGGGGGTGACTTCAACTTGGCCTTACACCCACGGTGGGATAGGCAGGCGGGGGGGGGGGGGGGAGATGGGAAGGGGAAGGCCCGGAAGCTTCTCAAGCGTATCTTGGCTGCGCACTGTTTAAGTGATGTGTGGCGACAATTGCATGCAGGAAGTAGGGAGTACACTTTTTACTCTGCTCCCCACGATAGCTATAGCAGGATCGACTATGTCCTGCTCCCGGATGGGTGGAAGTCCCGGGTTCAAGATGCGCAAATAGGGAACTTAACGTGGTCGGACCATGCCCCGACCTGGGTGAGTGTGGGGAGTTCTAGGGAAGGGGGGGGGGTGTCCGTTTTTGGCGACTTAACGAGAGTTTGCTCCGGAATGCAGAGGTGGTGCAGGACGTGAAGGGGTGCCAGCGGGAGTACTGGGAGCTAAATGACACAGGGGATGTGGGAGAGGTGGGTCTGTGGGAGGGGATGAAAGCGGTGGTGAGAGGGAGGTTAGTGATGTGGTCCTCCCGTTTTAAAAAACAGCGGGTGGCGAAAGAGGAGGCGCTCCAAGCCGAGATTAAACGGGTGACAGAGCTCTACCAAGGGCGGGGGAATAAGAGGGACCTTCGGCGCCTTAACCAGCTGCGGATGGAGCTGAATAAATTGCAGGTGGATGAGATTGGGTTCCAGCTAACGCGGTTAAAGCAGCGCTATTACGAATGGGGGGATAGAGCAGGCCGCTTACTGGCCAATAAACTACGGAAGCGGGAGGCTCAGACCTCGATAGGGGGGTTGGTCGGGGCGGCGGGAGAGCAGCTGAAGACGGAGAAGCAGATCGGGGAGCGCTTTTGTCAATTCTATCGGGCCCTTTATAAGAAACCGGAGGGAGAGAGGGTAGGGGCTAGGGAGGCCTATCTTGATGGGGTAGAGTTGCGGTGCTTGGACGAGGAGGCGACACAAGCCCTAGAGCAAGACATCACTAGGGAGGAGGTGGCGCAGGCCCTCAAGGGGCTGCCGGCAGGGAAAGCACCGGGGTTGGATGGGTTGACGGGGGCCTTCTATAAAGTCTTCCGCGAGGAACTTTTAGACCGGCTGGTTCGGGTACAGAGGGAAGGCGGGTGTTTGTCAGCAGATATGCTCACCACGGTGCTGCCTAAAGCGGGCAGGGATCCGTTATACTGTGAGTCATATAGGCCTATCTCCTTACTGAATGTAGATGTTAAAATTATTGCTAAAGTCCTGGCCAATCGGCTGGCACCGAAGATGCCCGGGTTGATTGGGCTGGATCAAACTGGTTTCATTCAGGGGCGACAAGCTTCGGATAATATCAAGAGGGCGTTGGAAGTTGTCTGGGGGGTGCAAGATCAGGGGGTAGAGGCCATGCTGCTGTCTGTCGACGCCGAGAAGGCGTTCGATAGGAAGAGGAAACCCCAGTCCACCCTAACGATGAAACGGATGGGTATAGGCCCTAAGTTCCTGAGATGGGTGCAGGCCCTATATAGGGGCCCTAAGGCTAGGGTTAAAGTTAATGGGCGATACACGGGGGCCTTGGAGCTGGAGCGGGGGACCCGGCAGGGCTGCCCGATGTCTCCTCTCCTTTTTGCCATCGCCAATGAACCCTTGGCCTGTGCCATTAGAGCCAATGGGCGGGTGCAGGGGCTGCAGAAGGGGGACGGCCACCATAAGATCTCGCTATTTGTGGATGATGTTCTTTTGGCGGTAACGCAGCCGGAGGAATCCCTGCCTGAGATTCTTGACTTGCTGGGGCAATATGGGGAGGTGTCTGGGTTCAAAATGAACCCCGACAAGACGGAGGCCCTGAATCTAACTCTGCCAGTGGCCAGGCTAGCGGGGCTGCAGCGCGACTACCCGTTTCGGTGGAAGGAGGGAGCTATCCGCTACTTGGGGGTTAATATTACCCCGAAGCCTAGCGGGCTCTATCTGGCTAACTATGGTAAATTATGGAAGGAGATAGAGCGGGATCTACAGCAGTGGGTGGGCTATGAGGTCTCCTGGCTGGGCCGGATTGCCTCAGTAAAAATGAATATCCTTCCTCGAGTCTTATATTATTTCCAGGCTCTGCCAGTGGCCATCCCGGGAGCGCATATGCGGCGTATGCAGCGACAGGTGAACCAGTACATTTGGCGGCGGCGTCCCCCCCGGGTGGCGTGTGCCGTACTATATCGGCGGTGGGAGGAAGGGGGTTTGGGAGTCCCCAATCTGCAGGCTTATTACTGGGCCGCTCAGGCGCGCCATGTGATGGATTGGAGGGAGGGGGAGGGAAAGACCTTTGTGGCACTAGAACAGCATAGTAGACGGGGTGGGTGATTGGCGGGGCTCCCCTGGATGGGCAAGGGAGAGCGGGAACTAGGGGAGGGGGATAGCCCGTATGTGCGACACGTGCTTGGGGAGTGGGACAAGGCTAGAAAGGGGGTGGGGGAGGGAGGGGGAGGGGGCTTCTCATTGATGCGGGAGTTGTGCCAAATGGCGGAATTTCGCCCGGGGAGGGAGGGGGGAGGCTACAGGCGGTGGGCGAAGGGGGGCCTGTGCTGCTTCTATCAGTTTCTTGATGGGGGCGAGTGGGTACCGTTTGCGTCTTTGCAGGAGCAATATGGTCTGAGAGAGGGGAACCGCTTCTACTACGGGCAAGTAGTTTCCTTTCTCCGGCAGAAACTCGGGAAGGAGGGGATGGTTCGGGATTATACCCCTTTGGAGGTGGTTTGGTATGGGAAGCGGACGTCCCCGGGACTTATCTCGGCCCTCTACCGGGCGATCCAGGGGCCCCTGAGGGGGAAGCATCGGTACCAGCGGGAGTGGGAAGGGGACATGGGCGCGGTGCTTGACGTGGGGCAATGGAAGCAGGTGTTCGACCAGTTGCGGCTGCTGCCCTGGTCGGTAGCCATCCGAGAGAATTGGTGCAAGGTGGTTATGCGGTGGTACTACACTCCTGATCGCTTGCACCGGATGTATCCTGGGGTGTCTAACCTTTGCTGGCGGGAGTGCGGGGATGTGGGCACGTTCTACCATATTTGGTGGACATGCCCGCAGATACAGCTTTATTGGAGGCAGATTCGGGGGTGGATCGCAGAGGTGGTGGGCCGAGAGGTGTTAGACCCGAGTGGGTTTGTAATGGGGTGGTGGTGGAGGGAGGGGGGGCCTGTAGGGGACCAGCGGCAGATCCAGGCATGCTTGAGTGCGGCCCGCTGTGAGCTGGCCTATCGCTGGCGGCAGAGGGACGCGCCGCAGGTGGGGCATTGTGTGGAACGCTTGCGACAGGTGTACTTGATGGAAAAGTTGACCGCAGCGCGGCGACAACGGGTGAATACTTTTGAACAGAGGTGGGCAAAGGTATTGAAATATCTTCGCAAGGATACCCAGTATTAGTGGGGGGCCTGTAGGGGAGGGGGGTTGGGGCTAGATAGGGGAGGAGGGGAGGGGGGGGGTGGAAGGGGGGGGGGAAGGAGGCTCTGGGGGGAGAGAGCAGGGGTAAGGGGGGGTGGGGTGGAGTTCGGGGGGGGTGGGGAGGGGGGGCTGGGGGGTGGTCCCCATTTTGCGACCATTGGGTGGGCCTTATATAAAATCCTTCACAACAGCGTTTTTGGATATGCAGGGAAGTGGGGGGCTAGCTGCCTGCTGTGGGACATGGACTCTGATTGCGGGGGTGTGTAGCTATGCAGCTCAGTGTATTGTATATCTGCCTGCAAGAGTTGTTTGTATTTGTTTATTGTCTGTTGTGAATAAAGAGTCAAATATTAAAAAAAAAAAAAGAAATCCACCTTGCCAAACAAATTGAGACCAAGAAAATAAACCACCTTGAGAGTCAAACCCTTGAGTAGCATGCTTCAAAGACTCAAGGGCTCTGTCACCAGGGTCCTGAGCACCAGATATCCTGGGAAGGACAAATGAGCTAACCTTATGAAGAAAATGTGAAATACCTGGCTGCAAGGCTGAAGACTTTCCAACCACCAGACCTCTGAAACAGGACAAGGCTGCTACCTGGACTTTCAAGGAGGTAAGGGAAAGCACAGTTACTTACCTGTAACAGGTGATCTCTGGGAACAGCAGGAATAAGTCTTCACATATGGGTACGTCGGTACCGACGGAGCCTGCGCGGGAACGCTCCCCAGCTTCCCAAAAAGGAAAGCTTTTGGGAGCATCCCACTGCGCCTGCGCGCGGCCTTCCCGCCTTTCCTAACCAGCTCTCCTCAGTTCGAGTTTAAAGCTGAGACAATAGAGAGAGAGGAAAGGAAAGATAGAAAAGAGGTACAACTCCTAGGGGAGGTGGGAGGGTTGTGAAGACTTATTCCTGCTGTTCCCAGAGATCACCTGTTACAGGTAAGTAATTTGCTATCTCCAGGAACAAGCAGGAATGAGTCTTCACATATGGGGACTCCCTAGCTAAGATGCCTGGGAGATCCCCAAGGATATGAGACCCTGGGAAGGGTCTACGTCCTCCAAGGGATCTCAGGCATCCATCCAGGGAAGGAGGGTAGGAGTTGTTTAAGAATGGAACAGGTGTTTGAGGACAGCCTGACCAAACAAGGCATCCCGGCAGGAGTCCTTGTCCAAGCAGTAATGGGCTGTGAAGGTATGAACCGAGGCCCAGGTGGCTGCTCGACAGATCTGGTCGATGGAGACAGAATTTAGATGAGACATAGAGGTGGCCATGGCCCTCACATTATGAGCTGTGACATGGCTCTCCAGAGAAAGGTTCTTACTCTGGTAGGCGAAAGAAATACACTGAGCAAACCAATTGGACAGTGTTCTCTTAGAGACTGGAGGTCCTAAATGAGAAGGATCAAAAGCAACAAAAAGCTGGGAAGACTTTCTATGTTGCTGTGTCCTTTGTAAGTAAAAAGCAAGAGCTCTTTTACAATCCAGAGTATGAAGACTCTTCTCTGCACTGGATGCATGAGGAGCTGGAAAAAAGACAGGTAGATAAACCTCTTGATTACGATGAAAAGGTGAGACCACTTTAGGCATAAAGTGTGGATTTGTCCTAAGGACTACCTTATCATGACGGAACCTTGTATAAGGTGGATTAGCCACTAAGGCCTGCAGTTCACTGATGCGGCGAGCTGAAGTGATTGCAATGAGGAAAATAACCTTCCAGGAAAGAAATTTCAATGAGGTAGTGGCTAAGGGTTCAAAGGGAGGCTTCATAAGCTGACCCAAGAACCAAATTTAAGTCCCATGCCACCGGAGGAGGCCTAATGGGGGCTTAGTTAAAGTTAGGCCTCTCATGAATCTTGCAATGAGAGGATGAGAGGAAATAGGTTGTCCATTGATGGGCTTAAGGGATGCTTCAATAGCACTCAAATGGACTCTTACTGAATTCGTTTTAAGTCCTGCATTGGACAGATGCAGGAGATAGTCTAACAGAGAATTTAAATGTAGTGCTAGAGGGTCAAGACCCTTATCAGCACACCAAATGGAAAATCTCTTCCATTTAAAAGCATAGGAACGCCTGGTGGAAGGTTTTCTGGAAGCATGGAGGAGATTTTCTGGAGTACACCAGAGGGGACCTGAGCCAGGTGGTGGGTCAGTTGGATCAGATCCCATAAGTGTCCTGTGACCTGAGTCCACTGGGAGGATAACGTTCACTGTGCTAGGCACATATGCAGTCTTGTCTATGGAACCACATACACTGTGGATGCCATGTGGCCCAAGAGTCTCAGGAAGTCCCAAGCTATTGAGGTAGTTTGTTGCTGCAGGTGGGTGGCTAGGTCACAAGCCAGTTCATTTGGTCTTTGGGAAAGAAGGCTCTGGTTTGTTGGGTGTCTAGTACCGTACCTATGAACGCCAGTCTTTGTGTTGGCGTGAGATGGGAATCTGAGGACTCAAACTCAGAGTCTGACAAGTATCACAGCATCGATGCTATTGGGATCTGTGTTGTCTATACAGAGAATCCTCCTCATCCTCATGGTGCTGCCGTGGGAGTGACGGATGCACTTGAGATGCAGCAAGTACCAACCTGTTGGATACAATCTCTGGTTCGTATCGGTGAGTCAGGGGTCAGAGCGCAGGGACTAGTAGCATCTAATACTGGTACAGATGCAGTCAGTCCTCCAGTTATCAGTGCCGTTGAGACTGATGCTGCGAGGTGTGCTGCTAATGCCCTCTCCATGGATAGCATATGCTAGTCCAAGGAAGTTGCCAGTGTTTAGTTCAATGAATGAACGGGGCTAGCTCCACCATACCAGAACACAAAACTGGAGGCTCTCTGGAGATCGAAGTCTCACGATCCTCCAAGATTCACACAGGAGCTTTGGAGGACAATTCCTCCGACCGGGGATTCTTGGCCAGGCGGCCAGAATCTGAGGAGATCCTGAGAGTCTCCATGTTTGGAGCAAGACTCACAGGACCTCTTTCGATTCTAGTCTCTTTCTCAAGACCTCTCCTTCGAATCCTGAAGTGTCTTTGATGGGGATATCTATTTTTTTGTGTGAATCCTTTTTGGATACTGTTCCATGCATGGAACTCTTGGATACCTTAGACACTTGGGAGGATGACAGTCTTCGAGGATGTCGAGCTAGGGATACAGCGTCTGGGAAAAAATTTCTCCATATTTTTTGGCCCTGTTCCCCTGATCCCTCTTGGTCATAAGCTTACAGAGGGAACAGGCATCTGGTAAATGATCAGGACCAAGGCATTTTAAGCACCAGTTGTGTCTCTGTGATGGAAATGGTGCTGGAGCACTTGGTACACTTCTTGAAAATGCTAGTGGGTTTCTCCATCGTGAAGATAGTAGGCTTAAGGCCTACTTAAAAAATAAAAAAAAAATTTGAAAAGAAAAGAAATTAGAAATAAAATGAAAGACAGAAACATGGCACCGGAATCACACACACGATGCCAGTAGGTGAAGGAAAGAGAATTGCTTTTCAGAGGATTAATCTGCAGCAATAGGAATTTTGTTCTGCTGGCTCCGTGGAAAAAGAAGAACTGAAGAGGAGGAGTTGGGAGAGCAGGAAGGCAGTTGCGTAGGTGCAGTGAAGTGCTCCCAAAGGCTTTACTGTTGGATGCTGGGGAGCGTTCCCAGATGTGCTCCGTCAGTACCGACATCACCCATATGTGAAGACTATATTCCTGCTTGTTCCTAGAGATTAATCCTACCCAAATGGCGTTCTATATACTGAAGAACATGCCCCATCAGGGGCCATGGAGGAACATTGTACAGCAGGTGCTAATTTGGCCAAGGCTATGTCAGGGCAGAGATACCTTTTGAACTAGTCACTGTGCGGCAACTGAAGCTGAGGCAAACACTTTGGCAATGGCACAAGCCGCCATCAGATCCATTTTGGGGTGACCCCAGTGGTGCAGAATCAAATGAAACATCTCCTGCCATCAATCCAAGCAGCTGAAGGTAATCCCAAACTCTAGGGGTCTGCTACACACAAAACAGAGCCAGGAAATTCAACAGTCTTGCCTTTTTCCTCTGGCAGGAAAACCCTGTCCACTCAAGTGTCAAAACATGCTCTCAGAAACTCCAAGGACTGGGAAGACAACTGCTGGCTCTTTCCCCAGTTGATAACCCAGCCAAGACTTTCCAAGAAAGTTTCCACTTGGGACATCAACCTGAGACACTTCTGAAAGGGAACGGGCCCAGATGAGCCAGTCGTCCAGATATGGATGGACACAGATCCCTAGGGACTGCAGATGCCACCACCATGATCTTGGAGAATGTCCTCGGGGCGGTGGAAAGTCCAAAAGGAAGGGCAAACAAAGTGAGAGCTAACCATGGCAAAATGCAGATATTTCTGCTGATCTCCCAGATTGGAATATGGAAAATATGCCTCAGCCAGATCCAGGGATGCTAAAAACGCCCCTTGGTGCACTGCTAGAATCATGGAGCAGTGCTTCCATCTGGAAGCGCAGTCTGCACAGATGTTAGTTAATCCCCTTGAAGTCCAGAATTAGTCATAAGGAACCATCCTTTTTTGGGCAATCCAGAGTATCTGCCCTTGCCAGTACATAGATGAGACCTCCAGGAACGTAGTATTGAAGTCCCAACTCCAGTCTGGCAGCCTCCCTGTTGCCATGGAGGAAAGAGGTTAAGTGATAGAAGAGAATCACCCTAGTGTGGCAGGAAGTAATCCTGTAGCTAGGGCCTGTCCTAGAGGTGATGTAAAACCCACTAGCACCGAGGTTTCTCCAAGGCCATGTGCCATGAGGGAAGGGATAGGAGAGCCATTATAGCTGGTGATTCGCTCATTAGGCATGTAGATAGCTGGGTGGCTGATGGACATGAGGATCACCTGGTAACATGCCTGCCTGGTGGGAGAGCAGCAGACCTCGCATGCCATCTAGACAAGGTCTTAGTCCTGGGGAAGAATCTGCTGTCTTGGTACATGTTGGTACCAATGACATAGGAATGTGTGGTAGGGAAGTTCTGGAGGCCAAAATTTAGGCTTTAAGGTAGAAGTTGAAATCCCAAACTTCCAGAGTAGCATTCTCTGAAATGCTTCCCATTCCATGCATAGGACCCAAAAGGTAGGCAGAGCTCCGGAATCTCAATGCATGGATGAAACAAGGGTGCAAGGACAACGGTTTGGGATTTGTTAGAAACTAGGCAACATTCTGAGAAAATAATTAGACTTACCTGCTAATTGTTGTTCCTTAAAGAACTCTAGTCCAGTCCCGGAACCATAGAGTTTAGAATCTCTTCCAGCAGCCTTGGAGACTGAATGACATCACAGCTCTTCTCTCTCTGGTATAAAATAGGCAAGCACCGCCCCCTTCCACCAGTATCTATTGACAAAAGCAACTCAGCAGAGCAACAAATAAGTAGATAAAGAACAAGATAAACTAAATAAACTTTGGCTAGAATCTCAAAACCTGTGCATATTCTAACCTTCTCCTCGACGAAGGACCTTGTAGAAATGCCAAAAACATAGAAACAAAACCGCGCTTCTGCAAGGTTCCCATTGTGGCTCCACTCCGCGTCCTCTGGAACCCCACTCCTCTTCCGGAGACATCCTCTCCAATTTGACCCCTTTTACTAAGATAAAACAGACAACACCTTCAGGCTGCATACCCTGGGAGGGGTCCGGGACTGGACTAGAGTTCCTTAGGGAACAATTAGCAGGTAAGTTTAATTAATTCTTCCTTTTCATCCCTCTAGTCCAGTCCCGGAACCATAGAGGATGTAACAGAGCAGTGCACATCAACGGGAGGGACCAGAAAACCCAGCCTGAAGCACCGCTGAGCCAAAACGAAGTCCTCCGCTGCCTGCACATCTAACCGATAGTGCTTCGAGAATGAATGCAACGATGATGAAGTCGCCGCTCAACAAATGTCCGCGACCAAAACCGAACGGTACTCTGCCCACGACGCTGCTTGCGCCCTGGTCGAGAGCGTTCTGAGACCTTCTGGAACTACCCTACCTTCCAAAAGGTAAGCCGACGCAATAGCCGCCTTTAACCATCTAGAAATGGACGCTTTCGCTGCCGCAACCAAACACAACTGTGTATCTGTAGAAGTAAGCAATAACCAAGGAACAGATACAAGGACTGGCAGTAGGCAATGAAGGTTTTTATTGATGACCCCTACGCGTTTCGGCCATTAGGCCTTCTTCAGAGGGTAATATACAAGAGGGCAAACCTCAAAAAAATATAAAAAATCATAATACATAATTAATAGTCATAATAAATAAGAAAAATCATAAGAAATACATATGTCTTAAAACATAATATATAAACAAATCATCAATCATAATATAGATAATAATAATAAATAGGAGACACACATACAATGATTAATATAAATAAATACCATCAAAACAATATCATCTTAAATATCAAATCAATTAAAAATGCAATGAATAAAAAGGAAGGATAAAACAAAACAAAAAGAGATGAGGAGAATGAACATAAAAATATTATAGTAAAATGAAACACATAATTATTAAATTCCAAAGAATGATAAAATAAAACCTTATATATGATAAAATTAAAATTGCTAAATAGAACAATGGACAAATTACATGAATAAATACCTTCTGAACCGTACTTATCACTTGAGAAGACACTGTGGACCACTGAAAAATAAATATAACACACAAACATCAAACCTCATTAATAATTAAAATATCATCTTTGAATTCACAAAAAATGAATGATTAGGTGATTATATACTTAAGGTAGTGGATGAGGAGAATAAAGGAGGAGCTCTGTTGCCAGTGGGAAAGGCAGAAGATGCGCAAGGAGAGATCAGCCGAGATAGATATATTGCCGTCAAAAAAAGTGTGTTGCATAAAGGCATTGCCAACCAAAATTATATGGACACTCATTTGTAGTTTTGCTAATAATCTGAACCATTGAAATTATATACAATTTAAAACCTAAGGTCATCATAAAAAACGCTGTTGGAGAAAATATAATCTAATTGAAGCGCCGACATCGGCAGAATCTTAATCGCAGACAGGCAACATTTCCCCAAACGATTATTATGTTAAGACCAAACCGTAATAAAGAAGCAGTATTGCAAAATTGTACAACGGGTTGTAACTATAATAAAAGATAAGAAAACAAAAATAAAGGGAAACAACAAAAAAAGCCAAAAACAAATTAAATGAAACTTCTGCAAATCAAAAATGGAACGTACCGCCCGAACTTGATAAACGCATAAGTTGTAGAATTCAGCTCAAGTAGAGCAAGGATGTATATCAAAATTTAAAAACAGAATCAAACAAAACAAATTTCCTGTTCTGTATAAACCTAATAACATTCAAAATCTATTGAATAAAATCCACACGAACTTGAAAGTAAAACCGATAAGCATTGCCTTTAGCATGAAGAAAACTAATTGATCATGTGTTAAAGAGCCACGGAGCCTACACCTCCTATCTGGCACAATAATCATATTGAGAATCTGGATACCAACCAAAAAAGGTCTATATAATAATGTTCACAAAAAAGAAAGAAGAACGAAGGAACTCACCGCTCTCAGCGTCAAGAAAACTTGCTATTAGGTATAAGACCGAGTGTGCATTATAACGGCGTTTTCCCGCCAAAACAAGGTGAAAGTGCAAAAGTGAAAGGGTACTTAAAAACAGAATCGTAAATATTAAACATAAATAATTAACGCCTTTCTTATCTCACACTAAGAGATTTAATTATAAGAATGTTCACAATTCATTGAAGATCACCGCTCTATACATCAAAGAGCTTACTATTAAATACGAGACTGTGCTGTCTTGAGATATGACAGCGTTTCGCCGCCAAAATAAGATAAGAATACAAAAGTAAAAGACTACTTACAAACAGAAAACGTAATATTGAAGGTAAAAAATTGATACCTTACTCGACTAACATCAAGAGAATCGTGAAAAATGTATAAAGAAATTACCAACAGAGTTTCAAGCTTTTAGCAGTGTTGCTGAACACCATTGTTGAAAAATGATGAAAAAAAAGAGGCGGGGGAAGGGGGGGAGGGAGGAAGAAGGGGGGGGGAAGGGAGGAGGGGGCAAAAAGGAAGAGGGGAGGGGGAAGGGAGGAGGGGGGGGAAGGGAAGAGGGAAGGGGAAAGGGAAGAAGGAGGGGAGAAGGGAAAGGAAGGGGAAAAAGGGGGGAAGAGAGGGGGGGAGGGGGGAAGAAGGGGGGGGGGAGGGGGGAGGGAAAAGGAGAGGAGAGGGGAAAGAAGGGGAGGGGTCATCAATAAAAACCTTCATTGCCTACTGCCAGTCCTTGTATCTGTTCCTTGGTTCTCGCTTTCACTGCCGCTTCACTCTTCCGTGGCCCCCCGAAAGCCACAAACAATCTGTCAGTCTTCCGAAACGGCTGCGTCCGCCGATGATACTTCCGAAGAACCCGACGAACATCTAGGGGATGTAACCTGCCTTCCGATTTCTCCTTTTGCTGCTTAGAGAATACTGGAAGTGACACCACGTGATTGACATGAAAGGCCGAGACCACCTTCGGCTGAAACTCCGGCACTGAGCGTAGCACGACCTTATCATGGAAGACAGACAAATAAGGTTCCCTACAGGATAAAGCCTGTAACTCTGAAATCCTCCTTGTGGAACAAATAGCTACCAGAAATACCTTCTTTAACGCGAGATCCTTCAGGGTGGCGATGCTTAGCGGCTCAAACGGTAGCTCAAGCAAAGCCTCCAATACCAGATTCAGCTTCCATGTCGGCACCGAACAGCATACCAATGGACGAAGAAGACAGACAGCTCTCAGAAAAAGCCTGTCACTGTGAGATCCTACCAGCTGACCGAGCACTTTCCCCCTATAACAGGAAATCACCACCAACTGCACTCGCAAGGAACTGGCCACCAAGCCCTTCCGCACTCCATCCTGCAAAAAGGAAAGGACCTGTGAAATCGAAGCCCTCAACGGCTGAATATTACGCTCCACACACCAAGCTGCAAAGATCCTCCAGACCCTGACATACGCCAGCGAGGTGGAACGCCTGCATGCCTTTAGCAAGGTAGAAATCACCGCCGCCGAATAACCCTTAGCTGTCATCCTAGCCCGTTCAAGAGCCAAGCCGTAAGCGAGAACCAACTCACCTAGGGCATGCACAACGGACCCTGCCGTAGGAGCTCCTCCCGCTGCGGTAACGACCACGGATCGTCCACTAACAGCCTTACCAAATCTGCACTCCACGGCCTTCAGGGCCAATCGGGCACGATCAGAATCACCCGACCGCGATGTCTCCCAACGCGCTGCACCACCCTGCCCATGAGGGCCCAAGGTGGAAAAACATAAATGAGAACTCCCTCTGGCCACCTTTTCGCTAATGCATCTAGCCCCTCTGACATCCGTTCCCAGCGCCTGCTGAAAAACCTTGCTACCTGCGCTGACTTGAAGCTCGCCATGAGAGCCATTACCGGAACACCCCAGCGCCTCACCAGAAGAGCAAACACCCCCGGATGTAGCACCCACTCCTTGGGGTCCACTCTGCGACGACTGAGGAAATCCGCTTCGAGATGGTCTACGCTGGCCACATGTTGAGCCGCGAGAGCCTGGAGATTGTGTTCGGCCCACACTCACAGCTGACCCGCTTCGGCTTCCAGTGTAGCACTTCCTGCGCCCCCCTGTCGATTGATGTAGGCTACCGTTGACGCATTGTCTGACAAGACTCGGACAGCCTCCCAACCGAGAGTGTCCTGAAACTCCTGTAGCGCCAGAAACACCGCTCTCATCTCCAACCTGTTGATGGACCGAGACGTCTCCTCCTGAGACCAACGACCCTGGGCAAACCTGCCTTCGCAGTGAGCCCCCCCCCAACCCAGGAGGCTCGTGTCTGTCGTAAGTAGTCCCCAGGACGGCGGTCCAGTGGCATGCCGGCTTCCATATTCTCCGTTCTCAACCACCATCTCAGCTCGTGACGCACATTCTGAGGGCAAACTAACCTCTGCGATAGGACATCCGACTGAAGCTACCAATGACGGAGAAGCGCCGCCTGTAACAGCCACACGTGCGCTCGAGCCCACGGAACCACTTCTATCGTGGCTGCCATTGTTCCCAACAACTGCAGGTACTGCCCTGCTGTTGGAGCTGGACTCGATAAGAAACGCCTGACGAGTTGTCGCAGACCTAGAGCCCGGGCCCTGGGCAGGAACACCTTCCCCTGCTTTGTTTCGAAGCGCGCCGCAAGGTACTGCAGGGATTGCGATGGTACCAACCTGCTCTTTGCAAAGTTGACTACCCAGCCCAGGCCTTCGAACATCTGGACCACCCGGGGCCGTCGCTGCCGAGCTGTCCTCTCTCGACTTCGCTCGGATCAACCAATCGTCCAAATATGGGTGCACCAGTACTCCCTCTTTGCGGAGCGCCGCCATCACCACCACCATGACCTTGGGAAACGTCCGTGGCGCCATTGCCAGCCCAAAGGGCAGCGCTTGAAATTGGAAATGTCCCATGGGTACCGCAAATCTCAGTCACTTCTGATGCTATTGCCGAATCGGGATGTGCAGGTAAGCATCCGTGAGATCTGACGTCAGGAACTCCCCGGTCCAGACTGCTGCCAGCACGGAATGCAAGGTCTCCATCCGAAAATGGGTAATGTGCCCTCCCTTCTTTGGCACTACGAAATAGATGGAGTAGCGACCGGAACCGCACTGCTCTGCGGGCACCGGCAGCACCGCCTCAAGCTGCAGCAGCCGCTGTAGCGTGTCCTGGACCGCCTGCCTGTGCCCAGGGCTGAGCAGGGAGAACGGACAAAGGAACCTACGACGGGTCGATGGAGTTCTAATACGTACCCCTCTCGAATGACCTCCAGGACCTACTAATCTGACTTAATTCGAACCCAGGCAGGGTAAGACTCCCGCAACCGACCTCCCCTGGGAACTACCCTCTCCTGAGCCCGCCTTATCTCATCATTGTGTCTGTTTTGTGGCCGAGGACTGGAAAGGAGCGAACCCCCGGCCTGCTCCCCTGAATTCTCAAAATCCCTGACCCCCAAGCGGGAACTTCCCCCGCTGGGACTGTCCATAACGGGGAGAACGAAAACTACGAAAGACTCTCGGGACCTCCCTGAATCACGCAGAACTGCGGCCCTGCTTCGGCTTGTCCTCTGGGAGACGTCCCCCCTTGGACCCCCCGAGGTCCTGGACCAACTTATCTAAATCCTCCCCAAATAAAAGCGTACCCCCCCAAAGGGTAACTTGCTAAGCCGAGCCGTAGACGAACTGTCCGCCAACCAGGTTCTCAACCAGAGATACCTCCGAGCTGCTACTACGGAGACCATCCCCATAGCCAAGCCGCGGAGGAGATCAGAATGAATATCCGCCAAGTACGCGGTTCCCGACTCCAGTCGCGTGGCATCTTCAAGCTGCCCTTCCAGATGGTCTGCAACCTCTGGGACCACCTCAAACCACCACGTGCCACCCAAGCCAGTCTGCATGGACAGCGTGCAAACATCGAACACCTGCTTCCACAGAGTGTCTAACCTCCTGTCCTGAACAGCCTTCAGCGTTGCGGTCCCCCCTCCACGGGAATCGTGGTTTTCTGAGTGACCACCGATACCGCCGCAACTACCTTTGGAGAACGAAACGGCTCCCTATCATGGTTCGCGAGCGGATAAAGGCGAGCCAACGCTCTAGCCCCCTTCAGGGCCGCCTCTGGCAAATCCCATTCTTCCTGTATCATATTCTGAAATACCCTATGGAGGGGAAACACTCTCTGGGATGTCTGCACCGCCTGCAACAGAGAATCTTCTAATGTCTCTTTCGCTGCTTCCTCGCTGGAAGGCAGGTTTAGTGTCTTTAGCGTCTCTGAAACCAGGGCTGGAAGCTCTTCACACCGAAAGACTCTTCCTCCTTTGCCCCTTCCTCTTTCTCTTCCCAGCCCCTTCCCTGGTCAGACCATTGTTGTTTATGTTTTGTCCTCTCTTGTTTTTTTTCTTCTCCCCCCCCCTTCGTCCCCTTTATTACCCCCCACCCGTTTGGTCCGTCGTTTCACCCCTGATTCTCTTCAACGATTTCCGTCCTCGGATACTCTTTCCTGGTGACTTCCCTCTGCTTTCTGTGGACCTTCAAGCTCAGTGCTGGGACTCCTCTCTCTCTACTGCCTTAGATATGGTTGCTCCTTTGCGTCCTCTCTCTGTAGCTCACCATCGCCCCAACTCCCCTTGGTATCTCCCAGATTTCCGTCTCCACCGCTCACCTTCGTCGGGCTCTTCGCCGCTGGCGTAAGTCTCCTTCACCTGCTACCCCCTCTCATTTTCGTTACTGTCACTCTCATTATCGCACCCTTCTGAACTCTGCTAAGCGGGATTACTTTTCTAAGCTTATCTCCTCCTCGGCAAATTCTACTCGTCAGCTTTATCGCATCCTCCACTCCCTCTCTGCATCCTCCTCGTCCCCCGACGCTCCTCTTCCTGCTTCGTCTTCCCCCATCAACCCCACACCCGATGCTTTGGCCTCACATTTTGTCAGCAAGGTCCTTTCTATTCGGCAGTTCTTCCCTGCCTGCCCCCTCCTCTCTCACCCCCCTCCTCTTTCCCCAGTTTCCTCCTCAACAGCAGTTTCCCCTTGTGTTCCTCCTCTTTCCCACTGCTGGTCTGTTTTCCGGCCCATCACACTTCCCGAACTTTCTGCTGCCCTTTCCTCCACCCGGAAAACCACTTGCCCTTCCGATCCTGTTCCCTCTCACTGGCTCACCGAGTCCTCATTGGCTCTGCTTTCTTTTGCTCTCTCTATCTTTAACACCAGTCTTTCATCCGGTACCTTCCCCTCCCACTGGAAGCACGCTCTTATACATCCTCTTTTGAAGAAACCCTCTCTAGATCCTTCTTCTCCTTCTAATTGGCGTCCTATCTCTAATCCCCTTTCCTCTCTAAGCTTCTCGAAAGGTTGGTTCTCCTAGGACAAGCAGGATGTGTCAGCCACACCTGGTGACGTCATCCAACGGCGCCATGACAGAAGTGCTCTCTAGCTCAGAAGCTTCTGAGCATGTGGGAGGTCCCACCTCCCCCGGCCCGCCCCTAGCCGGCCAGTTCCTTTTCTTCCGCCCTGCCTCAAGACGGAATTTCCAGCTCTCCTGTACAAACCTACTTCTAACTTCATGCCTAAACCGGGTTTCAAGAAGTGTCCGCTCTGCAATAGAAAGATGAACATCTCGGACACTCACCAGCATTGCATCGGATGTCTGGGGACCTCGCACCAGGTGAAGAACTGTGCCAGCTGTGCCCGGATGTCTCCCAGGGCAAGGAAACACCGGGAACAATCCCTGAAAGAGTTGCTCTCCTCCGCGGCGGCAGCGAGCAGATCCCCTGCTAACCGGAACCCGGAGCAACACAAAAGTAAGGAGCATCAGCCGTCCAGGTCTGCAGAGCGTTCCCGTCCCGAGAAGCATCAAAGGACTGATGAAGGGAGGGCTCCCACTCAACGGGGATCAAGCGCTGCTTCTCCCTCTTATTTACCTGCTTCCGGAGAGGCCTCTACCCTTCGGGTAAGCCCCCCTGCGGTAAGCAGTGTCCTGGCCCGTTCTCCTCGGCCATGCGGTCCTCCCGAAGCCTCTCAAAATGGCGCCGCCGTCGTGGACCCGCCTGGCTCCTCCTCCGGACACGCCCCCTCTCCCTCTATTGGGCGCAGCAGTTCCTGTTCCAGCGGTCAGCGCCGACAGCCTTCACCTCTGCCCAGCATGTCTGCTCATGCTGCAGAGGAGCTCCGGAGCGGCGCGGCAAGCAGAAATCGTGCCGCCGGCGATCGGCGCCGACAGCCCTTCCCCCTGCCCAGTACATCTTTGATCCCTGTGGCAGTGGAGCACCGGAACGGCGTGGAGCACCGGAACGCCGCGGATTACACAGATCGCGCCGACACAGAACCCCGGCGCGGCAGAAGCAGACGCCGCTCCAACAGCGAAGACTGCCCCTTAAGTCAGCGTCTGCAGGGGACCCCTGAACACCGCTCCAGCGGCATAGAGTCACAGCGCGGTGGCGGGGAGAAGGGCAGGAAGAGGGCAGCCAAGCACAGGCATCGATCCCCATCGAGGGATAAAGCTTCCCGCGGGGGGTCCTCCCAGAGCCATAAGAGGAGCAGGAGATCCAGCTCGCACTGCAGCAGAAGGCATAGAAGCAGCCGGTCCTCAGACTCCACCTCCTCTGCCATTCTTCATCTGCTTAACCGCCTTGTTGAACAAACTGCCCCCCATCGACTGGACCAGGATCAGGCGATTGTTTCATCGGTGGCACGGCCTGGCTCGGAGCAATCCCTCCCTAGCCTGTCACCCTCCAGAGCATGGACTCCCTCCCCAGTACGGACTCTCTCCCCAGCACCCTCTAGACCGAGGACACCTTCCCCGGCGCAGCTGGACTCTGAGGGGAGCGACGGGGAGGACTTGGGACGAGGCTCTGACGCCTCCAAGAACCAAGCAGATGCGATGGAGGATCCACCGACACCAGTGCTGGAAGACCTCACATATCCAAAATTTCTTCAAAAGGTGGTTTCCAAGCTGGGGCTGACCACAGAGGACACGCCAGATGAGAAGGAACCTGAGGTCATGAAGTACCTCAGTGGCCCTAGACCAGCCATGGCTCTTCCCCTTCACCGCAAGTTGAAGGAAAAGCAGTTGACTCTCTGGCAATCCCCAGCATCTGGCCATGCTTGCTCCAGACGCCTGGACACTAAATACATCATCCACATGGCACCTGGATTCGACAAGCCTCAGTTAACCCACCAGTCAATAGTGGTGGCATCAGCACTCAAAAGAGCCAAGTCCACACATGCCCAAGCCGTGCATCCACCAGGCCGGGACCCCAAGCGTCTGGATGACGTGGGGAGGAGAGTGTTCCAAGGCGCAATGCTCAGCACCAAGATAGCAGCGCATCAATTTCAACATGTCCTATTCCAGGACTCCCTCCTGGCTGACCTCAAACGCCAGCTGCAGGATCTTCCCAAGGACTCACGTACATCTGCCTCTACCTCCATGCAGGAACTAGCAGAATGCAGCAAGCACCTGATGAGTACAGCCTTTGACATGGCCGTACGGACAGCGGGCACGGCCATATCTGCCTGTCGCTGGGCATGGCTCCGTGCATCAGGACTCTCCGATAGTACCCATGACCGGATCGCGGATACACCCTGCTCGGGTGACTCCCTCTTTGGGGACAAAGTCGCCGACACGGTGAACGGTCTGAAAGAAGACTGCACCACTCTGAAGACTCTGGCTGCGGACGGACTCGAACGCCCCTCCTGGTCACGGAAAGGGAGCTATTTCCGCAAGCCCTTTTCCTCGTCAAAGCAATATTATGGCTCCAACCGGCAGTGGCAGACGCCCAGGTTCAAGCAGACCTATCACAAGCCACCTTTTCAGAGACAGCAACCGCGGCAACGCAAACGGAAACAGACCAACCCTTCCCAATCCGGGAAAGACACCTCTTCCTTCTGACTATCTGGCCTGGCTGGGCCCTTCACTGGATCCGGCGGACCCCCCAGTCGGGGGTCGCCTGGCCCATTTCCACTCGGCCTGGCAGGAGATCACCTCGGACAAGTGGGTCCTTCAGATAGTACAGACGGGCTACCGCTTGTGCTTCTCCTCCCTTACACGGCAGCGAAAGCAACCCACCAGCCAGCCTCCACTTCATCAGAAAAAACCTCTCTCGGACCTCCTCCAGCAACTTCTCCTGGCACGGACAATAGAGAAGGTGCCTCCGGACGAGCTCAACACTGGATTCTACTCCCGATACTTCCTTATTCCCAAGAAGTCAGGGGGCCTCCGTCCCATCCTGGACCTCCGAAAGCTGAACTACTTCATCAGGAAGGAGAAGTTCAGGATGTATTCGCTCAACTCCATCCTTCCCCTCATCAGAGCGGGCTATTGGATGGCTACGCTGGACTTACAGGATGCGTACTCCCACATTCCAGTCCACGCCTCTCACAGGAAATTTCTCAGATTCATCGCGCTGGGTTGCCATTACCAGTATCGGGTTCTGCCCTTTGTTTTATTTATTTATTTATTTAGACAGTTTTGTATACCGCCTTATCCTTCAATCAAAGCGGTCACAACACAATTGGAGGATACATTTAACACGCAGGGATATGAGACACATACACTAATACTTACAGGGAACATGGGCAATGGAGGGTTAAGTGACTTGCCCAAGACCACAAGGAGCATCTGTGGGACTAGAAACCCCAGTCCTTCCGGCCCAAGGTTGCTGTCCTCTAGTGGGATTTGAACCCCCGACCTTCCGGCCTTCCAGCCTGAAGTACCTTGCCCCAACCACTAGGCTACTCCTTTGGACTATCCCCAGTGCCCAGAGTATTCACGAAATGCGTGGCGGTCGCCACTGCACACCTCCGCAAACAAGGCATCGCCATCTTTCCCTACCTGGACGACTGGCTCCTGTCGGCAAGCTCTGCCCCCGAACTCCGCAGGGCAGTCCGCCAAACGGCACACTTGCTACTCCGACTGGGATTCCTGCTCAACAAAGAAAAGTCACGATTCGAACCTGTGCAGCGGACGGAGTTCATCGGGGCGATAATCGATACCAAGACCTGCAAGGCCTTCCTGCCCGAGCCCAGGATCAGTACCATTGTGCAGCTGGCCAAGAGAGTGTCGGCAGAGAAGCACACCTCGGCCCGCGAGATCCTGCGCCTGCTAGGCCACATGGCGGCAACGACATCGGTCCTCCCCCTGGCGAGACTCCATATGCACACTCTCCAATGGCACCTGCGGACTCACTGGAAGCAGCTATCCCAGCCACTCAATACCCGCATACCGATCTCCGCCAATGTTGTCCGGAGCCTCCGTTGGTGGATAAACACAAACAACCTCTCAGTAGGCAAGTATCTGCAACCCCTCGCCCATCAGCTCCTCCTCACCACGGATGCATCCTCAACGGGATGGGGGGCTCATCTACTGCATCTCAGCACACAAGGAGCCTGGACCAGAGAGGAGTGTGCCCTTCACATCAATGTTCTCGAACTTCGGGCCGTCAAATATGCCCTCCAGACGTTCATGCCACACCTGACGGGGAAAGCAATCTTGGTGCAAACGGACAACCAAGCCACCATGTTCTATATAAACAAAGAAGGAGGCACGGGATCCCGTACACTATGCAAGGAAGCCCTCGAGACATGGGCCGTAGCGCTAGCCAACAACTGCGTTCTGCAGGCGACTTACCTCCCCGGGGATCAGAACGCCTTGGCGGACAGGCTCAGCAGACAGCTTCAACCTCACGAGTGGATGCTTCACATGGAAGTGGCCTGCAACCTCTTCCAGCGCTGGGGAGTTCCCCAGATCGACCTCTTTGCAACCGAAGCGAACACCAGATGCGCCTTGTTCTGCTCCAAGCACCCGTCTCAGCAGAGAGTGGCCTCCGATGCGTTTGCCATCCCGTGGAGGACCTGGGACTTGGCGTACGCATTTCCTCCAACACCTCTCGTGGCAGCCACATTACAGCGCATCATCAAAGAGAAAGCGCACGTGATCTTGATCGCCCCCTACTGGCCTCGACAGATGTGGTTCTCCCTACTGCTGCAGCTCGCCCAAGAGCCTCCAATTCGGCTTCCACTGAGACCAGACCTGGTAACCCAGAACGGTGGCACCACCTGGCACCCCAACCTCCAGGCGCTAGCCTTGACAGCCTGGAGGCTGAAAGGGTGACCTCCAACAATTCAAACCTTGACTGCCTGGAGGCTGAAAAGGTGACCCTCAACGATTCCGACCTACCCTCGGAGGTGCAGCAGATTGTTCTGGCTTCCCGGAGGCCGTCAAACAGAAAAGCCTACAGCCTGAAGTGGAAACGCTTCAGTATATGGTGCAAGGACCAAGGAGTCCATCCAGCCTCTTGCCCGATACCCATTGTCCTGCAGTATCTCGCCTTCCTCTTCAGCTCCGGCTTGAAACCACAATCCATCAAAGTGCATCTCGCGGCCATTGCCTCTCCACGAAAGCCCGGAGTACCCAACTTCAGGCTCCATAGCCGCCCTTCCCATTGTGACGCGTTTCATGAGGGGGCTTCGGAATCTGCAACCTTCGATACAGAAGCCGGTACCTTCATGGGACCTTAACGTCGTCCTGCAACAGCTCATGCAGGAGCCGTTCGAACCACTGACCACAGCGCCTGGAAAATTTCTCTCCTGGAAGACTCTTTTCCTTGTCGCCATCACCTCAGCTCGGAGGGTCAGCGAGCTGCAGGCTCTGGTGGCACACCCGCCTTACACAAAGCTCTACCACAACCGGGCATCCCTGCGGACTCATCCCAAATTTGTGCCTAAGGTAGCCTCCGCTTTTCACATCAACCAGGCGGTGGAGCTGCCATCATTCTTCCCAGCCCCACACTCTTTCCCCCGAAGAGCAACGTCTTCACTCCCTGGATTGCGTACGCGCCCTACGCATCTACCTCGACAGGACGTCCGCAATTCGACTGGGGACCCAGCTCTTCGTCTCCTTTGACCCGAACAGGCCTGGGAGACCTGTCTCCAAGCGCACACTCTCCTGTTGGATCTCAGCCTGCGTCGCCTATTGCCTGCAGAAAGCGGGCGCACTCCCATCAAACAAGGCGAGTGCACATCAGCTCCGCGCTTTAGCCGCTTCTCTGGCCTGCGCGCAGGAGGTGCCGGTGAGCGAAATCTGCAGAGCTGCTACCTGGTCCTCTCAACTGACCTTCCAGAAGCACTACTGTCTGGACATCCACGCGGAGAACGACGGCTCCTTTGGCCGAGCAGTCCTATCCGCCGCTACGACACCCTTGAATGGGGGCCCTAAGGAGCCAGCCCAAGGCTGAGTGGAGGGACCAGAGACCACGCATTCCAGTTACTACCAGGCCCTAATGTTATTTGCACGGACTTGTACTGTTTTGAATTGTGTGCGGTGTCACATTGTTGAATTGATTGCACAGATATGCTACCTCACAGTTGTACCGTTGATATGCACTAACGATTATTGCACAGTCTACCTCTTGCTATTTGCACAAATAATGCTCCTAGGCTATGGTTACCTGGCACATTCGCCTAGGTGTTGCACTGTATTGTTATGTTAGTCAATAAACACAATTGCTGCTCTACGCATGCCTCCCTCATTCTCCTCAGCGTAAATGCGTAGCTTGGGAGACACCAGGTGTGGCTGACACATCCTGCTTGTCCTAGGAGAAAACAGAGTTACTTACCTGTAACGGAGTTCTCCGTGGACAGCAGGATAAGTCAGCCACACGATCCCACCCGCCTCCCCTGCATGAGGGTGGCCTGCGCGCCCGCACCTAGCCGCAAAGGCATAGCTAGTCACTTATTGGCCGGCTAGGGGCGGGCAGGGGGAGGTGGGACCTCCCACATGCTCAGAAGCTTCTGAGCTAGAGAGCACTTCCGTCATGGCGCCGTCGGATGACGTCACCAGGTGTGGCTGACTTATCCTGCTGTCCACGGAGAACTCCGTTACAGGTAAGTAACTCTGTTTTTTCTCTCAGCTATCTTCACACTTAAAGGATTCTTTGGTTCTTCACCCCCGCCAATCTGGTTTTCGTCCTGGGCACAGTACTAAAGCTATTCTCATTTCTTTTCTTAACGAATTGCAAGTTGCCCACGATCACGGTTCTCTCTCTTTGGCTGTCTCACTTGACCTCTCTGCCGCTTTCGATATCGTTGATCACCGTACCCTTCTCCTAAGGCTTCGTTCTATTGGTCTTTCTGGTTCGGTTCTTCGCTGGTTTCACTCATTTCTTTTCGAGCGGTCGTTCTCAGTTCTCTCAGGCTCTAATTCGTCTTCTCCTTCACTTCTGCCTTGTGGTGTCCCTCAGGGTTCTGTGTTAGCCCCTCTGTTTAATATTTTTTCTGGCCCCCCTTGCTTTACTTATCCAGCAGCACGGTATCTCTGCGTACTATTACGCAGATGATATCATCCTCCTCTACCACACTTGCCCTCTTACCCCTGATATTGGTCCCCTCAACATCTGTCTTTCCGCTGTTTCTTCTTGGTTTTCTGAGAACTTTCTGCATGTCAATTTGTCTAAGACTTCCGCTATCTGGTTCACTGCTGGTGCCCCCATTCCCACCCTCACCCCTTCTCTATCTGCTGGGCCTATTCCTCTTGTTTCATCTATGCGATATCTTGGTGTCACTTTGGACTCGGCTTTAACTTTTAAAGATCACGTTTCCTCTATTGTTCAACGTTCCTTCTATACACTGTGGCGACTTCGCACTGTCCGACCTTTCCTTTCTTTCTCCTCTTTGACCACACGTCTTTCTCTCGTTGTTTCTCGTCTAGACTATTGTAACGCCTCTCTGGCCGGCCTTCCTCTTTCACAGCTTCGGCGTCTTCAACTGGTCCACCATACCGCTGCCCGTCTTTTGACCAACTCCTCTCGTTCAGCTCATATCACTCCTCTTCTCATCCGTTTACACTGGTTGCCTATTCCTTTCCGTATTCAATATAAGATTCTGATTTTCATTCATAGGGCTTTGCACACTGGTGTTCCTCTTTATCTCTCTGACTTGGTCCACTTTCACTGTCCCTCCAGAACTCTTCGGTCGATTCATGCTAAGCGTCTTTTTCTTCCACCTCCTTCTAGGGCTCGTCTTGAATCGACACGCTCTTCCGCTTTCTTTTTCCTCGGCCCCCGCCTTTGGAATTCCCTCCCCTTAGCTTTACGTCTGGAATCATCTTTCTGCACTTTTAAGGCCTCTCTCAAGACTCACCTCTTTTGTACTGCTTTTGACATCCCTTCCCCTCCTGCTCACAGTTGATTGGTCTTCTTCCCCCTTTCTGCATTTTCTGTTTTCTTATTTCTTTTCTTTGCTGTCTCTTTTTGTGAATAATTGGCGTTCTTTTCTGTTTCCCCAGTAGTCTCCTGTTTTTATTGTACACCGCTGTATGCCTTTCAGGTTTAGGCGTTATAAGTAGTTTTTAAATAAAGATAAAGATAAAGACTACCCAGCACTGCTGCTCCGAGTCAGGCAACTCTCCGTCTTCCAGCTCATCTTCCGAGAACTCTTCCATTTTTGGCGTTCCCCTCGCTCAGGTCATCAGCGAGGTAAGGCGTGGGACCCCCCGAAGTGGCCCTACACCTTTTAACCACCGGAGCACCGTTCCCCGAACCGACCAGAGAGGCCGAGCGCTTCTGACTCTGGGGTCCATGAGGAAGAGCCAACATCGCGGGCTGAAGGAAGGCAAAAACCTGCTGCGGCAAGGCAAAAGCCTGCTGCGGCAAGGCAAAAGCCTGCTGCGGCAAGGCAAAAGCCTGCTGCGGCAAGGCAAAAGCCTGCTGCGGCAAGGCAAAAGCCTGCTGCGGCAAGGCAAAAGCCTGCTGCGGCAAGGCAAAAGCCTGCTGCGGCAAGGCAAAAGCCTGCTGCGGCAAGGCAAAAGCCTGCTGCGGCAAGGCAAAAGCCTGCTGCGGCAAGGCAACGAAGTTCAGCGGAATCCCGGTCGCCTCCCCCGCCTGTCCCTGCTCCTGTGACCCGGCGGAGCCGCCACCCGAGGAGGGCCCCGGCACTGGCTCCTCAGGATCTAGAGACGGAGATAACAGTGCCTCAGCGCCTGTACGAATAGCCTTCCGGCCTGCTAGGGGCTGTCCCGGCTCTCCGTCCATATGCTGCGCCTCTAGGGAGCAAGGGACACCGACTCCTGATTCCAGCACTGAACTTTTCCTCCTGCCGCACACTAGACAGCGTGGATTTGCAGGCATAGCAGCCGCCTCAAAGAACTGCTCTAAACCACCCCGAGAACTCCCCCTCCCCCCCGCTGGCCCTGATTGCCAGCTCCGGAAGGCAGGGCTCTCTCCGGGTTGGAGACCTGCAAAAAACAGCCTAGATACACCTGCTCAATATTTCAATAAGGGAAAAGTACAGCATAGCTCGTTTCCCTTTAAACGTCTCTTTTCCCCCCCCCCCCAACAGGCCAACGCTCTGTAAGCGCCTGATGAGCCTATAGCAGGTCTGCAGCAAACGAGGCTTAAAACGCTTCCAAAAAGCCACTATAAAAAAACCCTGCGGTTTTCAAAATGGCCGCCGGGACTTTTCCCGCGCAGCAAAAAAGTGTCCAGAGGGCAAAGAACTCCTTTATGAGATCCCCCGCTGAGGCAGGGACTTCCCTCTCAACTCCCCTCCAAGAAACAAGTAAAAGAAAATTCAAAAAGAAAGAAAAAAAACACCGTTAAAGTCGGCGAGACCTACTTACAGTTCCCTGCTTCAACCTGAGGTGCTGCAATGAGGCAGACACGCGCCAGAGCTCAGCCTGCTCGTGGCTTCGGCTCCGACGGTGCTCCCACCACCAATCTCACCTGTCCCTTAGAGATGGCTGGGGCTAAGCCTTCCACCTGCTCCTCACCCTTGCTTGCGGGTTCAGGAGCAGGGAGGCTACTTCTTCTGCTTTGTAAAGCTGCTCCTTCTCACCAAGGGGCAGCCCCCCCCCCCCCCCCAAGAGAGGGAAAATTGAGGGAGAAAGGAGGAAGCAGGACTGGAGCCAGAGGGAAGAAAAAAAGTGGCTATTTTAGAAAGGCAACCAAACAAAAAACATCAAGAATTAGAAAAGGAAAACAAAGAAAAAATTCCTAGCTCTGCCTATTTGTGCTGGGCCTATCCCTAGTCCCAGAATCTCCTCAGCTGCTTGGAGAATGAAGTACTGGTGGAAGGGGGAGGTGCTTGCCTATTTATACCAGAGAGAGAAGAGCTGTGATGTCATTCAGTCTCCAAGGCTGCTGGAGGAGATTCTAAACTCTATGGTTCCGGGACTGGACTAGAGGGACGAAAAGGAAGAAGCTTGCCATAAAAGCAAAAAAACACCCAAAAAACGCAAAACACACCCCTTTTCAAGTACATTCATAGCAAAAGCCCTGTGAGAGTCAGTTGGATCACTGGATGACAGACAGGTAAAAGAGGCACTAAGTGAGAACAATGCCATAGAAGAGCAACTGAATTAATTCTTTGCTTTGGTCTTTACTGAAGATGTAGGGAAGTTACCCATGCTTGAAATGGTATATAAAGATGATGTATCAGAAGAACTGAAAGAAATAATTGATAAACCAAAAAGATGTTTTACAACCATTTGATAAACTGAGTAGAAAATCACCTAGACCAGATGGTATACATCCAAGAAAATATGAAATAGCTAATAGATTACTAATAGTAGGTCTACAATCATTAAAATCGGGATCCACCCTCAAGACTAACGCTGCCTCAGCACCTGATGGCTCCCTTGAGCCAAGCTACCAAACACCTCTCACCACCTTCTCCACGCCTCCCAAGCAGCGCATCGAAGAATCCATAGCTGCAATCAACATGACCACTGCTCAAACCGACCCCTGCCCTGCATTCTGGATTAAAGATCTACGGTCTAACTTTAGCCCATTATAGCCAGAATCATGGACCAATCCTTCGCATCAAGTACATTCCCACAACCCCTCAAGCACACATCCATAAGACCGTTACTAAAAAACAGCAAGCTGGACCCACAGAAGGTAGACTCATACAGACCGATATCGAGCATACCTTTGCTGGCAAAAATAATTGAGAAGGAAGTCCAGATGCAAATTCAAGACCATATTGAAACCTCTGCACCACTGGACCCTTGCCAACACGGCTTCAGAGCGGCTCATGGAGTGGAAACACTTCTTACCACGCTCATCAACATAATAACAGGAATTGACAACATTAGACAGGGGTTCGTCCTCATCTTCATGGACATCGCAGCTGCGTTCGACTTGGCGAGTCACAAGCTTCTGCTAGAGCGTCTCAAGGAGAAGGGAATCACTGACAAAGCGCTGGACTGGTGCAAGTCCTACCTTTCCGATAGATGGCAGCATGTACGTTCTGGGGCAACTTCATCAGAGCCTTTCCACCAGAAGCAGGGTGTCCCGCAAGGTTCTTCCCTCTCCGCCCTGATGTTCAACGTATACATGCAGCCTATCTGCAACCTGATCCGGTCATTCAGTGTCAACTGCTTGATATATGCAGATGACGTGCTGCTATACATGCCTTTCTCCACAGAGAACCCAGACCTCTCGCCACTGACAAACTGCTTTAATGCAGTATCCGACTGGCTCCTAACCCAAAACCTCAGGATCCAACACAAAAAAAACAGAGGTGCTCTTCATTACAAGGAATCCAACCTTCTCCACACCTCCCTTTCTAAGAGTCAAGGACACGGATCTCCAGACCAAGCCCACGATCAGATACCTCGGTGTCACCTTAGACCAGAGACTGGACATGAAGGTTCACATAAGAAACATAGTCAGGGCAGTGTACCATAAGATACGTTCCCTCAGACCTCTACGATCCCTGCTCGAGCCTGAAGACTTCAGGACAATTTACCAGGCACTGATCATACCACATTTTGATTATGCAAATGTGATCCTGCATGGGCTCCCCCAGGCCACCCTGAATCCGCTGCAACTGGCAATGAACACCGCAGCAAGGGTTCTACACGGGGCATCCAGGAAAGACCATGTGACGCCCATATTGAAGCACCTCCACTGGCTCCCGATACACAGTAGACTCACTTACAAGACCCTACTGCTGACTTTCAAAGCCATCAAGGGGCTCTCACCTTCATCACTATCTGAGTTGATCCAGACCACTCCCACCAACAGGGTCAGAAGATCGGTAGCACTCAATACACTGATAGTCCCGAAATCAATAACCCAATGCACCCAGTCAACAGCAAACAGGGCCTTCAAGTTCTCTGCACCAAGATGCTGGAATACCCTACCTCCCAACATCCGTGCAATTCCCGACCTATTCCAGTTTAGGAAGGCCTTGAAGCATCACCTCTTCCTCCTGTACTACCCGGTAGAAGATGCTATAAAAGCCTCATCCACGTGTACCTCACAAAACAACCACAGCTAGACCAATGGTGCGAACCCTCACTGTTGCATTACTGTAAATAGTTACCCCTGTTATCCAAGTTTTTAATACCTGCTCATTGTAAACACAGAGTACCTAAGGAAATGTGTAGTTCTATGTTCATTGTAAACCGCACTGATGTTGAATAGCGCGGTATAAAAGACTGTAAATAAATAAATAAAAATCATCTGTAATACTGGAAGACTGGAGAATGGCCAATGTAACCCCAATTTTTAAAAAGGATTCCAGGGGTGACCCAAAAAACTACAGACCCGTGAGCCTGATGTCAGTCCCAGCAAAATGGTAGAAACAATTATAAAGAATAAAACTGCTAAAGATGTGGACAGTCATGAGTTAATGGGAGGAAGCCAACATGGATTTAGCCAAGGAAAGCTGTGTCTTATTAATCTGCTATATTTTTTATGAAGGTGCGAACAGGTAGACAAAGGTGAGCTGGTTGATATAGTGCATCTGGATTTTAAAAAAGCCTTTGACCAAGTCCCTCAGAGACGCTTGGCGAAATTAAAAATCCTATGATTGAAGGCAGTGAAGTACTGTGGATCAGGAACTGGTTAAAAGATAGAAAAAAGAAAGTAGGGCTAAATGGCCAATTTTCTCAATGGAAAAAGGTTGATAGTGGAGTACCCCAGGGATCTGTGCTGGGCCTGCTGCTTTTGAACATTCATAAATGACCTGGAAATAGAAACAAGCAGCGAGGTGATCAAGTTTGCAGGTGACAATTATTTAAAGTTGTTAAAACGCAAGAGGATTGTGAAAAATTGAGGACCGTAATAAACTGGAAGACTGGGCGTCCAAATGGCAGATGGAATTTAATGTGGACAAGTGCAAAGTCATGCACCAAGAAAGCATAGTTTACTCACCTGTAACAGGTGTTCTCCGAGGACAGCAGGAATCAATCCTAACATATGGGTGACGTCGGCACCAACAGAGCCCTCATGGAAGCATCCCTCCAGCTTTCAAAGAAAGCCTTTGGAAGAATTCACCACGCATGCATGGTCCCCTTCCCGCCCAAGTTTGCCATCTTACTCAGTCAGATGACACAGCTAAGAGACAGCAAAAACAGAAGATAAAGAAGCAACTCCAAGGGGAGGAGGGAGGGTTGTGAGGGAAGGCATACATGAGGCCCTCCAATCACGACACCAGGAACGCATCCGCTGCCACCTGGAGGTGTGGGCCTGCTGGGAGCAAAATCGAAAGTTGTCCAGACTGGTGAACAGGTTCATCACAGGTTCCCCCCAGAGATGGAAAAGCAGACTGGCTAACCTGGGGACCAGCTGCCACTCGTGCGGCTGGAGAACCCTGCTGAGCCTGTCAGCCAGCAGATTGTCCTGGCCTGGCAGGTACACTGCCCGCAGGAGGATTCCATGATGGAATGTGTATGAGCAGAAGACCAGTGCCTCCTGACAAAGGGCATGAGACCCCGTGCCCCCCTGTTTGTTCACGTAGAACATCACCACCTGATTTTCTGCCTGGACAAGCACTGGCTGGTTAAGTATATGGTGACAAAAGACCCTCAGGGGAAGGTGCATGGCCCGGAGCTCCAGGAGATTGATCTGCTGGGTGCTCTCATCTGGTGATCAGTTGCCCTGAATGCAGAAACCTCCGCAGTGGGCCCCCAAACCGAGCAGGGAGACATCCGTAGTTAGGACCCTCAAGTGACTTGAGACCTGAAATGGCATGCCCGCTTCGAGATGCCGATGCAACAGCCACCAGTCCAGGAAGTCTGACAACTGGTAGGTCACCGAGACTCTGTCCCGGTGATGGCCTGTGGCCTGGAAACCACTGGTCCTGGAGACACTACTGCGTCCGGGATGATGCGGACAATGGAGGCCATTTGCCCAAGGAGGTGCAGAAGAAGCCTGGCAGGCACAGAGGGATGGTGCTGTACGTTCCGAGCAAGAGACCAGAACTGATTGGCTTGGTCCTTGGGCAGGAAAGCCCTTGACTGGAGGGTGTCTAGCTTTGCTCCAATGAACTCCAGGCACTGTGTGGGGAGGAGGTGAGACTTGGGGTAGTTTATGACAAAGCCCAAGTGTTGCAGAACCTGGATGCTGCGAGCAGTGGCCTGCTGCACCTCCGAGGCTGCACCTCCCCTTATGAGCCAGTCGTCTAGGTAGGGAAAAATGGATATCCCCTGGAGCCGGAGGAAGACAGCCCTCCAACCACAACACCAGGAACGCGTCCTGCCACCATGACTGCCAGGCATTTTGTGAAGACCCGTGGGGCAAAGGCTAGACCGAAGGGGAGTATCCTGTATTGAAAGTGCTTGCCCCTACTACGAACTGCAGGTACTGCCTGTGGTTGGGGTAGATGAGGATGTAAGTATAAGTATCCTTGAGATATAAGGCGCATAAGCCAGTCTGCCTGCTGGAGGTATTGCAGCAATGTTCCAAAGGAAAAGCATCTCAAACTTCTCCCTCACCAGAAAGTTTTTGAGGTTGCATAGGTCGAGAATGGGCTTAAGACCCCCTGTCCTCTTTGGGACAAGAAAGTATCTGGAGTAGAAACCCTTGCATCTGAGATGGTGGGGCACCAGTTCCACTGCCTTGTCCTCTAGAAGACCTGCCAAATCCTTCAAGAGAAGATCCTGGTGTACGGGAGACCTGAGGGGCTCTCCTGGAAAGTAAGAGAAGGTATCTGAGCCAGATGGAAAAGATAACCCTCCCTGACTACCGTCAGTGCACAGGAACCAGTGGTGATAGCCATGCATCTCTGGGCATAGAGGGCCAGGCATCCTCCTGTGGGCTGCTGACCTCCTTAAAGTAGAGAGGCTATGCCCAAGGAGTCAAAAGGTCCCCCCTGTCTGGGCCGGGACCAGTGTCTGGGGTTTTGAAGCCTTCTGCTTACGTGGGCCATGCCTATGTCCACTGGCCTGCTGACCCTGTTGGGGAGCCAGGGAGGCCCGATAGGGTGGGTAGTTTCGGTAAGCAGCTCCCTCCCTCGGGTAAAAGGGCTTTTTACCTGAGCCCTTCTGTCGGGGAGGAGCAGTGGTCTTCTTAGAGAGCCTGGTCCTCATCATGAACTCAGTCTCCAGCTCGGCAGCCTTGTCAGTCATGTGTTTGCCAAAGAGGTTCCCCCCTTGGCATGGGACATCGACCAGTTTGTTCTGAACCCACTGCTCAAGATCAAACTACTGAAGCCAAGCTTGGCAGCATGCACAGATGCCCACCGCAGCTACTCAAGCCGCCGATTCAACCCCGTTATAGGCCGCTCAAGACATAAATTTGGAGCACTCAGACAGCCTTGGCTAGGCTTTTGAAGCTCTGCAAGGGTTCCTCGGAGAGACCAGTCAAGAACCCGGCAAATTCTTTCGCCAGGTCTCAGGTACATGCCCATGTTCAGCTGGTAGGCCTGGATACAGCAGAGCATCAAGCCCTGGTAGCACTTTCTGTCGAGGGCATCCAAGGTGCGGGCCTCCCTGCTGGGGGGCACTGAGGACTACATCTTCTGGCTTTTCAGCCAACTCATGGCTGACTCCACCACCATGGATTTATGCGGCAGTTGTGACTTCTGGAAGCCCAGGCTCCAGCAGACCTGATACATCGAGTCGAGCCATCTGCTCACCACCAGTACAGAGACCGGCATCTCCCACATGCGGAGCATGAGCCGTTCCAGGATGGGAGGTATGGGTACCGTTAGTGATTCCCATTGAGGGGCCTTGTACTCATCACACCAAAGGGTCCTCCTCCAACTTGGTTGGGAGGTATCGGGGACTCAGGGAAGAACTTGCCATGCTGCTGCTGGCAGCTCGAGGGCCTTGCTGGATATCTTCTTGCAGAGACCGCAGGACACCAGGTCATGGTCTGGCCCGAGGCAATGAAGACAGCAGTCGTGCGTGTCGGTCAAAGACATGATTTTAGAGCACCAATCTCACTTCTTAAAAGCACTGGTAGCCATGGGGGGAAAAAAGCAGCCCTGCGAGGTCGAAGACCCTCCGGGCTGCAAGCGGGAGCAAAAAGGCGCAAAGGCACCAGAAAAGAAAAAGGAACAAAAACTACAAAAATTTGAACCGAACCCGACGCCGAGGCACCGAGGGTGGTAGACGGCAAGAGTACCAGTGCAATATCGGAGGCAAGTTGGAAACTCAAGTAACAAAATCATCAACTTTTTCCAGGGACAAGCCAGACAACGTCTGAATGGCTCCATGGAAAAAAGCAGACTGAGCAAGATGGCACCCTTGGGCAAGAAAGGGACCACGCATGCGTGGTGGCATCTCCCAAAGGCTTTCTTTGAAAGCTGGGGGATGCTTCCATGAGGGCTCCGTCGGTGCAGATGTCACCCATCTGTGATGGCTGATTCCAGCTGTCCCCGGAAAACATCTGTTACAGGTGAGTAACTACACTTTCTTTTCCTCAGTGCATGACTTTGCACTTGTCCACATTAAATTTTATCTGCCATTTGGTTGTCCAGTCTTCCAATTTATCACGGTCCTGAATTTTTCACAATCCTCTTGCGTTTTAACAACTTTAAATTGTGTCACCTGCAAACTTGATCACCTTGCTGCTTGTTCCTATTTCCAGGTCATTTATGAATGTTCAAAAGCAGCAGGCCCAGTTTTCTTCAAGGAAAGACTTTTCAGGGTGTGATTGCCCGTTTCAATCTCTCTGCTTTTTTCCTCCAATCCTCGCCAAAAATGGTTCTCTCCAGTACATGGGATATTGGCCAGTTTATCCTAGACCCATTGCTTGAGATCTGATGCCTGTAACCAGGCCATCCTATATGCTCCCATGCAGATTACTGGCGTTCTGCTGGTGTATTCAAAATAATTAAGAGAGACCCTGGTTAGAAACTTAGAAGTGCTCTGACCTTGCTTGATGAGGGTCTGGAATATACCCTGTTTATCCTCAGGAAGCAGGGGGGGGGGGGAACCTCTAGATCCCTTGGTGACATTCTTCAGAAACATGCCCATTTACAGCATCTTAGAGTTGATTCTGGAGTCCAACATGCATGCCTGGAAACATAGATGCCCAAAGGCATTGAGTGCCCTCTAGTCTCTGCCAGGAGACAGAGGAATGATTCTTTGAGCTCTTTATTTGGCACATCACCGATTCCACCACCGAGTGGTGCGGAAGCTGTGGTTTTTGGAAGCCTGAGCACTCTGGTACTCTGTACATGATTTAGCAAGAGACTTTATAAAAAAGAACCGAGCGGGGCTTCCCATTTGCGGAGCATAAGATCCTGTAGGATACAATACACTAGTAAAGTAGGCTCCTCTCCTTGGGCATTGGAAGGTATTGTAGTATCTCCAATTCCTTCTCCTTTTCAAAAGTTACTGTGATGGAGAGCCCCGCTGCCGTGTCATGCATGAAGTCCTGAAAGAACATATCCTCTAGTGGGGACAGACACCATTCCTGATGCGGCGATGGGTTTGACAGGATGTCAAGTTCTCAGGAATTGAGTGACACCCCCTACCAGTCAGGTTCTTAAGAACTTCAGTCGGGCAAAAAAGTACTGGTAGACTTGGGTTTGACCTCTATGTTTCATGGAAGTCAACTGTCGATGCAGATACCGATACTCAAGAGGTATTGGAATCGAAAATCAATGGCAGCCTGAGTCTGTTGAATAGGGGCATAAAGCGGTTCCATATGAGTTATCAGCTCAGTTGGAACTGTTCAAGGGCTGGTATTCGGGCTGATACGCTTGGCTGTAGGCTCGGTGCTGAAGCCTGTACTCCTGAAGTCCTCAATGTTATCAATACCAAGGCTGCCAGGAGTGCTGCCAAACTCCACTCGAGAGCCAGCATATGCTGGACTATAGAGTTGGCAGATGGCTGGATGGAGTCACCCATAAAAAGGAACTGGTAGCTCTCTGGGAGGTCGATACCTCAGGAGCATCCCAGTCCCACTTGAGCTTTGGAGGACAGATCCTCCCGCAGGGGCTGTTTGGCTGGCCAGTCTGCATCGGAAGCATCTCTAAGAGTCACAATGCTTATATTGGGACTTGCCCTTGGCAATGGAATAGATATGATGCCAAAGATTTGGAAACCGCCACAAACTGACTGACTTTTGTGTTTAGAAACATAGAAACATGACAGCACAAAAAGACCACATGGCCCATCTAGTCTGTCCTTCCATCAACTACAATAGTGCCCTTTTCCCCCTTTAGAGATCCTCTGTTTGTCCCAGGCTTCTTTGAATTCAGATACTGTCCTTGTCACTATCACCTCCACTGGGAGACTATTCTACTCATCTACCACTCTCTGTAAAGAAATATTTCTGCATATTACCCTCATCATATGTCGACTCATAGCAGAGCTTGCTTTCAATAAAATAGGCTCTCCTCGTGCATTTATGCCACATAGGTATTTAAATATCTATCATATCTCCCCTATCCCTCCTTTCCTCTAAAGTATACATATTAAGATCTTTAAGTCTGTCTTCATATACTCCATAACACAGACCAGTAACCATTTTAGTAGCCACCCTCTGCACCGACTCCCACCTGCTTATATCCTTTTGAACTGCGGTCTCCAGAATTGCACATAATATTCCAAATAAGGTCGCACCAAAGACTTTTACGAGGCATTATCACCTTCTTTCTGCTGGCTAGTCCTCTCTCTATATACTATATACTTTTGGGAATTTTCTAAAAGGACCTCTTTGTATTAAAGCTAATTAATCTGTGAACCCAGTGATTTTTGTTAAATCAGTCAGGGCCTAGAATCAGCAATTTAAGTTTAAATGTAACACACAGAAGAGAGCTTTCTGGTTAAATTTGGAACCCAGCAGAGAGCTTGTAGTTTAATTTTCATAATAAGTCAGAGCCTAGCAGCAGCAAAGAGCTGTAATTTAAACCAAATCAGAATATAGAAACATAGAAATATGACGACAGAAAAAGACCACATGGCCTATCTAGTCTGTCCTGCCATAACTACAATAGTCCCCTTTTATCCTTTAGAGATCCTCTGTGTTTGTCCCATGCTTTTTTTAATTCAGTTACTGTCCTCATCTCTACCACCTCCACTGGGAGACTATTCCACAGATCCACTACTCTTTCCGTAAAGAAATATTTCCGCATATCACTCCTGAATCTATCTCCCTTCACCCTCATCCCATGTCCCCTCGTAGCAGAACTTGCTTTCAATTGAAAGAGGCTCTCTCCCTGAACATTTATGACACGGAGGTATTTAAACATCTCAATCATATCACCTCTATCCCGCCTTTCCTCTAAGGTGTACATATTAAGATCCTTCAGTCTGTCCTCATATGTTTTATAATGAAGACCACTAATCATTTTAGTAGCCACCCTCTGCACCGACTCCATCCTGTTCACATCCTTTTGAAGGTGCGGTCTCCAAAATTGCACACTATACTCCAAATGAGGTCGCACCAAAGACTTATACAGAGGCATTATCACCTCCTTTTTTCTGCTAGCCATTCCTCTACGTATGCACCCAAGCATCCTTCTAGCTTTTGCCGTCGCCTTTTCTACCTGTTTAGCTACTTTAAGATCATCAGACACTACCACGCCTAGGTCCCGCTCTTCTTTAGTGGACAAAAGTACTTCACCCCCTATACTATATTGCTCCCTTGGATTGCTGCAGCCCAAATGCATGACCTTACATTTTTTAACATTAAATCCCAGCTGCTAAATTCTAGACCATTCTTCAAGCTTAGCTAGATCCCTCCTCATGTTATCTACCCCTTCCTGGGTGTCCATAGCATATCACAAAAGGCAAAACAGGGTCAGTACTCTTTGAGCAACAAATAAAGTCTTCTAGAGACCTTTACAAAGAGACCTTCTAACTAGGGGGTAAGAGACCTGTGAAATTTTTTCAATGAGTGTTAACACCAGGTGGCAGGTCAAAAGGCCATTTTGAAAGACTCCTTCTATCCAAGCAAGGACTGTTAATCACCCAGGAAGTTGGTCACAGCTTACCTCAGCAACACAGGACAGGGTACTGTGTAGCAGCCCTCTTTTAATGTGTTATTTCCCTCTCTCCCTCCTCCCCAACACCCACCCACCCCTGGGACAATCGTAGCTTTATAGGTACTTATACAACTTAAAGGAAAGGAGGTGCTCTCAGGTGAAGCTCGTTATCCAAATCAGTCATACCCTAAGGGCCTGAGTTTAATTAAGCTTCAGGTGAACAAGGTATATTAAACGTTATTAGGTACAGTTTTATTAGTATAGATATTCATAGCAACCCTTAGTAAGTAAAGAACTTAGATCTAAACACAAGCTTAAAACTAAGATGCAGACAACAGTCCAGCAGCAAGATGTAGGCTTTTCAGTCTTTTGCATTGTGTCATATATATGATTTTCTCCCAGTTGGTGAGAGGTCTTATATGTGCACTAGGTATAAAGAGCTCTTTGCTCTCAGGGAACGAGTCCATTCTCTAGAGGCTAGAGTAGCAGACTTGGAAAACATAAGACAGACAGAGGTACACAGACGAGACCTACAGGGATATAGTCCTCAAGTCCCACCTCCAGTCTGGCAGCATCTCTGCTGCCATGGAGGAGAGAGGTCACGTGACAGGAGAGCATCACCCTGGAGTGGCAGGAAGCGATCCTGTAACTAGGACCTGCCCTCCAGGTGATGTAAAACCCTCTCGCACTGAGGAAGTTTCTCTAGGGCCATGTGCCCATGAGGGAATGGTTAGGACAGCCGTTATAGTTGGTGATTCGATCATTAGGCATGTAGATAGCTGGGTGGCTGGTGGATGTGAGGATCGCTTGGTAACATGCCTGCCTGGTGCGAAGGTAGCGGACTTCACACGCCACCTAGATAAGGTTTTAGATAGTGCTGGGGAGGAGTCTGCTGTCTTGGTACATGTTGGTACCAATGACATAGGAAAATGTGGTAGGGAGGTTCTGGAGGCTAAATTTAGACTTTTAGGTAGGAAGTTGAAATCCAGAACGTCCAGAGTAGTGTTCTCCGAAATGCTTCCCGTTCCACATGCAGGAACCAAAAGGCAGGCAGAGCTCCGGAGTCTCAATGCGTGGATGAGACAATGGTGCAGAGATGAGGAGTTTGGATTGGTTAGGAACTGGGGAACGTTCTGGGGAAAAGAGGGGCTCTTCCGAAGGGATGGGCTTCACCTTAACCGGGATGGAACCAGGCTGCTGGCATTAACCTTTAAAAAGGAGATAGAGCAGCTTTTAAACTAGATAATAGGGGAAAGCCGACAGTCGCCCAAGAGTGCATGGTTACATAAGATATGCCATACTGGGTCAGACCAAGGTCCATCAAGCCCAGTATTCTGTTTCCAACAGTGGCCAATGTAGGTCATATGTACCTAGCAGTTTCCCCAAGAGACACAAGTTCCACAATGCTTGTACTGGGTCAAGCAGTGATATCTTCGGTCACTTCTTAATAATGGTTTATGGACCTTTCCTCCAGGAACTTGTCCAAACCTTTTTTAAACCCAGCTACACTATCAGCCTTTACTACATCCTCCGGTAACAAATTCCAGAGTTTGATTACACGTTGAGTGAAAAAATATTTTCTTTTATTAGTCTTAAATAGTTTACCCTGTAGCTTCATTGCATGTCCCCTAGTCTTTCTATATTCTGATAAGGTAAACAATCGATCTACGTTTACCCGTTCCACTCCGTTCATTAATTTATAGACTTCTATCATATCTCCCCTCAGCCATCTCTTTTCCAGGTTAAAGAGCCCTAACCTTTTTAGCCTTTCTTCATAGGAGCATCCTTCCATCCCCTTTACCATTTTGGTGGCTCTTTTCTGTACCTTTTCTAAAATCGCTATATCCTTTTTAAGATACAGCGACCAGAATTGCACACAATATTCAAGGTGCGGTCTCACCATGGAACGATATAGAGGCATTATAATATCTTTTGTTTTATTTTCCATTCCTTTCCTTATCATACCTAGCATTCTATTTGCTCTCCTGGCCGCCGCTGCACACTGGGCCGAGGGTTTTAACATGGTATCCACAATGACGCCTAAATCTTTTTCCTGGGTGGTGGTTCCTAATGTGGAACCTTGCATCGTGTAACCATAGTTTGGGTTGTTCTTCCCTAGGTGCATAACCTTGCACTTGTCCACATTAAATTTCATCTGCCATTTTGATGCCCAGTCTTCCAATTTATCAAGATCCTCTTGCAATTTTTCACAATCCTCATGGGTTTTAACAACTTTAAATAGTTTTCTGTCATCTGCAAATTTGATAACCTCACTCGTTATTCCACTTTCCAGGTCATTTATGAATATGTCAAAAAGCAGCGGACGCAGCACAGATCCCTGGGGTACACCACTATTCACCTTTCTCCATTGGGAAAATTGGCCATTGGTGCAGAGATGAGGGTTTTGGATTTGTTAGGAACTGGGGAACATTTTGGGGAAAGGAGGGGCTCTTCCGAAGGGATGGGCTTCACCTAACCGGGATGGAACCAGGGTGCTGGCATTAACCTTTAAAAAGGAGATAGAGCAGCTTTTAAACTAGATATTAGGGGAAAGCCGACCGTCGCCCAAGAGCGGATGGTTCAGAAGAATGTATCCTTGAAGGATACTACCAAAAGCATAGAGGTTCCAAAAAAAAGTAAAGTAGCCCAAATGCCCTCGAGTATGGAGCAGACAGAGCTTAAAGATGCCAAATTACCCATGTCTACCAACAGCCAGATTAATATGAATAAAATAGTCTCTAAAATGCTTGTATGCAAATGCTAGAAGTCTAAAAAATAAGATGGGAGAGTTAGAATATATAGCACTAAATGAGAGGTTAGATATGATGGGAATATCAGAGACATGGTGGAAGGATGACAACCAGTGGGACACTGATACCTGGGTACAAACTATATCGTAATGATAGAGCTGATCAAATTGGTGGAGGGGTTGCACTCTATGTTAGAGAGGGCATTGAGTCAGAAAGGATTAAAATTTTGCAGGAAACAAAATTTGCTGTAGAATCTCTATGGATTGAAAGTCCATGTAAAAAGGGGAAGATGATGGCAGTAGGGGTGTACTATCGACCGCCTGGCTAGAATGACCAAATGGATGATGAAATGCTCAAAGAAATCAAGGAAGCTAACAAAAGTTACAGCGCAGTAATAATGGGTGATTTCAATTACCCCGGTATCGACTGGGTCAGTGTCACGGCAGGACATGCTAGGGAGATAAAGTTCCCAAATGAAATAAATGACTGCTTCTTGGAGCAGCTTGTTCATGAACCGACCAGAGGGGAAGCCATATTAGACCTAGTCCTTAGTGGAACACCAGATCTTGTGCAAGAGATAAGGGTGTTGGCCACTTGGCAACAGTGATCATAGCATGTTCGCGTTTGATTTAATTAGTGAAGGAGGGATAGTAAGGAAATCCATAGTACTACCTTTTAACTTTCGAAAGGGAGACTATGATAAAATGAGGAAAATAGTTAAGAAAAAACTAAGGAGCAGCTGCAAAGGTTAAAAGACTTACATCAAGCTTGGGTGTTGAAAACTACTACTTGAAAACAAAATTCGGACGCTTCGCCACCTGCGACAGCTGCTTGAGCCAGAAGACCTTCGGACAGTCTACCAGGCACTAGTAATTCCACATTTAGACTACGCGAACGCCATACTACATGGTCTCCTGAAAAAACACACTGAATCCTCTGCAACTGGCAATGAATGCAGCTGCCAGAATCCTGCATGGAGCCTCCAGGAGGGAACATAACCCCAATTATGAAGCACCTGCATTGGATCCCGGTCCACTGCAGGACCTCCTTTAAGACTCTAATGACCTACAAAGCCATCAACAAGTGCTCCTCCACCTCCCTTACAGATTTCATACAGACCACCCCCCTCAAAAGAGTAAGGAGATCAGCCACCATCAATACCCTGAAACTCCCGAGGGCGATCATAAAATGCTCGCAGACAACTAGAAACAGAACTTTCGCCCTATATGCACCCACATGCTGGAACGCCCTGCCACCTGCCATCCAGGCTATCAATGACCTCGCCCAGATTAGGAAGGCATTGAAGTGCTATCTATTCCTCCTGCACTACACCGAACCTGAGGACAACTCACAGTCAGTCACACTCTGGACCCAGGTGGACACTCCCAATGCAGCCACTCCACGAGTCTGCAGCCCAGCCCGCTAGACCACAGTCCCCTCGACGGGTAGAGGTACACTCCCCAGCCTGTCACCATGTATATAGCTGAGCCAATGTGTGAATAGTGTTGAGTTGATCTCTTAACATATGACAGCAAGTTACCTTGTACATAGTTACCCTGTTAACCCTGCATATAATTCCCTGTTTATTGCAAGTCCAGTGTAGGCCTGCCTGCACTGCACAAACCTGTTACCTCTAAACCGCACTGATTTTTAAAGAGCGCGGTACAGAAGAGACATTAAATAAATAAAATAAATCTTGGAAGCCCAGACCAGCTGTATTCCATGCTTTAAGAAAAGTGGAAGGAAGTCCAAAAAACTGCCAGCATGGTTTAAAGGTAAGGTCAGAGAGGCTGCTGTTGCCAAAAAAGTATCTTTCAGGAAATGGAAAAAAGAGCCAAATGACGAAACCTGGAAACAGCACAAGCACTGGCAAGTCAAATGCAAGGCATTGATAAGGCAGGCAAAGGGAAAATTTGAGAAGCTTGCTGCGGAAGCAAAAACGCGAAATAGACTTTTTCAAGAACATTCGTAGCAAAAAACCTGTGAGAGAGTTAGTTGGTCCATTAGATGATAGAGGGGTTAAAGGGGCACTAAGAGGCGACATGGCAATAGCGGAGAGACTGAATGAATTCTTTGCTTCGGTTTTTACTGAGGAAGATGTAGGGATGTTACCCATGACTGAAGTGGTATTTAAAGGTGCGGAAGAATTTAAGGAAATATCGATACATCAGGAAGATATATTACAATTATTAGATAAACTGAAGAGTAGCAAATCACCTGGGCCGGATGGTATACATCCAAGGGTGTTGAAAGAACTGAAATATGAGATTGCAGACCTGCTATTAGTAATCTGTGAACTATTATTAAAATCATCTGTAAACCTGAAGAATGGAGGATGGCGAATGTAATGCCAATTTTTAAAAAGGGTTCCAAGGGTGATCCAGGAAACTAGACTGGTGAGCCTGACGTCGGTATCGGGAAAAAAGGTAGAAGCCATCATAAAGAATAAAATTACTCAGCATGTAGATGGTCATGGCCTAATGGGAGACAGCCAACATGGCTTTAGACAAGGAAGATCTTGTCTTACTAATCTGTTATGTTTTTATGAAGGTGTAAATAAACAGGTGGACAAAGGTGAGTCGGTTGATATAGTGTATCTGGACTTTCAGAATGCCTTTGACAAGGTCCCTCAGAGACTTTTTGCAAAACTAAGGAGTCATGGGATATGAGGCAGTGTACTATTGTGGATCAGGAACTAGTTAAAAGAAAGAAAGCAGAGGGTAGGGCTAAATGGCCAATTTTCCCAATGGAGAAAGGTGAATAGTGGTGCACCCCAGGGATCTGTGCTGGGTCCGCTGCTTTTTGACATTCATAAATGACCTGGAAAATGGAATGATGAGTGAGGTTATCAAATTTGCAGATGACACAATATTATTTAAAGTTGTTAAAAACCCAGAGGATTGTGGAAAATTGCAAGAGGATCTTGATAAATTGGAAGACTGGGCATCAAAATGACAGATGAAATTTAATGTGGACAAGTGCAAAGTTATGCACCTAGGAAAGAACAACCCAAACTATGGTTACACGATGCAAGGTTCCACATTAGGAACCACCACCCAGGAAAAAGATTTAGGCGTCATTGTGGATAACATGTTAAAACCCTCGGCCCAGTGTGCAGCGGCGGCCAAGAGAGCAAAGAGAATGCTAGGTATCATAAGGAAAGGAATGGAAATTAAAACAAAGGATATTATAATGCCTCTATATCGTTCCATGGTGAGACCGCACCTTGAATAGTGTGCGCAATTCTGGTTGCCGTATCTTAAAAAGGATATAGCATTATTAGAAAAGGTTCAGAGAAGAGCCACCAAAATGGTAAAGGGGATGGAAGGATACTCCTATGAAGAAAGGCTAAAAAGGTTAGGGCTCTTTAACCTGGAAAAGAGACGGCTGAGGGGGAGATATGATAGAAGTCTATAAATTAATGGAGTGGAATGGGTAAACGTAGATCGATTGTTTACCTTATCAGAATATAGAAAGACTAGGGGACATGAAATGAAGCTACAGGGTAAACTATTTAAGACTAATAAAAGAAAATATTTTTTCACTCAACGTGTAATCAAACTCTGGAATTTGTTATCGGAGGATGTAGTAAAGGCTGTTAGTGTAGCTGGGTTTAAAAAAGGTTTGGACAAGTTCCTGGAGGAAAGGTCCATAAACCATTATTAAGAAGGGACCCAGGATATCAATGCTTGACCTAGTATAAGCATTGTGGAACCTGTGTCTTTTGGGGAAACTGCTAGGTACGTATGACCTAGATTGGCCACTGTTGGAAATAGGATACTGGGCTTGATAGACCTTGGTCTGACCCAGTTTGGCATATCTTATGTTCATATACATCCAAGCATCCTTCTGGCTTTTGCCGTTGCCTTTTCTACCTGTCTAGCTACTTTAAGATAGTCATACACAATTACGCCCAGGTCCTGCTCTTCTTTCATGGAAAGAAGTATCTCAGCCCCTGTTCTGTACTGCTCCTTGGAGTTTTGCAGCCCAAATTCATGACCCTGCATTTTTTAGCAATAAATTTCAGCTGCCAAATTCTAGACCATTTTTCAAGCTTAACTAGAACCCGCCTCATGTTATCTACTCTATTGCAGATTTTGGTATCATCCGCCAAGAGGCAAACCTTACTTGACAGCCCTTCTGCAATATCACTAACAAAGATGTAGAAAAAAAAATCGGATTCAAGGACAGATCCCTGAGGCACACCACTGGTAACCACCTTCTCCTCTGATTGAGTTCCATTTACCTGTACTCTTACTTGCCCTCCCACACAAGCAATTTCTAACCCAATGAGTAACTTTATGGTCCATCTCTAGGGTGCTCAGCTTGTTTATAAGTCACCTGTGCATAACAGTGTCAAAGGCTTTACTGAAATCTAACACCACGTCTAGGGCTCTCGCTCTGTCCAACTGCTTGGTCACCCAGTCAAAGAAAATCAGATTTGTTGGACAAGACCGCCTGTAGTAAATCCATGCTGCCTCAGATCCTGCAATCCATTGGACTCCAGAAACCTCACTATTCTCTTTCAATTTCCATTCCAATAATTTACTACCCACAGAGGTTAGACTAACCGGCCTGTAGTTCTTAATGTCATCCTTACGTCCATTTTTGTGTAAAAGGGATAAACGTGCTTCTCTCCAGTCCTCTGCACCACTCCCAACTCCAAAGCAACATTGAAAAAGGTCAGACAGTGGAGTCGCTAGAACATCCTTAAGTTTCCTCAGTATTCTTGGATGGACTCATCGCTTGTCTACTTTTAGTTTAGCTAGTTCCTCAAACTGTTTCCTGAAAATCGTTTAAAGATCCCCATCGCTTCTATTCCTATTTGTGGGTGTTTTCTGAGGTCCTGCTCCTGGCCTTTCATCTGTGAACACAGAACAGAAATATTTGTAAAGCAATTCTGCTGTATCCTCATTTTCTACATATTCCTCCCCTTCACCCTTGAATCTAACAATACCACCTTTGCCCTTCCTTCTCTCACTAACTTATCTGAAAAAGGTCTTATCCCTGCATTTTAATATGTTGGCTAATTTCTTCTTCTTTTTGTATCTTTGCTTTTCTGACTACTTTGTTAGCTTCTCCAAGTTTCCAAATACAGATGATCGTCTTCCTCTGTGATCTCTTGTATTTCCTGAAGGCTCCCTCTTTCTTCACCTTTTCAAATATACTTTTGAGAATCAAAGCAGTCTCCTTTTCCTTTTATATTTATTTATCTTTCTAACAGAAAGATTTGTTGCCCTTAATATATCCCTTTTCAGTTTTGCCTACTGTTTTTCTACATCCCCCAGCTGCTCCCATTCCAGTAACGACTCCTTGAGGTATTGTCCATTCTTGGCAAGTTTAGTTTTCCTAAAGTTTTACACCCTCGCTTTTGAATGGATTTTATTAGCCTTAGTACTAATACTGATTCATACCATCTAGTGATCAATGGATGCAAGATGCTCTCCCACTAACATAAGAAACACTTTCCCCATTGGTATGTCTGGGCCCTGTTACCAGTTGCCTGAATAGTTCTCCTTGTAGAGAATCCAGGATCTCCTAGATGACAACGCAGCAGGGATGTGCCAATCCACATCCAGCATATTGGAATCACCTATCAATAGCAAGTTTCCTTTCATGGCAATACTGTGTATGTCTTCTATTAAATCTTCATCCACTTCTCCCTGTGAGGAGGATTCGTATATAACTCCAATACAAATGGATTTCCCTTTCCCTAGTTTAACTCATAGTGCCTCCTCTCTTCCTGCAGTTCTATAGCTTAATTTTTTTTTTGCCACTCCACCTCCCCTTCCTTCTACCCTGTCCTTCCTGAATATAGTCCAGTATAATTATACCCCAGTCATGGTTTTCTGTAACCGTCACTAAATCCAAATCAGCCTCTTCCATTAAAGCCTCAGCATCCGAGATCTTATTTCCCATGCTATAGGCATTTATACACACCGCTGAGACACATGAGAAGAAGTCAATGCTCTCGAAGTGAAACCAGTGTCAAAGACGAACAATGATCCACACTGTCTGGCTTGGCTCTTGAGGCCTCTGTAATATGTTGGCACAAAAGACAAGAAGTTGGTTCATGATCAGGACCTAAACATTTTAAAACACCAATCATGTTTATCAGTGGCCAAGAGGGTACTGGCACACTTGCTACATATTTTTTAAACCACTAACTGAAAAAGCGTAGTTAATCACCTGTAACAGGTGTTCTCCAGAGACAGCAGGAATCAGTCCTCACATTTGGGCGACGTCAGCACCGGAGCCCACGTGGAACATTTCCCCAGCTTTCAAAGAAAGCCTTTGAGAATGCCACCACCCATCCATGGTCCCCTTCATGCCCAAGGGTGTCATCTTAGTCAGGTGCCATAGCTATAGCACTTCTAAAAAGATGGCAAAAATGAACAGCAAGAATGAACAGCAAGTCCAAGGGGAGGAGGGAGGGCTGTGGGACTGATTCCTGCTGTCCCTATCTGTTACAGGTGAGTAACTACGCTTTCCTCAGAAACAAGCAGGAAGTCAGTCTTCACATATGGGACTCCCTAGCTATAGGCTACCGAGAACCTGTAGGTAAAAGCACGGCAGAGCAGTGAACAGTCGCCAGTGAAGGCTGAAGGCAGCCCGAGGACTCCAGGTCCATGGATGGCCACGCTCTCGGTAGTCAGAACAAGGGTTGGAGGGCAGGAGTTGCTTAAACCCTGAACAGATTACGGAGTACAGCCTTGCCGAAGGCGCTGTCCTGATGGGGTTCCCTCTCCAGGCAGTAATGTACCGTGAAGGTATGAGAGGACCACCAGATGGCGGCCTGGCAGATGTTTGCCTGTGGCACTGAGCGCAGACTAGCGACTGATGTTGCCATGCCTAGACATTGTGCACCGTGACGCGAAGGTCCAGGGGAAGTGCTAGGCAAAGGCAATGCAGTCTGCCACCCAGATGGACAAGGTACGCTTGGTGACCGCCAGCCCCAGGCAGCTGGGATCATAGGAGACAAAGAGCAGCCACCTTGGGACCATGAGGATCATCGAGGCCTTGTCCTGCTGGAAATTGATTAGGATCCAGGCAATGAGGGGTGTGGGAGGGAAGGCATACAGCAGGCCAGTTTCCTACAAAAGGAAGGCAGCATCCGAGGCTGCCCGGGTGCGGGAAATGATCGTGGAACTGGGGGAGCTGTGAATTCGCAGGGCTGGCAAAGAGGTACCCAATGCTGGAAGAGTTGCTGCACTGTCCAGGGACACAGGCACCACTCGTGCGGCCGGAGGACTCTGCTGAGCCATTCTGCCAATGTATTGTCCTGACTTGGGAGGTATGTGGCCCGGATGGTCATGCCCTGGCTCATTGCAAAGGACCATAGGGCTGTCGCCTCCAAACAGAAGCTGTAGGAGCCGGTACCGCCTTGTTTGTTCACATAGAACATTGTGACCTGGTTGTCTATTTGGCAAGCACCGCTCAATGCTGCAGGAGGTTCCTGAAAGCCTTGAGTGCAAGGCAGATGGCCCGGAGCTCCTGCAGGTTGATCTGCTGCTGCACACTCCGAGGGACCAGGTCCCCTGAGTGCGCCCATCCAAGTGCGCCATCCCTTGCATTGGGCTCCCCAGCCCACTAGGGAGGCATCCATTGTCAAGACCACCTGATGCGTTGGAGCCTGGAAGGGCACCCCTCGAAGCAGGTTCCGTACATCACGCCACTATGCGAGAGAGACTGACACGCTGGACGTGACCGAGATGGAGTCTTGGAGCTGGCCAGTCGATTGTAGCCACTGCGCCCAGAAGCACCACTCCGTCGCCCACATGTTGAGGCGGGCATTGGGCATGACATGGACCGTGGAAACCATGTGGCTGAGAAGGTGAAGCATCATCCGGGCAGAGACGATACTGCGGCACTGCACATCAAACACCAGGGACACGAGACAGTCTGCCCTGCCCTGAGGAAGGAAAGCCATTGCCTTCAGTGTGTCCAAGCGGGCCCGATGAACTCCTGAGACTAAACTGGAGTGAGGTAGGACTTTGGGTAATTGACCACGAAGCCCAGATGCTCCAGAAGATGAATAGTGCGGTCTGTGGCCTGCCAGGCTTCAGAGGCCATGCCCCCTGTTACGAGCCAGTCGTGTAGATAGGGATAGACAAAGATGCCCTGCAGCCGGAGGTGGGCTGCAGCCACGGCCAGGCATTTTGTGAAGACCCATGGGGCGGACATGAGGCCAAAGGGAAGCACCCAGTACTGGTAGAGGTTTCCCTGTACCATGAAAACGGAAGCCCTTATAGTAACAAAGGACCCAGACTTCACCCCACCTTCGCACCTCAACATTGGAACCACACAAATACAAATACAACCGCACATCAAGTATCTAGGAATCATAAGATCAAGCACTCACACTCAAGCAACAAATCAAAAAAACCACTGAAACGATATTCCACAAAGCCAAAACAGTACAACGCCTCAGACCTCTCCTTGAACCACAGGACTTCAGGACAGTGATGCAAGCCATGACACTCCCCCCACCTGGACTACTGCAACATAATCTACCACGGACTACTAGCCACCCACACCAACCCACTCCGAACTGCCTTAAATACCACAGCAAGGATTATCCAGAAAACAAAAAAACGAGACCACATCACCCCTGTCCTAAGGGAGCTACACATACTCCCCCTCGAAGCAAGAACCAAATACAAAGCCGCCCTACTTACTCATAAAGCTCTCTACCAGACTCAGACCTCCCAGCTCCGCACACTACTACCCCAACCAGCCCACAACAGAACAACCAGACAAACCTCCAACAACTCCCTCACCATCCCCCATAAACGAACCAAATGCAATCAACGGACCTGCAACAGAGCCTTCGAACTATATGCGCCAACCCTCTGGAACTCGCTACCAAGTCACATCAGAAACAATGGAGACCCCTCATCATTCAGGAAACAACTAAAAACCGCCCTGTTCCAAGAATACCTCGGACCAGAAACAAGCACCCACCACTGACCACCTCCCAACCCCCCCCCCCCCAGCTCACCTCCATGAACATATGCTCTAAAAGACTAACGCAACATCTATGTCTATATCCCAAGTATTTGTTAAAATCATTAATGTTGGACACCTGGTGATAGCCCCCACCTTCCAAAGTAGATTGTTGTCCACCTCCCCCCTCTCAATGTTACACCGCTTTGACCCGGTGAAAGGCGGGATATAAATACAGTTAAACAAATAAACATGAAGCGGAGGTACTTTCTGTGCTTGGGATGGATAAGGATGTGAGTGTAAGCATCCTTTAAATCCAAGGACCATAGCCAATCGCCCTACTGGAAGTAGGGCAGTAATGTTACAAAGGAGAGCATCCGAAACGTCTCCTGCAGCAGGAACTTGTTCAGGTTCCACAGGCAGAGGATGGGCCGAAGGCCCCGTCCTCTTCGGGACGAGGAAGTATCGGGAATAAAACCCCCATCCTCTGAGGTGCGGTGGGACCAGATCTACTACTCCCATCCTTGGAGAGGCCTGCGAGCTCCTGACATAGGAGGGCCTGGTGTTGGTGAAGACGCTTTGGCTCCCCGAGGAAATAGCCCTCCCAAATGAACTGGAGAACCCAGACATGTGGTAATGGACTTCCACCTGTGGGAGAAGTGGACCAGGTGCCTCCCCATGGACAGCTGATCTGTCAGCAGATGAGACGCTATGCCGATGAGACGCTATGCCGATGGTGTCAAAATTCAGAGGATGGCTGAGCCAGTGCCAGGGGTTGGGTCATGGGACCCTTCAGCTTATGAGTGCCATGGGCCGTGCTCTTACCCTGACCGCCTGAACGGGGGTCAACGCCAGCGGGTAGGACGGTAGCCCCTATATGGGAGCCCCTTCCGATGGAAGAAAGGCTTCTTGTTCTGTTTCTTCCTGGGAAGGGAAGAAGTTTTGCGGGAGAGGCAAGTACGAGTCACATACTCCATCTCAATCTCTGCTGCCTTGTCCTCCATGGGCTTGCCGAATAATTGCTCCCTGAGGCAGGGGACATCCAGCAGCTTCTCCTGGACCTATTGCTCCAGATCTGAGGATTGGAGCTAAGCCTGCAGGCAGGCTCAGATGCCAGCCACCCAGGCAGAAGACTCGAAGCCGTCATACACTGCCCACGAGAGGTATTTCGAACACTCTGACGGACTTCAAGAGGGCCCGAACACACCGAAGATGTCACCGTCAAGGCCTGCCGCAAAGCCTCCAAGCTCCCTAGCGAGGTCATGGAGGAACATCCCAATGTATAATTGGTAAAATCTTTAATGCAGCATGAGAGCATGGAGCCCTGATGAGCCTTGCACCTGAGGGAGTCTAGGGTATGAGACTCTCCGCCCGGCAGGACCAAAGAACGAGTCTTTGAACTCTTTAGTTTCTGCATGGCCAATTTGACCACCATCGAGGTGTAAGGAAGCTGGGCCTTCTGAAACCCAGGGCCTTGCTGATGATAGGGATAGAGGCCGGGGTCTCCCACATGCGGAGGAGTCTGTTCAGGATGGGAAGAACCGGCAACAAGAGAGCTTCCTTCAAAGGAAGAATATTGAAGAATATTGAGCTCCTCTGCACGGGGCTGCTCCTCCTGTGGCGAGTGCTAGGGCCTGTGCCATGTCATGGATGAACTCCAGAAAGGAGGTGTCCTCGGGAGGTGACTGCCACCTGTTGGCGGAGAGGGAGTCCGAGGGGAGGTTTCTGTGGGAAAGAGTCTTTGGGGAGTTTTTCCTATCAGACTCCCACTCTGAATAGTCCGAGGAGGACTGGAGGTCGGGCAGCTCAAGATGGGTCGGTGACGCGTGCCAGGCTCACAAGGCCTAAGCCTGCCTGGAGCCGGAAGCGCTCGCCTGAGAAGAGCCCAAAAACTGGGAGGGAGATTGAGACCCATGCTAAGGATCCTCACGAGGCTTCTGGCTCTCAGGGGGTCACTGTGGCGGCCCGGGGAGTCCTCGAAGTCAAGGTCCCTGCAGTCTGAAGGCATGGGCTGGCGGGGCCTGGCACCAGCACCTGCTGAGCAGCGAGGAACGCATTCCAGCAAGGAACGCAGGCCAGCATTCAGGTCTCCCACTCGAGAGTGGGGCTCTGAGATATAGACACTAGGGTGACAGAGTCAGGCGTCGAGGAGGAGAGGGGGTCCTTGCTGGGATGACGCTCGGAAGACTGGGCACCTTCACTGGAGGCCTTCGGATCCATTTGAGGTACCTTACTGGGCTGCTCCCTCTCCAACTCTAAGGTCTGCCAAAGGGGGCTGAGCGATCAAGCACATGACCTCTCACACTTGTCTGGAGCACCCCAGAGAGTCCTCGCAGCCTTCGTCTCCGCTTGCATTCTGGCAACTCCTGGTCAGAGTGCCGCTGGACCCTGAGAAAAGCCTTGGGGGACTCCAATGGGACCGAAGAGCAGGAGGCTACCGGGGATACTGGGGTTGCGCTGTGGAAGAGAAAATCCAGCTTCTGCTTACAACTCTGGATGGCCTTGGAGGGGTCATAGTCAACTCCTGGGCACCTGAGACAGTCATGGGTGTCCGTGAGCAACATGTTTTTGGAACATCTATCACATTTCTTAAAATCAGAGGCCACTGGGGTAAGAGGACCCCTGCGAGGTTGAAGACTCTTGACACGGCCAGCAGTTAAAAAGAGCATGAAAGTGTGGTAAAACCACCAAGAGAAAAAAAGGACTGGCGAGGCCGGACAGCAAAAACCGGTTGGAAAGTGAAAACTTTTTTCCAGGGACAAGACGCACGTCTGAAGGGCTCAGTGGAAAAAGGGAGACTAAGTAAGATGGCACCCTTGGGCGGGAAGGGGACCATGCATGTGTGGTGGCATTCCCAAAGGCTTTCTTTGAAAGCTGGGGAAATGTTCCGCGCGGGCTCGATCAGTGCAGATATTACCCATATGTGAGGGCTGACTTCCTGTTCGTTTCTGAAGAAAGTGTGTCTTCAAGATTGCAGATAAGGCTATGGAGGCCTAGGCTACTGCCGAGAACAGCTATGAAAAAGAAGAAAAAATTTGAAAATAAAAATATCGGGACCAGTGTCGAATTAGATGGAACAGTCATTGATGGGAAGGCAGAAGCATATACACCCTGAAGGCCACAAAAAAAAAGTGTTTTTTGGCAGTGGCAGGATGATGCATCCTACAGGCACTGCGTAAAACAAAGAACTGAGGAGTTGGGACGGCGGGAAAGCAGGCAGGCGCAGTGAAGTGCTCCCAAAGGCTTTCCTATTGGATGCTGCGGAGCGTACCCACGTGGTCTCCATCAGCGATGTTCACCCACATGTGAAGACTGCATTCCTGATTGTTCCTAGAGATTCATTATGCAATAAATGGCTGCTCATGGAAAATCCATTTTCAGTGGACTATCACTCAAGCTCAAAAAGAGTTACATGAGCAGCTGTTTACTGCATGATTAGAATTCTAGTGATTACCTGCATTGACCACTGATGCAGGCTATTTTGTCAAAGCTCAGTTGAGTCGTGTCTCTGCAATAAAATGTTCATTTGGATTTTGCTGTGTCTTGTGTCTACCTCCAGTTCTGTTGGTTTGCTTTCTATTTTGGAAATTCCTTCACCCTTGTTTGATTAGGATAGGTTGATCCCAGAGGCCTTCTGGGACAAGACTGGACAGCTTGTCATCTCCATCATAAAGTTGAAAACCATGGAGGTTAGGTATTTTAATTTTCACTCAACCCAAAAGAAAGTCATCTCCATTCTAAATAATTTCAGATGATAAATGCAATTGCCAATCTGATTTGTTACAATTTCTAAGCATAGTAGAAGGCAAGACAGCAGTGGAGGGACTAGCATAAAACCTGCCTGTGCTTCCCCTATACCAGTTCCTCTCCTGGCACAAGCTATCACACAGTAATGCCATAGCTTTCCCTTCCTTGAATGACAAGTGCACACCTATCTGTGGAAGGGGCAGGGTTGCAATTCAATGACAGACATTAGGAGGTATAGAGGAGCTAGAGCAGGGTTAGTATAGATTAAAGGTCAGATGAGATACACACTGTAGTGTGTGCTAATGTCGTGGCTGGACTACAATAATGTGGACTGACCAAGGAGCTGCACCACTTTGTTAATTTAGAATGCTGTAGGACAGATGATGGAAGGTTGCAAATGGTTTAACAGCATCACTGCTCCTACAAAAAGCTTCATTGGTTACCAGTACACTACAGGGCTAAATTTGGCTATGATCTTTAGGAGCCTTAGAAGAAATGGGCCAGAGTACTTATACAAAATGCAAAACCTTTTTTCTCTGAGGATTTTATGGATGCTTTTCAAAGGAGATCATATGATGCAACACCTAACAGTAAACTTTCTCAGGAACATCCCTCACACTCTGGAGCTCACTCCCATAAGGAATCATCCTATATACAATTATATTAACTGCAGGAAGAATGTGAAAGCTGGCTGATCTCAATTGTTTGAGGGAAGGGACACGGGCGTCATGTTGTGGTAGGCTATGGCCTAGCATGGCCTGCTACTATGAAAAGGCCTGTAAGTTAGGCCTGGATCCTAACTCCCATTATAGCTAGAAAAGAACCAAAAATCTGTGAAAAATAAGAAAACTGTTTTAAAATGCTTAATAAGAAGTTTTCATGAATTCATAAGTCTTCTATTATTCTCTTGTGTGTGAAACAAAAGAAATGTTCCAGTATATGCATTCCAGAAGCCAAAGTTAACCTTGCAGTAGAAAAGTAACGAGATTTAGAACTGTACCATTGTTCAAGCAATCCTAAAGGAGGGGGCTGGTTGCTAGACTCCGGAGGGATTTCTAATTGGACAAATGAAGGGAATGTATAACCAATGAAAAGTTTGCATGTATCGAGTTGGAACCAATAGAAAGTTCTCAAGTATCGAACTGAAAAAGAGGTATAAATGGTTATGTCTCTGTATAAACTTTTGCTCAGTTCCTTTTGAAGCTTTGACTGACTGGGCCTTGTGCACAATAAACTGACTTGGACCCTGTCAATCGACTCCTGGACTTATTCATTGATTGCACTTTGCCACAGCAATGTGACTGACTAGTCCATCACTTTAGCCATTAAAGGTTTGGGGAGATAAACTGTACATACCATTGCAGGGGAACCAAGCTGAAGTGAGGTGATGGAAACAGACAATTATATATAAAAGAATAAAATAGATAAAATAAATTAGTTAAAAAAAGCAAATACAAGTGGACGCTTAATGCATATACCATACAACAAAGACATACATTTAAAAAAATAATAATTGAAGTATATGGAACATGTAGGTCATATTCAACACAACAATGTATAACAATTACACAAAAGAATGAATAATCATAAAAGCAAACATATGATTCAGACACATGGTATAAGAACATGCAAAAAATACTTCAACAATATAAGGAGAAATTAGACCTTACCTGCTAATTGTCTTTCCTTGAGTTCTCTCCGGGCCAGTCCAGAACAGATGGGTAGTCAAATCTCCCTCCTCTAGCAGCTGAGGACAGAATTCCAATTCTTTTATTGCTAGGTTACACATCGCTCCCTTGGCAACAGCAGCCAGTCTTTACGTAGCAAGCAGCCAATAACAAATCAAGAAGAAGAAAACAGCGGAAGAGTCCCATTGAAGGTATATAAATTTGCTCTGTGTCTCATGCTTGACCACGAAAGCACTTGAGAGGGAAAATAGCCAAAGTAATGGCTTTTAATTTTTTTTTTTTTTAAATGAACAATAACCACAAAAAACAAGTTTCCATTCATGTAACACCGAAAAAAACCGACATAAAAGAAACGCAAGAAAATACTAATAATAAAGAATGAAAATTATAGGGAGGGTTCTGGACTGGCCAGGAGAGAACTCAAGGAAAGACAATTAGCAGGTAAGGTCTAATTTCTCCTTCCTATTCGTCTCTCCGGGCCAGTCCAGAACAGATGGGTAGTACCAAAGCAGTACCTAACCCTGGGAGGGACCTGAGAGCCCCGCTATCACTGCTGAAGCCCCCACCGACGCATCTTGCCTAGCGAGAACATCCAACCTATAATGACGTGAAAAGGCATAAAGAGAAGACCATGACGCCGCACGACAAATATCCACCGGGGGAACCAAGGCCGATTCTGCCCACGAAGTAGCTTGACCCCTTGTAGAATGAGCCCGAAGACCTACCGGAACCGGTTTACCTCTGGCTTCATACGCAACCCGTATTGCATGCTTTACCCATCGTGCAGTGGTAGCCTTGGATGCAGGTTGACCCTTAGATGGCCCTGCAAACACCACAAATAACCGATCAGTCTTACGAAAAGACTCGGTCTCCCGTAGATATCTACGAAGTACACGACCCATATCCAATTTCTGCAGAGCTCGATCGACAGAATCTGCTCCCGAGCTAGCGAAAGTGGGAAGCGAAACCGACTGATTCACATGAAAAGCAGAAAGTACTTTCGGGAGAAAGGACGGTACCGGACGCAAGACCACTTTTTCCTCAGAAAACTGAAGAAAAGGCGGGCGGCATGAAAGATCCGAAATGAGTCTAGCTGAACACAATGCCACTAAAAAAAGCTGTCTTCCAGGACAATTCTCTTAGTGAACATGAAGAATGAGGCTCAAAGGGAGACTGTGTTAAAGCCTCTAATACTGTTCAAATCCCAAGGAGGAACAATTTGACGAAACGGAGGACGAATTTGCTTAGCCGCTCTAAGAAAACGGAGAACATCGGGATGAAAGGAAATACGTAGTCCGCGAACCGGCCCACGAAAAACTGCCAGGGCCGCTAACTGCACCTTTAAAGGTACTCAGAGCAAGACCTTTCTCAAGACCGCATTGAAGAAAATCCAGAACATCCGGAATAGAAGATAGACGAGCTTTCAAACGGCGATCAGAACACCAAGCTTCAAAAACTCGCCACACCCGAATGTATGCCAATGATGTGGACTTTCTACGAGACTGCAACAAGGTGTTGATTACCGAAACTGAATAACCTTTTCGGCGCAAGCGCCGCCTTTCAAGAGCCATGCCGTAAGCAAGAATCGATCCGCCTGAGGCATTCAAACGGGCCCTTGATGTAGCAAATCTGCCCGAGCGGGCAACCTCCATGGTGGAGCCGCTAGAAGACGCATTAGATCGGCATACCAAGGCCGTCGAGGCCAATCTGGAGCAACAAGAATCAACAGACCCTGGTGCATGACAGCTCGCTGCACAACGAGACCCACCAACGGCCATGGAGGAAACACATACAGATGTTGCCCCAATGGCCAGGGCTGTACCAGACCGTCGAGACCTTCCGACATATGTTCCCTGCGTCTGCTGAAAAAGCGAGTCGCCTTTGCATTGTCCAAAGTTGCCATCAGATCCATTACCGGTTGACCCCAACGTATTGTGAGCTCGTGAAAAACGTCGGCATTGAGTTGCCACTCTCCCGGATCTAGCACATGTCGGCTGAGATAATCCGCTTGCACATTGTCCTTTCCTGCCACATGAGCTGCCGAGAGCGCCGAAAGGTGCAACTCCGCCCAGTGAAACAAGCGTTGACTCTCCTCCAGAAGAAGACAACTTCCTGTCCCGCCTTGGCGATTTATGTATGAGACCGCCACTAAATTGTCGGAGAAGATGCGCACCGACTTCCCCTCCAGAAGACTTGCGAACGCTACCAGTGCTAGACGCACCGTTCTCAGCTCCAGGCGATTGATGGACCACAGGCTCTCTTCCGCCGTCCAAGAGCCTTGCGCTATGTGATTCAAACAGTGTGCTTCCCCAACCGGACAGACTGGCATCGGTAGTCACCAAAACCCATTCCGGCAGCGCTAAGGGAACTCCCGCCTGAAGATTGTCTGGAACCAACCACCACTGAAGACTGACCCTGACATGATCGGGACAGCTTAAGCGACGAGAAAGGGGATGCTGTTGTGGAGACCAATGCGAAAGAAGAGCTTGCTGGAGCGGTCGCATGTGTGCCCTGGCCCATGGAACCAAATCCAAGGCCGCTGCCATTAGCCCCAGCAACTGTAAGTACTTCCAAGCTGTCGGCGCTCTTGCGAGCAAAAACCCTGACACATGCGCGAGAAGCTTTCGAATTCGTTCTGGAGGCAACAGAACCATACCTCGGCCCGTGTCGAAGAATGCTCCGAGATAAGTCAGCTGCTGCACCGGCTCCAGCCGACCTTTGGTCTGATTCACAACCCAACCTAGATTCTCCAAACAGGACACTACTCGCGCTGTCGCCTTTAGCGACTCCTCTCGCGAGGACGCTCGAATCAACCAGTCGTCCAGATAAGGATGAACCTGAATGCCAGTCCTGCGTAGCGCCGCCGCCACCACCACCAGTACCTTGGTGAAAGTGCGCGGCGCCGTCGCTAGGCCGAACGGTAAGGCCCGAAACTGAAAATGACCCATGGGTACTGCAAACCGAAGAAAGCGCTGATGATCTGGCTTGATAGGAATATGCAGATAAGCTTCTGTCAAATCTATGGAAGAGAGGAACTCCCTCGGCCTTACCGAGCGGATTACAGACCTTAATGTCTCCATTCAAAAATGAGAGACTCGCAAGCAATGGTTCACGTGCTTTAAATCCAACACGGGACGAAAAGAGCCCTCCTTTTTTGGAACCACAAAATAAATCGAGTATCGACCAAAGCCGTACTGGTCTAATGGAACTGGAACCACTGCCCGGAGCTGCAACAAGCGCTGCAACGTGTCGTGGACTGCTCTCCTTTTGGTGTCCGACCCGCACGGAGAAAAAACGAAGGCGTCGGTCAGATGACAATTGAACTCGAGAGCATAGCCCTCGCGAATTATCTGCAGTACCCACTTGTCGGAAGTAATGGCGACCCAAGCGGAGAGAAACTCCTGTAACCGACAGCCCACCGGAAACTCCGCTTGGGCCGGCCTCGCTTCATTGCGGTTTTTTAATGGTAGCGGAAGGAGCTCCAAAGAAGCCTCTACCGGAACCTCTAGCGCCTCGAAAGGACTGCCCCCGAAAAGGAAATCGACCTCGCTGATATGGAGTAAAGCGAGCTCCCCTAAAACGGCGAAATTCTCGCCCTTGACCCCTAGTAAAGGAGCCATGCTTAACTGATTTAGGACAGTCCTCGGGCAAACGCCCTCCCTTGGAGTCTCCTAAATCTTTAACAATTTTCTCTAACGCTTCTCCAAAAAGAAGCTTTCCTTTATAAGGGCGTTTACTGAGACGTGCCTTGGAGGAGGCATCTGCTGCCCAATTCCGTAACCAAAGAAAACGACGAGCAGCAACCATGGAAGCCATAGACTTCGCAGAAATGTGAATCAAATCGTAAAAGGCATCTGCTAAATATGCCGCTGCCGACTCCAATTTCGCCCCCTCACTAGAAGGAGTCACTGCATCAGTCGGAGCAGAGGTCTGCTGGCCCCACCTAATCGCAGCTCTGGATACATATGCTCCACAGACAGACGCTTGAAGCGCCAGAGCACTGGCATCAAAAGCCTGTTTCAACAGACCCTCTAATCTACGATCCTGCATGTCTTTAAGAGCCGCGGCCCCCTCTACAGGTATGGTAGTTTTTTTGGTGACAGCAGACACCAGTGCATCCACCTTTGGCATACGTAGAAGCTCCTTTTCCTCTTGAGGCATAGGATACAACCGAGTCACAGCTCTAGCTCCTCTTAATGAAGCCTCAGGGCATTCCCACTCAGACTCTATCATCTGTTTGATCACCCGATGCAAAGGAAAACATCTTTGCTCCGTTTTGAAACCCTGCAGCAAGGGGTCTTCCAAAGGTTCTTGTTGAACCACCTGCGGAATGATACTTAGCGCTGTAAGGGACTGTGCAATCAAAGCTGGTAACTCCTCTTTTCTAAACACCCTAAAGATATTTGGATCCTCACCCGGACCCAACTCTCCTTCCTCTAAATCCGCGGGCCAAAAATCCAAACCCTGCTCAGACATAAGTTCCCCTTGTTCAGGCTCTAAAGTCTCAGCCTCTAAAGAAACTGAATCCAATTTAGACTCTTTTACATCTGTTAAAGGAACTTCTTCACAAGATGCAGATTGATTAGAAACCCCCATCTGTGCAGATTGATTAGAAACCCCCATCTGTGCAGATTGATTAGAAACCCCCATCTGTGCAGATTGATTAGAAACCCCCATCTGTGCAGATTGTGGAGGGTCCAATAAAACCGGAAGAGAAGCCTGAGATTTTTTTAACAAATAAGCTCTATGAAACGCGAGGATGAAATCAGCTGAAAGCAAAGGATCCTGCGCCTCTGAAATTACAGGCAACACAGGCTGAGCATGAGCTTCTGCCACATGACGAGATTTCGCTTTCCTTTTACTTGCTTTGGGCAATGGAGCAGAAGGAACGGAAGGCGCTGCAAAGATGGCCGCCGCTCCCGCGTTCTCAGCCAACGGCTGCAGCGAAGAAGAATGGAGTTGCGAATCTCCTTTATTATCCTGCATAACGCAGAGCAAGTGTACAGGCACCGAAGGCACTTTGTAAAACCGAAAGGCACAGGAAAACTTCAAAAAAGAAACCGTACCGGAGAAACCGAGTGACAGAGAGAGGTGAGCAAACATCCGCGGCACAGCTCTAAATAAAAAATAACTGATACTAACGCCGGTAAACAGACAGGCTCTCTAGCTCCTTAGAAACCGCTGCCAGCGATCCTGTAAATGAAGAGCCTACTAGGTAAGAAAATAGTAACTGGGGCCCCCAGACCTGCTCTTACCAATTTCCTTTAGCAGAGTAGAGGAGACAGGCTCTGTCCCATACTCTGAATCGTTTAACCAGCTACTAGTACTGATGTTACCGTATAAAAACATCATAAATCAGAGCCAAGTGCTTAAACACCCTGCTAGGGCACAGCACTACCTCTTCAATGAGAACTCTTCCATAAAATAAGAAAAATAAAGAACAGAGAACAGGTGGGGAGAGAAATCTTCACACATCCATCTCAGCTGCTGAGGACAAAAAAGACTGGCTGCTGTTGCCAAGGGAGCGATGTGTAACCTAGCAATAAAAGAATTGGAATTCTGTCCTCAGCTGCTAGAGGAGGGAGATTTGACTACCCATCTGTTCTGGACTGGCCCGGAGAGACGAATAGGAAGTAAGGCATAATATAAATATAAAAGTATAAATATTCAAATAAAAAATAAATGAAATAAATAAAAATAAAAGAGGCACATGTGGTACTGGGGGAAATATTGTGTGGTACACAGCCAAGACTCACACAATGGTGTATCACTACTATGAGATGAACCACCAACACGGGATCTCTAGATTAACAATATAGCGTTATTAGAAAGGGACAGAGAAGAGCCACCAAAATGGTAAAGGGGATGGAAGGATACCCCTGATGGAGAGGCTAAAATGGTTAGGGCTCTTCAAACTGGAAAAGAGACTGTTGAGGGGAGATATGATAGAGGTCTATAAATTAATGAATGGAATGGATAAACGTAGATCGATTGTTTACATCATCCGAATATAGAAAGACTAGGGGACATGCAATGAAGCTACAGGGTAATCTATTTAAGACTAACAAGAGAAAATATTTTTTCACTCTGGAATTTGTTACCAGAGAATGTAGTAAAAGCTGTTAGTCTAGCTGGGTTTAAAAAAGTTTTGGACAAGTTCCTGGAGGAAATGTCCATAAACCATTATTAAAAGGGACCCAGGATATCACTGGTTGACTCAATACATGCATTGAGGAACCTGTGTCTTTTGGGCAAACTGCTAGGTACTTATGACCTAGATTGGCCACTGTTGGAAACAGGATACTGGGTTTGATGGACCTTGATCTGACCCAGTATGGCATACCTTATGTTCTTATAATGTAAAGCTGGAAATAAAATTTAGTTTGTCCGACTATAAAACCATACTACAAACCTTCAAGTTTGAATGGGTGCCAAAAGCTGTGCATAATCTCTTGGCAGAAATTTAAAAACTGCGCCTAAGAAAACAGCGTCAAAAGGACAAAAAGTAGTGGGGAGGGGAAGGGGGAGCTGGCTAGTAAGCACAAAATAAAACTAAGTTGTAGGACCATATGATAAAATGGGTCAAGGACAGAAAGATGCTGAAGATGCTAGCTAACTTATTATTGTTTTTATGGTTGTTTTTATAATTGTTTTTATATTGTAAACCGCTCTGGTCCCCCTAAAGGGCGGTATATCAAGCTGAATAAAACATAAAACAAACATAACGAGTTCAGTCTTTTAAGAATCAGATCATTGTTACCTGTTACAGAGCGGCGCGATGTCTCCACTGCACTATTAAGGGGTTTCAGGTTCAGGACTATCTGGCATTTAAGCAAGGTTTGGCGCCTAAATGCTGATGCAGTGGTACCCATGGCAACCGTATGAACAAACGAGACACCAGAAGGGATTTTAAAAAACTCTTCATTAAGAGATATATATAAAAAAGTTGATCCTTCTTAAAAAGGAAGACATCAATAAAATAGTATTTGTTTGATTAAAAACACAAGATAAAAGCCCCATCAGAACAGGTCTAATGAGTCAAAACAAATTGCCACAAAAGCACTCGTAGTCATGCATACAGATAAACAAATCAATACAGTCCTACTAGTTAACTGTGCATCATCAGATTTGCTTTTTTAATCCCTTCCAGCATCGTTAGGACCGATCTTCCATGCAAAAAGTGCTCCTTTTAATTTTATACTTTTTTAAAGCTAATTTATTAGCTGTTTTATATTCCCCATGTAGCCAGCTGCTCTTATTCATTTTTAACTATTTGTTTTATCTATTCTTTTATGTATAATTTTATTATACCTTATATCAGACTGCTTTTATTGTTTTTTTTTCCCCAAGAGGCTCCTACCCCTGATGAAAGCATAACAGAAACATGACCGTTCCGGATCCTCTGTTTGCTTTTAGCATCCACTTAAAATTTTTGTCTGTTTCCATCACCTTGCTCCAGTTTGGTTCCTTGCTTATTGCAGGTGTGAATGCTTTTTTGTTGGACTAACTGATGGCAGTGTACCTTAGCAGGACCAGCTTGTTGCATGCTTTCAAAAATCAGCTTGCATCATTCACTTATCTATCCCAACTGCCTTTATCTATTAACGTCTACATAATAGATATAAAAACATCTTAATATGAATACTACGTCTCCATTATATGAAGTGTTTTACTATATTAGACATATACAAGGGTTGGCTCAGAAAGTAATGCCCCACATGTTTTTTCTCAGTCCAGAATGAAGATAGAGGTGTGAAATTGAAAGGGTAGTAACTTGGAACTTCAAAAATAAAGGAGTATAATTGTATTAAGTAAACTTACACCAGTAAAAAAAACACAGTTGTGACTGCAGAGGCAAGATCCATAATTCCATGCAATAACATTTAAGACAGAAAACCCTTGAGACAGGGAGGTAGGGCGATTGGGTGGGGAGAGATTGGTGGGGGGGGTGGGGGGAGGGGGATCAGCAGAAGAAAGGTTGTCTACCCTGCAGCTAAGATGATATTAAATGTAATTTGGTGGATGTAGAGGGAGGATACCCCGTGCCCTTAGAAGCAACAGTGGCAGCAACAAAATGGATTTCCTGTCCCTTGCAGCAACAAAAGGCAGTCAATCCATAGTCTTGGAATATAAAAACACCCAACCACAAACTTTATGGTAAAGCAAATCAGATTAAGGGACTAGGTTTTCCTTCTGGTCTAGGTTCCTTCCATATCACCATGACTGAGACCATGGCTATGCCGCCTCAAGAGTTCAATGAAAGATTGCGTCAACAATTTCTAGTATTAAGGCCCCATGTCCTACTTTAGCCTGCATCTTAAACCTGGCCTGCAGGGTCCCCAACGTTACCTGATTTGGGGTGAAGAGGGTAGATGTTCGCTGAGGTGATGTAAATGAATGACGACGGGGCATTGAGTGAGGCATAATGGGAGAGTGCTGCAAAGAATACCAGAATAAGAATTAGAGAACTCTAAGAGTGGGAAAGAAGCAGCTCTGGAGAAAAGGCAAAAACATAATTTTACCTGCCGGGGGAAACGATGAGTGTAAGCTTTAGAGGGCATGTCCAAACCTGGTTGCTTGAATGTCAATGACTCCACGTAGTCTTGTTGCTGCAGGAATGAGTAGGGGAAGTCAAGGTTCACAGCAGGAACTTGGGGGACTCTCTCCATCATGCTGATCATCTCTTTGTCCTAAGGAGCAGTGAATCCCAATGCATTATTATAGCCTCCTTTCATCCCATCACCTAGAGACTGTCCAAATCCTAGCAATAACCAATGCCTCACGGAGAGGTCTGTCCTCTACTCCACAATATCCATACCCAAGAAACACTATACTCAAGCTCTAGCAGTCCTCTATAAATCCTTTCCAAAGTCCAGACAATTGAACTGCCATAATGAATGGCTGTTAATCATATTAGTGTGCTGAGCATTAACCAGGTTAGCAGCTTACCTAACATGTTACATAAGTAAACCATTATCTCAACTTTATTCTGTGTTGGAGATGACATTTTCTAAATTCAAATATAAAAAATAAAAAACAAACAAACCCCATAACGATCAAGCTAAATTAAAGATGCCGGTTTTGAAAGCAACCTCCAAAACTAGCATCTTTAAAAGATCTGCTAACTCGATGCTAGTGAACCCGGAAAAGATGGTCGCACTCTAATGAAGCTCTCCTCACCTCTGGTCCATGTTGCTGTTCAAATCCAGTCTCCCGATGATATGGATTCAAGGAAATACCCGAGGCCCATGATGCTAACTGCTGGTGCCATTTGTAATGCTATCTCCGCATGAACATGCTGATCTCCTCCATTAAGCTTCCCGCCACCAGACCCTGGGTAATGACTTACCCTTGGCCAATTTAATACTTCTTGTTGCCGAATGACAGAGCTCACCCACTCTTCTCTGCAGGTCGGTAAACAGTCCGCAAGTCTGCCCCTGGAGAACTGACTACTTACTGCCTCTCTGCCTGGTGCTGCAGACATTCTGCACTCTAAAGGGGAGTCCACAAAATGGACGCTGCTTATCTTTTTGACTTTTTCAGGGGACTCAAACCTATGTCGGGCTTTTCTTTTTGTGGTGTTCAATTGCTCTCCCCACTGCTCTGTGCTTTGGATGCTTTTCAGTAGATATCACAGCAGCAAATTTTTAGGCAACACCATTTCATGCTCGGTGGAATGCATTCTTGGCACACAGACAAGGCTCACCTTGGCGGGAAGTTTGCTCACAAATGGCCATCTACGGAGCTCTGAAACCTGCTGGTCCTGATAATGCTGCTACTACTTTTACACGTTTCAGTGGGGCAGCACCAGTGCCAATATTGCAAGTGCTTTGTGTGAGCCGACTTTAGTGGGAATGTCCTTGACCTAGATTGGCCACTGATTGAAACAGGATACTGTGCTTGATGGACCTTGGTCTGACCCAGTATGGCATGTGTTCTTAATTGGTTGGGGGGGGAGGGTTTGCTGTCTTGTGTATGAATGATAATTTTTTAACATTCCGCGGTTTATGGACCACATCTTACTTCCTGTGTGGAAATCCATACTGCTGTTCTCTGCACTCCTCTCCTGTGTAAATTTGTATAACCTCCTACAGAGCAGGTGAGCAGGCTAAGTAATGTGACACTCCTGAAGTCTAATTTAAGGCCACAATCATGCAAGCTGGTGAGCTCAGAATGCAGCAGGGAAAAGAGGGGGAAGGGCCATGATAAACTGATGAAAGCTCTCAAACATACTTGACTATACTTTACAGGGAGCTATAATAAAATTGGAGCAACGCAAAAGCAACTTGAAAACAGCAGCTACCACTTCTCCCAGGTTGAGGTGAAGAGGTGCATAGTTAGCAGGCTTTATTATAGTATAACAAGTGGTCTTTTTTTTATAACTTGGTCATCCAAGCGTCCATTAGAACTATGGTCCCCTCTGAGCACACCATCCTTGCCTTGAACTTTTGCAAGGGTGGTGACAGTACCACCTCAAACTTGGGCCTTAAAGTGGGGTCTGCTTCAGAACAAAGATTCTTGATGCCCTTTGGAAGGGCTGGAAAGAATATATGCAAAGGGTGCAATGGGTGGCTACTGAAATGGTTAGTGGATTTCATTAAGAAGTATATGAGGACAAACTTAAAGATCTTAATATGCATACGTTTAAAGGAAAGATGGGATGGGGAGATATAATAGAGATGTTTGAATTCCTCTGTTGCATAAATGTACAGGAGAGTCTTTCAATTGAAGGCAAGCTCTGCTACGAGGGGACATAAGATAACAAAATCAAAGGCAGAGGAAAAGATGGCTAAAGATGTGAAGTGTGGTGACAAAACCTTCAGGTATATTCGGGAAAGGAAGAAGATCAGAGGTGAATTGCAGGACTCAGAAGTGCTGTGAACGGACTCGTGGAACGTGACATTGAAAAAACGAAATTGCTAAACGAATACTTCTGCTCTGCTTTTACTACAGAAAGTCCTTGAGAAGGACCACCTGTGACTCCCAAATATAAAAATGGGAATGAAGTAGTTACCACACCATTCACAGAAGATGAGGTGTTAGAACAACTTGCAAAATTGAAAGTGGACAAGGCCATGGGACCGGATGGGATACATCCCAGGATACTGAAAGAGCTCAGAGGTTCCTGCAGGCCCGTTAAAGGATGTTTTCAACAGATTCTTGGAAACAGGAGAGGTTCCTCAGGACTAGAGAATGGCTGATGTCGTACCTCTACACAAAAGTGGTGACAGGGAAGAAGTGTCAAACTACAGGCCCGTGAGCCTTACCTCGGTGGCGGGAAAGTCATGGAGGCGCTCCTGAAAGAGTGAATAGTGAACTTTCTCAAAACCAACAGGTTGCAAGACCTGAGGCAACATGGTTTTACTGAAGGACGATCTTACCAAACAAATCTGATTGAGTTCTTTGACTGGGTGACCAGGAAGCTAGATCAGGGGCATGTGATGGATGTCATCTACCTGGATTTCAGCAAAGCCTTTCATACTGTTCTTCATAGGAGGCTTATCAATAAACCCGGTAGCTTGGGGATGGATCCTAAGATGGTAAATTGGATCAGAAATTGGTTGACTGACAGACGACAGAGGGTGATGGTAAATGGAGCTCACTCGGATGAAGGGAAAGTGATTATCCGGGTGCCCCAGGGGTCGGTCCTGGGCCCGGCACTGTTCACTGTGAGTGATATTGCTGAAGGACTGAATGGAAAAGTCTGTCTTTCTGCAGATGACACGAAAATTTGCAACAGAGTAGACTCCCCCGAGGGAGTGGTTAACATGAGGAAAGATCTACAAAAGCTGGAAGAATTGTCAAATTCTTGGCAATTAAGATTTAATGCAAAGAAGTGCAGAGTCCTGCACTTGGGTAGCAGAAATCCAAGGGAAATGTACGCGATAGGGGGCAAGAGGTTGGTGTGCACGGATCAGGAGAAAGACCTTGGTGTGATTATTTCTGAAGATCTCAAGGTGGCAAAACAGTGCGACAAGGCAGTGGCAAAAGCCAGGAGGATGTTGAGCTGCATACAAAGAGGAATCACCAGCAGAAAGGAAGAGGTACTTATGCCACTGTACAAGTCACTGGTGAGGCCTCACTTGGAATACTGTGTTCAGTTTTGGAGACCGTATCTTGCAAAGGATGTAAAAAGACTGGAAGCTGTTCAGAGGAAGGCGACCAAAATGATTTGGAGCCTGCGTCAGAAGCCTTATGAGAAGAGACGAAGACCTAAACATGTACACTTTGGAGGAGAGGAGGGACAGGGGAGATACGATTCAGACCTTTAAATACTTAAAGGGATATAATGAACAAACAAACCTCTTCCAAAGATGGGGAAGCTGTAAAACTAGAGGGCACAACAGGAAGCTGCGAGGTGGTAAATTGAAAGGCAATGTCAGGAAATACTTTTTCACGGAAAGGGTGGTGGATGCTTGGAATGCCCTCCCGATGGAAGTGGTGGGGGCAAACACGGTGACGGAATTCAAAATGGCATGGGACAGACACAGTGGATCCCTTTACAGCAACAGGATAAAATCAAAATAAACTGAACCATCTAATTTCTCAACAAATAGGGGTGTCCTGCATGGAGTGGTGGGTTCACCCCTAAACAGGTATGTGGGGAGGGGTGACCTGCACGGAGCAGCAGGTGCACCTACTCTTGCCATCATGCTGGTCAGACTAGATGGACCATGCTGGTCTTTATCTGCCGTCATTTACTATGTTACTATGTAAGATGAGGGTGAAAAGGAATAATATGCAGAAATATTTCTTTATGGAAAGAGTGGGAGATGCATGGAATAGTCTCCCAGTGGAGGCGGTAGAGACTAGGACAGTATCTGAATTCAAAAAAGCATGGGACAAACACAGAGGATCTCCAAAGGAAAAAAAGGGACTATTGTAGTTGATATGGAAGGGCAGATTAGTTGGCCATATGGTCTTTTTCTGCCATCCTATTTCTATATGTCCTTTAATGGCACTACAGGAATTTCGGCTCTCCCTTTGGGAAGTGTGAAAGGCGATGTTATGTGGGAAGTTGGTCTCCCTTTCTAAGGCTTTTCACAAATGAACTTCTGCTTGACAGAAGCAGCTCCACCATGAGAAATCTACCCTTTAATGTCTACATCGACAAGGAGGGGGACACAGGATTTGGTGCCTATTGGTTCACTTGAGTAGGGAGTTAGCTGCTTTGAACATCAAACATGTGGCATCTCTGGTCCTTTGGACTTGGAGGAATTTTTATGAGCATGGTAAAGCAAGTCAGCACTTCACTGGAAGTTAAAGTGTTTAGAGTCCGCAGCATAGGATATCGGCCTTATCCTCTACACACGGGCAGCCGCTTCAGCGCTCCATTGACATGGTGGATCTTTTTGCCAAATTTCATGCAGGTCCAGTGAACAGCCATGATAAGTCTGAGACTCGATCGCTAAGAAAATATCAAGTGCATTCAGTTGAGTTCAGTAGAGAGGTGCTATAGGCATCATCAGTCATAACTGCATAAGGTTAGAAGTAGAGCTGACCACATTTGTAGCTACATAGCATAAAAGCTCTGGAAAGTGACAATATCACAGTTTGTTAAATTTCATGCAGATCTCTATTCCTATACGTTAGCTGCTGATATTTTACTGCTTTCACTATTTTTTCCCTTATTTTATTAAACAATGTTATATAACTTTATTTTATGTTTTATTCATTATGTTTATTTATTTAATGTGCATAGAACTTGGTCTTTGAGGCTTGTACCCCTTGAAGAAGGCCAACATGGCTGAAATGCATTGGGGTTGTTGGTTGAATCAAGTGTCTGATTTGCCACCTTGTTGTGGCACCTGCTGTTTTTTGTGCTCTGTACTTAAGGACATTTGGGTTATTATTATGTTTATTGGAACCTCTGTCAATATGCCCTAACTTCAGACTTTGCTAGTATCCTTCAAGGATACATCCTTCCGAACCATGCACTCTTGGGTGACAGTCAGCTTTCCCCTGTTATCTAGTTTAAAAGCTGTTCTCTCTCCTTTTTAAAGGTTAATGCCAGCAGCCTGGTTCCATCCCGGTTAAGGTGAAGCCCATCCCTTTGGAAAAAACCCTTCTTTCCCCAGAATGTTGCCTAGTTCCTAACAAATCCAAAACACTTATCCTTGCACCATTGTCTCATCCACATATTGAGACTACGGAGTTCTGCCTATGGAATGGGAACTTCCCACCTAAAAGCCTAATTTTGGCCTCCAGAACCTCTCTACCACACTTTCCTATGTCATTGGTACCAACATGTACTAGCAGACTCATCCCCAGTACTATCTAAAACGTTGTCTAGGCAGTATGTGAGGTCCGCTACCTTTGCACCGGGCAGGCAAGTTACCAGGCAATCCTCACCTCTACCAGCCACCTAGCTATCTACATGCCGAACGATCAAATTACCAACTGTAACGGCTGTCCTAACCCTTCCCTCATGGGCCCATGGCCTTGGAGAAATCATCTCAGTGCGAGAGGGTTTTACATCACCTGGAGTAAAGGTACTAGCTACAGGATCACTTCCTGCCACAAGGGGAGATGCTCTCCCATCACATGACCTCTTTTCCATGGCAGCATATATGCTGCGAGACTGGAGGTGGGCCCTCAGTACTACGCCACTGCAGGTCTCCTCTATGTACCTCTGTCTTCCTTATGTCCTTCAAGTCTGATATTCTAGCCTCCAGAGATCGAAATTGTTCCGAGAGCAAAGAGCTTCTTGCACCTAGTGCACACGTAAGACCCCTCACCAACTGGGAGAAAATCACACATAAGGTAGAATTGTCTTACCTATTTGCAGTGGCGTAGCGTGAGTTGTCAGCACCCGGGGCAAGGCAAGTAATTTGCGCCCCCTAACCCGTGGATTTTAGCCGCCGGGGAGCTTCTTTGCGCGGGGGAGCCGACCGTGATCCTACCCCGGGAGGGAGCGATCGTCAGCACTGACCTCGCTGAGCCGGAGTCCAGGGAAACGAACAGCACAGCAGCAAGAGCCTGACAAGCATGGTTAAACGCCCAACAGCAGGGAAGAGGAGGAGATCCAGAACCAGAAACTCGCGATGCCGCCCTGCAGCTCCGCCTTCTCGAGCGCACAGGGCGATCCGACCCCAACCCCAGCTTTACATTGAGATCGAGGGGCGACGACGCGATAAACAGTCCCCATCCCACCCCGCCCCGGCAGCTTGTGTGAAATAGCTACCTAGAGGGGGTCAATCGCATCGCCTGCGCTTTGTTGCCGAGGGTTTGTCAAGAACAAAGCGACTCCCAGGACTGCGGGCTCGAGGGCTATAGCGCAAACCTCTTTGCAGTGCCACCACCAGATGGCGTACGCGCCAACATGTATCATAGGGACCTGCCTTTCCCCCTCATCGGCAACAGAGAGCTGCGAGTGCGAGCGCCCCCCCCCATGTTGCGCCCGGTGCGGCCGGCCCCCCCCTGCACCCCCCACGCTACGCCTCTGCCTATTTGAAATTATGGACTCTTGGTTTTGGCCTTTCCTTCCGGGGGTGGTTTACAGCTCTTTATGCGGAACCCACCACCTCAATATTGGTCAGTGGTTTTCTGTCCTCCCCCTTTCATTTTGGGAGAGGAATTAGACAAGGAAATCCATTATTGCCACTACTGTTTTCCCTGTCTGTTGAGCCCCGGGCTGCCCATATTTGCCAGAGGGCAGAGGAAGATGGTATACACCTGGAAGACTGTTGGCATGCCATTCTCTATATGCAAATTATACTTTGATTTACCTCAGGGAACCTATTTCTTGTCTAAGATTAAATTAGACTTACCTGCTAATTGTAGTTCCTGGAGGAACTCGTGTCTAGTCCCGGAATCTCTGGGGTTGCCAACCTCCTCTAGCAGCTTTGGAGACTGAGGAACTTCAGTTCTGTGACGTCACCAGTATATAAGGGCTGGATCCGCCTCCTCACACCAGTTTACCTAATGACAAAGCAGACTCACCTGAGCAACAAGTAATCAGTCAAAGACTTAACAAATGAACCTATCAACCCAACAATTTATCATATCTACACGCACTGCTTGCCCCGAGATCCCCTGTCCAACACCCCCAAACCATGGAGCCCCGACTCCAGCACTCTGCCACGTGATAAATACTCCTAAAATGCACTATGACCCAAGAAATAGGTTGCTTGCCAGTAATACCGCTCCTGCTTCAGGCCACAGCACAACGAGATAGGGCGGGACCCGGGACTAGACTGGAGTTCCTCCAGGAACTACAATTAGCAGGTAAGTCGAATTTAATCTTCCTGATCGTCCCTCCAGTCTAGTCCCGGAATCTCTGGGGATGTACCAGAGCAGTAAGAACCATCAACGGGAGGGCCCTGCTAGACCGGCCTGAAGCACTGCCACTCCAAAACAGGTATCCTCGCCCGCCTGCACATCCAGACGGTAATGCTTCACAAAAGGTATGCAGGGACGACCAAGTCGCCGCCCTACAAATGTCCGCTGCCTGCACCAAACCACACTCCGCCCAAGATGTCGCCTGTGCTCTAGTGGAATGCGCTCACAGACCTTCCGGTACCGTGCGACCTTGGAGAAGGTAAGCTGAAGCGATCGCCTCCTTTATCCAACGAGCAATCGACCCTTTCGAAGCCGCCTCACCCTTCCTAGGCCCTGCAAACAGGACGAAAGCCTATCTGATCTCTGGAAGGCTGCTGTTCTAGCCACATACTTCAACGCTCGGCGGATGTCTAAACTATGAAGCCGCTCCGCCCGCTGACCACTACCTTTGTCGAGAAACACCGGCAACGATACCACCTGGTTTACATGAAAAGGCGAAACCACTTTCGGCAAAAAAAACGGAACGGGTCTCAGCACCACCTTAGATTCCGAGAACGAGAGAAAAGGCTTCCTACAGGATACCCGCCTAGCCGAAGCCATGGCCAGCAAAAACACCACCTTCAGGATAAGGTCCTTCAAGGAAGCATCCCGCAATGGCTCAAACGGAGCTTGCCCTAAAGCCTCTAGGACTAAAGGCAGATCCCACGTCGAAACTACCCGCCTACGCGGAGGTCGAAGAGCAGCTACTGCCCTCAAAAAATGCTTAACATCCGGATGACCACCCAGCGCACCGCCCTGAACCTTTCCCCTATAAAAGGACAAAACCGCCAACTGCACCTTTAACGAAGCCGCCGCTAAGCCCTTCTGAAATCCGTCCTGCAAAAAAGACAAGATCTGCGGGACGGAGGCCTTCAAAGGAACAAAGTTCCGCTCCTCACACCAAGCCTCAAAAATGCGCCACACCCAGACATACGCCAAGGAGGTAGACCTCCGTCTCGCCTTCAGCAAGGTAGCCACCACTGCTGCCGAATAACCCCTCGATCTCAACCATGCCCGCTCAATAGCCAGGCTATAAGCGAGAAACGATCCACCTGGGGCATGCAGAGAGGCCCCTGTAGGAGGAGATCCATGCGGCTGGGAAGCCTGAAGGGCTGTTCCACCATGAGCCTGACCAAGTCTGCGTACCACGGTCTGCGCGGCCAATCCGGGACAATTAGAACCACCAGGCCCTTGTGCCGCTCTATTCGCTGTATAACCGGTCCGATTAACACCCACGGCAGAAACACATACAGCAGTTGTTCCTCTGGCCATCTCTGAATGAGCGCGTCCAGGCCTTCCGCCATTCGCTCCTTCCTTCTGCTGAAGAATCGACCTACCTTTGCCGACTGAAAGGTCGCCATAAGATCCATTACCGGCGGCCCCCAGCGCTCTACCAACATCGCAAACACCTCCGGGTGGAGGACCCACGCCCCTGGATCCACCTTTACTTGACTTAGAAAATCAGCCTCCACATTGTCCACCCCCGCGACATGTGCCGCCGCCAAGGCCACCAGGTTTCTCTCGGCCCACTAGAAAAAAACTTTCCGCCTCAGTCTCCAGCGCCATGCTGCTGGTGCCCCCTTGCCGATTTATGTATGCAAATGTTGTCGCGTTGTCTGAGAACACTCGAATGGCCTTCCCCTGAAGTACGGAGCCCAACCCCTGGAGAGCCAGCACCACCACCCTCAACTCTAGTCTGTTGATCGACCACGCTTTCTCCAGGTCGTACCACTGGCCTTGAACCAGGAGACCTTGACAATGAGCTCCCCAGCCGTACAAGCTGGCATCCGTCGTCAGAGAAACCCAAGCTGGAGCCTCCAAAGACATTCCTGCCTCCAGCCCTCCCGGGCTCAACCACCAAAGTAGGGCCCTGCGAGTCTGAGGAGGGCAAGCTAACCTCTGGGACAGCTGATCTCTCTGATGGGACCATCTTCTCAACAACGCCCGTTGTAACGGTCTCATGTGGGCCCTCGCCCACGGTACCAACTCCAAAGTCGCCGCCATGGTTCCTAACACCTGCAGATACTCCCAGGCAGTAGGACAGCTCTGACGGAGAAAACGACGCACCAAGCGACGGAGACCCAGTACACGCTGCTGCGGCAGAAACACTCGACCCACGCTCGTGTCGCAACACGCCCCTAAATACTCCAGGTTTTGAGACGGCTGCAACTTGCTCTTTGCCGTATTGACCACCCAACCGAGACTTTGCAACAGAGCTATTACCCTGGTCGTCGCCGCAACACTCTCGTCTCTGGACTTTGCCCTGATTAACCAATCGTCCAGATATGGGTGCACCAGAACTTCTCTTCTCAACGCCGCCGCTACCACCACCATCACCTTGGTGAACGTTCGCAGCGCCATCGCTAGGCCAAACGGAAGCGCTTGAAACTGAAAATGCCCCATCGGAACCGCAAAGCTGAGGAACTTCTGATGCTCCTGGCGTATCGGAATGTGAAGGTACGCCTCCGAGAGATCCAGGGACGTCAGAAATTCCCCTTTTCTGACTGCTACAATGATCGACCTGAGGGTCTCCATCCGAAAATGAGTCACGCGCAGACAGCGATTGACCTTTTTTAAATCGAGAATGGGGCACCAAGTCCCTTCCTTCTTGGGAACTACGAAGTAAATGGAGTACCGACCGCACTCTAATTGGATTGCAGGAACCGGGACAATCGCTTTGAGTTGTAGAAGCCTTTGCACCGTCTCCTGCACCGCCTTGCGCTTTGCTCAAGCGCCACTCGGAGACCGTACGAAGGAATTGGCCACCGGCCGTAGCAGCTCCAGCGCATACCCTTCGCAAATTACCTCTAACACCCACTGATCAGATGTGAGCTGGGCCCAGGCAGGGTAAAAATACCGCAGCCGACCCCCTACGGGAACTAACTCTTCCTGGGCCCTCCTGACTTCATTGTGACTTTTTAAAGGCAGAGGACGAGGCAGAGGAAGTTGCCGCAAAACCCCTGTTGGCTCCTCGAAACCCTCGAAACCCCTGGGACCTAGTCGGGAATCGCCCTCGCTAAAATTGGTTCCCCCTTGGTGAACTGAAACGGCGAAAGTCCCTCTGCTGCTGGCGAGGCCCGAAGCCATAGCGACTCTGCTTCTGTTCGTCCTCAGGCAATCTACCGCCTTTCAACTCTCCCAAATCCTTTACCAACTTCTTCAAATCTTCACCAAAGAGCAGTTTCCCCCGAAAAGGAAGCTTACTCAACCTTGCTTTAGAAGAGCCATCCGCTGACCAATTCCGCAGCCAGAGACACCGTCTCCCTGCAACTGCCGAAGAATATCTTCGCTAGACCTCTGATCAAGTCATAATGAATATCGGCAAGATACGCCGCCCCAGATTCCAATCTTGCGGCCTCCTCGGACACGTCACTCGAGTGATCGCCCTGGGCCCGCTGCGCCCATCGCAAACAGGCTCGCGCTACCCAGGCTCCACATATAGACGCCTGCATTGACAACGCATTAGCCTCAAAAATCTGCTTCAGCAATGTTTCCAATCTACGATCTTGCGCATCTTTTAGCGCTGCTGCACCTTCCACCGGAATAGTAGTTTTCTTGGTTACCGCTGAAACGGCTGCATCCACCCTGGGAGCCTTAAACAACTCACGGTCCTGATCCGAAAGTGGGTATAGTCTCGCCATAACCCGCGCTCCCTTAAGCGAGGCTTACAGCATATCCCACTCTTCCTGAATCATTTCTTTAAACACCCTATGCACCGGAAAAGCCCGCTACGTTTTCCAAACCACCTGCAACAGCGGATCCTCCAGGGAAGCATCGTCTCCCGGCCCTGCGTCTGGCAACCAGACAGGCCTCCAGCAACTACCTCACCGTCCCTCACAAAAGAACCAAATTCTCTCAACGGACATGCAACCGAGCCTTTGAACTATATGCACCCTCCCTATGGAACTCTACCGAGCCACCTCAGAAACAATAACGATCTCCCATCATTCAGAAAACAGCTAAAAACCATCCTATTCCAAGAATACTTCAAGACAACCTCCACCAAAAAACGCACCAACCCCTGAACTCACCCATCATGAACCTCTGAGTGACAACTGCACTATACTGTCCATGTCTAAAGTCTGTCTTATGTCGAAATCATCAACGTTGCCCACCTGGTGATGGCCCCACCCTGATACTTAATTCTCCCCACCCTTATATGTTACACCGCTTTGACCCGGTGAAAAGCGGGATATAAATACAGTTAAATAAATAAATAAATCAATAAATATTAAGGGCTTTGAGGGACTCGGCAATGAGAGCCGGAAGTTCTTCCCGCCGAAAAACTAACTACACGGGCCTGATCCTCATGGTCTCTAATCTCCCCTTCCTCTAGATCTTCCAGGTCCCCGGGCAAGTTCTCATCGTCGGAACACACCTCCTTGGAGACGATGGAAGGGGCCAACAAGTCCGTTCCTGGTCTTGGCTTCTTGGCACTGATCCCAGACGCCACTGTTAACACCGGCAAACCCGGCCTCTTCTGTCCAGGTTCTATCCTTGCGGCACCTGCCGTAGACGTCCCCGGAGCACCTGCCAAGGTCTTTTGGAGGAGCCCCAGAAAATCTGCAGAGAAACATCGCTGCCAAAGTGCCCGTTCCCGGCTGCTGAACAACTTGAGGCGCTGCCGCTGCCGGTGCGCTGCACCCTGGCTCTGGAACCGGTAGGGAAGGAAGAGGTGGCTGTAACCGGTCCTCCCCCACCTCACGGTCCCTAGTCTCTGCAGTGGGAACCACCTCCCTGGCTTCAAACTCTGGAGTGCACCCTCTGCACACACCCTCCTGGGATACAGAGCTCTGTTTTGCTCCACACAATAAGCAAAGTTGCTAGGAAGGCATGCTGCCCTGATCCAGACACACACAGGCTTCCTAATGAAACAAACAAAAAAAAAAAAAAAAAATTAACTTCAGAGTCCTCTGCGGCGCTCCTCCACCTAAGCCCTGAAAAAACAACTTCAAAACGAAGCTCCTGAGCCGAGCTAGGAAGGGCCAAGACTGTCTGTTATAACCGGCACTCTTCCCGCCCTCAGCACACGCGGTCCGGCCTGCATACACTGCCAAGCTGTTTCCCGCCGAAACCGGCTTCACATACCCCGATCCCTTCACGGATCGCTTCCTGCTCTCGTTCTCCTTCCCTGCTCCGCCGGTTTCAAAGGCTTTTCACCGCTCTCCCCCGTGCCGGTGAAGGAGCCTCGCAGCGAAAAACGCCACAGTGGAGATCAAACACTTTCAGCGCCGGCAGGCAAAGCCCTCTGCCCTTACTGCGCTGCAAATTAAGCCGGTTCCTGTCCCTTCACCATCGGGATGGTAACCAGCTGCAGGCCCTCTCCCTGCCGATGTCGATCTGGCTGCCCCCCCCGCCCCCCACCCCCACGAAACTAAGAGGAGGAGAGGGGGGAGGATGAAAGGACCTCAGGGCAAATCTCCGTTGACTTTTGCAAAGGTGCTTCGTTTCTCCAAAAATCAATGCTTCTTAGGCAAACAAATTAAAAGAACTGGAATCCAAAGGAATTAAAGTAAATTAAGTTCCTCTACACCCCTTACTCAATCGTTCCTCAAGTGAGCCCTGAAAACTCTGGGCTCACCACCCCCCTAGCTGCTTTGGAGACTGATAAACTGGTGTGAGGAGGCGGATCCAGCCCTTATATACTGGTGACGTCAAAGAACTGAAGTTTCTCAGTCTCCAAAGCTGCTAGAGGAGGTTGGCAACCCCAGAGATTCTGGGTCTAGACCGGAGGGCCGATCAGGAATCAGTGCTATTCTGGATTCATTTTCTACAGCATCTGGTTGTATTAACAGAAGTCTGTTCTTCCATATGTGTCAGCATCTCCACCACTTGTCATCCCATACCCTTTGGGGTTTCAGAGGACTCATCAATTTCAATATCTAGGCGTCCTTATTCCTCATGATATGGCTAAATTGTACTCACTCAATTATAGTATTCTCCTTCAGTACTATACATCGAGATCTGGAATCTTGGAAGATCGTCTCTGTTTCATGGTTGGGAAAAGTTAACATCATTAAGATGATACTTCCAAAATTCTTGTTTTTGTTCACACAGTTCCCAATTCCGATCTCAAGAGGTTTCTTTGCAAATCTAAGATACGCTCTCACATATTTCATCTGGCAAGGCCAGAGACCACAGATAAGCTGGGCTGTCTTGGTACAACACAAGCTTAGAAGAACATAAGATATGCCATACTGGGTCAGACCAAGGTCTATCAAGCACAGTATCCTGTTTCTAACAGTGGCCAATCTAGGTCATAAGTACATAGCAGTTTCCTCAAGAGACACAGGTTACACAATGCTTGTATTGGGTCAAGCAGTAATATCCTGGGTCCCCTTTAAAAATGGCTTATGGACCTTTCCTCCAGGAACTTGTCCAAACCTTTTTTAAACCCAGCTATACTAACCGCTTTTACTGGAGTGGGGGAGTGGCCTAGTGGTTGGGGCAAGGTACTTCAGGCTGGAAGGTCGGGGGTTCAAAGCCCACTTAGAGGACAGCAACCTTGGTCCGGAAGGACTGGGGTTTCTAGTCCCACAGGTGCTCCTTGTGGTCTTGGGCAAGCCACTTAACCCTCCATAGCCCATGTTCACTGTAAAATAGTTATCTCCAAGTTATAGTGCCCTGTTCAATGTAATTTCAGTTTGTTCAATGTAAACCGCACTGATGCAGAATAGCGCGGTATATAAGAGAATATAAATAAAATAAAAATAAACAAACTACATCTTCCGGTAACAAATTCCAGTTTCATTACACGTTGAGTGAAAAAATATTTTTCTCTTATTATTCTTAAATAGGTTATCCTGTAGCTTCATTGCATGTCCCCTAGTCTTTCTATATTCTGATGATGTAAACAAGCGATCTACGTCTACCCGGTCCACTCTATTCATTAATTTATAGACCTCTATCATATCTCTCCTCAGCTGTCTCTTTTCCAGGTTGAAGAGCCCTAACATTTTCAGCCTCTCTTCATAGTAGTATCCTTCCATCCCCTTTACCATTTTGGTGGATCTTCTCTGTACCTTTTCTAATAACGCTATATCCTTTTTAAGATACGGTGACCAGAACTGCACACAATATTCAAGGTGTGGTAGCACCATGGAACGATATAGAGGCATTATAATATCCTTTTGTTTTATTTTCCATTCCTTTCCTTATGATACCTAGTATTCTATTTGCTCTCTTGGCTGCCGCTGCACACTGAACAGAGAGTTTTAACATGTTATCCACGATGACGCCTAAATCTTTCCTGGGTGGTGGGTTCCTAATGTGGAACCTTGTATCGTGTAACCATATTTTGGGTTGTTCTTTCCTAGGTGCATAATTTTGCACTTATTCACATTAAATTTCATCTGCCATTTGGATGCCCAGTCTTCCAATTTATCAAGATCCTCTTGCAATTTTCCACAATCCTCATAGCTTTTAACAACTTTAAATAGTTTTGTCTCATCTGCAAATTTGATAACCTCACTCTTTATTCTCTTTTCCAGGTCATTTATGAATATGTTAAAAAGCAGCAGACCCAGCACAGATCCCTGGGATACGCCACTATTTACCTTTCTCCATTGGGAAAATTGGCCATTTAGCCCTACCCTCTGCTTTCTATCTTTTAACCAGTTCCTGATCCACAATAGTACACTGCCTCCTATCCCATGCCAAAAGTCTCTGATCTTGTCAAAGGCTTTCTGAAAGTCTAGATACATTTTATCAACCAACTCACCTTTGTCTACCTGTTTATTCAAACCTTCAAAGAAACTTGGTGTTCCTGACCCTGAACTGTACTACTGCTGCTCTTGGTTATGGGCCCTTTATTTATGAAACCATATGCCTGATTCCATATGGGTTGTCTTAAAGAGAGGGAATGACCAACTCCTGTTCCCTTGTCTGCGGTACCTTTCCTTCACTATGATGCTGCTAAACACTTGGTATTGTCACATCCTTTTTTAAACCCCATTTGGAAGGCCTGGAATGCTCTTTGTAACAAATGGACACCCCAGACTATACTACTATATCAACCTGCATTCCTGAAATAACAACCTGGCTAACTTCTTAAACATCAACATAAAAAAACTGAAGCAATTATCACCAGAGACTTCACATTCATTCCTCCTACTGCTATCAACATATCCAATACACCGATTACAATAAAAGACAAAGTCAGATACCTTGGAGTGATTCTAGGCAAGCAACGCACCCTCCAACCGCATATCAACAAGATATCCAGAACAGCCTTCTTCAAACTCGCAACACTCCGGAGACTATAACCCCTCCTCAATAAAGAACATTACCGTACAGTATGCCAGGACATCATTACACCTCTACTTGACTACTGTAATATACTATTCCAAGGTCTACCTAAACAAACCACCCGCCCCCTACAAATAGTCCAGAACACTTCAATACAAGACCTTATAACTCCAATACTACAAGATCTACACTGGCTACCAAGCTCCTCACAGGCAAAATATAAATCAGCGCTCACCATCTTCAAAATTAAAAACATCTCAGCAGGCATACTACAGGAACTCATTGGAACCAAAACAAACAAAAGACCAGACAAAAACAGCACCAAAAACAATGTACCAACACCTACTCTATTCACAAGAACAAACAAATCCACATCCATGCGAGCCTTCTCTCTTTCTGCCCCTGCTATCTGGAATGGCCTCCCAGATAACGTAGCTACTCACCTGTAACAGGTGATCACCAGGAACAGCAGGAATAACTCTTCACATATGGGTATCGTCAGTACCAACGGAGCCTGCGTGGGAACGCTTCCCAGCATACAATAGGAAAGCTTTTGGGAGCATCCCACAGTGCCTGCGTGCTGCCTTCCCAACTCTCCCTCTTCAGTTGCGTTTATAGCTGAGACCAAAGGAGAGAGTAGACAGAGATAGAGACAACTCCTAGGGGAGGTGGGTGGGTTGTGAAGACTTATTCCTGCTGTTCCCGGAAATCACCTGTTACAGGTGATTAACTACGCTATCTCCAGAAACAAGCACGAATGTTGTCTTCACATATGGGGGACTCCCCAGCTGAGAGATGCCAGGGGAATGACCACCGCAAGCTGCGAACCCCAGGTGAGATGGGTTATGCTTCCTCCCATGGACCTCTGGCATCAAAACCCGGGACAGTGGGTAGGAGTTGTACTAACTCTGAAAGAGATGCTGGAGAACAGCCTGGCCAAATGAGGCATCCCGACAGGAGTCCTTGTCTAAGCAATAGTGGGCTGTGAAGGTGTGCACTGAAGCCCAAGGGGCTGCTCTACAGATGTCATCAATGGACACAGAACAAAGATTAGCCATTCAGGCTGCCATTGCTCTCACATTGTGAACGGTGACACGGCCTTTGAGAGAAAGAGTAGTTACTCACCTGTAACAGGTGTTCTCCAGGAGCAGCAGGAATCAGTCCTCACATATGGGTGACATCGACGTCGATGGAGCCCTTGCGGAGCATTTCCCCAGCTTTCTATGAAAGCCTTTGGGAATACTGCACGCATGCGCGGTCCCCTTCCCGCCTAAAGGTGCCATCTTGCTCAGCCAAATGACATAGCTAAAAAACAGCACACAAAAATGCAAAATAAACTATGTACAACTGCAACTCCCAGGGGAGGAGGGAGGGTTGTGAGGACTGATTCCTGCTGCTCCTGGAGAACACCTGTTACAGGTGAGTAACTACTCTTTCTCCAGGACCAAGCAGGAAGTCAGTCCTCACATATGGGTGACTCCCTAGCTCTGGGCTACCAGGGAACCCAGGCTGAACAAGAGAACTCTCTCTAGTCCCAGGATCAAAGAAAGGCTTTTCACTGAAAGAACCCCCACCGGTAGACCAACGGAGGGCTGGAGGGCAGGAGCTGCCTAAACCTCAAAGAGATTCCGGAGTACTGCCTGGCCAAAAGCACTGTCCCTACGGGACTCCCTCTCCAGGCAGCAATGGGCCGCAAACGTTTGGCTTGAGGACCAAGTTGCAGGCCTGCAGATGTCTGCCAACGGTACAGAGCGGAGATGAGCTACTGAGGCAGCCATTACCCTGACACGATGGGCCATGACCAGACCCTGCAACGGAAGGTCAGCCGCCTTGTAAGCCCAGGTGATACAGTCAGCCACCCAAATGGACAAGGTACGCTTGGACACAGCTAACCCCAAATTATTAGGGTCAAAAGATCTGAAGAGCTGAGTAGCCCTTCTATGTCCCTGTGTACGATCAAGGCAGAATGATAAGGCCCTCCTACAGTCCAGGGTATGCAAGACTGCTTCAGTTTGGCTTGCATGAGGCCTAGGGAAGAATGTTGGAAGAACCACCTCCTGAATGAGGTGGAAAGAGGAGACAACCTTTGGAAGGAACTTTGGATGAGTCCTAAGGACTACCCTGTTCCTATAGAAGTGTAAGGCTTGTCACAGACCAGGGCCTGAAGCTCACTCACTCGCCTGGCCGAGGTTAGGGCTACCAGGAAGAGCGTCTTCCAGGATAGGAAGCGGAGAGGACAAGTAGCCATCGGCTCAAAAGGTGGGCGAGTCAGTTGCTGCAAGACCACATTCAACTCCCACTCAGGGGCTGGAGGACAGACAGGAGGCTTGAGCAACAGCAAACCTCTGAGAAACCGGGAAACCAAGGGGTGAACCGACAGAGTGTCCTTCCACCAGTGAGTGGTGAGCTGCTAGAGCTGAGAGGTGGACCCAAACAGAATTAGACTTAAGGCCCTGATTGGATAAGTGCAGCAGGTTCTGAAGCACCACTGGTACAGAACAGGAGAAAGGATCTTCTGTATGCAGCTGACACCACACAGAAAACCTCTTCCATTTCAGGGCATAGGTTTTTCTAGTGGACTGCTTCCTAGAGGCCAGGACGACCTCTTCAACTTCTGGAGGTAGGCCTCAAGGAGCCAAAACTACCCTTGCAGCTTCCAGGCCATCAAATTGAGATATTTGAGATTGGGGTGAAGAAGAGACCCCTGGTCCTGAGAGAGAAGGTCGGGCTGCAATCCCAGAGGTAGTGTAGTGTCCACTGCCAGTTGAAGCAGAAGTGGGAACCAAGGTTACCTGGGCCACCTGGGGGCTACCAGAAGGATCGAGGCCTTGTCCTGTAGAATCTTGAACAGGGTACAAGCCACCAGAGGCGTGGGAGGAAACGCATACAGGAGGCTCTGGGACCAGGAAATCAGAAAAGCATCCGCTGCTAGCCGCAGAGGATGCGGTTGCCTGGAGCAGAACCTGGGCAGCAGTCTGTTCAGGGGACTGGCAAAGAGATCTATGGACGGAAGTCCCCATCTCAGGAAAATCTTCTGAACCACCAAGGGATGGAGTTGCCATTTGTGGGGCTGCAGAATTCAGCAACCTGTCTGCCAGGTAATTTTCCTGTCCAGGAAGATAAACCGCCCTGAGGAACATGTTGCGCCTGAGCGCAAACAAGCAAAGGTCCTGCGCCTCCTGACAAAGGAGCCTGGACCCAGAGCCGCCCTGTTTGTTCACATAAAACATGGCTACCTGATTGTCTGTACTAAGACAGACTGGTGGGCCAGGGTTTGAGAGAAAGTCTTGAGGGCTAAGTGTATAGCCCGCAGTTCCAGGAGTTTGATTTACTGCTTGGCCTCCCAGGGAGGCCACAGGCCCTGGGTGCACTTGCCCAGACAGTGTGCTCCCCAGCCCTGCAGGGAGGCATCGGTGGTCAACACCACTGTGAACCCAGGTGGCTGAAAAGGCATCCCTTTCAGTAAGTTGGGGGGATGCAGCCACCAACGTAGGGAGTGCAGGAATGGTCTGAACACCCTTACTCTGTCGCTGAGGCTCCCTGTGGCCTGCAACCACTGAGTTCTGAGGCACCATTGCACAGGCCTCATATGAAGCCTGGCATTGGGAGTCAAATGCACTGTCGAAGCCATGTGGCCAAGAAGCCTCAGGCAGAGCCTGGTGGAGACCAGTGACCTGCTGAGAAACTGGTTTGCCAAGGTCAGTCTTTGGGCTCTGTCCTCTGGCAAGAAAGCTTTTGCCTGCAGAGAGTCCAGCCTTGCCCCTATGAACTCCAAGTTTTGGGAGGGAAGCAAAGTGGACTTTGCGAAGTTTAGGACAAACCCCAGGTGTTGGAGGAGAGAAATCGTTCGGAGGGTGGCTTGCCTGGCCTCCTGGCACGTCTGACCCCTGATGAGCCAGTCGTCCAGATAGGGGAAGACAAAGATACCTTGATTTCTTAAGTAGGCTGCCACCACTGCCAGGCATTTGGTAAAGACTCTGGGAGCGGAGGTAAGGCCAAATGGCAGCACTCTGTACTGATAATGGTTTCCTCCCACAAGGAACCTGAGGTACTTTCTGTGGTCTGGATGAATGAGGATGTGAGTGTACGCATCCTTTAGATCTAAAGAGCATAGCCAATCTCCCTGCTGGAGGTAGGGCAGAAGTGTTCCAAGAGTAAGCATCTTGAACTTCTCCTTCTGTAAGAACTTGCTGAGATTTCTGAGGTCGAGAATAGGCCTGAGGTCCCCTGTTCTCTTTGGTACTAGGAAGTACCTGGAATAGAAACCGTGACTTTGTAGGTGGGGAGGCACAGGCTCCACCGCCTTGTCTCCCAACAGACCCTGAAGCTCCTGTAGGAGGAAGGCTGTATGGAGAGGAGGCATTGGAGGCTCTCCTGGAAAGTAGGGAGGAGGCAACTGATGGAAATGAAGCATGTAGTCCTTGTGGACTATGCTTAAGACCCAATTGTCTCCTGTAATGGGTGGCCACCAGTGGGCAAACAGGGCTAGTCGACCTCCTGTAAAGGGATGGGACAGCAGAGAAAGAGACTATGCCTTGGGAGTTAAAAACCCCCACCCTGTTGAGTGGGAGCAGGGACCGGAGGCTTGGGGGCCTTCTGCCTACGGGGCCCATGTCCCTGCCCCTTGGCCTGCTGACCCTGTGGGGGAGCGGGGGAGGCCTGGTAAGGTGGGAACTGTTTGTAGGCAGTCGCCTTCCTCGGGTAAAAGGACTTCTTACCCGAGCCCTTCTTATGTGAAGGGGCAGAAGTATTTCGAGACAGCCTTGTCCTCGTGAGGTGATCGGTCTCGAGCTCAGCAGCCTTCTCAGCCATGGACTTGCCAAAAAGGTTCTCACCACAGCAAGGGACATCGACCAACTTGTCTTGAACCCATGGCTCAAGGTCCAATGACTGCAGCCATGCCTGGCATTGGGCTGAGGCCTCGAAGCCATCGTAGGCTGCTCGGGACATGAACTTAGAGCATTCCCGGATCCCCGAAGACAAGGACTTGAACCTCTGCAAAGGTTCCCCGGAGAGACCAGCAGATAACCCGGCAAGCTCCTTTGCCAGGTCCCGCTAGTACATGCCCATGTACAGCTGGTAAGACTGGACACGGCAAGGATCGAGCCCTGGAAGCACTTTCTACCAAATGCATCCAGGTTCCGGGCCTCCCGGCCGGGGGGCACAGCGGACTGCATCTTCTGGCTTTTCAGACGATGCATGGCCGATTCCACCACCATGGAAAGGTGCGGTAGCTGTGCCTTCTGAAAACCAGAGCTCTTATGGAGTCGATAAATGGAATCGACCCGCTTGCTTAAAATTGGCGCCGAGGCCGGTGCCTCCCACATCCGGAAGAGGAGCCGTTCCAGCATCGGAGGAACCGGCACAGTAAAGGCCTCCTTCAGAGGAGAGTCATACTGGAGGGGCCTCGAGCTCCTCGGCTCCTCCTCAGGGTCCGCTGGGATCACCAAAGCAGTGGCCATATCCTGAACAAACTGAGAACCGGATATCCTCCGGAGGGGATCTACTCCGGGGCTAAGACTGCGGTGAGTCTGACGGGACGCACCGAGTCTTGAAGGTATCGGGGGACTCCTCGTCCTCAGTCTCCCAGGCGGACTCGTCCTAAGAAGAGTCGGGCTCCGACCGCGCAGGGCCCGGCAGCACCCGCCCCAAAGCCGAAGGCACCGGCGTCGACGCCCTCGGTCCCGACCGGTAGGTCGAGGGTGACTGTGACAAAGGACGACCTCGAGCCTTCATGGTTTCGAGTATCGGCTCGGTCTCCGGGGTCGACTTCGACGTTGATGTCCAGGTGGTCAGGGCAGATGTGCCAGCGAGGCTGGCCATCAGCACCCGCTGCCGATCCATGAAGGCAGACAGTCTGCACTCCAAGGCTGTCAGCCTGAGACCCAGCTCAGGAAACTCAGCAGTCACCGACTCGGGGCCCAGCGCCACGTCGGCTCCCTGGGAGGAGAGTCCTCGAGGACAACAGGACTTACGTGTCCAGCAGACTCCGGCTCCACTCGAGGTACTTTTGACGGCTTCTCCTGTTCCATGGGCCAGGGACGGCAGTCGGGGGTCTGAGACCTAGCCCTCGAGGAGCCAGGGACCTCCTCCGATGCCACCCTCGCAAGCCTCTTCTTCCTCTTTCGCTCCGGCTCGGGGGACCCCCTCTCCGAGGAACCCCGATGATGCTCGGGTCAGACTCCCGAGACGTCGAGGCCTCAGACGAGGTCAAGGCCCGGCCGGAGGCTGAATCGGAGAAAAGCCTTTCCTTTTGGTGCTGACGACTTCGCAGTGCCTTAGTGGACATTTTGCCACACGGTCCAAAGATCTTAGGATCATGATCAGGACCGAGGCACCGAAGGCAGCAGTTGTGTGTGTCGGTGAGAGACATTAGTTTCTTGCACCAATCACACTTCTTAAAACCACTGGAAGCCATCGAGGAAAAAAGAGCCCCCGCGAGGTCAAAGGACCGGCCTTCCAAGGAAAAAGAAAAAAAGGGTGCGAATGCCAGCCACAAAGGGCAAAAACTGAAAAATAAGATAAGGCACGATACCGGTGTACCGAACCCGGCGGGAAGGGGAACCGGCGTCGAACCGGAGAAAAAACTGTGAAAAAAATCACAGGGATTCGAAAAAAATCAAACTGCTTTCCGGGTGAACTAGGACAAACGTCCAACGGGCTCCATGGAAAAAGAGAGACTGAGCAAGATGGCACATTTAGGCGGGAAGGGGACCGCGCATGCGTGCAGTATTCCCAAAGGCTTTCATAGAAAGCAGGGGAAAATGCTCCGCAAGGGCTCCATCGATGTCGATGTCACACATATGTGAGGACTGACCTTCCTGCTTGGTCCTGGAGAAAGTCCCTTACTCTCATATGCAAAGAATATGCAATTTGCAATCCACCTAGAGAGTTCTTTTGGAAACTGAAAGTCCCAAATGACTATAATCAAAAGCAACAAAAGGCTGAGAAGATTTTCTATGTTGCTTAGTTCTTTGAAGGCAACACAGAAACATAGAAATATGACAGAAAAAGACCACATGGCCTATCTAGTCTGTCCTTCCATAACAACTACAACAGTCCCCTTCTTACCTTTGTCCAATGCTTTTTTGAATTCAGTTACCGTCCTCATCTCTACCACCTCCACTGGGAAACTATTCCACGGATCCACTACTCTTTCTGTAAAGAAATATTTCCGCATATCACTCCTGAATCTATCTCCCTTCACCCTCATTCCATATCCCCTCGTAGCAGAACTTGCTTTCAATTGAAAGAGGCTCTCTCCCTGAACCATTTATGCCACGGAGGTATTTAAACATCTCAATCATATCACCTCTATCCCGCCTTTCCTCTAAGACGTACATATTAAGATCCTTAAGTCTGTTGTCCTCATATGCTTTATAATGAAGCCCACTAATCATTTTAGTAGCCACCCTCTGCACCGACTCCATCCTGTTCACATCCTTTTGAAGGTGCGGTCTCCAGAACTGCACACTGTACTCCAAATGAGGTCGCACCAAAGACTTATACAGAGGCATTATCACCTTTTTTCTGCTAGCCATTCCTCTCCGTATGCACCCAAGCATCCTTCTAGATTTTGCCATCGCCTTTTCCACCTGTTTAGCTACTTTAAGATCATCAGACACAACCACGCCTAGGTCCCGCTCTTCTTTAGTGGACAAAAGTACTTCACCCCCTATACTATATTGCTCCCTTGGATTGCTGCAGCCCAAATGCATGACCTTACATTTTTTAACATAAAATCCCAGCTGCCAAATTCTAGACCATTCTTCAAGCTTAGCTAGATCCCTCCTCATGTTATCTACCCCTTCCTGGGTGTCTACTCTATTGCAGATTTTGGTATCATCCGCAAAGAGGCAAACCTTACCTGAAAGCCCTTCCGCTATATCACTAACAAAGATGTTAAAAAGAATCGGACCAAGGACAGATCCCTGGGGCACACCATTGATAACATCCTTCTCCTCAGAGTGAGCTCCATTTACTTGTACTCTTTGTCGCCTCCCACCCAACCAATTTCTAACCCAAGCAGTAACTTTAGGGTCCATCCCTAGGGTGCTCAGTTTGTTTATAAGTCGCATGTGAGGAACAGTGTCAAAGGCTTTACTGAAATCTAAATACACCACATCTAGGGCTCTCCCTCGGTCCAACTCCCTGGTCACCCAGTCAAAGAAATCAATCAGATTTGTCTGACAAGACCTGCCTCTGGTGAATCCATGCTGCCTCGAATCCTGTAATCCGCTGGACTCCAGAAACCTCACTATTTTCTCTTTCAGCAGCATGTCCAATAATTTACTCACCACCGAAGTTAAACTAACCGGCCTGTAGTTTTCAACCACATCCTTACTTCCGCTTTTGTGTAAAGGCACCACATGAGCCTCTCTCCAGTCCTTTGGCACCACTCCAGACTCCAACGAGGCATTGAAAAGGTCAGTCAGTGGAGCTGCTAGAACGTCCAAGTTCCCTCAGTATTCTCGGGTGTATCCCATCCGGTCCCATCGCTTTGTCTACTTTAAGTTGAGCTAGTTTCTCACGAACACAGTCTTCTGAAAATTGTTCAAGATGTCCCTCGCTTCTGTTCCTATTTGTGGGTGTTTTCTGAGGTCCTGCTCCTGGTTCTTCATCTGTGAACACAGAACAAAAATATTTGTTAAGCAATTCCGCTTTATCCTTATCAGCTTCTACATATTCCTCCCCTGCACCATTGAGTCTGACAATACCACTCTTGCCCTTCCTCTTCTCACTAATATATCTGAAAAATGTCTTATCCCCCCATTTTATTGCATTGGCTATTTCCTCCTCCTTTTGAATCTTTGCCTTCTTGACTACTTTGCTAGCTTCTCTAAGTTTTTCCAAATACAGATGCCTGTCTTCCTCTCACTGTGATCTCTTGCATTTCATGAAGGCCTCCCTCTTCTTCACTTTTTCAGCTACTTCTTTCAAAAACCATAGCGGTCTCCTTTTCCTTTTACCTTTATTTACCATTTTAACAAAAAGGTTGGTTGCCCTTAAAATATCCCCTTTCAGTTTTTCCCCACTGTTTTTCTACATCCCTCAGCTGTTCCCATCCAACTAACGACTCCCTGAGGTATTGGCCCATCTTCGCAAAGTTAGTCTTCCTAAAGTCTAAGATCTTCGCCTTTGAATGGATTCTAACAGCCCTAGTCCTAATACTGAACCACACCATCTGGTGATCACTGGATGCAAAATTATCTCCCGCTACAACAGAAACACTTTCACCATTGGTAAGCACCAAGTCCAGTATGGCCCCTTCACGTGTGGGGTCTGTTACCAATTGCCTGAATAGTTCTCCCTGTAGAGAATCCAGGATCTCCTTACTTCTAGATGATGCTGCAGCAGGAATGTGCCAATCAACATCTGGCATATTGAAATCTCCTATCAGTAGCACTTCCCCTTTCCTAGCAATTTTGGTAAAAAGCTAAGGCTCTTTTACAATCTAAGGTATGAAGATTCCTTTCTGCATTAGAGACATGAGGCCTAGGGAAGAATACAGGAAGGTAAACCGCTTGGTTTAAATGAAAAGGCGAAACCACTTTTGGCATAAAGTGAGGATGAGTCCTAAGAACTATCTTATCATGCTGAAATCTTATATAAGGAGTGGAGGAGTAGACTAGTGGTTGGGGCAATGTATTTCAGGCCGGAAGGTCGGAGGTTCAAATCCCACTAGAGGACAGCAACCTTGGGCCGGAAGGACTGGGGTTTCTAGTCCCACAGGTGCTCCTTGTGGTCTTGGGCAAGCCACTTAACCCTCCATTGCCCATGTTCCCTGTAAAATAGTTATCTCCAAGTTATAATGCCCTATTCAATGTAATTTCATTTTATTCAATGTAAACCACACTGATGCAGAATAGAGCGGTATATAAGAGAACATAAATAAATAAAATAAATAAATCTGCCACTAAAGCCTGTAACTCACTGATGCGTCTTGCAGAAATGAGTGCAACTAGGAAGATGACCTTCCAAAAAAGAAACTTTAGAGCTGTAGTGGCTTAAGGCTCAAAGGGTAGTTTCATGAGCTGCCCGAGAACAAGATTCAGATCCCATGCCACCGGCGGTGGCTTAATGGGAGGTTTTGTTAAAAGTAAACCTCTCATAAATCTCGCTATGAGTGGATGAGAGGAAATAGGTTGTCTATCCAGAGGTTCACGAGAAGCAGCAATGGCACTAAGATGGACCCTTACTGAATTGGTCTTAAGACCAGAATCTGATAGATTGAGTAGGTACTCCAGAAGCGATTCGACAGGCACTGTATGGGGGTTAAGTTCCCTTTGAGAACACCATACAGAGAATCTCTTCCACTTAAAGGCGTAGGATCGCCTTGTGGAAGGCTTCCTGGAAGCCACAAGGATATCCCTTACCTGTTGAGATAGGCTGATATCCCGGAATCCTAGGCTTTCAGTAACCAGGCCCTGAGGTGCAGGGACTGGGGATTCAGGTGCAATAGGATCCCGTTCTCCTGGGAAAGAAGATCTGGAGCACATCCCAACTACAGAGGTGTGGCTTGAGAGAGACACAGCAGCAGAGGATACCACGGCCAGCGTGGAGCTATGAGTATCATATGACCTCTGTCTCTCTGAAGCTTGAACAAAGTTTCAGGAATGAGGGGAATGGGTGGGAAGGCATAGAGGAAGTCATGACCCCAATGGTGGAAGAAAGCATCCCTTGCCTGAAAGTTTTGATCCGGAATTCTGGAACAGAATCAGGGAAGTTTGGCATTCTGTGGACTTGCAAAGAGGTCTAATCTGGAGTTCCCCAGATTCAAAACACTCGAGCAAGCTGGTCTGAGTGAAGAGACCATTCGTGTGACAGTAGTATTCAACTTAGTTTGTCTGCCCAAAGATTTTGAATGCCCGGAAGATATACCACTAGAAGGTGGATTTGAAGCTCTCTGGCGAGGGCCCACAGTCGCAAAGCTTCATTGCATAACGACAGAGCCCGTTCTACCCTGCTTGTTCACATAGAACATGGCTACTTGGTTGTCAGTCTAGACCAGAACTGTCTTGTAGTTGAGATGGGCCTGAAAATATCAGACAGCATGGAAGATGGCTCTGAGCTCTAGGAGGTTTATGTGAAGACAGGCCTCCTGTGGGGTCCAGACACCGAGTTTATAGATCGTGCAAGTGAGCCCCCCAATCCAACTTGGACGCATCTGTAGTTAGGGTAGTTTGGCATAGAGGCTGCTGGAAAGGTGAACCCATGAGAAGGTTTTCCAGTGACTGCCACAATTGTAGGGACAAAATGAGATGTATGGAGTTTCTGATTTTGTCCGTTAACTGACCCGAGGACTGCGTCCACTGAGAGGATAGGGTCCACTGGGCTGCTCGCATATGAAGGTGAGCATAGGGAACCACAATTTGTTGTAACTATCCATTGGGTTTTCATGGCAAGATACAGAAGTAGATTGCCGGGCCTTTCTTCCGCACAGTTTAAGATTGGTTTAAAATGGTTTAAAATAAGCAAAGGTGTAAGACAAGGCTGCATACTTTCCCCCTACCTGTTTAATTTATATGCAGAACAAATCATCAGAGAAGCAGGATTGTATGAAGACAGAGGTGTGAAGATTGGTGGAAGACTCATCAACAACCTTCGCTATGCTGATGATACCACATTACTGGCGAAAAGTGAAGATGATCTGAAACATTTGCTTCTCACAATCAAAGAAAATAGTCTCAAAATGGGCCTGCACCTTAATGTAAAGACGACAAAGATCATGACAACTGGCATAATCAACAGGTTCATCGCCGAAGGAGAAGAAATTGAAATCGTGAATAACTTTAACCTACTTGGATCAACTATCAATAAAGAAGCAACAAGCAGTCAAGAAATCAGACGACGCATTGCTCTTGGCAGAATGGCTATGAAAGACCTAGATAAGATTCTCAAGAGCAGAGATGTCTCTCTCCATACAAAGATTCGACTTGTTCAAGCCATGGTATTTTCAATAACATCATATGGATGTGAAAGCTGGACAGTGAAAAAGATAGACAGGAAGAAAATTGATGACTTTGAATTATGGTGCTGGCGGCAAATACTGTGTATGCCATGGACTGCCCGAAGAACAAACCAGTCTGTACTAGAGGAGATCAAACCTCAGCTTTCTTGAGAAGCTCAGATGACAAGACTTCGACTTTCATACTTTGGACACATCATGCGAAGAGAGAGATCATTAGAACATAAGAACATAAGATATGCCATACTGGGTCAGACCAAGGTCCATCAAGCCCAGTATTCTGTTTCCAACAGTGGCCAATCTAGGTCATACGTACCTAGCAGTTTCCCCAAGAGACACAAGTTCCACAATGCTTGTACTGGGTCAAGCATTGATATCTTCGGTCACTTCTTAATAATGGTTTATGGACCTTTCCTCCAGGAACTTGTCCAAACCTTTTTTAAACCCAGCTACACTAACAGCCTTTACTACATCCTCCGGTAACAAATTCCAGAGTTTGATTACACGTTGAGTGAAAAAATATTTTCTTTTATTAGTCTTAAAAAGTTTACCCTGTAGCTTCATTGCATGTCCCCTAGTCTTTCTCTATTCTGATAAGGTAAACAATCGATCTACGTTTACCCGTTCCACTCCGTTCATTAATTTATAGACTTCTATCATATCTCCCCTCAGACATCTCTTTTCCAGGTTAAAGAGCCCTAACCTTTTTAGCCTTTCTTCATAGGAGTATCCTTCCATCCCCTTTACCATTTTGGTGGCTCTTCTCTGTACCTTTTCTAAAATCACTATATCCTTTTTAAGATACGGCGACCAGAATTGCACACAATATTCAAGGTGCGGTCTCACCATGGAACGATATAGAGGCATTATAATATCTTTTGTTTTATTTTCCATTCCTTTCCTTATCATACCTAGCATTCTATTTGCTCTCTTGGCCGCCGCTGCACACTGGGCCGAGGGTTTTAACATGGTATCCACAATGACGCCTAAATCTTTTTCCTGGGTGGTGGTTCCTAATGTGGAACCTTGCATCATGTAACCATAGTTTGGGTTGTTCTTCCCTAGGTGCATAACCTTGCACTTGTCCACATAAAATTTCATCTGCCATTTTGATGCCCAGTCTTCCAATTTATCAAGATCCCCTTGCAATTTTTCACAATCCTCTTGGGTTTTAACAACTTTAAATAGTTTTGTCTCATCTGCAAATTTGATAACCTCACTCGTTATTCCACTTTCCAGGTCATTTATGAATATGTCAAAAAACAGCGGACCCAGCACAGATCCCTGGGGTACACCACTATTCACCTTTCTCCATTGGGAAAATTGGCCATTTAGCCCTACCCTCTGCTTTCTATCTTTTAACCAGTTCCTGATCCACAATAGTCCACTGCCTCCTATCCCATGACTCTTTAGTTTTGCCAAAAGTCTCTGATGAGCGACCTTGTCAAAGGCTTTCTGAAAGTCCAGATACACAATATCAACCGACTCACCTTTGTCCACCTGTTTATTCACTCCTTCAAAAAAACATAACAGATTAGTAAGACAAGATCTTCCTTGTCTAAAGCCATGTTGGCTGTCTCCCATTAGGTTGTGACTATCTACATGCTGAGTAATTTTATTCTTTATGATGGTTTCTACCATTTTTAGAGAAAGACATCATGCTTGGCAAGATAAAAGGTCAACGCAAAAGAGGAAGGCCAGCAATGAGATGGATTGATACAATAACAGCAGCTACGGGTACCAATCTCAACAATGAGCCGCCTGACTGAAGACGGAACACAATTTAGTATAGCTATCCAGAGGGTCGCCATGAGTCGACTCCGATTCGACAGCACTTAACAACAACATAGGGAACCACATGGACTGTGGATGCCATATGCCCCAGAAGCTGAAGCATCTCCCGAGCAGTCAGGGAGACCTTCATAGCTGCTTGGAAGGCAGGCTGTTCTATACAAAGACACCGTGGCTGTGGTAGGAAAGCCCTTGACTGCCTTGCATCTAGATGAGCCCCTATGAATTCTAGAGACTGAGAAGGGGCGAGATGAGATTTTGGGAGGTTTATGACCAGTCCCAAGTATCGAAGGATTTGCATGGTGCGAGAAAGAGCCAAGCTGACTTCTGGAGCTGTTGATGCTCGAATGAGCCAGTCATCTAAGTAAGGGAAGACTAATATTCCTAGAGTTCTCAGGAATGCTGCTATTACTACTATGCATTTCGTGAAGACTCTTGGGGTAGAAGCCAGACTGAAGGAAAGAACCCTGTATCGGAAGTGTCTTCCCTGGAAAAGGAATCAAAGGAATTTCCTGTGATCTGTATGGATGAGAATATGCGTATATGCATCCTTTAGATCTAGAGAACATAGCCAGTCCTGACTCTGAAGGTATGGCAGGAGTGTTCCGAGGGAGATAATTTTGAATTTTTCCTAGAACAGATACTTGTTTAATTCTCTGAGATCTAGTATAGGCCTGTGTCACCCTGTTTTCTTTGGTATGAGAAAGGAGGGGGGAGTAGGATCCCGTACCCTGTTAGGGTATGGATACCTCTTCTATTGCTCCTTGAGCAAGTAGTGATTGATGCGACCTCCTGACCCAAGAGATTGGTGGCAGGGACCTGAGAATTGAACTATTTATTGTAGGAGGGGGCATACTGTGAAAATGTAGTCTGTACCGCTCTCATACAATGGACAGAGTCCAGTTTTCTGATGTTATTTGTTGCCATCTTCTGGCAAAATGTCATAACCTGCCCGGGATGGTAAGGGGTTCTGGACCTTTCAGGGGTAGAAAAACTAAGTTCTCTAGGAAGGAGTCAAAGCCCCTGAGGAGGCCGCGTCTGTTGAGCTGGTTCAGCTCTTGGAACTTGTGGCTTCCTTTGCTGTCAAGCTCTGTTGCTGTCCCCTTTGGGGAACATGAACTGGACAGTGTCCCTGATGGGTGTAAGATGGATAAAATTTCTTTTTCTTAGAAACATAGAAACATGACGACAGAAAAAGACCACATGGCCTATCTAGTCTGTCCTTCCATATCAACAACTACAACAGTCCACTTTTTATCTTTAGAGATCCTCTGTATTGGTCCCATGCTTTTTTGAATTCAGTTACTGTCCTCATCTCTACCACTTCCACTGGGAGACTATTCCACGGATCCACTACTCTTTCCATAAAGAAATATTTCCGCATATCCTGAATCTATCTCCCTTCACCCTCATTCCATGTCCCCTCGTAGCAGAACTTGCTTTCAATTGAAAGAGGCTCTCTCCCTGAACATTTATGCCACGGAGGTATTTAAACATCTCAATCATATCACCTCTATCCCGCCTTTCCTCTAAGGTGTACATATTAAGACCCTTAAGTCTGTCCTCATATGCTTTATAATGAAGACCACTAATCATTTTAGTAGCCACCCTCTGCACCGACTCCATCCTGTTCACATCCTTTTGAAGGTGCGGTCTCCAGAATTGCACACTATACTCCAAATGAGGTCGCACCAAAGACTTACACAGAGGCATTATCACCTCCTTTTTTCTGCTAGCCATTCCTCTCTGTATGCACCCAAGCATCCTTCTAGCTTTTGCCGTCGCCTTTTCTACCTGTTTAACTACTTTAAGATCATCAGACACAACCACACAACCTTGTTGAAAAAGGGTTTCTTAACTGACTTTTTCTTTGCTGGGTTGGCTGTAGACTTTGATAGTCTGTTCAAGGTAGTATTTTCAGATTCAAATCTGATTAGCCTTGTCTTGCCAATCCTTGCCAAAGAGATTTTCTCCTGTGCAAAGAATATTTCCCAGTTTATCTTGCACCCATTGTTCTAAGTCTGATGTCTGAAGCCAGGCAATATGACGTGCACGGATGGAAATAGCAGATGTTCTGCTAATGCATTCAAAGCAATCAAAAGTTGCACGGTTTACAAATTTTGAGACATCCTGGGCATGTTTTCCCAGAGTAAGGAATTCCCCCTTTTTTTCCTCAGGGAGAAGAGGGCTCATGAGCTCCAAGGCACCTGTAGCTTCTTTGAGGAACATTCCCATATAGAGAATGTAAGAGCTAATCCTGGCTGCCAACATGGAGGATTGGAAACATCGATGCCCAACGGCATCGAGAGTCCTCGATTCACAGCCCAGATTGGAAGAATGTGTTTTAGCACTCTTAATCCTATGCATCGCTGATTCCACTACCATTGAATGGTGTGGTAACAGTCTTTTGAAAACCAGGACAGCTTGGAACTTGGTACATGGTATCGAGTTATCGAGAGTGTGCAGACACCATCAAAGGAGTTTCCCACATTCTTAGCATAAGATCATGTAAGATTCTGTGAATAGGCAGAGTAGCTGCCTCTTTAGGAGCCTTAAGGTACTTAAGAATTTCTAATTCTTCTGCTCTAGGTTCCTTTTCTGGAGTCACCGTGATTTCAAGACTTCGAGCTAAATCATGTATAAAATCCTGGAGGAGACATTCTTCGTTGAGGAGATGGATCCTCTGGAAGGATAGCTCTAGTACCAGCAGAGTCATCAGAATCGGATGATTTAAAGTATCTCTGCGCCGGGTGTTCTTGCAACGCACGGTACCGGTATTGCTCAAAGTCGGTATCGGGGTGTCTCGATACCGATCCGTCGATACCTGAGATAGACTCAAGGCTCGGCACTGGGGGAAGCATACCTGCTGAGGCACTTGGTCCCGGTACCAGTGTTGGTACCAATACCTGTGGAACCGTCTGTAGCAGTCTTAGTGGTACCGAAGCAGCTAAGAGGGCCGCTAGACTGCATTCGATAGCAAGGATTCTGTGATGCATCGTTCCTGCAGATGCCTGGGTGTCGGTACCGGTGGAAGTGGCTACGACCCCCAGAACATGGCACCAGTAGTTCTGCAGTGGTGGAAGCCTTTTGAACATTCTAGAGCCCCTGCTTTGGAGACCGAGGCCTCCCGCCGGGGCTGTTTTGCCGGTGAACTTTCGTTGAGGGCAACGCCAGTGGCATCTCGATACTTGGAAGGAGATCTACCCTTTTTGAGGACCGGCCAGTCTTAGAAGACTTAAGTTTAGTTACCTGAGATCCATGGGAGGAAGATGAAGCCCTGGAAGATGTCGATGCAACTGACATCGTATCTGCGGCAAAAAGGTTACCGAGTTTTGCAGCTCTGTTCTGCAGGCCCCTCTTGGTCATCTTTCTGCAGGAGAGAGACTCCAATGGAGAATGGTCAGGACCTAAACACTTAAGACACCATTCATGGGTGTCGGTGACGGAAATGGTACCGCCACATTTAGAACATTTCTTGAAACCACTAGCTGGTTTCTCCATGTTTGAAGAAAAATGGGCCTAGTGCCCAAAATGGCACCTAACCCCGGGAGGGGAAAGGGCCCTGAAAGAAAATCTTTTAGGAAACTAGTTTTTTTTTTTTTTAAAGAAAAAGAGAACTGGCGGTACCGGTAGGCGTCGAAGGAAGGCAGACACGACCACAGAAAACAAAAGAATAAGGATACATTTTTCTGCGGTGACAGGGTATGCATCCTGTCGGCTCCGCGGAAAATGAAAAACTGAAGAGGGAGAGTTGGAAAGGCGCTGTGGATGCTCCCGAAAGCTTTCCTATTGGACGCTGGGGAGCGTTCCCACACAGGCTCCGTCGGTATCGACGATACCCACATGTGAAGACAACATTCCTGCTTGTGCCTGAAGATAATCTAAAATCAACAACAGATATAAAAATTCCAGAAGCTACTTAAACCACCCTTTTCATTGAACAATTTAATGAAGACCACCAATCCACCCTAACCACCCCACAAAACGAGTTACACAAGACATGACATCCACAACATAAAAACACACTATTACTCTTATTAAAATGTATATAGCCCAATGTAGATAGCTCAACCTGTATATATTGCACCCCAATTCAAGATTTAGCTATCCACAAACTCACGAACAGTACCTTCACAACCACTGCATGCCGACACCCCCACATTACCCTACTTGATTGGTTTGCAGTGAAATCCGCTTTGATTCAAGGATAAAGCGGGATATAAATACTTTTAAATAAATAAATACACTTTCATCTGTCCCCCGAATTGTCACCTGATTCTCTAGTTTCCTCCTCTGAATTTGTTCAAGATTTTGGGTAACAGTCCCTATATCATGTCTAGTCACACCACCTGCTATGGTTTTGAAGGATCACCTCGAAAAATTGTGTGTGGGGGGTGCTTCCTTGTCATACTATCAATATTTCCAAATGCGCCACCGTTTTGACACCCTTCCCCAACTAGAGACTTTGCTGTGCCCTCCTCATGCTTGGGAGTATGTTCTTTTCAAATCTAAGTGCTTTAAATCCTTTCTGGTGGAGGATCATGTGAGGCCGTGAGCTGGAGTGGTAGCATTCGCTTCAGTTCTGGGGTTCCCTGCCCAGAACTCTGATTTTTTATAATAATCTGGTCCCTCTCTCATGTGCCGTTAAGGTGTTGGATACCTGATGGCTGCAAAATCCATCAGAAAGAAAAAGACCCATGCTCCTGAGCCTAAGATGCTGGACCTCTCCCCAGTGAGTCCGCATGCAAACCAACTCCCAAGTACAGTGGAGGTGGTGTCACAAGCTGTTATAGCAGCACTGGAAGGAAAGTTCCAAGAATTATCCAAACAAATTTTTCATGTTGCACAAGCTGTTAGTGAATTTAAAGGTCTGACTGATGAAGTAGAACACGGGTATTAGACGTGGAAGATGCACAACACTCTCTGGTCTAAATAATGCAGAAGCTGGAAGAACTTGTCAAAATGCATGAAGAAAAAGCGTGGTTACTCACCTGAAACAGGTATTCTCCAGGGACAGCAGGAATCAGTACTCACTTATGGGACTCCCCAGCTACAGGCTACCGAACCTGTAACCAAAAAATGCCTCCGCGAGACCGTGAGCAGAAGCCGATGCCCGAAGGAGCCAAAGTCCTGGTGCCTTGGGGTGAAGCTCTCGGTAGCTGTGAAGAAGGGTCAGAATACGGAGCACAGCCTGGCCGAAGGCGCTGTCCTGGCGGGACTCCCTCGTCAGGCAGTAGTGAGCAGCAAAGATATTCGTGGAAGACCAGGTTGCCGCCCAGCTGATATCCATCAGGGGCACGGAGCGCAGCAAGGCCACCGAGGCCACCTTGGCCCAAACTCCATGTGCGGAGACTTGATAATCCAGCAGGGCACCCGCCTTCGTGTGAGCGAATGCGATGCAGTACGCTACCCAAACCGAAAGGGTGCGTTTGGCAACTGCCTCACCTTGTCTATTGGGATTGTAAGTCACAAAGAGCCGGCCAGACTTGCGATGAGTCTGGGTGCGCTGCAAGTAGAAGGCAAGAGCCTTTCTGTAGTCAAGGGTGTGGAGAGCCGCCGATGCCTGGTTGGCGTGGGGCCTCAGGAAGAAAGTTGGCAGGACTATCTCCTGGTTGAGATGGAAATCAGAGACAACTTTAGGCAGGAATTTAGGAAGGGTACGGAGGACCACCCTATTCCGATAGAACCTGGTGTAAAAGGCGTTAGCCATGAGAGTCTGGAGCTCACTGACTCAGTGTGCCGAGGTCAGCGCCACCAGGAAGGCCACCTTCCAGGACAGGTGCCAGAGCAAGCACGTTGCCATCGGCTTGAAGGGTGGACGGGTGAGCTGCATGAGCACCACATTTAGGTCCCATTCCGTCAGTGGAAGACGGATAAGCGGCTTGGAAAGTAGAAGACCCTGCATAAAGCGGGAGATTAACGGCTGCCCCGAGAGGGGCTTTCCCTCAATGGAGATGTGGTTCGCCAAGATGGCACTCAAGCCCTTCCTTCGAGAGATGGAAGAGGTACTGGAGGATCCATCAAATGGGGCACGAGAACTGGTTGATCTGGAGCCCTGAGCAAGACCGAGAAGCACCTCCACTTGAAGGCATAGGCTCAGCTACTGGAGTCCTTTCTCGAAGCAAAGGGGACTTCTTCAACCTCCTCTGGAAGAGCCAGTGAGGCTAGGGAAACCTGTTCAGCTGCTAGGCCATGAGGGATAAGGAGGTTAAGTTCGGGTGCTGCACCCACCCCTCCCTCCTCTGTTAGACCCGGGGCAGAGCCCAGGGGGACAGGAGGTACCGTCCGGAGCAGAAGCAGGAACCAAGCCTGCCGAGGCCATGAGGGGGCTAAGAGGATCAACAATGCACGATCCTGCTGAGTCTTGAAAAGGTTTCTCGCAACGAGATAGAAGGGAGGGAATGCATAGAGCAGGCAGGATGACCAGTTCAGAAGGAATGTATCCAGACTCTCCCTGCTTGGGTGCGGTACTGGGTCGCAAAAGCAGGGAAGCTGCATGTTCTGGGGGCTGGCAAAGAGGTCTATCGCCGGCGTCCCCCAGTGAAGAAACAGCCAGCTCGCTACCCCTGAATCCAGCTGCCATTCATGGGGGCTAAGGATTCTGCTGAGCCTGTCCGCCAGGGCATTCTCCTGACTCGGAAGGTAGGTCGCCTTGAGGGACATCTTCCATCAGACAGCAAAGGAGCAGATGAGGACCGTTTCCAGGCAAAGTGAGCGCGATCCCGTGCCTCCCTCCTTGTTGATCTAGAACATCGTAATGCAGTTGTCGGTCTGCACGAGAACCGACCTCCCCTTGAGGTGGTCCTTGAAAGCCCTCAGGACCCAACGAATTGCCCAGAGTTCAAGCAAGTTTATCTGCTGCTGAGACTCCTCGGGTGACCACTGCCCCTGCATGCACAGCGGCCCGCAGTGGGCTCCCCAACTTAACAGGGAAGCATCTGTTGTCAGCATTGCATCATGCTGCGGGGCCTGGAAGGGCAACCCCCGGAGGTGGTTGCGGTGGTTTTGCCACCAGCTCAGGGACAAGCAGATGTCAGGAAGGACCCTGACAGGGTCCCTGAGATGACCAAGGGATGAGCACCATTGGGTGCTGAGGCACCACTGAGCTGTCCACATGTGCAGGTAGGCATGGGGGACCACATTCACAGTAGAGGCCATGTGGCCCAGGGGAGTGCTTTGGACCCAGACCACCAGAGCTCGGTGGCGGTCAGCGTGATCCACTAGTATTTATTTATTTATTTATTACAATCTCTTATATACCGCGCTATTTGGCATCAGCGCGGTTTACATTATAACACAACGACCATAACAACATGCTGTTTGGTTTTACATCGAACAGGTGATCAAACTTGGATAACAGGGGTAACTATATACATGAGATATTTACATGGTGAGGAGTAACTTGTATAACAGGGGTCAATTATGATATACATGAGATATTTACATGGTAATGAGTAAAATTATCATAGTGAACGTAGGTAATCTCTTCAGAGGGGATGTCTAGGTGCCATTGGTGGTTGGGTAGTATTGGAGGAAAAGGTGGTATTTGAGTGCCTTCCTGAACTGCGATAGGTCGGCAATAGCCCTAATGTCAGGGGGTAGAGCATTCCAGCATTTAGGTACATAGTAACTAGTAAGAAGGCGGTCGCCCGCTGAGTATCGAAGCGTGCCCCGATGAACAAGTGCCTGCACCGGCTCGAGGTGAGACTTTGGGTGTTGACCAAGAACTCCAAGCCCTCCAACAGAAGGACTGTGCACGATGTTGCTTGCCAGGTTTCCTCGACATAGGGGCCCATGACGAACCAGTCGAGGTAGGGAAAGACTGGCACGCCCTGACGCCTGATTTGGGCGGCGACCACAAGGCATTTCGTGAAGACTTGTGGGGCGGACAAGAGGCTGAAAGGGAATACCCTGTACTGGAAGTCCTCTCCCTGCACCCTGAAGCGCAGATACTGCCTGTGCTGGGGGTGGATTAAGATATGGGCATAAACGTCCTTTAGATCCAAGGAGTATAGCCAGTCGCCCTGCTGGAGGAAGGGCAGCAGAACACCAAGAGATAACATCTTGAACTTCTCCCGCACCAAGAACTTGTTCAACTTTCAGATGTCAAGGATGGGTCTCAGACCCCCCCCCTGTCGTTTTCGGGACGAGGAAGTACCAGGAATAGAAGCCCCGACCTCGAAGGTGTGAAGGGACCTTCTCGACTGCCCATTGGGCAATGAGAGAGAGTAGTTCCTGCTGCAGGAAAACCTGGTGCACAGGGAGTCTAGGAGGCTCCACCGGGGAGGTGGAAGCCTGTCGAAGTGAAGGCAATAGCCATCTCGGACGACTCAGAGAACCCAGGTGTCTGAGGTGATGGAAGCCCACAAAGGGGCAAAATAAGACAGGCGTCCCCCCCCCCCCCACTGGCTGCTGCGTCCCCGGAGGGCGAGAGACTATGCCGATGGCATCAAAACCCCTGGGTGGGTTGTGGAGGAGCCGGAGTTTGGGCCTTTGGCCCTTTCGGCTTGCGATGCCCTTGGCTGGACTTATCCTGCGCCAGGGTGGTCCGCATGGGGGTAGCCGGGTAGCCCCCGGTACTGGAGGCCCTTCCTCGGAAAGAAAGGCTTTTTGGCTTGTTGCTTTTTCCGGGGCAGAGTGGAGGTCTTGCGTGAGAGATGGGTTCTGGTGACTAACTCCGTCTCTATTTCTGCGGCTTTATCCTCCATCGGCTTGCCGAAGAGCTGCTCACCGAGGCAGGGGACGCCCAGGAGCTTTTCCTGCACCCACTGCTCCAAATCTGATGATTGGAGCCTGTATTACTAATTAAAGATTTATTTGGATCAGCAAGGAATATTGAACTTTTGAACCATCCCGTATGTGAGAAATCATGCTGAGCCAGCTGTTTACTAGCCCGGAGACCAAAGGTGTACGGAATGACTGACCAGAATTGTTATTAATTTAGAGAAGAAACAAAGGCTGGAGAAGGACTGGTCAAAATTACTGCTTAGCAAAGGTGTATGGGGTGGAGAATACCTCACATGAGGAGTCATGCTGTCCAGCTGGGACACATTTGTTATAGCCTATAAAAAGAGATAGAAAATCCAGAACAGAGAGAGGTGAAGGGATCTCTTCCATGGAGTGAACACGTGCGCTGCCTGGAAAATCTCCCGATTGAGAAGTCTCTCTTGCCTGGCTGAATCAGGGATCCATTTAGTCGAAGTGTGGCATGAGATGAAGTTCATAACTATTGGTGATGTATCATTCTCCTGTAATTACTTGCTTTCTAGTTATCTTTTCTAACTAACTATAGGTAAATAAGTAAATTACTTGCTTTTAAGTTATCTTTCCTTTGTTTTATAAATAAACTGCTTGTCTTTATTACACAGTGTGTTAGCCTTTGATCTTTAATTTAATATTGTGGCGAGGCAATACAGAGCCATGCCCGACGGCGGGCCCCGATGCCTGCTGCCGCCACCTGAGCCAATGACTCAAATCCATCGTAGGCGGCTTGGGAGAGGTACTTTGAGCAGTCTGCGACGGACTTCAACAGAGTACCGAATCTATTGAGGGGTTCGCCCTCAATGCCCACGGAAAACCCTCCGAGCTCCTTGGCTAAATCGTGCAAGAACATACCCATGTATAGTTGGTATGCTTGAATGCAACAAGAGCATGGAGCCTTGGTAGGCCTTGTGGCCCAGGGCATTAAGGGCTCTCAACTCTCGGCCAGGCGGTACCAACGAGTGCAATTTTGGGCTCTTCTGCTTCCTCATGGCCAACTCCACCACCATAGAGATGTGGGGAAGTTGGGTCTTCCTGAACCCTGGCCCACAATGTACCTTGTACATATAGTGTCAAGGCGGGTGCCTCCCACATGCAGAGCAGCAGCTGAGACAGAATAGGAGGAACTGGCACAGTGAGACATTCCCTAGGCGGGGACTCATACTTTAGAATATCGAGTTCTTCAGCATGAGGGTCCTCCTCGGCCTGACTGGCCAGGTTAAGGGCCTGTGCCATGTCCCGAACAAACACCAAGAAGGATGTGTCCTCAGGTGGCGAGCACTGCAGAAAAGAGGGCGGGGAGGGGTCCAACTGAAGGTCCCTGTGGGTACAGGTTTCCCAGGAGGTCTCCCCATCGGACTCCCACTCCGAGAACTCTGTCCAGCGGCCAGTGCCATATGGAGCCGGAGGCCCTGGAAGATCTCGCCTCCGAGGAACGGGAGGGCGAGCGAGACCGACATCGAGGACCGTCACGAGGCCCGTGGCTCTCAAGGGTTTCCTGGATGGATTTCAGTGTCCCACGCAAGGGACCCATAGTCAATGGACACAAGTCAGCGAAGCTGGCTGTGAGCACCTGCTGGGAAGCAATTAACGCAGAAACGCTGCATTCTAGCGCCAGCATGTGGGACTCCCATGGGGCTCTGCGACACCAGCCCCGGGATCACCGGGTCGGGCATCGAGGAGGAGAGGGGGTTCTCACCAGGACGGCCCGCAGGAGACCAGGCACCTTCGCCGGAGGTCTCTGCATCAGTATGGGGTACCTTATGGCCGTTCCCTGTCTAACTCTCAGAAACGCCGAACAGGCTGAGTGACCGAGTGCGGGAGCGCTTGTGCTTATCGGAGCCCCCGACAGCGACTTCAAGGCCTTTTTCTGCCGCTCCACCTCAGGGGATCCCTGGTTGGAGTGGCTCCGAGAGCACCAAGCATGCGTGGTCCTCTTCCCATCCAAGGGTGCCATCTTGCTCAGTCTCCCTTTTTCCGCGGAGCCCTTCCGACACATGTCCTCGTCCCTTGGAAAAAAAAGTCTGTTTTTTGGCCTACAGGCCTTCTGTTTTCCAGTTGCACTGGCCCTCTACCCGTCCTTCCCCTGCTCTATCTTCTTAGAGCTGTTGGGGATAGTTTTTTTCTTTCTTTCTTTCTTCATTTTTTGTCAACGGGCTTCGCGCCCTTTTTCTTTCCCTAAGCGCTGGACATGTGGGTCTTCGACCTCGCGGGGGTCATTTTTTTCCCTCATGGCCACCGGCTTCAAAAAAAATGTGATAGATGTTCTAGGAACATGTCACTTATGGACACTCACAACTGTTGTCTGCAGTGCCTTGGCGCTGACCATGATCCAGAGTTCTGTTTGCTCTGCAAGAAAATGTCCTCTAAGGCCCTGCTCAGTCGTAAGCAGAAGTTCGAAGACATTTTTCGAAAGGCCGCCTCAGAATCCCCCAGTGGCACCCTCGGTTGTCACTCCAAACAAATTTTTCATGTTGCAAAAACTGTTAGCGAATTTAAGTCAGACTGATGAAGTGGAACACAGGGTATCAGACTGACAGATGCACAACACACTCTGGTCTAAATTCTGCAGAAGCTGGAAGACCTTGTCAAAATGCATGAAGAAAAACTAGAAGACCATAAGAACTGAGGAGGCCATAAGAATCTCTGGTTTGTTGGCATTGAAGAGTCTGCATCAACTTACAGTGCACCCGTTCGAGCCCCTAGAGCAGGCAAGTTCCTCACATGGAAGACCTTCTTTCTAGTGGCCATCACCTTGGCACGGTGTATCAGTGAGCTGCAAGCTCTGGTTGACTACTCCCCTTACACGCAGATCCACCAGGGCCGGCCATACTCCGAACCCACCTCAGGTTCCTCCCCAAGGTGGCCTCGGCTTTCCACATTAACCAGGCCATCGTTCTACCCAACTTCGACCCAGAACCACATGATACTCAGGAGGGACGCCGCCTCCACATGGTGGACTATTCCCATGCCCTCCAGTTCTGCAGAACAAAAGATTCCCGCAAGGCATCGCAACTGTTCATTGCCTATGACCCTAACAGACCAGGAACGCCGGTAACAAAAAAAAAAAAAATGTAAAACACAGCAGGGAGCCTTCTGGTTAAATTTAGAACCCAGCAGAGAGCTTCCAGTTTAAATTTTATACTCGGTTAGAGACTAGTAGCAGCAAAGAGCTTTAATTTAAATCAAATCTTTAAGCAATAAATTATTTCTGGAGACCTTTACAAAGAGGCCTTCTACATAGTGAATTTTTTTAAGTAGGTGTTAAAGCCAGGTGGTAGATCAAAGGGCCATTTTGAAAGACTCCCTTTATCCAAGCAAGGACTGTGTTAATCACCCAGGAAATTGGTCACAGCTTACCTCAGAAGCACAGGCATAAATAGTTCAACCAGAGTTCTGTGATTCTCAGTCTTGAAGGACTACAAAAGGGGACTGCTACATCTGGAGAGAGATCTGCAATTGTAAGTATTTACTTATGGGAATTTTTCTAAATCTTGGGGAAAGCACAGTTACTTACTTGTAACAGGTGATCTCTGGGAACAGCAGGAATAAGTCTTCACATATGGGTACGTCAGTACCAACGGAGTCCGCGCGGGAACGCTTCCCAGTGTCCAAACAGAAAGCTTTTGGAAGCATCCCAACACGCCTGCGCGCTGCCTTCCCAACTGCCTCTCATCAGTTAAGTTTTAAAGCTGAGACAAAGAGAGAGAGAGAGAGCAAGGAAGGGAAAGATAAAGAAAGAGAAATGCAACTCCTAGGTGAGGTGGGTGGGTTGTGAAGACTTATTCCTGCTGTTCCCAGAGATCACCTGTTACAAGTAACTGTGCTATATCCAGGAACAAGCAGGAATGAGTCTTCACATATGGGGACTCCCAAGCTCAGATGCCGGAGGGAGTCCTAGCATGTTGCAAGTCTAGAACGAGCCATGCTATTCCTCAGGACCTCAGGCATGCTGGGGATGGAGGGTAGGAGTTGAATACAGAAAAGAGCTGTGGAACAGCTGGCTAGAACAGGGCTTCAAAAGGGGAAGACCCTGTATCGAGGGCATTTAGTAATAAGATATTGTAATCTGGGCCTCCCTTGTTGGTGCACTGAACACATATGGATCTGATAGAAGAGCCAGTGAATGTGCTCAAGGGGTACCTCACTGAGAAGTAGAGGTAATAAAGTAGAACAAAAAACAAGTGGAGATCAAAACCCTTTAGGGTGAGAAAAAAATAGCCCCAGAAGAAAACTGGGGTAGTATAAGAGGTAGAGCTTCAGCGGAGACGCAGAAGGTACTATTAAGGAAAGCTTAAGCTGCTTTGGTCCAAAAATAGTATAAATTTAGGACCAAGAGAAAAATTTTGTCTGACCCAACTGGACTGGGGTTAGAATCAGTCCATGTAGAGGAGAAAGGGTATGGAAACCCTTGTATCTGATAAAAAGGTAAGACAGACTCAGGAGCGCTAAGCTTTAGAGCAACGGAGCTCCGCAATGTCTTTCCTAAATGGGGTCAATTAGGAAAGAAAGGTACATGGAGAGCTTCAGGAGTACCTAAACCTGAAAAGGTTAATTACCACAGGAGTGGTCCTAGGTGTAGTCCCCTAGGTATGCTGGTACAGCATTGATAGGGTTAGTGCCCATCTGTCAGGATCATAAAGGAATGTCAGGATATCTGATCCTAACAGCCAGATAGATAAGTAGATGGATACAGATCAATCTAACAATATATCTCATTATATGTATTAAAGATATATCTATCTATCTATATATATCTATCTATATATCTAGATGAATAGGCAGGCATATAGAGACATGTCTCCAGGTATATGGATGGAGGAATGTCCAGAGAACCCCATCCCCCCCTTATAGGGAGAGAGAAATTTATCTAATAGCAAGAAGGTTAATACCTGCTTGAATAGATAAAATAGAAAAAATCCTCTTCTCCTGGTTATGACCAGCATAGTCAGAGGAAAGGTGTCCCTGACAAGAAGGCGGCTTAATTCTTTGCAGAAGTTAAGCTCTTGAGTAACCAGGATGGCCTACGTGAACATGGCAGAGGATAACAGCAGTCTGCAGACGGGAAGTCCAGATATCTCCAGAATTGTAGTATGGAGATTGGATAGAGGAGGCCTCAGGAGGAAGATACCCTAGTGATCCGCCTATGAGGGCAAGATGGGTATTAGGTATCCTCTAGCTGCCAGTGAAGAATTTATCTCTGACGGGAGACCCCAAGAGATATGGGCCAAGCCAGGGAATTGGCCCTTCTTTAGGCTTTCACGTAATGGAAGGCCTGAGGCTTATGCCTCAAAAGGTTTTTAAGATAAGATGGAAAGGGTAGAAATACCTGCCAGGCATGAACATGACTGGGGGAACCCCTTTTAACCATCTGGGGTTATCTGCTAGGCAAGATACTAATGCTCTCTAGCAAGGGCCCATAGTGTAAAGCTACTCTGTAGAGTTGCAGAGAGCATGCTGCAGGTTGGTCAGAAGAAAAAAACTGGCTGTGGAAAGCCAGCAGGTAACGAGCTATTCTGCCAAGGCCAAGGGGCGAAGAATAGAAGTTAACCAACCAAACTGTGATAATAGGGTTTCCCAAACAAGGTTGATACCCTGTTTGGGACTTAGCACTGAGGCTAGGAGGATTGCTAGTGGAGGGGAAAACCCTGGTTGTGTAGTGAACAAAAACCAGTGGTTTAACCGCTAGGAATTGCTGCATTTGCAGGAAGTATCAGGGCAGCATGGAAAATTTCTTTTCCCTCCTCTTTTTAGATTGGGAAAAAGAAACAGACATGGTAGGACTTCCCATTGTCTGAGGAGCTGCCCTAAGGTAACAAGGGGGAAGACAACTCCAGAAGGGAGAATCCCCCGGTAGAACAGGTAGAAGACCATAAGGGCTTACCCGCGTAAAAAAGTCACTCTTACAACTAAATGTAGTAAGAGGGAGGTAAGACAGAGTTGCAAGAGACCAACTATGGAGGAAGTCTCCGACAGGTGAGATGATACATGCCAATACAGGGAAAACAACTGTCTATTGATAGTTGCTACCTCTCTTTCCTCCTAGAGGAAGAGGAAATCTGTTAAGTATGGGCATGATCATCATAAAGACTCTTAGAGAAAAGATGTCTCATGAACAGATATCTAGGTAGGTTAGGATAAATTTAGTGCAGATACTGCAAGTGAAAAGAAGCAGACTGCTACCCTAACCAGCAACCAAGAGGGACAAAGATCTATTTGAAACCCTGCAACTGCTGGGTTTGTTGACCCTGTTGAGTTTGTAGATTCTTCAGACCAGGGCGATGTTTCCCCTGTTTGGGAACATCTGTATGATGGGCCGATGGACAAAACCTTCTCCCCCTAGGGGAAGAAAGTTTGGTAGGACATTTCCTACCTACTGGGAAAGAAGGTGGCGTAGAATAGCCCCTGGAAAAAGGAAAGTCAGTGGATAACTGAGTAACCTGGAGTAAAGACTCCTTGTTGAAGAGTTTTTCTCCAGTGCAAGGAGTATTTCCCAGTCTTTCTTGTGCCCATTTGTCCAAGTCTGAAGCTTGGAGCCAGGCTCTACGTCGTGCCCCTATAGCTATAGCAGAAGTCCTGCTAACAGACTCAAAGGAGTCTAGGGAAGCACGAGTAAGAAACCTAGAGATATTATGAGCATGACTAACCAGTAAGGAATAGTCTGCTTGTTTGGGCTCTTGAAGACAAGGAGTCAAAAGATGTAATTTCCTTGTGACCTCCCTCAAGAGATAGACCCATATAAAAAATATATGAGAGAATTCTTGCTGAAAGCATGGATGTCTGGAAGGTTTGACGTCCAAAGGCATCTAGTGTCTTAGACTCAAGACCTGGCGGACAAGAAGAGTGCTTTTTATTACTCTTTACTCATCTCAATGCTGATTCCACTACAATGGAATGATGAGGAAGTTGAGTCCTTTGAAACCCTGGAGAGGGGGGCACCTGATATACGAGATCAGTTGCTCTGGAAAGTGGGGGCACCCTTAAAGGAGCTTCCCACATTCGTAGAAGGAGATCCTGCAAAGAATGATGCAAAGGAAGCATTATGTTCTCCTTTGCTTCGTTAGGAACAGAGAGGTATTCTGTATTCCCTTGTGTAGGATCTTGTCCAGGAATAGGAATGGCAAGTGATTTTGCCATATCCAGGAGGAAAGTCTGGAAAGAAGGATCCCCAGAGGGAACTTCCCTTGGATAGGCTAGATCTGATGAAGAACTAGCGTTGGCACCGAGGGATCTATTCCAGTATATAGGAATAGCAGATCCTGAATGGTGCAGTATGGGATCCTTAGATGGTAGTCGCTGGTACTGCAGGTCAGAACCAGTGACAGTCGGTAACAGATCGTCCATGCTAGGGATCGATTCCAGACTAGGCATCGAGAGAAGCGAGCCTGAAGAGAGAAGCATGAAAGGTACCGACAGTAATTGTACTGTGGATATCGGTACCAATCTCAGTACCGTATCTGATACCGGCAGAAGAATACCACCCGTAACAGTGTCAGAGGAACCGAAAGTTGCAGATCCGAAGTATCGGAACCGAGCCTTTGGTACCGATAGGAGTCGGTACCAAGGCGAGTCGGTACCCAGTCCTCCAGACTGGAGATGGAGTCCAGACTCGGCATCGAAGGAACCGAGTCTATCGATGCACCTCTGGAGGGTACCGACGTCGGTACTAGTATCGGTGTCGATACCGATACTGGAAAGTCCGCCTGAAGCATATCCACCGGGCCCGTAGGTACCGAGGACGTCAGACGACGATCCTTGGTGAGGAATGTTTCATCCAACACCAGTGCCGATGCTGGGGTATCGGTACCGCTCGAAGCGGATGCCACCACTAGGCATGGCTCAGGTATGTTCTGTGAGGGGTGAACCTCAGGAACAACCTGAAACCCCACACAGGCTTTGGAGGCCGAAGACTTCCACCGGGGTTTTGAAGCCAGTGGATTTTCGAAGACAAGGCCATAGGCATCTCTATGCTGTGCATGAGAAGTGCCAATCGAGGACTGGCTAGTCTTAACAGACTGTTTTTGGGTTACCTGATCCTGTGCAGAAGAAGATATGGTCGGTGCCCTGAAGTTGGAGGGGGACCGCGTGTCGCGGGGAACTCGATGTTGAAAACTACTTCTCACCATACTGGTGCCCGAGGGCTCCGGAGGAAAATGGTCAGGACCCAAGCAGGTTAGACACCAATTGTGAGTGTCTAAAAATAAAGTTGTACCGCCACAGTTTGTACATTTCTTGGGGAAAGTGTCTGGCGGTTCCATGAGGAAAAATGGAGAGTCCTAAAAGGCCTGAGAACCGTGAGAAAATAACAAAGAAAAATATATTCCTTAAAGGGAAAAAATTTTACAAGAAAAGAAAAAGAAACACTGGCGGTACCGGTGGCGTCGGGGAAGGCAGCCGCGACCACAAGAAAACTAAAAAATAAAAGAAGAATTTTCTGCGGTGACAGGAGGACGTCCTGCCGGCTCCACGGAAAAACGAAAACTGAGGAGAGGCAGTTGGGAAGGCGGGAAGGCAGCGCGCAGGCGTGTTGGGATGCTTCCAAAAGCTTTCTGATTGGACGCTGGGAAGCGTTCCTGCGCGGATTCCGTCGGTACCGACGTACCCATATGTGAAGACTCATTCCTGCTTGTTCCTGGAGATAGGGAATTCTTTAGATTAAATCTGATTAATCTTTGAACCCAGTGTATTTGTTAAATTGGTCAGGGCCTAGTAGCAGCAAAGAACTTTCAGTTTAAATTTAAAACACAGCAGGGAGAGCTTTCTGGTTAAATTTAGAACCCAACAGCAAGGGCTGTGGGACTCCCCCTGGAAATTGGTCACAGATTACCTTGGAAGCACAGGACATGGTACTGTGTAGCAGCCAGCTTTTAATCAGTCTTTTTCCCTCCTTCCCTCTCCATCACCCATCCACCCTTGGGATAATGGTAGCTTTATAGGTGCATATACCTCTCAAAGGAAAGGAGGTGCCATATTCACTCGGGCGCAGCTGTTGGAACTCAACAGGCATACATTAAGTACCAGAAATTAATTAAGCTTCAAGTGAACAAAGTACATTAAACATATTAGATGTAGTTTTATTAGTATAAGTATCCCCACCAACCCTTAGTAGGTAAAGAACTTAAATACCTAAACACAACCTTAAAACTAAATGCAGACAGCATTCCAGCAGCAAGATAGGGGTTTTCCAGTCTTTTGCGTTGTCACATGTATGATTTTCTCCCTGTTGGTGAGGGGTATTATGTGTGCACTAAGTGCAAGGAACTCTTTGCTCTCAGGGAAACAAGTTCAGTCTGGAGGCCAGAGTTGCAGACTTGGAAGACTTAAGGAAGACAGAGGTAAATAGATGAGACCTACAGGGATATAGTACTGAAGTCCCATCTCCAGTCTGGCAGAATCCCTGTTGCTATGGAGCAGAGAGGTCATGTGACAGGAGAGCATCACCCTGGTGTGGCAGGAAGTGATCCTGTAGCTAGGACCTATCCTCTAGGTGACGTAAAACTCTCTCGCACCATGGAAGTTTCTCCAGAGCCATGTGCCCATGAGGGAACAATTAGGACAGCCGTTAAAGTTGGTGATCCGATTATTGGGCATGTAGATAGCTGAGTGGCTGGTGGACGTGAGGATCGTCTGATAACATGCCTGCCTGGTGCGAAGGTAGCGGACCTCCCACCTAGACAAGATCTTAGATAGTGCTGGGGAGGAGTCTGATGTCTTGGTATATGTCGGAACCAATGACATAGGGAAATGTGGTAGGGAGGTTCTGGAGGCTAAATTTGCTAGGTACGTATGACCTAGATTGGCCACTGTTGGAAACAGGATACTGGGCTTGATGGACCTTGGTCTGACCCAGTATGGCATATCTTATGTTCTTAAGGATACCTGGAAAACTGGATTCCCTTAAATCTTGCCATGCTTCCTTCTGTGGGGGAAAATTCTCAGAGCGGGTACATCACTTGGGCCCACAAATGGCAGAAAGACCACCCAAGAGTAGTGATAGCCCACTTCCATAACTTTACACAGGAGGTGGCTGTGCTTCAGGCAGCTCAGGAACAAAACTCCCACAAAGGACAAATTATTAATCTTCCACGATTACTTTGCCTTAGTCAGCAAACTATGTCGTGAGTTTGAATATTTGTGGGCAGCTCTCAAATCAAGAACTCAAATACTCCCTGCTATATCTAGTTCGACTACGAGTGGAAGCTCAGGGGTACTAGCATTACTTCACCTTGCCATCATTAGCCACATCCTTCATTGAAACTTTGCCAGTAGGATGATGGCGCTATTGTGACCCTATGTTGTACATACTGCTCTATGGCTACCATTGCTAGACTCAGGATGATGAGTTACCATTGGACTTTTTAGACTATCTGAGCCACTGATGAATATTACCAATTTTGGCAATGGATAGAATCCTCCAACCCACATTAGCAGTGGACTCTCCCCTATAATCTCCATTGGCTGAAGATTGACCATAGCACTGGACATACATTATGAGAAGCACTAACTTTAGATTACTATCATTTTACTTTGTTTGCAAGAAAAACCTTAAATTGTGTTTTGTATTTAAGACAAAGGCAGAAAGTGGAATGAGCTATTCTTTCTCTGTCTACTAGGTTGGGAGTATAGATGTGCAGTTTCTGGCCTTGGCTGAAACTCTCCATCATTCTCCATGTGTTGCTATAATATTTTGTGTACTCTGATAGTGGGACTCTCCTTTAGAGATATTTAGTAGGGTGAATGAAGCGGAGGAAACTCTGAAACAGCCACCCATGCCTTGTGTGCCTCACCCATGTCCCTACAGTTTATTTCCTCTTTTTTGTTTTCTCTTTGTCACCTCCTTACATTTGTTTTGTGTATCTATCTATCTATCTATCTATGTATGGAGCTTCCTGTTTGGTTTCCTTTTGTTTACTTATATTAGCCCCAGTGTTATCTGCAATCTTAATAATTAAGTAGGGGACTGAAATGTTTGCTTCAAGAGGTATGCCATATGCTGAGGGGAGGGGAGATAAGGGGATGGTTGGGCATTGAGATGAGCTGTAGGGGGGATGACCGGGGTGATGAGGGGAGGGCAAGGGGAAGTGTCAGAGTAGTTAATCACCTGTAACAGGTGTTCTCCAGGAGCAGCAGGAATCAGTCCTCACTTATGGGTGTCATCAGCGCCGATGAAGCCCCAGCGGAGCATTTCCCCAGCTTTCCATGAAAGCCTTTGGGAATGCTGGCACGCATGCGCGGTTCTGTTCCCGCCTAAAGGTGCCATCTTACCTCAGTCAAATGACATAGCTAAGAACAGCACACAAAAATGGAAAAATTAAACTATGTACAACTGCAACTCCCAGGGGAGGAGGGAGGGTCGTGAGGACTGATTCCTGCTGCTCCTGGAGAACACCTGTTACAGGTGAGTAACTACTCTTTCTCCAGGACCAAGCAGGAAGTCAGTCCTCACTTATGGGTGACTCCCTAGCTCTGGGCTACCAGGAACCCAGGCTGAACAAGAGAACTCCCTCTAGTCAAAGCAGCAAAGAAAGGCTTTCCAAGGACACAACCTCCACCGGTAGCCCAACAGAGGGCAGTAGTTGCCTAAATCTCAAAGAGATTCCGGAGTACTGCTTGGCCAAAAGCACTGTCCCTACGGGACTCCCTCTCCAGACAGTAATGGGCCACAAAATTCTGGCTTGAAGACCAAGTTGCAGCCCTGCAGATGTCTACCAAGGGCACAGAGCGGAGATGAGCCACTGAGGCAGCCATTGCCCTGACACGATGGGCCGTGACCCTACCCTGCAAAAGGAAAGTCAGCCGCCTTGTAAGCCCAGGTGATACAGTCAGCCACCCAGATGGACAAACCACTCTGTTCCGAAAAAAGTTGAAAACCCATCTTTTCCTTGAACACTTTTCCCTTCCACCTTAGCTCATAACCTTTACTCCCTCCTCCCTATTCTTTCTGCAAAACTCAAATTCTTTAACACAACCATATGGCTTATTGTAAATTCATATGTAAATAGTTGATTGTTGAACTTTGTATATAGTTCTTCTTGTTGCCATATGTATTCATTGTTATCTTGTTCCATGTAAACAGTTGAAACATACTGCTAATTTGTTCTATATAAACCGTCTTGACTTGTAGAAAGACGGTATATAAAATCCGTTAAATAAATAAATAAATAAAGTACGCTTGGACACAGCCAACCCCAACTTATTGGGGTCAAAGGAGACGAAGAGCTGAGTAGCCCTTCTATGCCCCTGCGTACGGTCAAGGTAGAAGGATAAGGCCCTCCTACAGTCCAGGGTATGCAGGACTGCTTCAGCCTGGTTAGCACGAGGCCTAGGGAAGAATGTTGGAAGAACCACCTCCTGATTGAGGTGGAAAGAGGAGACAACCTTAGGAAGGAACTTGGGATGAGTCCTGAGGACTACCCTGTTCCTATAAATCCTGGTGTAAGGCCTATCACAGACCAGGGCCTGAAGCTCACTCACTCGCCTAGCCGAGGTGAGGGCTATCAGGAAGAGAGTCTTCCAGGAAAGGAAGAGTAGAGGGCAAGTAGCCATCGGCTCAAAGGGTGGGCGAGTCAGTTGCTGCAAGACCACATTCAGCTCCCACTTAGGAGCAGGAGGACGGATGGGAGGCTTGAGCAAAAGCAAGCTCCTGAGAAAGTGGGACACCAAAGGGTGACCTGACAGAGAATGTCCCTCCACCAGTGAGTGGTGAGCGGCTAGAGCTGAGAGGTGGACCCGAACAGAATTGGACTTAAGTCCCTGATTGGATAAGTGCAGTAAGTACTGAAGCACTACTGGCACAGTACAGGAGAAAGGATCCTCTATACGTTGCTGACACCACACAGAAAACCTCTTCCATTTGAGGGCATAGGTTTTCCTAGTGGACTGTTTCCTAGAGGCTAGGACAACCTCCTCAACTTCCTGAGGTAGGCCCCAGGGAGCCAAAACTACCCTTGTAGCCTCCAGGCCATCAAATTGAGAGCTTTGAGATTGGGGTGCAGAAGGGAACCCTGCTCCTGTGAGAGAAGGTCGGGTTGCAACCCCAGAGGTAGTGGGGAATCCACTGCCAGCTGAAGCAAAAGTGGAAACCAAGGCTGCCTCGGCCACCTGGGAGCTACCAGCAGGACCGAGGCCTTGTTCTGAAGAGTCTGGAAAAGAGTTCGGGCCACCAAGGGCGTGGGAGGAAACGCATACAGGAGGCCCTGAGACCAGGACATCAGAAAAGCATCTGGTGCTATCCTCAAAAGATGCGGTTGCCTGGAGCAGAACTTGGGCAGTTGCTTGTTCAGCGGACTGGCAAAGAGATCTATCCAAGGGAGACCCCACTTCAGGAAGATCTTCTGAACGACCAAGGGATGCAGCTGCCACTCGTGGGGCTGCAGAATTCTGCTCAACCGGTTGGCAAGGCAGTTCTCCTGGCCTGGAAGGTACACCGCCTTGAGAAGCATGTTGTGCTTTAGGGCAAAGGAACAAAGGTCTTGAGTCTCCCGACAAAGGAGCTTTGACCCAGTCCCACCCTGTTTGTTCACATAAGACATGGCTACCTGGTTGTCTGTCTGAATCAAGACTGAGCGGTGAGCCAGGGCCGGAGAAAAAGCCTTGAGAGCTAAGCGGACAGCTCGAAGTTCTAGATTGATTGATCTGTTGGGCTGCCTCCCAGGGAGACCAGAGGCCTTGAGTGCACTTGTCCAGACAATGAGCAACCCAGCCCCGCAGAGGCGCGTCGGTGGTGAGGACCACCGAGTATTCTGGCATTTGGAAGGGCATCCCCTTCAGCAGATTGGGTGGATGTAGCCACCAGCTGAGGGAGGCCAAAAGGGGTCTGGACACCTTTATCCTGTCTCTTAGGCGGCCTGTGGCCTGAGACCACTCAGTCCGAAGGCACCATTGTGCAGGCCTGGCATTGGGAGTCACATGCACTGTCGAAGCCATGTGGCCCAGAAGTCTGAGGCAGAGTCTGGCGGAGACCAGGGGCTTGTTTAGAAACTTCTTGGCCACGTCCATCAGTCTTTGGGCCCTGTCTTCTGGCAAGAATGCCTTTGCCAGTTGAGAATCCAACCTTACCCCTATGAACTCTAAGTTCTGGGAGGGGAGCAAAGTGGACTTTGCGAAGTTTATGACAAAGCCCACGTTTTGAAGCAGAGCAATGGTTCTGAGAGTGGCTTGTCTGGCCTCCAGGGACGTCTGACCCCTGATGTGCCGGTCGTCCAGATAGGGAAAGACAAAGATGCCTTGATTTCTCAGGTAGGCTGCCACAACTGCAAGGCACTTGGTAAAGACCCTGGGAGCGGATGTCAGGCCAAAAGGTAGTACTCTGTACTGATAATGGTTTCCTCCCACAATAAATCTGAGGTACTTTCTGTGGTCTGGATGAATGAGGATGTGAGTGTACGCATCCTTTAGATCTAAGGAGCATAGCCAATCTCCCTGCTGGAGGTAGGGCAAATGTGTTCCAAGAGTAAGCATCTTGAACTTCTCTTTCTCTAATAACTTGAGGTTCCTGAGGTCCGGAATGGGTCGAAGGCCACCGGTCCTTTTGGGTACCAGGAAATACCTGGAGTAGAATCCGTGACCTTGCAAGTGGGGAGGCACATGCTCCACCGCCCTGTCCACCAACAGACCTTGGAGCTCTTGAAGGAGAAGGTCTGTGTGCAGGGAAGGCCTCAAGGGCTCCCCTGGGAAGTAAGGAGGAGGCAGTTGATGAAAATGCAGGGCATAGCCCTTTTGGACTATGTCCAGCACCCAACTGTTGGTGGTAATGAGAGGCCACTGGTGGGCAAAGAGTACAAGGCGACCGCCTTTGCAGGGCTGGGAAAGCAGGGACGGAGTGGCTATGCTCAAGGAGTCAAAAACCCCCACCCTGCTGAGTGGAAGCAGGGGCAGAAGGCTTGGGGGTCCTCTGCCTACAGGGCCCAATACCCTGGCCCTTGGCTTGCTGACCCTGGGGGGCAGCTTGGGCAGCCTGATACTGAGGGTACTGTTTGTAAGCAGTGCCCTTCCTCGGGTAAAAGGACTTTTTACCTGAGCCCTTCTTATGTGAAGGGGCAGAGGTCTTCGACAGCCTTGTCCGGGTAAGGTGCTCAAAGCCATCGTAGGCGGCGCGGGAAATGAACTTTGAGCATTCCTGAATCCCCGAGGACAAGGTCTTAAACCTCTGCAAGGGTTCCCCGGAGAGACCAGCAGAGAATCCGGCCAATTCCTTGGCCAGGTCTCGCAAGTACATGCCCATGTACAGCTGGTAAGACTGGTCACGGCAAGCAAGCAAGCATAGACCCCTGGAAGCACTTTCTACCGACGCCATCGAGGTTGCGGGCCTCCCTGCCGGGGGGCACCACAGAGTGCATCTTCTGGCTCTTCAGACGATGCATGGCCGATTCCACAACCATGGAATGGTGTGGTAGCTGTGCTTTCTGGAAACCAGGGCTTTTGCGGAGTCGATAGATGGAATCGACTCACTTGCTCAGAACCGGCGCCGAGGCCGGTGCCTCCCACATCCAGAAGAGGAGCCGTTCCAGCATCGGAGGAACCGGGACAGTAAAGGCCTCCTTCGGAGGAGAGTCGTACTGTAGAGCATCGAGCTCCTCAGCTCGAGGCTCTTCCTTGGGATCGGCAGGGATAGCCAAGGCAGCGGCCATATCCCGGACGAACTCCGAGAACCTAGTATCCTCCGGAGGGGATCTACTCCGGGGCTCAGACTGCGGTGAGTCCGATGGGACGCACCGAGTCTTAAAAGTATCAGGAGACTCCTCATCCTCTGTCTCCCAGGTGGACTCATCCAAGGAGGAGTCAGGGTCCGACCCCATGGGGCCCCGAGGCACCCGCCCCGACGCTGGGGGCACCGGCGTCGACACCCTCGGTCCCGAACGGGAGGTCAAGGGAGACCTCGATGGAGGACGACTTTGAGCCACGAGGGTCTCGAGTATCGGCTCAGTCTCCAGGGTTGATTTCGAAGTCGACGTCCCGGTGGTCGGGGCAGATGCACCAGACAGGCTGGCCATCAGTGCCCGCTGCTGCTCCATGAAGGCAGACAATCTGCACTCCAAGGCTGTCATCCTGAGACTCAGCTCGGGAGACGCAGCAGCCACCGACTCGGGCCCCGGCGGCACCGGGCCCGACGTCGGCTCTCTGGGAGGTGAGTCCACAAGGACTACAGGGCTTACGTGTCCAGCAGACTCTGGCTCCACGCGAGGAACTTTGGCAGTCTGCTCTTGGTCCACGGGCCCGGGACGGCAGTCGGTGGTCTTAGACCTGGCCCTCGAAGGACCAGGGACCTCCTCCGACGCCGCCCTCACGAGCCTCTTCTTCCTCTTGCGTTCCCGGTCGGAGGACCCCCTGTCTGAGGAGCTTCGACGGCGCTCGGGATTGGAATCCTGAGATGTCAAGGCCTCAGACGAGGTCCGGGCCCGGCCGGAGGCTGAGTCCGAGAAAAACCTTTCCTTCTGATGCTGTCGACTTTTGAGTGCCTTGGAAGACATCTTCCCACATGGCACACACGACTTGGGGTCATGGTCAGGGCCGAGGCACCAAAGGCAGCAGTCGTGTGTGTCGGTGAGAGACATAGGTTCTTACACCGATCACACTTTTTGAAACCACTGGAAGCCATCTGGGAAAAAAGAGCCCCTGTGAGGTCAAAAGACCGGCCTTCCAGGGAAAAATGAAAAAAAGGGCCGCGAACGCCAGCCACGAAGGGCAAAAACCGAAAAAGAAATAAGCGGGCTCGATACCGGTGTACCGAACCCGGCGGGAGGGGAACCGGCGTCGAACCAGCGAAAAATCGCCGAAGAAAAAAATCACTTTTATCCGGGAGAACAGGACACACGTCCGGTGGGCTTCTCGGAAAAAAAGAGACTGAGGTAAGATGGCACCTTTAGACGGGAAGGGAACCGCGCATGCGTGCCAGCATTCCCAAAGGCTTTCATGGAAAGCTGGGGAAATGCTCCGCTGGGGCTTCATCGGCGCCGATGACACCCATAAGTGAGGACTGACTTCCTGCTTGGTCCTAGAGAATAATGTTTTACATGCTTTTGGTATACCTGGGAGTTCTGTGCTCTGGTAAAAAGTAAGTTTGGGTAGAGTAATATCTTGGAAGAGACAGAAGGGGATGAATGCATGTTGGGTGAGAGATTATGTTCTAAGTGTGGTGGGGTTTCTGTGAAGAGAAATGGGCATATTTGTTACCTACTTGCTAGCAATCATTTGAAGGGAAGAACTTCAATGGCCTGTGTTGAAAGAGAAGGGAATAAAATGAGCAGATACCAAGACTGGCAAAACAAGATTCAGGTTTTGAAACACCTTTTATTACCCCTACACGTTTCGGCCACCAAGGCCTTCTTCAGGGGGATTACTTGAGGGAGAAAACCTCAAAAAATTAAAGCAAATAACCTAACACATTAAAAATACTATAGACCTATAAGTTAGTCATTAATGTTTAAAACAGATAAGACAAAAATAAAAGATTTTTCTTAGAAAGGCCATTTACATCTTTATCGAACATAATGTAATAATGATAAACAGATAATATAAAAAAGTAACAGAAATATTAATCTCAGTTTAAAAATCTTTAAAATTCAATGTAAAATTATAAACCATTATACCACATTCATATGTTAGTGTCATTGTGACATGTTGTGAAGCACTTGATAAAACAATACAGATATGAGAACAATGGTGGAGAGAAAAATGGTAAGGGTAAAAGAGATGAGGAGGACATACATAAAAGTAAATGTGTATCGATACCTTCTGCTTAAAGTCTTGTCAATAATAAGAGGACAAATGCCACTGAAAATAAGTAAATTATAAAAATTACTCCACTGTATACTGTACTTTAAATATATAATGGTTTAAAAGATAGTTTAAAATGAAGTTTAAAAAAAGTAGAAAAAAAGACCTCACATTAAAAAATTACCATTAGAGATTTCATGTTCAAAAATAGGATGATCAAAGATGCTGTAGTTTTCATCACATGACTATATCATATTTGAGTGCTTCCACGAGGATTTCCATTCTAGTTTAAAAATTGTATAAATGTAAATTCCAATGAAACAAAAACGTAAAATGAGCCATTAATTATCCTGACAAGGATAATACTGTGACAGCCCGTGGGTGGACCGGGCACTTATCCTAAAAAGTGGTATTTTCCATGTAACTATGAAATTGACGAACCAGATAATAAAGGGGAGCAAAAAAACTGATGTCAATCGTCATTTCTATACAGAAAATGTAAAAAAAACCTTTAGAAATGAACAAATATATCTATATTCTAGTATAGCTGGAAAATCATTGCTTTTACTGTAAAGAGGAAGATTTCAACAAGCAAGTTCTTCTAGCTCAGGATTTTGTTATAAACAACTATTCCATTGTCTCATGTCGGCCAAGACATTTTTAAGAAATATTTTCATGCCAAAAAGAGATTACTCACGCCCAAAACATTTAGAGATGCAGTGCTAGTATTGTAAAACGACTGCCTTCAAAAAACACCGTGCTGCCATAAGTCAACAAAAACATGTGCCCAAAAGAAATCAAAAAAGTTATAGTCTTTACCTACAGTGTAACTGGCTATTGTATATAGCCACTCATTTAGAGAGTATCTTGAGATAAAACTAAGTTGTTAGAATTTGTATCTTGTAAAAATTGTACTAGAAACTAGGAACAAACCAGCCAGAAAGAGAAAACACAATCGTACCGTGTTCCATGGCATTTTGGATTTCCTCCGTTGTGAAGGACTTGTCTGTTTGCACCGTATGTACTTAAGGGCTGTTTCCCGCAATGGAGAGGTGAAAGGTTATGGCTACAATCGGCAATAATAAATTAAAACTCTTGAAATTCTAAGAATTTTCAAACAGATGATTCCTTATCAGACATTAAGGGGATATTGTTACAGTCTAAAGAATCTTTTCAAAAAATGGTGAAAGAGGGGGGAAGGGAGGAAAGGGGAGAGGAAAAGAAAAAGGGGTGAGAAGAGGGGGGAAAGGGTGGAAAAGGGGGAGGAGGGAGGGGGAAGGAAGGAAGGAAAGGGGAGAGGAAAAGAAAGAGGAAGGGGAAGGGAAGGGGGAAGGAAGAAGAATCACAAGAAAACAGAAAGGTCAATATCCTGATTAAGGCCCAAGGAATGAAGTGTACGGAGTTCATAAATTAAACACTGTTCCATGCGCAGAAGAAAATTTTCAATATCTCCTCCCCGCCAGTGTGGCCGAACTACTCTCAAAACAAGAAAACGGAGATCTAAGATTGAATGGTTAGCTTCAATCCAGTGCTGTACTAAAGGTTTTTCTGTGATTTTTCTCCGAAGGCAACTTTTATGTTCAATTATTCTTGTTTTGATGCTTCTTTTCGTCTTCCCAATATAGCATAAATGACAAGGACAAAGAATCGGATAGATAACATTTGCTGTCTCACAATTTGAGAAGTCATTAAGATATATTTTATGGGAAGAGACAGGATGTATGAATACATTCTTTGTTACCTTTACGTACTCGCACATGCTGCATTTTCCACATTTAAAATGGCCACGTGCTTTCAGTGTAAAGTGGGGTTTACTTAAAGCGGATGGTACCAAAAAGTCTCAAATTAGAATTTCTCTTATAAGCTACTAACAATCTCATGTCTTTTAAAAAAGGAAGCAGATCCAAAATATGCCATGCATTCCTAAGAATGCAACTGATATCTTTTGAATACTCAGAGAAGGTAAGTGTGCAGACCATGTTAGTTTTTTCCGGAGTTTGGCCTTTTAAAAGAGTTGCTCTATCTGAAGAGCGAGCTCGACAGAGAGCTTTATTGACACATTCCAAAGGGTATCCACGGTCTATGAACCTGTTACTTATATCATTAGCATGAGTTTCAAAATCTATATCTGTCGTACAAAGTCTCTGTACTCGTAAAAGCTGGCTCGTTGGTAGATTTTCCTTCAAAGATCGATTATGAAAACTGCTAAAGCGTAGGAGTGAGTTCCTATCAGTGGGTTTTCTATAGATCGTGGTTACAAAACTGTAAGATGTATTCTTTATTAAAATGTCAAGATAAGCTATTTGGTCTGGATGAAATGTGAATTTGAATTGTAAGTAGGGATCCAAGGAGTTAAGCCAGTCTATAAATTCGAGTAAATGGTCATGTGTACCTTCCCAGATGAGAAACACGTCGTCAATATACCGTTTCCACATATGTATCCGTTTTTGATATGGACGTATTGTCAAAAAAACTCTCTCAAAGTTAGAGACATAGAGGTTGGCAACATCGGGTGCCATTGAGGAACCCATGGCTACCCCTCTAATTTGCTGGTAATAAAGGTCTTAGAAACAGAAAAAATTATTGCATAGGGCTAAGGATGCCAATTGCATGAGGAAACAGGTAGGGGTATGTACAGGTCTAGGCCATGTAATCAGATTACATTCCAAAATGGTGAGTGCAGCTTCTTGAGGTATATTGGTATATAATATCTAAGGTGACCAGAAGAATACCAGTATGTGTCCCTTGATACGAATCCAAAAGTTGTATCATATGGGAAGAATCCCTAACATAAGGCGGCGTCAGTTGAACAAATGGGCGGAGGAAAACATCTAAAAATTTAGATATAGGTTCAAATAGGGATCCAATTGCTGAAATAAGTCTCCCTGGCGGAGTTTCCAAAGATTTATGTATTTTGGGCAAAACGTAGATAGTGGGCATTATAGGACAAGACACTAAGAAATTTACATTCTTTCTGTGTGAGATATCCAGCTTGCTGGCCAACATAGATGTGTCAACTTTTTAAAAACAGAAGTAGGATCTTCATGTAATCTCACATAGTAATAAGTATATTTGACTTGTTGTAGGATTTCTTGTACATAAGTATCTCTATTTTGTATCACTAATGCTCCACCATTATCGGCCGGCTTTATGATAATTTCAAAATTATTTTTGAGATGCTTGAATGCCGTCATTGTTCTCATATATATCTGTATTGTTTTATCGAATGCTTCACAACATATCACAATGACACTAACATATATGAATGTGGTATAATGGTTTATAATTTTAAATTGATTTTTTAATGATTTTTAAACTGAGATATTACCAAGCAAGCATTAGAATGGTCTAGAACCATGTTAGTGAGTTTCTCATCATAACATCTGATGTAAAAAGAGGAAGTATGTATGATTTGTAGAATTCTGTATGCACAAGGGAAAGGGGTAGAATATAAAAAGGCGTGTGCTTATATGGTATGAAAATGAAAGGGGTGGGGAAGGAAGTGGAATTTGAGACCATATTACCAGAGGGGGGGGGGGAACCTCAATGCAACACAACAGATTCTCCATGGAGGGCTCCTTGTTGGAGGATAGGTTACAGAGGGGACGGTTGGAAAGGTGGGGGGGGGGGGTAGGATTGACAAGATGGGGTTGCTAGGGGAGAGTTGCTTATTGTTGGAGATGGATGAGGGGATAGGAGGGAGGAAAGAGAGCAAAGGGAACAAAGATTGCATGGGTGAGATAAGGTACTTTGGGATTGAAGACGGTACCTCCTGAGTCCATGGGGAGGGGGGTTGGACCCCCTTGTTGATGCATTTCATGTGGAAATGCAACCTTCTAGAACTCACATTTGGTGTATTGTACATTTGGGGGACCCTGGGCTGGGGGGCAGGGACTACCCAGTACTGGAATGAACAGTCTATTTACTTTAATGAACATTAAGCACTTATTCTGATCTGGTAGCTAAACAATTTTTCCCATATGAAAAGAACAAGGCGGTCATCAATGTTCTTCATAAACCAGGCAGAGACCCTCTATCACCCAGCTCATATCTAGCTGTCACCCTGTTAAGCTTCCTGCATGCCGACTACGTACCCAGTTTTAAGTTGTGTTGCAATGTAAACCGCTTTGATTTAAGGATAAGGCGGTATAAAAGTCAGGTTAAATAAAAGTATCTGCCTATATCCTTTTAAAAATGTGGATATGAAATTACTGGCCAAAATAATGGCGGAGCATGTGGTACAGTTTATGCCCCATTTTATACATGAAAACCAAGTTGTCTTTGTGCACGGGCACTATGTGGTTAAAAATATGCATCGTATCATCTCTTCACTACATAAGAAACTGGAAGCTGGTGATACTGCCTTTGTGATCAGATTTGATGCCGAAAAGACTTTTGATCGCGTTAGTTGGAAATACATGCATTTCGTGCTAGAACATGTGGAGATTTGGGGATTCCTTCTGGATGTGATACAACTTCTTTACTCTGACCCATGGGGACAAGTGCTCATCAACTGTTCTCTAACAGCAGACTTTCTGCTCTGATGGGAGACAAGACATGGATGCCCTTTATCTCCCCTTTTTTTTTAAGAAACATTAGAGCCTCTGCTGGTGAGCATTAGGATGCATCCCAGATTACTGGGGGCCCTAAATAGGAAGAGGATTTCTTGTACATAAGTATGGACATCCGCTTTTGGTGATATTCTCGTATCTCTCAGTAATCCACGTGACATTCTTTTCTTCTGGAAATGTTTGTGGAATTTGGGACATTTTCATGCCTCAAATTAAATCTTGATAAATCTGAGGCTATGCCCCTATGGCTGGAAATATAGTGTTAGGTGGACTGATGCTTTTCCTTAGATGGGCTACTGGGTCCTTTAAATACTTGTGCATACAATTAACAGCGGACCCGACAAAACTATATGATCTGAATGTTAACACAATAGGCCAAGGAGACCGGCATTCAAATCTTCAGCGCCTCCAGGCGCCCTGCAACAACCCGAGTGGCGTCAGGGAAGGGAGCAAGCAGGTGAGCTCCTCCCTGCTCCCCACCGCGAGGCCTATCAGGCCGAGGAGACTGGCATTCAAATCTTCAGTGCCTCCAGGCGTGCCCGCGTATGGCAGGCCTGCGCCTGAGGGCCTCACTAGAGGGCCCTTTGGCACGGGCACGGGGCGTGAGCTCCGGTGCTCCATAGCTGCTGGGGTCGAGCAGGCTTGATTGCTCCTCCATACATCGCCTCCAGACCAAACCATATCACAAGCTCCACCCCGGCACCTTCAAGTAACTCTTTTGTCTCGCTTCCCACTGCTGGAATTGTTTTTTTCCTCCCACTACCCGCCTAGAACTTGCTACCCACTGCCTGCACTGTACTGCCACCCATTGTTGGCATTGAACTACCACCCACTGCCTGCATAGCACCACTACCCTCTGCTTGCTTAGCATTGTTCCCATTGCCTACATCGTACTGCTACCCACTGCTGGGCATAGAACTGCATACCCACCACTGCATAGAACCGTTATCCATTGCTTATTCATTGCTTGCATAGTACTGCTACCCATTGTTTTGCATACTGTTGCACTGAACTGCTGCCACCCATTGTTTTGTTTTGCATACTGTTGCCATCCATTTTTTTGCACTCTGTTGCCACCCATTGTTTGCATAGTATTGCCACCCACTATTGCGCTGAACTGTTATCCATTCCTTATCCATTGTACTGCATAGTACTGCCACCCATTGATTGCATACCGTTGCCACCCATTGTTGCTTAGTACCACCCATTGTTGTCTAGAACTGTTATCCACTGCTTATCTTCTGCTTGCCACCCATTGCTTACATTGAACTCCCACCCACTGTCTGTTTGTCTGCCTATCAAGTGCTACCCGTTGGTTGCCTAGAACTTGCTACCCATTGCTTGCTCAGACCTTGCTGCCCACTACCATGGCCCCACATCTCATTATCCTCCTCTTCATTATCCTCCCCAACTGCCTCCCCTCCTACCAACACCTACCTACACCCTCCCTCCTCTTCCCCCTACCTTCCTCACTTCCCTCTCCACTCTGCCCCCTAGCCTAGCATCTGCCCTTGAGCTTCCTCACACCATCTCCCGCATTCAACCAGCTCCCCTCACTACCTTCCTCCATCCTGCCCCCTAGCCTTGCACTGGCTCTTGAGCTTCTTCACACCATCCCCCGCATTCAACCAGCCCCCCTCTCTTTAAGGCAACCCCACCCTCGCTTCCGCCATACTATCTCCACTATACCTCGCTCTCTAATACTCCTTCTCCTTCTCCCATCTGGTAACATCAATCCCAACCCTGCACCCCCCCCCCCCAATTTCTCTCTCACACTAGAAAAAGTTCCTCATGTACCCCATATAATCTCATCCACATCCCGCTCCTCCTTCCGCCCTCCCCCATTCATCCCACAATCAATCCATAGATATCAACTCCAACCCTACCCCCATAAATAATCCCTCACATAACTTACCCGATACCATCAATTTACCCCTCATTTCCCCTCCCTCGGGTCCCTCTTGGAGATCACTCACCTAGATGCACCCACCCACACCCTGCTCCCTCTAAATCTCGGCATTACCCTAGAAATAGACCCCCACGCTACTCTGATAAGAAATCTACACGTAACTTATCCAACCTTATCCATATCCCCTCTCCTCTCCCCCGCCGCTCTCCCATTTTTTTTTTTTTTTTTTTAACTTATATTTTCTTGAATACATCACAAATATAAAGAAAAATAAAAATACATTACAATAATCCAAAAAAAATACAATCCACATAAGAAGAAACACATCAAGGGAGAGAAGCCAATCCATAATAAACATGAAATAAACGTAGTAAAAAGGAGTTATAAACTCCACAATAGGGAGCTAAATTATCATATCCATACTCTCCCACTAATTTCCAACAATTTCCCTTTCACTTAGAAACGTTAACAATGATGATACATCAGAAAATGTGTAAGTCTGCCCCTCTGAAGTTATAATACACCGACATGGAAATTTTAAGAAAAAAGCAGCCCCGAGAGCCACCACCCGGGCTTTTCAAACCCAAAAATTGCTTACGACGAAGCTGGGTATGACGGCCGACATCCGGAAAAACCTGTAGTTTAAAACCACAAAAGAGGGCCTCTCTACATTTAAAGTAGGCCCTCAATACACACAATTTTGTGGACTCAGAACCAAACTGCACCACAAGGGTGCAACGCTTGGAAATGACATCCGCTGAATCCTCCAGGAAAGCTGTGAGGTTCTGGCCAACCGAACCGGCATCGAGGCCAGCGCCTTCCACATGCGGAAGAGCAACCGCTCCAGCATCGGAGGAACCGGGACAGTAAAAGCTCCTCGGCTCCTCCTCAGGGTACGGAGGGAATGCCAGTGCTTTGGCTATGTCCCTTATGAAATCCGAGAACCTGGTATCCTCCAGGGGGGACCTTGCCCGAGGCTCGGATTCCGGTGAGTCCGAAGGGACGCACCAAGTCCGGAAGGTGTCAGGAGACTCCTCCGTTTCCCACGCTGATTCCTCCGAGGAGGAATCGAGCGGCTCCAAGTGGGCGGGCACCGACGCCATCCGCCCCGACGCCGAGGGAACCGGCGTCGACGACCTCGGTCCTGGACGGGAGGCCAAGGGTGACATCGGCCAAGGATCGACTCAAGTTCGCATGGTCTCGAGGATTGGCTCGGCCTCCAGGGTCGACATGGACGCCGATGTCCCGGTGGTCAGGGCAGATGCGCCGATGAGACCAACGATCAGCACCTGCTGCTGCTCCATGAAGGCAGACAATCTGCTCTCCAAGGCCATCAACCTGAGTCCAAGCTCAGGAGACTCAGCAGCCTCCGACTCGGGCCCCGATGGCATCGGGCCCGACGTCGGCTCACCCGGAGAGTCCACGAGGACTACAGTACTCACGTGACTCGGGGCTTCAGACTCCACACGAGGATGCTTTGCAGGCCTCTCTGACTCCGAAGACCTGGGGCGGCGATCGGGGCTATGCGATCTGGCCCTCAAGGAGCCAAGAGCGTCCACCGATGCTGCCCTCGTTTCTTCTTCCTTCGATGCTCCCTCGAGGGGGACTCCCTTTCAGAGGAGCCCCAACGATGCTCGGGGTCAGACTCCCGAGACGTCAAGGCCTCTGACGAAGTCCGGACCCGTCCAGAGGCAGATTCGGAGAAGATCCTCTCACGCTGGTGCTGACGGCTCCGTAATGCCTTGGAAGACATTTTGCCACAGGGACTACAGACCATAGAATCATGATCTGGCCCTAGACACCGGAGGCAGCAGTCGTGTGTGTCGATGAGAGACATTAGTTTCTTGCACTGATCACACTTCTTAAAGCCACTGGCAGCCATCGGGGGGAAAAAGGACCCCTGCAAGATCAAAAAATTGGGCTGCCAGTGAAAGAAAAAAAGGCACAAACGTAGTCTCTAAGGACAAAAACCGAAAAGAGAGATCCGGGCTCGGCACCGGTGTACCGAGTCCAGGTGGGAAAGGAACTGACGTTGAACTGAAGAAAACTCGACCCAACGCAGAAAAATCAACTTTTTTCACGGGTGACAAGGACAGGCGTCCGAAGGGCTCCGCGGAAAAAAGAAGACTGAGCAAGATGGCACCTTTGGGCGGGAAGTGGACCGCGCACGCGTGCCTGCATTCCCAAAGGCTTTCTTTGAAAGCTGGGGAAATGCTCCGCATGAGGGCTCCGTCGACGCCAACGTCACCCATATGTGAGGATTGACTTCCTGCTTGGTCCTGGAGAACTGAGAAGAACAGCAACAAACGGAACACCACAACGGAAAACGAAGCAACACTCAGAAGCAAGAACCTCTCTTGCTCATTCCCCTCTGGGATAAGAATAAACCACCAAAATGCATTCCTGCTACTATTATACCATAGCCTACGTAATACTACTTATTCTAGCATAGCAAACCAGATGCATAGCCTCAGGGCAGCACACCCTACTCACCCCCATGCTCACACACCCTATGTCACTAATCACCTCCATATTATGCCAGCGAACAATGTGATCAGCAAGAAAACCATAACACTACAATCTAACTCGCCCACCACAAGCACAGCTCAAACGCCACATGCACACAAACCCCATCACTGAATCCCCTATCAAGTGCCCACTACTCAATGCAAGATCAGTCAGAAACAAACTGAATACAATCTTGGATTACATACAAGACAACAAGATAGCCATGTTTCTGTGATACACATGTCTCACGGACACAGATCAAGTCATACTCAACCAAATTACACCTTCGAAATACACAGCCTACAACTGCACAAGAACGCACAAAAAAGTTGGAGGTGTACTAATACTGGCTAAAAGTCACTACAAATTCAAGACCACAACAGCTACTCAGACGATGGAAATGAACACAATTACCATCTCCAATAACTACCTAACCATCTGCCTCACATATAGACCACCAAACACTAAGTCCGTTGACTTCTCTGCAATATTGGAGACCATCTGCTCACACAGCTACCAGCATAAACCAATCATTGCACTGGGAGACTACAATCTTAGTTCCGCACCCACCAAAGAAACCAGAGCGTTCCTCACGGCAATGCAATCTCTCAGCTCACGCAGATCGTGAATGCTCCAACACATCAGCATGGAATTAGTCCAGACCTCATCTTCTTTCCAAAACGGTTTATGAAAACCACCAATCCACACACTTGATAATCACGCTGATCCCATGGTCAGACCACTATGCAATAATCTTCTCAATACTGATCAAAAGCCTAGCCGATGGCAAGGAGGAGGAATAACTCAAAAGGAGATTCAAAGCGTATCAAAAGGGACCAATTCCTACAGGAAATAACCCCTAAACTACAACACCAAACCACCACAAATCTGGACAGTATAATTTCTTCGCCAGATCCGCTCTGTGCGCCCCTTTCTTTCTTCTTCTGCCCTAACTACACTGGTTCTATCTTTAGTAATGTCTCGGGTTGATTTCTCTAATTCTTTATTTCTCGGTCTCCCAAAAAATCAGATAACCAGACTTCAAAGGATACAAAACACTGCTGCCCGCCTTATCACCTCTTCTACCATTCGCGATCACGTCACTCCCCTACTTTTTCATCTTCACTGGTTGCCTGTTTCTTTCCGTCCTCAATATAAAATGTTGATTCTGCTACACAAGGTTTTTTATACTGGCGTTCCCTCATATCTGGCTGACCTACTTTCTTTTCACACTCCCAGGCACACCCCACGCTCCTTTCATCTTAATCGTCTCTCTTCCCCCTCCCTCCCGTGCTCACTTACAGTTCACCCGCCTCTCTGCCTTCTATTTTGCTGGCCCTGCTCTCTGGAATTCCCTCCCTTCCTCCCTCCGTCTTGAACCTCTTCACACTACCTTCAAGCACAACCTGAAAACTCACCTGTTCTCATTAGCGTTTGATGTTCCATCTCCTTTTGTATGATGTCCTCCTCTGTATGTGATTTAATCCCCCCTCTTCTGTTTTGTCTAATCTTAGTTGTCTTCTCTTTCTCTTTCTCTGTCCTTTATAATTTTTATAGCTTATACTTGATGATTTAATTTAATTTTCTTTTTTTGTAAATTTTATATTTATTATTATTGTATATTTCCGTTTTACCCTCCAGCTTCGGCGGGATTTTATGTGATTTATCTTTACTTTTATTGTACACCGCCTTGATTACACTTGAAAGGCGGTTTTATCAAGCTTAATAAACATAAACAAACATAAAACCGGGACAAAATAATTACAGCAGCCTCAACAACCTCATGAACATTCCCACACACATACAAAAGGATCAGTGCACCCTGGTGCTCCAATACCATAAGAGAAGCAAAGAGGGAATTGAGACAATTGGAAAGGAGGTGGAGAAGAAACAAGACGCAGCATACCCGAGAGCAATACAAAACCAAACAGATGGCATACATTGACCTAATCTCCAATTGCAAACAATACCACACCAATACAATCATGAAAGCAGTGAACAAACCCAGGGAGCTCTTCAACGTCGTAAAGAGACTCAAAGACACCACACAGCATGACCACGGAAGCATAGACCCACAACTATTCGCAAACTCCATAATCTGCAAACTCAAGAAGCAAGACAAAATCTCTCCATTAACGGGAACAACGCACCAACCCCAGAACCCCAAAATACCTGGGAAGAATTCACCAACCCTTCAATGCTCCAGGTCAAACAGAGGCCCTAAACACTACAACATCAGCCACAGATCCCTACCCAGTGGCATGGATCAAAGACACCAAGGATCAGATAAGCCAGTACATCCAAAAAAATAGTAGAAATCTCCCTCCAACAAGGATAGATGCCGACACACCTCAAGCAATCCATCATATGCCCGGTCCTAAAAAATACCACTTCAAACCACATGGATCCCAGCTCCTACTGTCCAATCTCCAGCCTCCCTGTACTGGCAAAAATAATAAAAAAATCAGTACAAAAGCAGCTACAAGATCACATCGACCTGAATGCACCTATGGACATACACCTACATGGATTCAAGCCTCACCATAACGTAGAAACTCTGCTAACTTCCTTAATGGACGAACTCATAAGGGGAGTAGACAAAAAAAGGATTCCTAGTCTTTATGGACCTAGATATGATATGATAGAAGTCTATAAATTAATGAACTGAGTGGAACGGGTAAACGTAGATCGATTGTTTACCTTATCAGAATATAGAAAGACTAGGGGACATGCAATGAAGCTACAGGGTAAACTATTTAAGACTAATAAAAGAAAATATATTTTTTCACTCAACGTGTAAGACTCTGGAATTTGTTACCGGAGGATGTAGTAAAGGCTGCTGTTGTGTAGCTGGGTTTAAAAAAGGTTTGGACAAGTTCCTGGAGGAAAGGTCCATAAACCATTATTAAAAAGGGACCCAGGATATCAATGCTTGAACCAATACAAGCATTGTGGAACCTGTGTCCCTTGGGGAAACTGCTAGGTTCATATGACCTAGATTGGCCACTGTTGGAAACAGAATACTGGGCTTGATGGACCTTGGTCTTACCCAGTATGGCATATCTTATGTTCTTATGTTCTAACTGCTGCCTTCGACTCGGTCTCCCACAACAAAATGATCCGACGACTGTATGATATTGGCCTACGCACCACCACAATAAAATGGTTCGAATCCTACCTCACCAACCGAACACAAGTGAAATGTGGCAACAAGATATCAGCACGCTTTGCCATGCTACAGAGTGTGCCCCAGGGATCCGCACTATCATTCATCCTCTTCAACCTGTACATTCAACCCATCTGCAACATACTCAAAAGTCACGGGCTGCTCTACCACATTTATGCGGACATCATGGTATATACACCAATAAACATACAAACACTGAACCTCACCCCAATAAACTGCCTAGATGAAAATCACGTGGCTCACAAACCACCTCCTATCGGTAAACTATAGCAAAACAGAAGCCATGTTCGTAACAAGAGGAACCAACTTCAACCCACCACCTACAACCAGCATCAGAGACAACACCATCAAGGTGAAGGACGAGATGAAATACCTTGGAATCTCCCTGGACAGTAAACTAAACATCACTCGCACATCAAAAGGCATACTACAAACTAAAAATCATAAGACGACTCAAACCAATCCTAAGCCAAGACCACTTCAGAACAGTTTGTCAGGCACTCATCACACCCATCCTAGACTATGGCAACCCATTATATATCGGTCTCCCCAAACAAGCCACACACCCCCTTCAACTGGTGCAGAATACAGCAGTTAGAATCATCACAAACACACCAAGAAATGAACACATCACTCCAGTACTCCAGAACCTCCACTGGCTGCCTATACTAGCTCGCGCAAGATACAAAGCAATTTTAAACATTTTCAAAATCCTCAACATGTCAGCGAATGTCCTACAGAACCTAATAACCAGACACAACAGTGCAAGAGCACCGAGAAGTAGCATGGATAACAAGATAGCCACCCCACCTGAATACCAAAGGACTACTCACACAACATTCACAGAAGGGCACCATCGCTCTACGCACCAGAATTGTGGAACACACTGCCCGACAGCAAGAGATCCACGAGTGACAAAGGACTTCAAAACAATGCTCAAAACCACACTATAGAGTACTATGGACCCTCCCAGAACCTACAAACCAACATATGAGCACAATCGCAACCAAGCAACTCATGGCACCCCCAAAGACCACAAACTTTCTTCCCAAGTGCCCACCCAATAACCTCTCCCCACCTAACCCAAAAATGCATACCTATCAACATGTAAACCACTTTGATTGAAGGAAAAGGTGGTACATAAAACTGGTTAAATAAATAAAATTTAGGATTTTAGGGAGGAAGTTTAAATCCATTCCACGCGCAGGACCCAAAAGGCAGGCAGAGCTCCGGAGTCTCAATGCGTGGATGAGACGATGGTGCAAGGATGAGGGGTTTGGATTTGTTAGGAAATGAGGAACATTCTGGGTAAAGGGGGAGCTCTTCCAAAGGGATGGGCTTCACCTTAACTGGGATGCTGCTGGCATTAACCTTTAAAAAGGAGATAGAGCAGCTTTAAAACTAGATAATAGGGGAGAGCCGACAGTCGCCTAAGAGCGCATGGTTCGGAACAATGTATCCTTGAAGGACACTAGCAAAAGAGAGAAGTTAGGGCATATCAGCAGAGAGGTTCCAATAAAGACAAAAGTAGCCAAGGGAGGAGTAGCCTAGTGTTTGGGGCAAGGTACTTCAGGCCGGAAGGTCAGGGGTTCAAATCCCACTAGAGGACAGCAACCTTGGGCCGGAAGGACTGGGGTTTCTAGTCCCACAGATGCTCCTTGTGGTCTTGGGCAAGCCACTTAACCCTCCATTGCCCATGTTCCCTGTAAGTATTAGTGTATGTGTCTCATATCCCCGCGTGTTAAATGTATCCCCCAATTGTGTTGTGACCGCTTTGATTGAAGGATAAGGCGATATACAAAACTGTCTAAATAAATAAATGCCCTTGAGTACAGAGCAGACAGATAGGAGGAGAAGAGGGTGCTTTTGCAGTCCAGAGTTTGGAGAATGGCCGCCACTTTGTTGGTGTGGGGCTGTGGAAAGAAGGTAGAGAGCACCACCTCTCTGTTTTGCTGCATAATGGCCATGCTTTGCGATCGATTCTAGTTGGTCATGCTGTACATAAACCTATGACATAAAAATATAAGATATGTCATACTGGGTCAGACCAAGGCTGCACACTGGGCGGAAGGTTTTAGGGTTTTAACATGTTATCCACGATGACGCCTAAATCTTTTTCCTGGGTGGTGGTTCCTAATGTGGAACCTTGCATCGTGTAACCATAGTTTGGGTTTTTCTTTCCTAGGTGCATAACTTTGCACTTGTCCACATTAAATTTCATCTGCCATTTGGATGCCCAGTCTTCCAATTTATCAAGATCCTCTTGCAATTTTCCAAAATCCTCATGGGTTTTAACAACTTAAATAGTTTTGTGTCATCTGCAAATTTGATAACCTCACTCGTTCCCCTTTTCCAGGTCATTTATGAATATGTCAAAAAGCAGCAGACCCAGCATAGATCCCTGGGGCACTCCAATATTCACCTTTCTACATTGGGAAAATTGGCCATTTAGTCCTACCCACTGCTTTTTATTTTTTAACCAGTTCCTGATCCATAATAGTACACTGCCTCATATCCCATGACTTTTTAGTTTTGCCAAAAGTCTGATGAGGAACCTTGCAAAGGCTTTCTGAAAATCCAGATACACTATATGAACTGACTCATCTTTGTCTACCTGTTTCATACCTTCAAAGAAACATAACTGATTAGTAAGACAAGACCTTCCTTGGCTAAAACCATGTTGGCTATCTACCATTAAGCCATGACTATCTACGTGTTCAGTAATCGTTTAGAATAGTTACTCACCTGTAACAGGTGTTCTCCAGGAGCAGCAGGAATCAGTCCTCACATATGGGTGACGTCGGCACCGATGGAGCCCTCGCGGAGCAATTTCCCCAGCTTTCAAAGAAAGCCTTTGGGAATTGCAGCGCGCATGCGCGGTCCCCTTCCCGCCCAAAGGTGCCATCTTGCTCAGTCTGATGACATAGCTAAAAGACAGCAAAAAAATTAGCAAAAACAAAATGATAGGACTGCAACTCCAAGGGGAGGAGGGAGGGTTGTGAGGACTGATTCCTGCTGCTCCTGGAGAACACCTGTTACAGGTGAGTAACTACTCTTTCTCCAGGACCAAGCAGGAAGTCAGTCCTCACATATGGGACTCCCAAGCTTAAGGCTACCGGAGACCTCAAGCACAAAAATGAGCTCCCTCTAGCTCAGCAGTATAGAAGGAAGGAATCTTCTCTGAAAACGCCCCCGACCGGTAGCCCAACACCAGGGCCGGAGGGTAGGAGTTGCCTAAACCTTAAAGAGATTATGGAGGACTGCCTGACCGAAAGCACTGTCCCTGCGGGACTCCCTCTCCAGGCAGTAATGTGCTGCAAAAGTCTGGCTTGAAGACCAAGTAGCGGCCCGGCAGATGTCTGCCAACGGAACAGAGCGAAGGTGTGCCACTGACGCAGCCTTCACCCTAACACGATGAGCTGTGACTCGACCTTCCAACAAGAGGCCAGCTGCCCCATAAGCCCAGGCGATACAGTCAGCTACCCAGATGGACAAGGTACGCTTGGAGACAGGTAGCCCCAAGTTATTGGGGTCAAAAGAAACGAAGAGCTGAACAACCCTCCTATGCTCCCGCGTATGGTCAAGGTAGAAGGACAAGGCCCTCCTACAGTCCAGGGTATGCAGGACCATTTCAGCCCGGCTGGAGTGCGGCCTGGGAAAGAAGGTCGGAAGAGCCACCTCCTGGTTGAGATGAAAAGGAGAAACCACTTTTGGAAGAAACTTAGGGTGAGTCCGTAAGACCACCCTATTCCTGTAGAACCTAGTGTAAGGAGGATCAGACACTAGGGCCTGCAGTTCACTAACACGCCTAGCAGAGGTAAGGGCTACCAAGAACAAGGTTTTCCAAGAAAGAAAACGAAGAGGGCAGGTAGCCATAGGTTCAAAGGGCGGACAGGTAATCCGCTGCAAGACCATATTCAGATCCCATTCAGGGGCTGGTGGACGCAAAGGAGGCTTAAGCAGGAGGCGGCCTCGGAGAAAACGAGCCACCAAAGGGTGGTTGGACAGAGGCCTGCCATCTACTGGTGCGTGATGTGCAGAGAGAGCACTGAGGTGGACTCTGACAGAGTTGGACTTAAGGCCCAGATTGGAGAGGTAAAGCAAATATTGCAAGACCACTGCCACCAAGCAGGAGAAGGGATTCTCAGACTGCTGAGCACACCACACGGAGAAGCGACGCCACTTAAGAGCGTAGGACCTCCGGGTGGAGGGCCGCCTGGAGGCCAAGACGACCTCTTCCACCTCCCGAGGCAGCAGGAGGGGAGCAAGGACTACCCTTTCAGCAGCCAGGCCATCAGATGAAGGGACCGGAGGTTGGGGTGTAGGAGAGACCCGTGGTCTTGTGTCAGGAGATCGGGTTGAAACCCCAGAGGAAGAGGAGTGTCCACCGCCAGCTGCATTAGAAGCGGGAACCAAGGTTGCCTCGGCCACCGGGGAGCCACTAGTATCAGTGAGGCTTTGTCTCGGAGAACTTTGAAGAGCGTTCGAGACACCAGCGGCATGGGAGGAAAGGCATACAAGAGGCCTGTGGACCATGGAATCAGAAAAGCATCCGGCGCTACTCTGAGAGGATGCGGTTGTCGAGAGCAGAATCTGGGTAGTTGCCGGTTCAGAGGACTGGCAAACAGATCCAAGGCGGGGAGTCCCCACTTGAGAAAGATCTGCTGAACCACTAATGGATCCAATCTCCACTCGTGTGGTTGGAGGATCCTGCTTAGTTTGTCTGCCAGGTAATTTTCTTGACCTGGGAGATAGACCGCTTTGAGGAGTATGCCGTGGCCGACTGCCCAAGAGCACAGCCGTCGTGCCTCCTGACAGAGAAGGAAGGAGCCTGTGCCTCCTTGTTTGTTCACGTAGAACATTGCTAATTGATTGTCCGTCTGGACCAGTACAGACTGGTGAGAAGTGAGGTGGGAGAGCTAGGCGGATGGCTCTGAGCTCCAGGAAGTTTATCTGCTGCGCAGACTCCCAAGGAGTCCAGAGGCCTTGAGTACATGTCCCTTGGCAATGTGCTCCCCATCCCAGGAGAGAAGCATCGGTTGTTAGTACCTGAGAAGGAGGAGGAGATTGAAAATTCACTCCCAGTACTAGGTTTGGCAGATGAAGCCACCACCGCAGAGAAGAGACCAGCAGGTCCGAGACTTGTACTGAGTCCGTCAGGCTCCCCGTGGCCTGATGCCATTGCGTGCGAAGGCACCACTGGGCAGGTCGCATGTTTAGGCGGGCATTGGGGGTCACATGGACCATGGAAGCCATATGGCCGAGCAGTCTCAGAAATTGCCTGGCAGAGACCAGGGAATTGCTGTGAAAGTGGCTGGTGAGATTCATGAGCCTGTGGGCTCTGTCCAGAGGCAGGAAGGCCCGCGCCTGAAGTGTGCTTAACCTTGCGCCGATGAATTTGAGATCTTGAGAGGGGAGCAAAGTGGACTTTGCGAAGTTTATGACAAAGCCCAAGTGCTGGAGCAGAGACACAGTGCGATGAGTGGCTTGAGTGGCCTCTTGGGAAGACTGGGCCCGGATGAGCCAGTCATCCAGGTATGGAAACACAAAAAGGCCTTGAAGTCTGAGATAGGCCGCCACCACTGCCAGGCTTTTGGTGAAAACCCGGGGGGCGGAGGATAGGCCAAAGGGCAGGACCCTGTACTAGTAATGATTTCCTCCCACAACAAATCTGAGATATTGTCTGTGGTCTGGATGAATGAGGATGTGAGTATAGGCATCCTTTAGATCTAAGGAGCATAGCCAGTCTCCCTGCTGGGAGGTAGGGCAGCAGGATTCCAAGGGAAAACATCTTGAACTTTTCCCTTGCCAGGAACTTGAGGTTTCGCAAGTCCAGGATGGGTCTGAGGCCTCCCGTTCTTTTTGGTATCAGAAAGTACCTGGAATAAAAGCCGTGACCTCTCAGGTGGTGGGGCACCAGTTCCACAGCCTGTTCCTGAAGAAGACTCGCCAACTCCTGAAGGAGTAAGTCCCTGTGCAGAGGGAGTCTTGGAGGCTCCCCTGGAAAGTAGGAGGGAGGTACCTGGTGAAAGTGTAGAAGATAGCCTTTCTGAACTATATGAAGTACCCAGGTATCTGATGTGATGGCTGACCACCTGTGGGCAAAGTGGACCAGCCGGCCTCCTGTGCTGAGAGAAACCAGCTGAGGGGAAGAGGCTATGCTGATGGAGTCAAAAACCCTCACCCTGCTGAGCAGGGACCGGCGTAGTGGGCTTGGGGACTGCTGCCTACGGGACCCATTACCCCGTCCCTTGGCCTGCTGACCCTTTTGGGGAGCTGCTGAGGCCTGATACTGAGAGTAGTATTTATAGGCAGCCGCCTTCCTCGGGTAAAAGGGCTTTTTCCCCCGAGCCCTTCTTCTGAGAAGGGGCAGAGGTTTTTCTGGACAGCCTAGTTCTGGTCAGAGTCTCGGTCTTTTGTGCAGCCTTTTCAGCCATGGGTTTGCCAAAGGTTTTCACCTCTGCAGGGGACATCGACCAACTTGTCCTGGACCCATGGCTCGAGGTCGGATGACTGATGCCAAGCCTGTCGGCGGGCACCGATGCCGGCTCCGGCTACTCGAGCCGATGCTTCGAAGCCATCGTAGGCTGCTCGAGAGAAACTTCGAGCACTCTCGAATCCCAGTGGACAAGACTTGGAACCTCTGCAAAGGTTCCTCGGAGAGACCAGCCGAGAACCCGGCAATTTCCTTTGCCAGATCTCGGAGATACATGCCCATATAGAGCTGGTAGGTCTGGACTCGACAAGCAAGCATAGAGCCCTGGAAACACTTCCTACCGAGGGCATCCAGGCTCCGGGCCTCCCTGCCGGGAGGCACCGAGGAGTGCATTTTTTTGACTCTTGAGTCTATGCATGGCCGATTCCACCACCATGGAATGGTGCGGTAGTTGTGCTTTTTGGAAGCCGGGGCTCTTGCGGACTCGATAAATGGAATAAACCCGCTTGCTTAAACCCGGCGCCGACGTCGGGTTCTCCCACATGCGGAAGAGAAGTCGTTCCAGCATCGGAGGAACCGGTACAGTAAAGGCCTCCTTCGGGGGAGAATCATACTGGAGGGCATCGAGCTCCTCGGCTCGAGGCTCCTCCTTGGGATCCGCGGGGAATGCCAAGGCCTTGGCCATATCCCGCACGAAATCCGAGAACCGGGTGTCCTCCGGGGGGGACCGTCTCCGAGGTTCGGACTCGGACGAGTCCGATGGGACACACCGAGTCTGAAAACTACCAGGGGACTCTTCGTCTTCCGATTCCCAGTCGGACTCCGCGGAGGAGGATTTGAGTGGCTCCGGTCGGGCGGGCACCAATGCCCTCCGCCCCGACGCCGAAGGAGTCGGCGTCGACGACTTCGGTCCCGAACGGAAGGCCGAGGGAGACCGCGACCGAGGATCGACTCGAGCTCGGATGGACTCGAGGATCGGCTCGGTCTCCGGGGTCGACTTGGACATCGACGTCCCGGTGGCCGGGGCAGACGCATTGGCAAGGCCAGCGATCAATGCCCGCTGCTGGTCCATGAAGGCAGCCAAACTGCTCTCCAAGGCCGTCAACCTGAGTCCAAGCTCAGGAGACCCAGCAGCCCCTGACTCGGGCCCCGACGGCGTCGGGCCCGACGTCAGCTCCTTCGGAGGCGAGTCCACGAGGACCACAGTACTCACGTGTCCAGGCGACTCCATTTCGAGACGAGGATGTTTCGAAGGCCTCTCCGACTCCGAGGACCCGGGACGGCTGTCGGGGCTATGCGACCTGGCCCTCGAGGAACCAGGAGCGTCCACCGACGCTGCCCTCGCGGGGTTTTTCTTCCTATGATGTTCCCGGGTAGGAGACCCCCGCTCAGAGGAACTCCGACGATGCTCAGGACCGGAGTCCCGGGACGTCGAAGCCTCTGACGAGGTCCGGGCCCGGCCGGACGCGGAGTCAGAGAAGATTCGTTCTCGTTGATGCTGCCGACTCAACGCTTTTGAGGACATCTTGCCACACGGCCCACAGATCATCGGGTCATGATCGGGTCCGAGGCAGCGGAGGCAACAGTTGTGTGTGTCGGTAAGAGACATGAGTTTCTTACAGCGATCACACTTCTTAAACCCGCTGGCAGCCATCGAGGGAAAAAGGGCCCCTGCGAGTTCAAAAGACAGGGCTGCCAGTGAAAAGGAAAAAAATGGCGCGAACGCTTGTCACGAAGGACAAAAAACCGAAAAATAAAGAAACGGACCCGATACCGGCGTAGCGGGTCCGGGCGGGAAAAAGGATCCAGCATCGAACCGAAAAAGAATAAAAAATAAGAGAGAAAATCAACTTTTTCAGCGGTGATCACAAACAGCGTCTGTAGGGCTCCGCAGAAAAAAGAAGACTGAGCAAGATGGCACCCTTGGGCGGGAAGGGGACCGCGCATGCGCGCTGCAATTCCCAAAGGCTTTCTTTGAAAGCTGGGGAAATTGCTCCGCGAGGGCTCCGTCGGCGCCGACGTCACCCATATGTGAGGACTGACTTCCTGCTTGGTCCTGGAGAATTTATAATGGTTTCTACCATTTTTCACGGTACTGACGTCAGGATCATCAGTCTGTAGTTTCACAGATCACCCCAGAACCCTTTTTAAAAACTAGCATTACATCTCCCGCCTCCCCTTCATTTCTGAGGCAAGGGATGTCCAGGTGTTTTTCCTGGACACATTGCTCGAGTCTGACGCCTGGAGCCAGGCCTGGCATCAAGCACCGATGCTTGCGGTGGCCACCCTTGCGTTGGACTCCGAGCCATCTTAGGCCACTCGAGAAATTCTTTGAGCATTCCCTGACAGATTTCATGAGGGTCTGGAAGCATTGGAAGTGGTCCCCGCTGAGAACGGCCAAACCCCGCCCCCCCCACCCAAGTTCCTTGGTTAGGTCTCGGAGGTACATGTCTACACACCTGGTATGCTTGTATACAGCATGCTAACATCGAGCCCTGGTAACATTTACGCTTGAGTGTGTCGAGGGCACAGGAATCCCTGCCCGGGGGGCACTGAAGAGTGAGTGTCTTTGGGTTTTTCTGTCGACACATGGCCTATTCCACCACCATGGAGAAGTGAGGGAGTTGGTGCCTTTCTGAAGCTGGGGCCCTCAGTGGACCCAGTACATAGTGTTCAGGCGTCGGCTAACAATCAGCACCGATACCGTTGTTTCCCACATTTGGAGGAGGCGGTGCCCGAGGATGGAGGGGATGGGGACAGGGACTGTGAGGGCCTCTTTGGGTAGGGCCTCATATTGAAGCATTTCAAGTTCCTCCGAGTGGGGTCATCTTCCAACTCTGTGGTGAGGAACAGTGTCTTTGCCATGTCCCGGATGAACTCAAGACCGATGTGTCCTCAGGCAGGGACCAGCGCCTCGATACTGGTGGGTATGGGTCCGAGGAAAGGTCACAGTGTGCTCATGTCTCCGGGGAAGCCTCATCCTCTGACTCCCGGTCTGAGTAGTCTGTCGAGAACTTGCCTGACAGCTCTAGGGGCGTCATTGAATCTGGCCTTTTTTTTTTTTTTAATAGTTTTCAGACAATTTACAAACAACCAAGGTACAAGGACAATCCCATGCTAACAGATGCTAATAGTCAATGTGAATCTTAGCAAGTGGTAACTGGCCACAGTGAATCTTAGCACATCTTAGGAGTCACCTAATGGTTAGAGCACTGGCTTGAGAACCAAGAGACCACGGGGTCGATTCTCACTAGTGCGCCTAGTGGCCTTGGGGAAGTCACTTCCCCACTGCCCAAGAAAAATCCAAGTTATCAATGTCCCTGTTCAATGTACATTACCAAGTTACAATGTAAACCGCTTTGAGTGAAATTATTATTATTATTATTATTATTAAAGACTTATAAAGCGCCACAACATACAAAGCGCTGTACAAACATAGAAGAGAGACCGTCCCTGCTCATCAGAGCTCACAATCTAATAAGACAGAAAGCAAAATAAGTTACATAATACAAATAACAAAAATTTACAGGACAAAGTAAGCAAATGTTGATAGATCAAGATAGGGTAAGACAGGAACGGAAAGCAATAGTGAAGAGATGGGATTTTAGTCTGGACTTGAAAATGGCCAGGGAGGACGCCTGGCGCACAGAGATAGGAAGACTATTCCAAGCAAAGGGTGCTGCCAGTTGGAAGGAGCGAAGTCTGGAATTGGCAGTACGAGTAAAAGCCACAGATAAACGAAGACTATTAGAAGAGCGAAGCAACCGAGAGGGGGTGTAAGGAGAGATGAGAGATGAAAGGTACTGGGGGGGCAGAAGAGTGAATACATTTATAGGTCAGGAGGAGATGTTTAAATTGGAAGCCAATGAAGCGACATGAGGAGAGGAGTGATGTGGCAAAAACAAGACTGGCGGAAAATGAGTCGAGCAGCAGAATGTTGACTTGACTGAAGAGGAAAGAGGTGGCTTGCAGGGAGGCTGGCAAGGAGAACGTTAAAATAATCAAGACGGGAGGTGATTAAGAAGTGGACAATCAATTTAGTGGTGTCAACAGAAAGGAAGGGGCGAATTTTGGAAATATTGTATAGAAAGAAATGACAAGTTTTAGCAATGAGCTGGATATGTGAAGAGAAAGAGAGAGGAATCGAAGATAACACCAAGGTTACGTGCTGAAGAAACAGGGAGGAGTACAGAGTTAACAGAGGGAGAAAGGGGAAAGAGGAGGGGAAGCATTCGGGGGAAAGATAAGAAGCTGAGTTTTGGCCATGTTCAGTTTTAAGCGGCGGTGGGCCATCCAGGCAGCAATGTCAGAGAGGCAGAGTGAGATCTTAGACTGGATATCAGGGGAGATAACAGGTGCAGAAAGATAGATTTGAGAGTCGCCGGCAAAGAGATGATAGTGAAAGCCATGGGAAGAGATAAGGGTGCCAAGGGATTGGGTACAGAGAGAGAAGAGGAGTGGACCTAAGACGGAATGTTAAGGAACTCCTACAGGTAGTGGGGTTGAAGGGGAGGAGAAGCCATCGAAGCACACACTGAAAGAGCATTGGGATAGATAGGAAGAGAACCAAGATAGTACAGAGTCTTTGAATCCAAGTGAGGATAGGGTGATAAGAAGGTGGTTATGGTCAACAGTGTCAAAGGCAGCAGAGAGATCAAGAAGAATGAGGACAGGGTAAAAGCCTTTGGACTTCGCCAAGAACAAATCATTCGAGACCTTAGTAAGAGCAGTTTCAGTGACAAATGATAAAGCAGTATTAAAAACCTGTTAAATAAATAGGCAGACCAGCTACTGATTGCTGAAACAGACACTGATTGGCACTCACATGCTACAGCAGACAGTGGGTGGGTAATGTTTGAGCATGGGCATGGCCAATAGTAGCACATAAATGCAGTTACTGTGGCATGTATTCACCTGACGACACCTCTATATTATTACCATTATTAAACAGTTATGAAGTGTTACTAAGCATACACAGCATTGCACAAAGATAAACAGTCCCTACTCAGAGCTTACAAGCTAAACAAACAAAAGTGAGAAAGAGGAAAGAACAGGGAAGAGTAAGAACACATAAGGAACAAGGGATCAGGATCCAAAGGCAGCCTTAAAGAGGTGAGCCTTTAGGTTAGATTTGAAAAGGGGCAGGGATGAAGCCTGACGCACAGACTCGGGAAGTTTATTCCAAGCATTAACTGCCCCCACATTATTGTGCTGCTTGTTAGGGCACCCAACGTACGTTAGTTGCTGAGAACGTAGGTCATTCCCCCAACAGTTAACATGGCGGCTTTGCACTATGATGTGTGTTGGCAAAACATGTTAACTGAAAATTCTTAGCAGCATTTAGTAAAAGGGTAGCTTTGTTTCATATTTGAAATGGACATCTCAAATTTAGAGTACTTACTCACCTGTAACAGGTGTTCTCCAGGAGCAGAAGGAATCAGTCCTCACTTATGGGTGACATCGGCGCCAATGGAGCCCCCGTGAGGAGCATTTCCCCAGCTTTCTATGAAAGCCTTTGGGAATACTGCACGCATGCGCAGTCCCCTTCCCGCCTAAAGGTGCCATCTTGCTCAGTCAAATGACAGTTTATTTTTCCATTTTTATGTGCTGTTTTTTTAGCTATGTACAACTGCAACTCCCAGGGGAGGAGGGAGGGTTGTGAGGACTGATTCCTGCTGCTCCTGGAGAACACCTGTTACAGGTGAGTAACTACTCTTTCTCCAGGACCAAGCAGGAAGTCAGCCCTGACTTATGGGACTCTCCAGCTTCAGGCTATTGGGGACCTAAAGCTGAAAAATGAGCTCCCTCTAGCCTCAACATCAGAGAAAGGATATCACTGAAAACATACCCCCACCGGTAGCCCAACCAGAGGGCTGGAGGGTAGGAGTTGCCTAAACCTCAAAGAGATTCCAGAGCACTGCCTGACCAAAAGCACTGTCCCTACGGGACTCCCTCTCCAGGCAGTAATGGGCCGCAAAAATCTGGCTTGAGGACCAAGTTGCAGCCCTGCAGATGTCTGCCAATGGTACAGTGCGGAGATGAGCTACTGAGGCAGCCATCGCCCTGACCCGACCCTGCAAAGGAAGGTCAGCTGCCCTGTAAGCCCAGGTTATACAGTCAGCCACCCAGATGGACAAGGTACGCATGGACACAGAAACCCCCAAGTTATTGGGGTCAAAAGATACGAAGAGCTGAGTAGCCCTCCTATGCCCCTGCGTACGCTCAAGTTAGAAGGATAAGGCCCTCCTACAGTCCATGGTATGCAGGACTGTCTCAGCCCGGCTGGCATGGGGCCTAGGGAAGAATGTTGGAAGAACCACCTCCTGGTTGAGACAATCTTGAGGAGGAACTTAGGATGAGTCCTAAGGACTACCCTGTTCCTATAGAAGTAGAAGCGCGTGTATGGCCTGTCACAGACCAGGGATTGAAGTTCACTCACTCGCCTGGCCAAGGTCAAGGCCACTAGGAATAGAGTCTTCCAGGATAGGAAGCGTAGAGGACATGTAACCATTGGTTCAAAAGGTGGGCGAGTAAGTTGCTGCAAGACCACATTCAACTCCCACTCAGGGGCCGGTGGACGGAGAGGAGGCTTGAGCAATAGTAAGCTTCTGAGAAACCTGGACACCAAAGGGTGAACCAACAAAGTGTCCCTCCACCACTGAGTGGTGAGCTGCCAGAGCAGAGAGGTGGACTCGAACAGAATTGGACTTAAGGCCCTGATTGGAGAAGTGCAGAAGGTACTGTAGCACTACTGGCACAGTGCAGCTGAAAGGATCTTCCTTGCGTTGCTGACACAAGGAGAACCTCCTCCACTTCAGAGCATGTATTTTCCTGGTGGATTGCTTTCTAGAGGCCAAGACCACCTCTTCTACTTCCTGAGGTAGGCCGCAGGGAGCCAAGACTACCCTCGCAGCCTTCATGCCATCCAGATGGAGAGATTTGAGATTGGGATGCAGAAGGGAACCCTGATCCTGAGAGAGGTGGTCGGGTTGGAATCCCAGAGGCATGGGTGTCTCCACTGCCAGTTGAAGTAGCAAGGGGAACCAGGGCTGCCTTGGCCACCTAGGAGCAACCAGAAGTACTGAGGCCTTGTCCTTGAGAATCTTGAACAAGGTTCGGGCCACCAGAGGTGTGGGAGGAAACGCATAGAGCAGGCCCTGGGACCAAGAAATCAGGAAAGCATCCGCCACCACCCTTAGGGGATGCGGCTGCCTGGAACAAAACCTGGGCAGTTGGTGATTCAGGGGACTGGCAAAAAGATCCATGGATGGAAGTCCCCATTTTAGGAAAATCTGTTGAACCACCAAAGGGTGTAGCTGCCACTCGTGGGGCTGCAGAATTCTGCTTAAGCGGTCCGCCAGGAAGTTTTCCTGGCCAGGAAGATAAACAGCCCTCAGCAACATCTGGTGCCGGAAGGCAAAAGAGCAAAGGGCCTGTGCTTCCAGGCATAGAGGCCTGGACCCAGTGCCGCCCTGTTTGTTCACACAGAACATGGCTACTTGGTTGTCTGTCTGAACTAGAACAGACTGGTGGGCCAAGGTGTGAGAAAAAGCTTTGAGGGCTAAGCTAATAGCCTGCAGTTCCAGTAGATTGATTTGTTGCGTGGCTTCCCATGGGGACCACAGGCCCTGGGTGCAGCTCTCTTGACAGTGTGCACCCCAGCCCTGCAAGGAGGCATCGGTTGTCAACACCACTGTGGGGGCAGGCACTTGAAAAGGCACCCCCTGCAGCAAGTTGGGGGGTGCAGCCACCACTGAAGAGAATTCAGGAAGGGTTTTGGACACCCTTACTTTGTCTGCTAGGCTCCCTGTGGCCTACTTCCACTGAGTTATGAGGCACCACTGTGCAGGCCTCATGTGGAGGCGGGCATTGGGGGTCACATGCACAGTCGATGCCATGTGTCCCAGGAGTTGCAGACAGAGCCTGGCCGGCACCCTTGGCAGACAGAGAAACCGGGATGCCAACTCCATGAGCCTTTGAGCTCTGTCCTCTGGCAAGTAAGCCCTTGCTTGCAGAGAGTCCAGCTGTGCTCCTATGAACTCGAGGTTCTGGGAGGGGAGCAAAGTGGACTTTGCGAAGTTTATGACAAAGCCTAGGTCCTGAAGAAGTGTGACAGTCCTGAAGGTGGCCTGCCTGGCCTCCTGGTAGTTCTGACCTCAGATGAGCCAGTAGTCCAGATAGGGGAAGACCAAAACCCCTTGAGTCCTCAAGTAGACCGCCACCACAGCTAGGCACATTATAAAGACCCGTGGGGCAGAAGTTAGGCCAAAAGGCAGAACCCTGTACTGGTAATGGTTTCCTCCCACCACGAACCTGAGGTACTTTCTGTGGTCTGGGTGAATGAGGATGTGAGTGTACGCATCCTTTAGATCTAAGGAGCATAGCCAGTCTCCCTGCTGGAGGTAGGGCAGAAGTGTGCCAAGAGTAAGCATCTTGAACTTCTTTCTCCAAGAACTTGTGAGGTTCCTGAGGTCCAGGATGGACCGTAGGCCTCCTGTTCTCTTTGGCACCAGAAAATATATCTGAAGTAGAAGCCCTGCCCCTGTAGGCGAGGAGGTACAGGCTCCACCGCCTTGTCTAGAAGCAGACCCTGAAGTTCCTGGAGGAGGTGGTAGGTGTGCAGGAGAGGCCTTAAAGGTTCTCCTGGAAAGTAGGCAGGAGGCAGCTGTTGGAAATGAAGCATATAACTCTGATGAATGATGCTTAAGACCCAAGCATCCCCTGTAATGGGTGGCCACCTGTGGGCAAACAGGGCTAAGCGACCTCCTGTGCAGGGATGGGGCAGCAGGGGCGGAGAGGCTATGCCTTGGGAGTCAAAAACCCCCTCCCTGCTGGGTCGGAATAGGAGCCGGAGGCTTGGGGGTCTTCTACCTACGGGGCCCATGTCCCTGCCCCTTGGCCTGCTGCCCTGTTGGGGAGCTGGGGAGGCCTGGTATTGAGGGAAAGGTTTGTAGGCAGACACCTTTCTCGGGTAGAAAAACTTTTTACCCGAGCCCTTCTTTTTGTGAGAAGGGGCAGAGGTTTTCCTGGACAGCCTAGTCCTGGTCAGGTGCTCGGTCTCGAGCTCAGCCAACTTCTCGGCCATGGGTTTGCCAAAAAGGTTCTCACCTCAGCAAGGGACATTGACCAACTTGTCCTGTACCCAAGGCTCGAGGTCCGATGACTGAGGCCATGCCTGGCGTCGGGCCTCGATGCTATCGTAGGCCGCTCGGGACATGAACTTGGAACAGTCCCGGATTACTGAAGACCAAGACTGGAACCTCTGCAAAGGTTCCCCCGGAGAGGCCAGCAGAGAACCCGGCAAGCTCCTTTGCCAGGTCTCGTAGGTACATGCCCATGTACAGCTGGTATGACTGGACACGGCAAGCAAGCATCGAGCCCTGGAAGCACTTTCTGCCGAAAGCATCCAGGTTCCGGGCCTCCATGCCAGGGGGGCACCGCAGAGTGCATCTTCTGGCTTTTCAGACAATGCATGGCCGATTCCACCACCATGGAATGGTGCGGCAGCTGCTTCTTTTGGAAGCCAGGGCCTCTTACGGAGTCGATAAATGGAATAGACTCACTTGCTCAAGACCGGTGCCGAGGCCGGTGCCTCCCACATCCGGAAGAGGAGCCGTTCCAGCATCGGAGGAACCGGAACAGTAAAGGCCTCCTTCGGAGGCGAGTCATACTGGAGGGGCTCGAGGCTCCTCCTTGGGGTCCGCGGGAATCGCCAAGGCTTTGGCCATGTCCCGCACGAACTCCAAGAACCGGGTGTCCTCCGGAAGGGACCTACTCTGGGGCTTGGACTGCAGTGCGTCCGAAGGGACGCACCGAGTCCGGAAGGTGTCGGGGGACTCCTCGTCCTCCGTCTCCCATTCTGACTCATCCGAAGAGTCGTCGAGGGGCTCCGACCGCGTGGGTCGAGGTGGCACCCGCCCCGATGCCGAAGGCACCGGCGTCCGACGCCCTCGGTTCCGAGCTGGAGGTCAAGGGAGACCTTGACCGAGGACGACTTCGAGCCTTCATGGTCTAGAGTATCGGCTCGGTCTCCGGGGTCTACTTAGACGATGTCCCGGTGGTCGGGGCAGATGCACCAGCGAGGCTGGCCATCAGTACCCGCTGCTGCTCCATGAAGGCAGACAGACAATCTGCACTCCAAGGCTGTCAGCCTGAGTCCAAGCTCAGGAGACTCAGCAGCCACTGACTCGGGCCCCGGCGATGCCAGGCCCAACTTCGACTCCCTTGGAGGAGAGCCCACGAGGACTACAGGACTTACATGCCTGACGGTCTCCGGCTCTACATGAGGTACTTTGGATGGCTTCTCCTGCTCCAAAGGCCCAGGACGGCGGTCGGGGGTCTTAGACCTGGCCCTCGAGGTACCAGGGACCTCTTCAGACACCGCCCTCATGAGCCGTTTCTTCCTCTTGCATTCCCGGTCGGGGGACCCCCTGTCCAAGGAACCCCAGCGATGCTCGGGATCAGACTCCCGAGACGTCGAGGCCTCAGACGAGATCCGGGCCCGGCCGGAGGCAGAATCCGAAAAAATCCTTTCCTTCTGGTGCTGACGGCTTCGAAGTGCCTTGGTGGACATTTTGCCACACAGGCCACTGATCATGATCTGGGCCGAGGCACTGAAGGCAGCAGTCGTGTGTGTCGGTGAGAGACATTAGTTTCATACACCGATCACACTTCTTGAAACCACTGGAAGCCATCGGGGAAAAAAGGGCCCCCGCGAGGTCAAAAGACCGGCCTTCCAGGAAAAACCAGAAAAAAGGGTGCGAACGCCAGCCATGAAGGGTAAAAACCGAAAAATAGAAAACAGGCTCGATACCGGTGTACTGAACCCGGCGGGAAGGGAAACCGGCGTCGAACTTGGAGAAAAAGGCGAAGAAATCTTCGAAAAAAACGTCAACTTTCCAGGTGACTAGGACAAAACGTCCGAAGGGCTCCATGGAAAAAGAGAGACTGAGCAAGATGGCACCTTTAGGCGGGAAGGGGACCGCGCATGCGTGCAGTATTCCCAAAGGCTTTCATAGAAAGCTGGGGAAATGCTCCGCACGGGGGCTCCATTGGCGCCGATGTCACCCATAAGTGAGGACTGACTTCCTGCTTGGTCCTGGAGAATGAAGCTTTACTTTAAGATCAGTGTGCTCTTCTATGGTCAGCCTTTTCCAATGTATCCAGATGTTGCCCGTGCCACCCAGGAAAGGAGAAAAACACAAACATGCACACACGCTCCTCCCTAGCCTTGCAAAGGCTTTGGCTTTGGGAGCCACATTCAAGCTTATATATCCCACAAATGTATTATATATTTGAATGTTAGGAACATGTATTTCATGCCAGAACTTCAGATCTTTAAAAAAAACGGACTAGTTTGTCATCGGAGGTGGTGCAAGACACTGTCGTTTAAGGCATTACTGAACTTTACAGCTTATTACTAATTATATTGTTTATCTAATAGATCACAAAAAAGGAGGGGGCTACAGATGAAGAAAAGAAACACAGTGGAATAAGTAAAATATGATCAGGACATTTGTTTCCAATTAGAAATATTTTCTTTGAGGATGTTTTCTTGATATCCATTTTTTTTGCAAATGAAAGCTTGTAATTATATTGCAAAATTTACCACCACAAATAAAAAAAAGGCTCATTTTGAAATTCAAGAGATGTCAGCTAGAGTCATAATGCATATACTACATAGGCATCACTTGAGAAATCATCTTTATATTATGTTTTTTTGAAAGGGAAGAAAGGGCATATTCCCTAACTACAGCAGTGTTTATCAAGCTGGTTTATTTATTTATTTAACAGCTTTTATATACCACGCTCTATTATCAGTGCGGTTTACAATTAACAATTCTTCCTCAATTCAGTCAAAACTGTCTTGTGCTTACATTTTAACAGGATAGGTAACTTGGAGCATTAACTGGGTAAACTATTCACATATTAGACATAAAACATGGTATTCCATCATTGATCTAATATATACACCTCAGACTGGTATTGTTGCGCATACCAATGGATAGTTCTGCTATTAAGTTTGTCCTAATTTGTTTGTGACGTGTCAAGCGCTGCTTGAAAGGATTGGGATGTGTTAAGTGGGGAGGGGTTGTTTGGTTGCGAAGTATAGGAGGAATAGGTGATGCTTGACTGCTTTCCTGAATTGTGTGAGGTCTCTGATCGATCTTATTTTTGGTGGGAGTTTATTCCAGCACTTTGGGGCGTAGAAGGCGAATGCTCTATTCCCAGTTCTTTGAGTACATTTTATGGATTCCTTGGGGATAATCAGCATGTTGTCTGCTACTGTCCTTCTCAACCTATTGTTGGGGGTGGGGGTGAGGAGGTTCTTATGTGTCCCCTAGCCACTATTTTATTTTTTTGGAATATCCACAATGAATATGCATAATACGGATGCAAGCAATTGAGGTAATACATGCAGATCTCATGCATATTCATTGTGGGTATCCTAAAACCCAGACTGGCTTGAGAAAGCATAGTTACTCACCTGTAACAGGTGATCTCCGGGAACAACATAAATTTAGTCTTCACATATGGGGTATCGTCGGTACTGACGGAGCCTGCGCGGGAACGCTCCCCAGCGTCCAATAGGAATGCTTTTGAGAGCATACCTCAGCACATACGCGCTGCCTTCCCACCTTTCCAACTGTCCCTTATCAGTTAAGTTTGTAGCTGAGTGAAAGGATAGAGGGAGAGAGGAAAGAGACAGAGATAGAGAGACAACTCCTAGGGGAGGTGGGTGGGTTGTGAAGACTAAATTCCTGCTGTTCCCGGAGATCACCTGTTTACAGATGAGTAACTACGCTATCTCCAGGAACAAGCAGGAATGTAGTCTTCACATATGGGGACTCCCCAGCTGAGAGATGCCAGGGAGATAGCCCCAGGAAGCTGCCACCTATAGTAAGGTGGGCCATGCTTCCTCCCATGGATCTGTGGCATCCCACCAGGGTTGGTGGGTAGGAGTTGAATTAGGTCTGAAAGAGATTTTGAAGAACAACTTGGCCAAAGGCGGCATCCCAACGGGAGGCTTTATCTAGGCAGTAGTGGGCTGTAAAGGTGTGTACTGAAGCCCAGGTGGCTGCTTGACAAATGTCATCAATAGACACAGAGTGAAGGTTAGCCATAGAGGCTGCCATGGCTCTCACATTGTGAGCTGTGACATGGCCTTGAAGAGGAAGTCTCTTACTCTCATAAGCAAAGGATATGCATTGTGCAATCCATTTGGATAGAGTTCTCTTGGAGACTGGAAGTCTCAAATGACTAGAATCAAAAGCAATAAAATGTTGAGAAGACTATGTTGCTGTGTTCTTTGTAGGTAAAAAGCCAAGGCTCTTTTACAATCCAGAGTATGAAAGTTCCTTTCTGCATTAGAGGCATGAGGCCTCGGAAGGAATACAGGAAGATAAATTGATTGATTTAAATGAAAAGGCGAAACCACCTTTGGCATAAAGTGTGGATGAGTTCTGAGAACAACCTTATTATGGTGAAACCTAGTATAAGGAGATCAGCCACTAAAGCTTGCAATTCACTAATGCGACATGCAGAGGTGATTGCAATCAGGAAGATGACCTTCCAGGACAAAAGCTTTAGGGTTGTAGTGGCTAAAGGTTCAAAAGGCGGTTTCATGAGCTGCCCGAGAACTAGGTTTAAATCCCATGCCACCGGTGGTGGCCTGATGGGAGGCTTTGTTAATAGAAGACCTCTCATAAATCTTGAGATGAGTGGATGAGAGGAAATTGGTTGTCCATTTAGAGACTTATAGGAAACTGCAATTGCACTAAGATGGACTTTTACTGAATTGGTCTTTAGAATTACCAGAATTTACCAGAATTTGATAAATGAAGTAGATACTCTAGTATCGATTCCAAAAGGTATCATAAGGGGGTTTAACCCTTTCTGTGAACACCATATAGTAAAACGTTTCCACTTGAAGGCGCAAGAGCGTCTTGTGGAAAGTTTTCTAGAAGCCTGAATGATATCCTTTACCTGTTGGGAAAGGTTGCGATCCTGAAGGTCTAAGCTTTCAGCAACCAGGCCCTGAGATGCAGGGACTGGGGATTTGGGAGCCATAGCATCCCGTTCTCTTGGAAGAGGAGATCTGGAACATAGCCTAACTCCAGAGGTGCAGCTTGAGAGAGATGTAGAAGCAGGGGATACCACGTTTGGTGTGGCCACCGTGGCGTTATGAGGATCATACGACCTCTGTCTCTCTGAAGCTTGAAGAGTGTTTTGGGGATGAGGGGAATGGGTGGGAAGGCATAGAGGAAGTAATGAACCCAGTGAAGAAGGAAGGCGTCCCTTGCCTGGCAATTTTGAGCCAGAATCCTGGAACAGAACCGGGGAAGTTTGGCATTCAGTGGACTTGCAAATAGGTCTATGTCTGGGGTTACCCAGATCTGAAATATCTTGGCCACCTGGTCTAGGTGGAGAGACCATTTGTGAGGCAGCAGTACTCAGCTGAGTTTGTCCGCCCAAAGGTTTTGAATGCCTCGAAGATATACCACGAGAAGGTGAATTTGATGCTCTCTGGCGAAGGCCCATAGTCGTAAAGCTTCGTTGCATAACGACAGAGCCTGCTCCCCCCTGCTTCTTCATGTAGAACATAGCTACTTGATTGTCCGTTTGGACTAGGACTGTCTTGTAGCTGAGCAGGGCATGGAATACTCGAAGAGCTAGATAGATTGCTTTGAGTTCCAGGAGGTTTATGCGAAGACTTGAAGGACTAGAAAAGGGGACTGTTACTTCTGGAGAGAGATCTGCAATTGTGAGTATATACTTCTGGGAATTTTCTAAAAAGAATCCTTTGTATTAAAGCTAATTAATCTGTGAACCCACTATTTTTTGTTAAATCAGTCAGGGCCTAGTAGCAGCAGTTTAAGTTTAAATTTAAAACACAGAAGAGAGCTTTTTGGTTACATTTCATACCCAGCAGAGAGCTTGTAGTTTAAATTTCATAATAAGTTAGAGCCTAGCAGCAGCAAAGGGCTATAATTTAAATAAAATCAGAATATAGCTTACCTCAGCAGCACAAGACAGGGTACTGTGTGGCAGCCCTCTTTTAATAAGTGTTATTCGACCGAGTCTGTCTGCCCAAGAGTTTTGGATACCTGGAAGATACACAGCCAAGAGATGAATCTGATGCTCTCTGGCGAGGGCCCATAGTCGCAAGGCTTCGTTGCAAAGTGACAGAGAGCCTGTTCCTCCCTGCTTGTTCACATAGAACATGGCTACTTTCTTGTCCGTATGAATGAGGACTGTCTTATAGCTGAGCAGGGGGTGGAACACTTGCAGAGCAAGGAAGATTGCTCTGAGCTCCAGAAGATTGATGTGTAAATGAGTTTCCTGTGGAGTCCAGGTGCCTTGGGTGGAGAGGTTTTGCAGATGAGCTCCCCAGTCCATTGGTGAAGCATCTGTTGTGAGAGTTGCCTGGGGAAAAGGTTGCTGAAATGGGGACCCCAGCAACAGATTTTGAGTGGACTGCCACCAACGGAGGAACAAAATAAGACGATTTGTGTCTGCTATTTTGTCTGACAGGCATCCTGATGCCTGGGTCCATTGTGTGGATAAAGTCCACTGGGCTGCTTTCGTATGGAGGCGAGCATAAGGAACCACATGCACAGTGGATGCCATGTGGCCTAGCAGTTGTAGCATTTCTCGAGCAGTGAGATGAGGCTTTAGCACTGTTTGAGAGGCTAACTGCACCATGCGAAGGCAACGGAGCCTGGGGAAGATAGGCCCTTGCTTTCCTGGTATCCTACAAAGCTCCTATGAACTCTAGAGATTGAGTAGGAGTTAGGTTGGATTTTGGGATGTTTATGACCAGACCCAAATACTGCAGGATACGTATTGTGCAGGATAGAGAAGTCCTAGCCTCTGACTCTGATGGGGCTCGAATGAGCCAGTCTAAGTAAGGGAAGACGAATATTCCTAGAGTGCGAAGAAATGCTGCTACCACTGCCATGCATTTCGTGAACACCCTCGGTGCTGAGGCCAGGCCAAAAAGAAGCACTCTGTATTGGTAGTGCTTTCCTTGAAAAAGAAACCAAAGGAACTTTCTGTGAGTTGGATGGATGAGAACATGAGTGTATGCATCTTTGAGATCTAGAGAACAAAGCCAATCCTGGCTCTGAAGGTATGGCAGCAGGGTTCCTAGAGAAATCATTTTGAATTTCTCCTTGAACATGAATTTGTTCAATTCTCTGAGATCCAAAATGGGTCTGTCCCCTCCTGTTTTCTTTGGTATAAGGAAATAGGGGGAGTAAAACCCTGTACCCTGTTGAAGAATGGGTACCTCTTCTATTGCCCCTTGGGCAAGAAGCATGGTGACCTCTTGATCTATCAGGTTGATAAGAGGTCTGAGAATTGAACTGTCTTACCATTGTAGGTGGGGGCAAATGGAGGAAGTGAAGCTTGTACCCCTCTCTTATAATGGAAAGAGTCCAATGTTCTGCTGTTATTTGCCCCCATCTGGGGGCAAAGTGGCACAACCTTCCTGGAATGGTGGAAGGTTCTGGTCCACTGAGAGCCAGGAAGGCTAGGTTCCCTAAATGGAAGTCAAAGGCCTTGTGGAGGCTGAGACTGCTGAGACGGTTGAGGCTTAGCAGTCTTTGCTTTTCTTTGTTTGGGTGGTTGCTGAGTCTTCCGGACAGGCTGACCTGCAGAATGTCCCTGCTGATAAGAGGGATAAAACCTCTTCTTTTTGGAAAAGAATGGGTTTTTGAAAGATTTCTTTCTAGCAGGATCAGCTGTGGCTTTGGATAACCTATCCAAAGTGGAGTTATCAGCATCCAACTCATTGGCCTTTTTTTTGCCAGTTTTTGTCAAACAGATTCTCACCTGTACAGGGAATATTGCCCAGTTTGTCCCGGACCCAGAGCTCCAAATCGGATGCCTGGAGCCAGGCAATTCTACGTGCACCTATGGCAATAGCAGAGGTTCTGCTTATGCATTCAAAACAGTCAAAGGCTGCACGATTGACAAATTTAGACACATCCTGAGCATGTTTAACCAGTGTGAGGAAATCCTGACTCTTATCCCTCAGGAAGAAGAGGGCTCAACACTTCTAAATCCCCTGTGACTTCCATAAGAAACATTCCCATATATAAAATATAGGAAATGATCCTGGCAGAAAGCATGGAAGCCTGGAAGATACGACGTCCAAAGGCATCCAAAGTTGTACACTCATGTCCTGGAGGGTTAGAGGCATGCCTCTTTGCACTCCTGATCCTTCTCATAGTTGCCTCACCACTCTATTGTAGTGGAGTCAGCAGAGTCTTCTGGAAACCAGGACAAGGGGGGATCCTGTACATGGTATCCAGTCGACAGGAGTGAGGTGAGGTGGTTAGCGGAGTTTCCCACATTCTTAACATGAGATCATGTAAGATCTCGTGGATAGGCAAGGTAGCTGCCTCTTTAGGAACTTTGGGATATTGCAAAATCTCCAACTCCTTTGCTCTGGGCTCTGTTTCAGGAGCCACAGTAATGGACAGACCTCGAGCCACCTCCCTGATAAAATCCTGGAAGGAGATATCTTCTGGAGGAGACATCCTCCGCTTGGGAGAGGAAGGCTCTTCAGGGAGAAGTATCCCGGTACTGACAGAACTATCAGAATCCTCAGAGTCCTCCGAGGATTTGAAGTACCTTCTGTCCGGATGCTCTTATAGAGCATGATACCCATACCGACCGAAGTCGGTACCAGTGTATCGGTACCGGAGGGCATGGCTTGACTGGGTGCCAGCAATGCGGACACCGATGTCGATGCTATTGGTACTGGTACCGATGTCGGCACCGGGGCCGGTGCCAGTAGCGGTTGAACCGTCTGACGCGGTTCTGAGAGCGTTGATGCTGCAAGGAGAGCTGCCAGACTGCGCTCAATAGCCAGGAACCTCTGGTATATCGACGCTGTCGATGCCTGGGTATCGGTACCGGAGAAGACCGCCGGTACCCCAGAGCATGGCACCAGTAGTTCTGCTCTAGTCGAGGCCTCGAGAACATCCTGGAGCCCCGATAATGCTTTGGAAGCCGGGGCAATTTTGCTGGTGCAGAACCCTCAAGGGCAACGCCAGAGGCATCTCGATGCTTGGAAGGACATCTACCCTTTGAGGACCGGCTGGACTTATGTTTAGTTACCTGAGATCCACGGGAGGAAGATGAAGCCCTGGAAGATGTTGATGCCACAGAGGCTGCATCAGAGGGAAAGAGGGTGCTAAGATTAGCAGCCCGGTTTTGTCGACCCCTTTGGACCTAATGGCACAAGCCATACACTCCGAGATGGAGTGGTCAGGACCTAAACATTTCAGACACCACTCATGGATGTTGGTGACGGATATGGTACCGCCACGCTTGGTGCACTTTTTAAACCCAGAGGCAGGTTTTTCCATGATGGAAAAAATTTTGGGCCTAAGGCCCAAAATGGTGCGTGCACCTCAGGATGAAAAATTTGGAAAAAAAAAATATATTTTTTTTTTTTCTAAAGGAAAGAAAGAAGAACCGGCAGTACTGGTGTAGCGTCGAGGAAGGTAGACGTGACCACAAAAAAGAAGGAGGAATAATTTTCTGCGGTGACAGGAACAACGACCTGCTGGCTCCACGGAAAACGAAGAACTGGAGAGGCAGTTGGGAAAGGTGGGAAGGCAGCTCGCAGGCGCTGTGGGATGCTCCTAAAAGCTTTCTAATTGGACGCTGGAGAGCGTTCCCGCGCAGGCTCCGTCGGTACCGACGATACCCATATGTGAAGACTACATTCCTGATTGTTCCTGGAGATAAAGCTAAAAGGAGCAGTTGCAAAGGTTAAAGAGATACATCAAGCTTGGGTGTTGTTGAAAAATACTATCTTGGAAGCCCAGGCCAGCTGTATTCCACGCTTTAAGAAAAGTGGAAGGAAGTCCAAAAAACTGCCAGCATTGTTTAAAGGTGAGGTCAGAGAGGCTGTTGCCAAAAATCATCTTTCAGGAAATGGAAAAAAGAGCCAAATGACGAAACCTGGAAACAGCACAAGCACTATCAAGTCTAATGCAAGGCATTGATAAGGCAGGCAAAGGGAGAATTTGAGAAGAAGCTTGCAGAGGAAGCAAAAACGTGAAATAAAGACTTTAAGTACATTCGTAGCAAAAAATCTGTGAGAGCCAGTTGGTCCATTAGATGATAGAGGGATTAAAGGGGCACTAAGAGGCGACAAGGCGATAGCAGAGAGACTGAATGAATTCTTTGCTTCGGTCTTTACTGAGGAAGATGTAGGGATGTTACCCATGACTGAAGTGGTATTTAAAGGTGTGTAAGAATTAAAGGAAATATCGATACATCGGGAAGATGTATTACAACTATTAGATAAACTGAAGAGTAGCAAATCACCTGGGCCGGATGGCATACATCTAAGGGTGTTGAAGGAACTGAAATATGAGACTGCAGACCTGCCATTACTAATCTGTGAACTATCATTAAAATCATCTCTAATACCTGAAGATTGGAGGATCGCCAATGTAATGCCAATTTTTAAAAAGGGCTGCAGGAGAGATCCGGGAAACTACAGACCGGTGAGCCTGACGTCAGTACCGGGAAAAATGGTAGAAACCATCATAAAGAACAAAATTACTCAGCATGTAGATAGTCATGGCCTAATGGGAGACAGCCAACATGGCTTTAGACAAGGAAGATCTTGTCTTACTAATCTGTTATGTTTTTTTGAAGGTGTGAATAATCAGGTGGACAAAGGTGAGTCGGTTGATATTGTGTATCTGGACTTTCAGAAAGCCTTTGACAAGGTCCCTCATTAGAGACTTTGGCAAAGCTAAAGAGTCATGGGATAGGAGGCAGTGTACTACTGTGGATCAGGAACTGGTTAAAAGATAGAAAGCATATGGTAGGGCTAAATGGCCAATTTTCCCAATGGAGAAAGGTGAATAGTGGTGTACCCCAGGGATCTGTGCTGGGTCCGCTGCTTTTTGACATATTCATAAACGACCTGGAAAGTAGAACAAGTGAGGTTATCAAATTTGCAGATGACACAAAACTATTTAAAGTTGTTAAAATCCAAGAGGATTGTGTAAAATTGCAAGAGGATCTTGATAAATTGGAAGACTGGGCATCAAAATGGCAGATGAAATTTAATGTGGACAAGTGCAAAGTTATGCACCTAGGGAAGAACAACCCAAACTATGGTTACACCATGCAAGGTTCCACATTAGGAACCACCACCCAGAAAAGCACAGTTACTTACCTGTAACAGGTGATCTCTGGGAACAGCAGGAATAAGTCTTCACATATGGGTACGTCAGTACCGACCGAGTCTGCGCGGGAACGCTCCCCAGCATCCAATCAGAACACTTTTGGAAGCATCCCAACATGCCTGCGTGCTGCCTTCCTGCCTTTCCCAACTGCCTCTCCTCAGTTAAGTTTTAAAGCTAAGGCAAAGAGAGAGAGAGAGCAAGAAAGGGAAAGATAGAGAGAGAGAAAGCAACTCCTAGGGGAGGTGGGTGGGTTGTGAAGACTTATTCCTGCTGTTCCCAGAGATCACCTGTTACAGGTAACTGTGCTATCTCCAGGAACAAGCAGGAATGAGTCTTCACATATGGGGACTCCCCAAGGTAAGATGCCCAGAGGGAGTCCTAGCATGTAGCGAAGCTAGAAAGAGCCATGCTACTCCTCAGAACCTCAGGCATCTTGGGGGTGGAGGGTAGGAGTTGAATTACAGAAAAGGTGCTGTGGAACAGCTGGACTAGAACAGGACTTCTATGGAGGAAGATCCAGCATAGATGACATTTAGTAGTAAAGATACTGAGTGCAATATTCTAATATGGACCTCCCTTGGTGGTATTGTAAAAAGTCCATTGAGGTTCATATGGATCTGTTAGAAGAGCCAGGGAAGGTCCTCAAGGAGTGCCTCACTGTGAAGTAGAGGTAATAACTGTAGGAAAAACAAGAGGAGGTCAGAACCCATCAGGGTGAGAAATAGCCTCAGAGGAAACTGGGGTAGTACAATGAGGTAGGGCTTCAGCAGGAAACGCAGAAGGTACTATTAGACAAAGCTTAAGCCCTTTTGGTCGAAGAACAGTACAATGCTAGGACCAAAAGGAAAAATAAGTCTGACCGGTTTGGACCGACAATAGAAATAGTCCCTGTAGGAGAGAAGGGGTATGGAGACCCCTATATCCGATAACAAGTAAGGACAGACTTATGAAGCGTTAGAGCTTTAGATTAACTGAAAATCCGTGATGTCTTTCCTAAATGAGGTCAATTAGGAAAGAAAAAGGTACATGGAAAGCTTCAGAGGTACCTAAACCTGAAAGGTTATGGTAAAAGAAACAAAAAAATTTGTTATTTACCACAGGGAGTGGTTATATGTGTAGAACCCCAAGCATGCTGACACAGCATTGATAGGGGTAGTGCACATCCGTCAGAGTCATATAGGAATATATGGATATATGAACCTAGACAGAGAGATAGATAAGTACGTATACACTGGGCAGAAGATACAGAGTTTATCTATATCTATCTCTATATCTATCTATATATAATTGTAGACATATAGACACAGGTCTCCATGTGAGTAGATGGAGACATGGCTATATAACTAGATCCCCATAGGGACATAGGGATAGAGGGAGGATTCATCTAATAGCAAGAAGGGTGATACCTGCTTGAATAGATGTAGAGAATCTTCTTTCCATGGTTATAATTGACAGAGTCAGAGGAATGGTCTCCCTGACAAGGAGGAGTCTAGATTCCTTTAAGAATTCGAGCTCTTGAATAACCAGGATGGCCTATGTGAAAAATGCAGAGGATAACTTCAGTCTGCAGGCAGCAAGTCCAGATCTCTCTAGAACTGCAGTATGGTGAATGGATAGAGGACGCCATTGGAATAAGATACCATATTGACCCACCTATGAGGGCAAGATGGGTATCATGCGTCCTTGAGCTGCAACTGAAAGAAAACTATCCCTGGTGAGAAGTCCAAAGAAGTTATGGACCAAGCCGGGGAATTGGCCATTCTTTAGGTTTTCACGTGATGTAAGGCCTGTGTCTTTTGTCTCGAAAAGAGATTTTAGATGAGATGGTAAGGGTAGGGAAAACCTACCAGTCATGGGAGCATGACTGGGTGAACCCCTCCTAACCATCTAGGATTATCTGCTAGGCAAGATACTAATGCTCTCTAGCAAGGGCCCATAGTGCAAAGCTACTCTGTAGAGTTGCAGAGAGCATGTTAGAGGTTGGTTAGAAGAAAAAACTGTCTGCTAAAAACCAGTAGGTAACAAACTATTCTGCCAAAACCAAAGGAATTGGAGATGGCGAAGAATAAAAAAGTCAACCAACAAGTCTGTGATAATAGGATTTCCAAAAAAGGTTGATAACCTGTTTGGGTCTTAGCACCGAGGCCAGAAGGATTACTAGTGGAGGAGAAACCCTGGTTGTGCGGTGAACAGAACCAGTGGCTTAACCACTAGGATTTGCTGCATTTGCAGCAACTACCAGGGCAGCGGAAAAAAATTTCTTTTTCCTTTTTTTAGATTGGAAAAAGAAGCAACAGACATAAGTAGGAGTGGTAAGACTTCCCTATTGTCTGATAAGCTGCCCTAAAGAAAGAAAATGAAAAAGGGGGAGACAACTCTGGAAGGGAAATCCCCTTTGTGGAATAGGTAGAGAACCATAGGGGCTTACCGGTGTAATAGAGCCCCTCTTACAAATCAAATGTTGTAGTAAGAGGGGGGTAAGACAGAGTTGAAGAAGACTATGTAGTAAGTCTCTGAAAGGTAAGATGATATAAGCTAGTACAGGGAAAACTGTCTTATTGATAGTTGTCATCTCTTTTCCCAGTAGGAGGAAGAGAAACCTGTTAACTATAGGCATGATCATCATAAAGACTCTTAGAGCAAAAAGAAAGGATGTCTCGTGAAGAGAGATCCATGAGAATTTAGGATAAAATGAGTGTAGATGCTTCAAGTGAAAAGAAGCAGACTGCAAACGCTAACCACCAAACAGGAGATATGATGATAATTTATCTGAAACCCTGCGACTGCTGGGTTTCCTGAACCTGTTGAGGTTGTGGTTTCTTTAGACCAGTATGATGTTTCCCTTGTTTAGGAACATCTGTATGATGGGCAGAAGATGGATAAAACTTTTTCCCACTAGGGGAAGAAAGTTTGTTAGGAAATTTCCTACCAACTGGGAAAGAGGAAGGTGTAGAACCGCCCCTGGAAACAGCAATGTCAGTGGTTAACTGAGCAACTTGGAGTAAAGACTCCTTGTTAAAAAGATTTTCTCCAGTGCAAGGAGTATTTCCCAGTCTTTCTTGTGCCCATTTATCCAAGTCTGAAACTTGGAGCCAGGCTTTACGTCGTGCCCCTATAGCTATAGCAGATGTTCTGCTAACAGACTCAAAGAAGTCTAGGGAAGCACGAGTAAGGAACCTAGAGATATTTTGAGCATGACTAACCAATGAGGAATAGTCTGCTCTTTTGGGCTCTTGAAGAAAAGGGGTCAAAAGCAATAATTTCTTTGTGACCTCTTCAAGAGATAATCCCATATAGAAAATATATGAGAGAATTCTTGCTGAAAGCATGGATGCCTGGAAGGTTTGGCGTCCAAAGGCATCTAAAGTCTTAGACTCACGACCTGGCGGATAAGAAGAGTGCTTTTTAGTACTCTTAATATGCCTCACTGCTGATTCTACAACAATGGAATGATGAGGAAGTTGAGTCGTTTGAAAACCTGGAGAGGGGGGCACCTTATATAGAAGATCAGTTGCCCTAGAAGGTGGGGGTACCGTTAAAGGAGTTTCCCACATTCGTAAGAGGAGATCCTGCAAGGTCTGATGCAAAGGAAGCATGATTTTCTCCTTTGGACTCCAGGGAATATACAGGGATTCTGTATTCCCTGGTGCAGGATCCTGACCAGGTATAGAAATGGCAAGTGACTTTGCCATATCAAGCAGGAATGCTTGAAAAGAAAAATCCCCAGAGAGAAATCCTCTAGAAAGAGGAGGACAGGCTAGATCTGTTGAAGAACTAGCATAGGCACCCAGGGATCTATCCAAATTTAGAGGAATAGAAGACCCTAAAGGGTGGAGTATAGGATCCTTAGAGGATGGTCGCCGGTACCGCAGGAGGTCGGGACCAGCCACAGTCGGTAGTGCATCGTCCATGCTAGGGATCGATTCCAAACTCGGTACCGAGGGAAGCAAGCCTGATGAGAGAAGCATGGAAGGTACCGACAGCAATGGTAATGTGGATACCGGTACCGACTCTGGCACCGTATCCAATACCGGGAGATGAAGGCCAGCTGGTGACAGCTCTAACGGTATCGAAGAAACCGAGAGTGCCCGACATGGATCTTCGGAACCGTGCCTTTGGTACTGTCCGGTATCGGTACCAAGGTGAGTCAGTACCCAGTCATCCAGACTGGAGATCGATTCTAGACTCGGCATTGAGGGAAGCGAATCTATCGATGCACATCTGGAGGGTACCGGCGGCGGTATCAGTACCGGTACCGGGATCGATACCGATACTGGAAGATCGGGCTGCAGCGTATCAAACGGGCCCGCAGGTACCGAGGACGCCAGACTACGATCATTGGTGAGGAATGTTTCATCCAACACCATTGCCGATGCCGGGGTATCGGTACCGCTCGAAGCGGATGCCACCACCGAGCATGGCTCAGATATGTTCCGAGAGGGGTGAACCTCAGGAACAACCTGAAACCCCACACAGGCTTTGAAGGCCGAAGACTCCCACCGGGGTTTTGAAGCCAGTGGATTTTCGAAGACAAGGCCATAGCCATCTCTATGCTGTGCATGAGAAGTGCCAATCGAGGACTGGCTAGTCTTAACAGACTGTTTTTGGGTTACCTGATCCTGTGACGAAGAAAGGGTGGTCGGTGCCCTGAAGTTGAATGGGGACCGCGTATCGAAGTGAACTCTATGCTGAAGACTTCTTCCGACTATACTGTTGCAGGAGGGACACTCCAGCGGATAGTGGTCAGGACCCAAGCAGAGCAGACACCAATTATGAGTGTCTAAAATGAATTTTGTACCGCCAGTTTGAACATTTCTTAGGGATAGTGGCTGGCACTTCCATGAGGAAAAAGAGTAGGCCTAGCAGGCCGAAAAAAACCCATCAGGCACTAAGAAGGAAAAAAGGTCTTCCTTATAAAGGAAAATTTAGAAGAAAAAAAGAAAAGAAACACCGGCGGTACCGGTGGCGTCGGGGAAGGCAGATGCGACCACAAGAAAACTAAAAAATAAAAGAAGAATTTTCTGCGGTGACAGAAGGACGTCCTGCCAGCTCTGCGGAAAAACAAAAACTGAGGAGAGGCAGTTGGAAAAGGCGGTAAAGGCAGCACGCAGGCGTGTTGGGATGCTTCCAAAAGCGTTCTGATTGGACGCTGGGGAGCGTTCCCGCGCAAACTCCGTCAGTACCGACGTACCCATATGTGAAGACTCATTCCTACTTGTTCCTGGAGATAAATATTTAGGCGTCATTGTGGATACCATGTTAAAACCCTCGGCCCAGTGTGCAGTGCCAGCCAAGAGAGCAAATAGAATGCTAGGTATCATAAGAAAAGGAATGGAAAATAAAACAAAAGATATTATAATGCCTCTATGGTGAGACCGCACCTTGAATATTGAATGCAATTCTGGTCGCCGTATCTTAAAAAGGATATAGCGATATTAGAAAAGGTTCAGAGAAGAGCCACCAAAATGGTAAAGGGGATGGAAGGATACTCCTATGAAGAAAGGCTAAAAAGGTTAGGGCTCTTTAACCTGGAAAAGAGATGGCCGAGTGGAGATATGATAGAAGTCTATAAATTAATGAACGGAGTGGAACGGGTAAACCTAGATCAATTGTTTACGTTATCAGAATATAGAAAAACTAGGGGACATGCAATGAAGCTACAGGGTAAACTATTTAAGACTAATAAAAGAAAATAGTTTTTCACTCAACGTGTAATCAAACTCTGGAATTTGTTACTGGAGGATGTAGTAAAGGCTGTTAGTGTAGCTGGGTTTAAAAAAGGTTTGGACAAGTTCCTGGAGGAAAGGTCCAAAAAACATTATTAAGAAGGGACCCAGGATATCAATGCTTGACCCAGTACAAGCATTGTGGATCCTGTGTCCTTTGGGCAAACTGCTAGGTATGTATGACCTAGATTGGCCACTGTTGGAAACAGGATACTGGGCTTGATGGACCTTGGTCTGACCCAGTATGGCATATCTTATGTTCTTATGTAAGACAAGCCTGCTGTGGAGTCCAGGTACCCTGGATAGAGAGATGATGCAGGTGTGCTCCCCATCCCACCTGTGATGCATCTGTTAGGGTGGCCTGGAATAGGGGTTGCTGGAAAGGAGACCCCACTAGAAGATTTTCCAGTGATTGCCACCATTGTAGGGACAAGAGATCAGTCATTGTGAGTTTGATATCTTGTCCGACAGATGTCCTGTGGCCTGGGTCCACTGGGCTGGTCGCATATGAAGGCAAGAGTAGGGAGCCACATAAACCGTAGATGCCATATGTCCCAATAGTGGTAGCAGTTCTCGAGCAGTTAGGGAGGACTTCACCGCTGCTTGAGAAGCTAGCTGCATTATACGAAGACAGCGGGGTTGTGGGAGAGAAACCCTAGACTCTCTGGTATCTAGATGAGCTCCTATGAACTCTAGGGACTGAGACGGAGCAAGTTGGGATTCAGGGAGGTTTATGACCAATCCCAAGTATTGAAGGATTTCCATTGTGCGAGACAGTGTAGAGCTGGCCTCTGGAACTGTGGGGGCTCGATTGAGCCAGTCGTCCAAGTAAGGGAAGCGAATATCCCCAGGGATCGCAGAAATGCAGCTACTACTGCCATGCATTTCGTGAATACTCTTGGTGCGGAAGCCAGACCAAAGGGAAGAACCCTGTATTAGAAACGTTTTCCCTTGAAAAGGAATTGTAAGAATTTCCTGTGATCTGGATAGATCAGAATGTGAGTACAGGCATCCTTTAGATCTACAGAACAAAGCCAATCCTGACTTTGAAGGTATGGCAGAAGAGTTCCCAGAGAAATCATTTTGAACTTTTCTTGAAACAGATATTTGTTCAATTCTCTGAGTTCTAGAATGGGTCTGTGTCCTGTTTTCTTTGGAATAAGAAAATAGGGGAGTAGAACCCTGCACCCTGCTGAAGAATGGGCACCTCCTCTATTGCTCCTTGAGCAAGGAGTGTTGAGACCTATTGATCCAGTAGATTGCCTGTAGAGGTTTGGGAATTGAACTGTCTTACGATTGTAGGAGGGGGAATACTGTGAAAATTAAGCTTGTACCCCCTCTCCCACAATGGACATTGGACAGAGTCCAGTTTTCTGTTATTTGGTGCCATCTGTTGGTAAAATGACACAACCTACCTGGAGTGTTTAGGGGTTCTGGACCTTTCAGAGGCATAAGAACATAAGATATGCCATACTGGGTCAGTCCAAGGTCCATCAAGCCCAGTATTCTGTTTCCAACAGTGGCCAATCTAGGTCATACGTACCTAGCAGTTTCCCCAAGGGACACAGGTTCCACAATGCTTGTATTGGTTCAAGCATTGATATCCTGGGTCCCTTCTTAATAATGGTTTATGGACCTTTCCTTCAGGAACTTGTCCAAACCTTTTTTAAACCCAGCTACACTAACAGCCTTTACTACATCCTCCGGTAACAAATTCCAGAGTTTGATTACACGTTAAAAGAAAATATTTTTTCACTCATTAGTCTTAAATAGTTTACCCTGTAGCTTCATTGCATGTCCCCTAGTCTTTCTATATTCTGATAAGGTAAACAATCGATCTACGTTTACCCATTCCACTCTGTTCATTAATTTATAGACTTCTATCATATCTCCCCTCAGCCATCTCTTTTCCAGGTTAAAGAGCCCCAACCTTTTTAGCCTTTCTTCATAGGAGTATCCTTCCATCCCCTTTACCATTTTGGTGGCTCTTCTCTGAACCTTTTCTAAAATCGCTATATCCTTTTTAAGATACGGCGACCAGAATTGCACACAATATTCAAGGTGCGGTCTCACCATGGAACGATAGAGGCATTATAGTATCTTTTGTTTTATTTTCCATTCCTTTCCTTATCATACCTAGCATTCTATTTGCTCTCTTGGCCGCTGCTGCACACTGGGCCGAGGGTTTTAACATGGTATCCACAATGACGCCTAAATCTTTTTCCTGGGTGGTGGTTCCTAATGTGGAACCTTGCATCGTGTAACCATAGTTTGGGTTGTTCTTCCCTAGGTGCATAACCTTGCACTTGTCCACATTAAATTTCATCTGCCATTTTGATGCCCAGTCTTCCAATTTATCAAGATCCTCTTGCAATTTTCCACAATCCTCTTGGGTTTTAACAACTTTAAATAGTTTTGTGTCATCTGCAAATTTGATAACCTCACTCGTTATTCCACTTTCCAGGTCATTTATGAATAAGTCAAAAAGCAGCGGACCCAGCACAGATCCCTGGGGTACACCACTATTCACCCTTCTCCATTGGGAAAATCGGCCATTTAGCCCTACCCTCTGCTTTCTATCTTTTAACCAGTTCCTGATCCACAATAGTACACTGCCTCCTATCCCATGACTCTTTAGCTTTGCCAAAAGTCTCTGATGAGGGACCTTGTCAAAGGCTTTCTGAAAGTCCAGATATACAATATCAACCGACTCACCTTTGTCCACCTGATTATTCACTCCTTCAAAAAAACATAACAGATTAGTAAGACAAGATCTTCCTTGTCTAAAGCCATGTTGGCTGTCTCCCATTAGGTCATGACTATCTACATGCTGAGTAATTTTATTCTTTATGATAGTTTCTACCATTTTTCACGGTACTGATGTCAGGCTCACCGGTCTGTAGTTTCCCGGATCACCCCTGGAACCCTTTTTAAAAATTGGTGTTATATTGGCAATCCTTCAGTCTTCAGGTATTAGAGATGATTTTAATGATAGTTCACAGATTACTAATAGCAGGTCTGCAATCTCGTATTTCAGTTCCTTCAACACCCTTGGATGTGTACCGTCCAGCCCAGGTGATTTGCTACTCTTTGGTTTATTTAATAGTTGTAATATATCTTCCCGATGTATCGATATTTCCTTCAATTCTTCCGCACCTTTAAATACCACTTCAGTCATGGGTAACATACCTACATCTTCTTCAGTAAAGACTGAAGCAAAGAAATCATTCAGTCTCTCCGCTATCGCCTTGTCCCCTCTTAGTGCTCCTTTAACCCCTTTATCATCTAATGGACCAACTGACTGACTCTCACAGGTTTTTTGCTACGAATGTACTTGAAAAGGTCTTTACTTCGCGTTTTTTCTTCCGCAGCAAGCTTCTTCTCAAATTCTCCCTTTGCCTGCCTTATCAATGCCTTGCATTTGACTTGCCAGTGCTTGTGCTGTTTCCAGGTTTCATCGTTTGGCTCTTTTTTCCATTTCCTGAAAGATGCTCTTTTGGAAACAGCCTCTCTGACCTCACCTTTAAACCATGCTGGCAATTTTTTGGACTTCCTTCCACTTTTCTTAAAGCGTGGAATACAGCTGGTCTGGGCTTCCAAGATAGTATTTCAACAACAGCCAAGCCTGATGTACGTCTTTAACCTTTGCAACTGCTTCTTTTAGTTTTTTCTTAACTGTTTTCCTCATTTTATCATAGTTTCCCTTTCGAAAGTTAAAAGGTAGTACTGTGGATTTCCTTACTATCCCTCCTCCACTAATTAAAACAAAAGCGATCATGCTATGATCACTATTGCCAAGTGGCCCCAACAACCTTATCTCTTGCACTAGATCTGGTGTTCCACTAAGGACTAGGTCTAATATGGCTTCCCCTCTGGTCGGTTCATGAACCAGCTGCTCCAAGAAGCAGTCATTTATTTCATCTAGGAACTTTATCTTCCTAGCATGTCCTGACACGACACTGACCCAGTCGATACCGGGGAAGTTGAAATCACCCATTATTATTACTGCACTGTAACGTTTGTTAGCTTCCTTGATTTCTTTGAGCATTTCATCATCCATTTGGTCATTCTGGCAAGGCGCTCGATAGTACACCCCCACTGCCATTGCCTTCCCCCTTTTACATGGAATTTCAATCCATATAGATTCTACAGCAGATTTTGTTTCCTGCAAAACTTTAATCCTTTCTGACTCAATGCCCTCTCTAACATAGAGAGCAACCCCTCCACCAATTTGATCAGCTCTATCATTACGATATAGTTTGTACCCAGGTATCACAGTGTCCCACTGGTTGTCCTCCTTCCACCATGTCTCTGATATTCCAATCATATCTAACCTTTCATTTAGTGCTATATATTCTAACTCTCCCATCTTATTTTTTAGACTTCTAGCATTTGCATACAAGCATTTTAGAGAATGTATTTTACTCATATTAATTTGGCTATTGTTAGACATGGGTAATTTGGGATCTTTAAGCTCAGTCTGCTCCATACTTGAGGGCATTTGGGCTACTTTACTCTTTTGTGGAACCTCTCTGCTTTTGGTAGTATCCTTCAAAGATACATTCTTCCGAACCATCCGCTCTTGGGTGACTGTCGGCTTTCCCCTAATATCTAGTTTAAAAGCTGCTCTCTCTCCTTTTTAAAGGTTAATGCCAGCATCCTGGTTCCATCCCGGTTAAGGTGAAGCCCATCCCTTCGGAAGAGCCCCTCCTTTCCCCAGAATGTTCCCCAGTTCCTAACAAATCCAAAACCCTCATCTCTGCACCATTGTCTCATCCACGCATTGAGACTCCGGAGCTCTGCCTGCCTTTTGGGTCCTGCGCGTGGAACAGGAAGCATTTCGGAGAATGCTACCCTGGAAGTTCTGGATTTCAACTTCCTACCTAAAAGCCTAAATTTAGCCTCCAGAACCTCCCTACCACATTTTCCTGTGTCATTGGTACCGACATGTACCAAGACAGCAGACTCCTCCCCAGCACTATCTAAGACCTTATCTAGGTGGCGCGTGAAGTCCGCTACCTTCGCACCAGGCAGGCATGTTACCAGGCGATCCTCACATCCACCAGCCACCCAGCTATCTACATGCCTAATGATCGAATCATCAACTATAACGGCTGTCCTAACCCTTCCCTCATGGGCACATGGCCCTGGAGAAACTTCCTCGGTGTGAGAGGGTTTTACATCACCTGGAGGACAGGTCCTAGTTACAGGATCACTTCCTGCCACACCAGGGTGATGCTCTCCTGTCACGTGACCTCTCCCCTCCATGGCAACAGGGATGCTGCCAGACTGGAGGTGGGACTTCAGGACTATATCCCTGTAGGTCTAGTCTATGTACCTCTCTGTCTGTCTTATGCTTTCCAAGTCTGCTACTTTAGCCTCTAGAGAACGGACTCGTTCCCTGAGAGCAAAGAGCTCCTTGCACCTAGTGCCCACGTAAGACCTCTCACCAACTGGGAGAAAATCATACATGTGACACTCAATGCAAAAGACTGGAAAGCCCCCATCCTGCTCCTGGACTGCTGTCTCCGTCTTAGTTTTAAGTTTGTGTTTAGATCTAAGTTCTTTACTTACTAAGGGTTGCTATGGATATTTATACTAATAAAACTGTACCTAATACGTGTAATATACCTTGTTCACCTGAAGCTTAACTAATCTCAGGTCCTTAGTGTATGACTGATTTGGGTAATGAGCTTCACCTGAGAGCACCTCCTGTCTTTTAAGATGTGTGAGTACCTATAAAGCTACGATTATCCCAGGGGTGGGTGGGTTTGGGGAGGGAGGAAGGGAAATAACACTTATTAAAAGAGGGCTGCTACACAGTACCCTGTCTTGTGCTGCTGAGGTAAGCTAACGGCTCTAACTTCTTATGAAATTTAAACTAGAAGCTCTCTGCTGGGTTCTAAATTTAACCAGGCTAATGAGAGGCAGGAAGGTTAAGTTCTCCATGAAGGAGTCAAAGCCCTTGAGGGGGCTGGGCCTGTGGAGCTGGTTGAGCTCTAAGGCCTTTTGGCTTCTTTGTTGTTGTTGACCCTTCTGGGCAACTTGACCCCGAGCTTACCCTTGCTGCATACAGGACGGATAAAACTTCCTCTTTTTTTCCTGAAAAAGGGTTTTTTATAGCGTTTCTTTTTGGCTAGAGTGGCTATAGATTTTGACAATCTATCTAAAAGTGATATTGTCAGCATCTCTCTCATTAGGCCTTCTCCTGCCAATTCTTGCCAAAGAGGTTTTCTCCTGTGCAAGTGATGTTTCCCATTTTGTCCTGTACCCAAATCTCCAAGTCTGATGCCCGAAGCCAGGCAATCCGACGTGCACCAATGGCAATAGCAGAGGTTCTGCTGATGCATTCAAAGCAGTCAAAGGCTGCACGGTTTACAAACTTGGAGACATCTTGAGCATGCTTGACAAGAGTAAGAAAGTCCTATCATTTGTCCTCAGGGAGAAGGGGGCTCATAAGCTCCAAATCTCCTGTGACCTCTTTGAGGAACATTTCCATAAATAAAATATATGAACTGATCCTAGCTGAAAGCATGGAAGCCTGAGAAGTTTGACGCCCAAAAGCGTCAAGAGTCCTGCATTCACAACCTGGAGGATTGTATGCATGTCTCTGCACTTTTCATCCTACGCATGGCTGACTCCAATACCATTGAATGATGTGGCAGATGAGTCTTTTGAAAACCAGGATATGGAACTCGATACATGGTATCGAGTCTCCTAGAATGAGATGTGGTCAAAGGTGTCTCCCACATTCTGAGCATCAAATCATGAAGAATTTCATGAATGGGCAGAGTGGCTGCCTCCTTGGGAGCCTTAGGGTACTGGAGAATTTCCAGTTCCTTTGCTCTAGGTTCTTTTCAGGAGCTACCATGATTGAAAGGCCTTGGGCCACATCACAAATAAAATCCTGAAGAGACATGTCCTCTGGAGGAGACATTCTGTGTTGGGGAGAAGAGGAGTCTTCCGGTAGAAACACTCTGGTACAGGCAGAATTATCAGAGTCATCGGAATCGGAGGATTCGAAGTATCTCTGATCCCGATATTCATGCAAAGCACGGTCTTGGTATCAATCGGTCGGTACTGAATTGGTCTGGTACCGATCTGTCGATGCCAGAAAAAGTCTGCATGGGAAGGATTCCCACCAGGGCCGGTACTGTCGGTGCGGGTACCGGCATCGGTGCCCGTTGAACCACCGGTGTCAACAGTACCGCAGCTGTAAGGAGAGCTGCAAGACTGCATTTGATAGCGAGGAATCTCTGGTCTATCGATGCTGCCAATGCCTGGGTATCAGTACCGGTAAAAGTGGCTGGAACCCCTGAGCATGGCACCAGTAGTTCTGCCGAGGTCGAAGCCTCGAGAACATCCTGGAACCCCACTGATGCTTTGGAGGCCGAAGCCTCCCGCCAGGGCTGTTTTGCCGGTGTAGTTTCCTCAAGGGCAATGCCAATGGCCTCTCGATGCTTTGAAGGAGAGCTACCCTTTGAGGACCGGCTCTTATGTTTAGTTACCTGAGATCCATGGGAGAAAGACGAGGCTCTTGAAGACGTCAATGCAATGGACCTGGTATCCGAAGAAAAGAGTGTACCGAGCTTTGCAGCTCGATTCTGTCTTCCTCTTTAGTCATCCCCATACAGGAGGAACACTCAGATGGAGAATGGTCAGGGCCCAAACATTTTAGACACCAGTCATGGGTGTCAGTGACAGAGATGGTACCGCCACACTTAGTACATCTTTTAAAACCACTAGCTGGTTTTTCCATCTTTTAAGAAAAAGGGGGCCTAATGCCCAAAATGGTGCCTAGCACCAAAAGAAAAAGTTTCTGAAGAGCAACAGTTCAAAAAAAGTTATATCTATCTCTACATCTATATCTATATTTATTTATTTTTTAGAAAAGAAAGAACCGGCGGTACCGATAGGTGTTGTGCAGAGGCAGGCGCGACCACAAGAAAACAAGTTTAAAGAAGAAATTTTCTGCGGTGACAGGGTATGTGTCCTGTCGGCTCCGCAGAAAACGAAGGTGGGAAGGCGTGAAGGCAGCGCCCATGTGCTGAGGGATGCTCCCAAAAAAGTGTTCCTATTGGACGCTGGGGAGCGTTCCCGAACAGGCTCAGTCGGTACCGACGATAACCCATATATGAAGGACTACATTCCTACTTGTTCCTGGAGATACACCGAATCACATTAAAAACTGAGAAGCTGTATGTTTTCTGATCATAGTAGTGGTGAAAAAAGAAAAGTGAACTTGAAAATTCCCTCCCAACACAGAATCCCATCCTATCACTGGATGATGTCTGGGGGAGGGGGGTTTATTTTTTTTTTTCCTTCTTTAAGTAGATCCTCTAACCCAAGCCAGCTTAAAAACAACAAAAACCAAAAACAACTTACATAAGATTTAAATGAACAAGCAGGAGGCATACAAATAAATAGTATAGGAATGCCAATTTTGAAGAGGGGTCACAGAGCTCCAACATTTAGGACCCTTCACAACAGGAGATACTGCATTGTTGCAAGTTCACAGCTCTTGACTACAGCCAGAGGTTTTTGTAGAAAGAAATTCAACAGCTACAGTAGCATCACAAATGAGATTTTAGCACAACTAAAACATCTTATATTCTTACCAGATTCTGCTCTGCCTCAAATTCTCCCCAGGTAGAACTAATGCCACTATCCATAACAGCACTGTCCAGACTCTGCAGAGAAAAATTGGACACAGCATGGTTAGTGACTTTTCAGCCACTGTTTACCTGGGTTTGAAATAAGGGAAATGAAACCCTCAGTGATAGTCCAAGTGAGAAGGCATCTTCACACCAAAGCAACCATGATGTACTAAGATAAATTTCCCCACCCCTGCTCACTCCAGAATTTATAAGAAAAACACTAGGTTTACAGGATCTAGCATTTTACACCTTCCATCTCCTAGAGCCTTTGCTCAGAATCAAAACAAATAAACACACACACTTAAAAGTCAGTATATTGTTAGAATTTTCTTCCCATTCAGATCAGGATAAAAAGTTATATGATCTTTAGAAGGTCATTACAAAAAAGCTCAATACTGTAACAGAATTTTAACAAGTGGAGAAAGCATGAGAAAACACCATGAAAGGAGAAGTGCTAAAACTGATTTCAACATGCCGGATGTTGATTGACATCCCTGCTGCAGAGTCATCTAGGAGATCCTGCATTCTCTACAGGGAGAACTATTCCGGCAACTGCTAACAAAGCACACACTTGAAGGGGCCATACTGGACTTAGACACTTTCCTCATTGGTAAGCACCAAGTCATAGTGGGAGTTCATCTCTCATCCAGTGGATCACTAGGATGGTATGGTTCAGTATTAGGACTAGGGCTGATAAAGTCCATTCAAAAGTCAGGGTCTTAAATTTTAGGAAGACTACCTTTACAAAGATGGGACAATACCTCAAGGAGTCGTTAGCGGGATAGGAACAGCTGGGGGACGTAGAAAAACAATGGGCAAAACTGAAAATGGATATTTTAATGGCAATAAACATTTTTGTTAGAAAGGTCAATATCAACGTAAAAGGAAAGGGAGGCCACTATGGTTCTCAAAAGGAGTAGCTGAAAAGGTGAAGAAAGAAAAAAAAAAGTTTAGAGAAGCCTAGGAAAGTAGTAAGGAAAGCAAAGAAAAATAAATGATAATTACACTTACCTGGTAATTGTAGTTCCTTGAGTTACGACAGTTCAGTCCTCTACCTCTGGGTTGTCAATCTCCTCCTGCAGCTAGGAGACTGGTTTGTCAGAATGATGACATCACTGGATATAGCCTGCTTCACTCCCACTTGCTTCCCAACTGGTGTAAACTATAACAAAGCAGACTCAAAGGAGCAACAAATAAGTAGCTAAAGACATTAAAACCACTATCCAAATAAAGGTACTCCCCTCCCCCGACAAGGCTTTCGTACTCTCTGCCCTGTCATGGAGAAGGAAACCAAGCACAGCAAGAAAAGAAACACCGACTCACCTGTAAAACATCTGCCGTGGACCCCTAAATCAGAAAAACCCTCTGACACATCCGGGTGGGAAGGAGGACTGAACTGTCGTAACTCAAGGAACTACAATTACCAGGTAAGTGTAATTATTTCCTTATCGTTCCGCCAGTTCAGTCCTCTACCTCTGGGATGTACCAGAGCAGTGACTAACGGGAGGGACCCTTCCAGCCGGCAGATAAAACCGCCGCCCCGAAACGAGCATCCGAAGCGGCCGCCACATCCAGCCGGTAATGCTTGCTGAACGTGTGCAGCGACACCCAAGTCGCAGCTCTGCAAATGTCCCCCGGCGGGACCAAGGCATGCTCCGCCCATGACGCTGCCTGCACCCTAGTAGAATGTGCTCTTATCCCCACAGGCGCAGGGCGGTCGCGAAGCAAATAAGCGGACACAATCGCTTCCCTAAGCCAGCGAGCTATGGAGGCCTTAGCCGCTGCCTCCCCTTTGCGCGCTCCGCCGAACAGAACAAGCAAGCGGTCAGACTTACGAAACGGCTCTGTAACCCGCAAATACTGCCGCAAAGTCCTCTTCACATCCAGGTGCCGAAGCTCTCGTCCCGAGGCGTCACCCCCAACCGATCCCAAGACGGGCAAACACACGGTCTGGTTCACGTGAAAGGGAGACACCACCTTGGGTAAAAAGGACGGGACCGTACGCAAAACCACCTTATCCGTAGAGAAGGACAAGAAAGGCTCTCGGCAGGACAAAGCTTGTAGCTCAGAAATTCTCCGCGCGGAACAAATAGCCACCAGAAAAACCGCCTTCAAAGTCAAATCCTTCACCGACGCTCGACGTAACGGCTCAAAGGGGGGCTCGGCCAGAGCCGTGAGAACAAGGTTCAGGTCCCAAGGTGGAACGAACACTCGCCGCGCCGGGCGCAATCGAGAAGCCGCTCTAAGAAAACGACGGACGTCAGGATGAGTTCCTAAAGACACGCCGTTGACCTTGCCCCGATAACAAGACAGGGCCGCCAGCTGAATACGCAAGGAACTGGCCGCCAACCCCTTCTCAAAACCGGCCTGAAGAAACTGCAAGACCAGCAGGACCGAAGCAGCGCCTGGCCGAACCAAACGCGGCGCACACCAATCCTCAAAGACACGCCAGACCCGCACATACGCCAGGGAAGTGGAACGCTTCCGGGCTCACAGTAAGGTCGTGACCACAACCGACGAATAACCTTTCTTTAGCAGCCGAGCCCTCTCAACGGCCAAACCGTAAGCGAGAATCGATCCACTTGCGGCATTAACAGGGGCCCCTGGAGCAGGAGATCCGCCCGCGGCGGTAACCGCCAAGACTCCCTGTCCAGGAGACGAATGAGATCGGCGTACCAAGGACGCTTCGGCCAATCGGGCGCCACCAGTAACACTCGCCCGGCGTGTGCTCCTATCTTCTGAAGCACCCGGCCTATGAGCGCCCAGGGCGGGAAAACATACAGAAGACCGCCCGTCGGCCACTGACGAAGCAAGGCGTCGATCCCCTCCGACATGCGTTCCCGATGCCTGCTGAAAAAAACGGCCAACTTTGGCCGACTGAAAGGTCGCCATGAGATCCATGATCGGCGTCCCACAGCGGAAGACGATTTGACGGAAGATCTGGGGGTGAAGCTCCCACTCTCCGGCATCTACGTGCACTCTGCTGAGGAAGTCCACGGTGACATTGTCCTTGCCGGCGATGTGTGCTGCCAAGATCGCGGTCAAGCGAGGCTCCACCCACGCGAACAACTCGTCGGCTTCGGCCTCCATTGCGGCACTCCCGGTGCCGCCCTGCCGGTTGATGTAAGCCACCGTCACAGAGTTGTTGGACAGCACCCGCACCGGCCGGTCTGTCACAAGTAATTCGAACGCCTGAAGGCCACGGAACACCGCTCGCAACTCCAAGCGACTGATCGCCCACGAGGCCTCCAGGGGAGACCAAAGCCCCTGCGCAAACTGACCCCCGCAGTGGGCTCCCCAGCCCCCTAGACTGGCATCCGTTATCAACGGGATCCATTCCGGCTGCTCCAACGGCAGGCCGGCCGCCAGGGACGCCGGGTAAAGCCACCACCGAAGGGACTGCCGAACGTTGCCCGGGCAAGGGAGACGCTTGACCAAGGAGTCCGTCTGATGCGACCAATGCCTGAGCAGCGCCCTCTGGAGAGGACGCATATGGAACCGAGCCCAAGGTACCGCTTCGAGGGTCGCTGCCATGGTGCCCAGCACCCGGAGATAATCCCATGCCGATGGCGCCGGCACCGACAGGAACTGTCGCACAAGGGACCGCAAGCCCGCAGCCTGCTTGTGCGGCAGAAACACTCGCCCCTCCTTCGTATCGAACCTGACCCCCAAGTATTCGAGGTCCTGGGAAGGAGCCAACCGGCTTTTGGTCGGGTTGATGACCCAACCCAGCTCCTGTAAGAACCGGACTACCCGGTCTGTCACACGGAGGCTTTCCTCTGCGGACTTCGCCCGGATCAACCAGTCGTCTAGATAAGGATGAACCAGTATCCCTTCCTTGCGCAATGCCGCCGCGACCACCACCATAATTTTGGTGAAGGTTCGTGGCGCAGTCGCCAAGACGAACGGCAACGCACGAAACTGATAGTGACCCCAAGGAAGGGCGAAGCGCAGGAAGCGTTGGTGGGCATCCCGAATGGGAATGTGCAAATACGCCTCCGAGAGGTCTAGGGACATCAAGAATTCGCCTTGCCGCACCGCCACTGACGGATCGCAACGTTTCCATTCGAAAGTGCGGCACCCTCAAGCACCAATTCACCCCTTTCAGGTCGAGGATGGGTCTGAGCTTGCCGTCCTTCTTGGGCACCACAAAATAAATGGAGTAGCGACCCGTGCCGTAATCGGCCTTGGGCACCTCCACCACAGCGCCCAACCGAATGAGCCGTTGCACAGTTTCGCGAACTGCCGCCGTTTTCTTGGGACCCCCGGCAAGGAGACAAGACGAAGGAGTCCCGTACGGGCCGCGCCAATTCCAACGCGTAGCCGTGCTGAATAATCTCCAACACCCACTGATCGGAGGTGATGAGGGTCCAGGCGGAAAGAAACTCCCGGAGCCTCCCGCCGATGGGAGTTTCTCCCGCCGGGACCCGCCTCGCCTCATTGAGCTTTATGCGTGGTGGATCCAGAGTTAGCCGAGAAGCCTCTGGACGCTCCCCGGAATCCACGAAATCCCTGGCCTCTCGCAGAGAAGTGCCCTCTCTGGAAGGCACCGGGACGCGGCGAGCGAAAGCGCCGAAAATCCCGAAACTGCCCCCGACCGCCCTGGCCGGGCTTGGATTGCTTGGGCTTGTCCTCAGGCAGCCAACCCGCCTTGGACTCCCCCCAGATCTTTCACCAACTTATCCAAATCCTCACCAAACAGCAGCCCACCCTTAAAGGGAAGCTTGCTGAGACGGGACTTGGAAGAACTGTCCGCTGCCCAATTGCGGAGCCACAGGGACCGTCGGGCAGCCACCACTGATCCGGTGCTGTTGGCCAGAGCTCTAATCAAATCATAATGTACGTCGGCGAGGAAGGCTGCTCCAGACTCTAAGCGATCCAGCTCCTTGATCTCCTCTGGCACCATGTGCGATGATTGTCGGAGCCTCTGCGCCCAGCGTAAACACGCTCGGGCCACCCACGCTCTGCAGACGGACGCCTGAAGGGAAATAGAGTCCGCCTCAAAGGCTTGCTTGAGCAGACCATCGACTTTACGGTCTTGGGCATCCTTCAAGGCCGCACTTCATTCAACCGGAATCGTGGTTTTCTTCGTAACAGCGGAGACCACCGCGTCTATGCGCAGAGCACGGAACCGCTCCTTAGCCAAGTCCGCCAAGGGATATAATCGGGTAAGCGTGCGAAGGCCTCGCAAGCCGGCTTCTGGTTTATCCCATTCATCTTGAATCATCTTCTCCACCACACGGTGCAAGGGAAACACCACCTGCGTCTGACAGACCGCCTGAATGACCGGATCTTCCACTTCGTCCTCCGCTGCTGCCGGCGGAGTAAGGTTCAAGATTTGCAAGGTTTCCGCGATCAAGGCCCCCAACTCCTCCCTGCGGAACACTCTAATGATTTTTGACTGGTCCTCTGGCTGCGGTATCTCACCTTCCTCCAGGTCTTGTGAGCCCTCTTCCGGATCCCATTCCGGATCGTCAGCGTCCGGCCAGACCCCCTCCGTCGGCTCGGACAGTTTCGCCCGTTTCGGGACGGGGGAGTCAGCGTCCAGCGCACCCTCCGCCACCAAAGGCGGAGGCTGGGCCGCCGGTGCTTCCGAGCACCCACGGTTGCCCTGCTGTCGCAGGCAGAACGCCTTATGCATAAGGAGAACAAACTCCGGGCTAAAGCCGCCAAGGCCGGACTCTGGAACGGACGGCGGGAGCCCCGAAGGCCCTGGCCGTTCCTCCGAGTCCACTTCTGGCATCAAAAGGCGCGTAGGGGCAGGCTCCAGCACCACCGGCGGACCCTGCGACTCCGGGGCCTCAGGGGCTTCCATGGTGAGCTCCACCGCCGAAGAAAGGGCAGCACAGCCTCTGCACACACCCGTGTCAGCCACAGTGCCCCTTCGAGTGCCACACACGAGGCACTGAGGACGGGCAGCCATAGGAAGAGCTAAGCCAAGAACTGTTTATTTATGCGAGAAAGTACTGATCTAAGCCAGCTAGTGACCAGGTACTGCAAACAGTATGGGGCTGTTCTGTCGTTGTCCCCGTAGTGCTGCTCCACAATAGGGACTGAGAGGGGAAGAGAAGAATGCCCCTCCAGCCGCCCCCCCCCCCGCGAGTCCGAGGGCCCTCCGACGCAACGGAAACACCCCCGAGGGGAAATGAACCGCGAAAAATCAAGAAAGAAAATAAAGAAATAATGAAAGAAACAAATAAAGAAAGAAAGAAAAAACCGCTGAGGAAAATAAAGGGAAAGCGGCTGCCACGCGGCTGCACCGGGGCTCCCAAGATGGCCGCCGCAACGCGATCACCAAAAAGGGCGCCAAAGCTCCTAGCTGTCGGAGCGGAGCGGCCCTACCCCGAAGCGGCCGGGAGCCGGGCCTACACTTACCGCACCAGTCCCTGTGCTCTGCCCCACAAGCGAGAGAGAGAAACGGGAACCTGGGCCCATTCACAAAAGACCTTTGCTGGCAGTCAGTTCGTCGGCCGCGGAGCTCAGAAACAGCAGACCCGTGGTGCACAGCAAGCAAGAAGTACTCACCCCCATAGCGTCAGGGGGGTGAGGCTTCCGGGCCAAGCAGGTAAGGGGGAGAGGACCCGCAGGAACCTGAGTCAAACCCCTTGAGGCAGGAAAGACAAGCACCGACACAGGCAGGGTGCACGAAAGCCTGTCACTGCCTACTGAAGAGGTTCTAGCAGCCGGGCTAAGTCCCCTGCTCAGACAGAACCGGTGTCAGGGACTTTTTTTTTTGTTGTTGTTTGTTTTTTTGTTTTTAAAACACAGGAACCCCAAGAATCAACACCAACTACACTAACACCCCTGGCTCCTTATCCATTCCTCCAAAGAGCCTCTCCTAAGGCTCGTCAAGTCCTCCTGCTGCAAGGAGACTGGTTACACTGGGAAGCAAGTGGGAGTGAAGCAGGCTATATCCAGTGATGTCATCATTCTGACAAACCAGTCTCCTAGCTGCAGGAGGAGATTGACAACCCAGAGGTAGAGGACTGAACTGGCGGAACGATAAGGAAATAGCCAATGCAATAAAATGGGGGGACAAGACATTTTTCAGATATGTTAGCAAGAGAAACATGTAAAAGTGGTATTGGAAGACTCAAGAGGGAAGGGGAGGAATATGTGGAAGCTGATGAGAATAAAGCAAAATTGCTTAATAAAAGTTTTTGATCTGTGTTCACAGATGAAGGGTCAGGAGCAGGATCCCAGAAAACACCCACAAATAGGATGAGAGGCAGCATGAGTTTACCAGAGGCAGGTCTTGTCAGACAAATCGGATTGACTTCTTTGACTGGCTGACAAGGGAGTTGGACGGAGAGAGAGCCCTAGATGTTGTGTACTTTGATTTCAGTAAAAGCTTTGACACCATTCCGCACAGGTAACTTATAAATTGAGCACCCTAGAGATGGACTCCATAGTGACCGACTTCAAGGGCAGACTAGATGGAAATATAGAAACGTCAGCAGAAAAAGACTAAGGCCTATGTTTAAAAATTGGTTGAGTGAGAGGCAACAGAGGGAGCTCACTCTCAGAAGGATGTTACCAATGGTGTGCAACAGGGATCTATCCTGGGTCAGATTCTTTTTAAAATCTTTGTTAGTGACATTGCAGAAGGGCTGTCTGGTAAGACTTGCCTAGTTGCGGATATCAAAATCTGCAATGCAGTATACACCCAGGAAGGAGTAGACAACATGAAGGATAGTAAAGAATTTGTCAACTGAGATTTAATGCTAAAAAATGCAGGGTTATGCATTTGGGCTGCAAAAATACAAAGGAGAGGTCAGGGGTGGCACAAGGGTGATGTGGGCCAATGTGCGGAGACTCATTGCAGGGCTTCATTTCCATAGCCACTAGACCTCATAAGAATATAACACATGCCATACTAGGTCAGACCAAGGTCCATCAAGCCCAGTATCTTGCTTCCAACAATGGCCAATCTAGGTCACAAGCACCTAGCAGTTTCCCCAAAGGACACAGGTTCCACAAGGCTCGAATTGGGTCAAGCAGTGGATATTCTGGGTCCCCTTTAATAATGGTTTATGGACATTTCCTCCAATATCCTGTCCAAACCTTTTTTAAACCCAGCTACACTAACAGTTTTTACTACATCCTCCGGTAGCAAAGGTGAAATTAGACTTACCTGTTAATTGTAGTTCCTGGAGGAACTCCAGTCCAGTCCGGAAACCTCTGGGGTTGTGCTCCTCACAGCAGCTTGGAGACTGAGAAACGTCAAACTTTTCTGACGACAATGGTATATTCTCTCCGGATCCACATCCTCACACCAGTAACCTATTGACAAAGTAGACTCACCGGAGCAACAAGTAGCTACCCACTACTAACCCAATGAAACACATACTCTCAAACCATAACTCTAAATTCGTTTTTTTTTTTCCAAAGAAAGAGAAATTACTCCCCTTTCCATACCACCTTTATCAGAAACTCAGGCCTGACCTTCTCCTCCGTAGAGGCAAGTGACCCAAGATATAGAAACATAGAAACATGATGACAGAAAAAGACCACATGGTCTATCTAGTCTGTCCTTCCATATCAACTACAACAGTCCACTTTTTACCTTTAGAGATCCTCTGTGTTGGTCCCATGCTTTTTTGAATTCAGTTAGTCCTCATCTCTACCACCTCCACTGGGAGACTATTCCATGGATCCACTACTCTTTCCGTAAAGAAATATTTCCGCATATCACTCCTGAATCTATCTCCCTTCACCCTCATCCCATGTCGCCTCGTAGCAGAACTTGCTTTCAATTGAAAGAGGCTCTCTCCCTGAACATTTATGCCACGGAGGTATTTAAACATCTCAATCATATCACCTCTATCCCGCCTTTCCTCTAAGGTGTACATATTAAGATCCTTAAGTCTGTCCTCATATACTTTATAATGAAGCCCATTAATCATTTTAGTAGCAACCCTCTGCACCGACTCCATCCTGTTCACATCCTTTTGAAGGTGCGGTCTCCAGAATTGCACACCATACTCCAAATGAGGTCGCACCAAAGACTTATACAGAGGCATTATCACCTCCTTTTTTCTGCTAGCCATTCCTCTCCGTATGCACCCAAGCATCCTTCTAGCTTTTGCCGTCACCTTTTCTACCTGTTTAGCTACTTTAAGATCATCAGACACAACCACGCCTAGGTCCCGCTCTTCTTTAGTGGACAAACGTACTTCACCTCTATACTGTATTGCTCCCTTGGATTGCTGCAGCCCAAATGCATGACCTTACATTTTTTAACATTAAATCCCAGCTGCCAAATTCTAGACCATTCTTCAAGCTTAGCTAGATCCCTCCTCATGTTATCTACACCTTCCTGGGTGTCTACTCTATTGCAGATTTTGGTATCATCTGCAAAGAGGCAAACCTTACCCGACAGCCCTTCTGCTATATCACTAACAAACAAAGATGTTAAAAAGAATCGGACCAAGGACAGATCCCTGGAGCTCACCACTGGCAACATCCTTCTCCTCAGAGTGAGCTCCATTTACTTGTACTTTGTCGCCTCCCACCCAACCAATTTCTAAACCAAGCAGTAACTTTAGGGTCCATCCCTAGGGTGCTCAGTTTGTTTATAAGTCGCCTGTGAGGAACAGTGTCAAAGGCTTTACTGAAATCTAAATACACCACATCTAGAGCTCTACCTCGGTCCATCTCCCTGGTCACCCAGTCAAAGAAATCAGATTTGTCTGACAAAACCTGCCTCTGGTGAATCCATGCTGCCTCGGATCCTGTAATCCGCTGGACTCCAGAAACCTCACTATTTTCTCTTTCAGCAGCGTTTCCAATAATTTACTCACCACCGAAGTTAAATTAACCGGCCTGTAGTTTTCAACCACATCCTTACTTCCGCTTTTGTGTAAAGGTACCACATGAGCATCTCTCCAGTCCTTTGGCACCACTCCCGACTCAAACGAGGCATTGAAAAGGTCAGTCAGTGGAGTTGCTAGAATGTCCCCAAGTTCCCTCAGTATTCTAGGGTGTATCCCATCCGGTCCCATCGCCTTGTCTACTTTAAGTTGAGCTAGTTTCTCACGAACACTGTCTTCTGAAAATTGTTCAAGATGTCCCTCGCTTCTGTTCTTATTTGTGGGTGTTTTCTGAGGTCCTGCTCCTGGTTCTTCATCTGTGAACACAGAACAAAAATATTTGTTAAGCAATTCCGCTTTATCCTTATCAGCTTCTACATATTCCCCCCCCCCCCTGCACCCTTGAGTCTGACAATACCACTTTTGCCCTTCCTCTTCTCACTAATATATCTGAAAAATGTCTTATCCCCCCATTTTATTGCATTGGCTATTTCCTCCTCCTTTTGAATCTTTGCCTTCTTGACTACTTTGCTAGCTTCTCTAAGTTTTTCCAAATACAGATACCTGTCTTCCTCTCTCTGTGATCTCTTGTATTTCATGAAGGCCTCCCTCTTTCTTCACTTTTTCAGCTACTTCCTTCGAAAACCATAGCGGTCTCCTGTTCCTTTTGCCTTTATTTACCATTTTAACAAAAAGGTTGGTTGCCCTTAAAATACCCCCTTTCAGTTTTGCTCACTGTTTTTCTACATCCCCCAGCTGTTCCCATCCCACTAACGACTCCCTGAGGTAGTGGCCCATCTTCGCACAGTTCGTCTTCCTAAAGTCTAAGATCCTCACCTTGGAATGGATTCTAACAGCCCTAGTCCTAATACTGAACCACACCATCTGGTGATCACTGGATGCAAAATGATCTCCCACTACAACATCAGAAACACTTTCACCATTGGTAAGCACCAAGTCCAGTATGGCCCCTTCACGTGTGGGGTCTGTTACCAATTGCCTGAATAGTTCTTCCCTGTAGAGAATCCAGGATCTCCTTACTTCTAGATGATACTGCAGCAGGAATGTGCCAATCAACATCTGGCATATTGAAATCTGCTATCAGAAGCACTTCCCCTTTCCTAACAATGCTGTGTATGTCTTCAATTAACTCTGTCCACCTCTTCCTCTTGTGAGGGAGGTCTGTATATCACACCAATGCAAATAGATTTCTCTTTCCCTCTTTCTAGTTTAACCCACAATGCCTCCTCAAACCCTTTTAAGCTCTGTAATTCCAAAGCTTTAATAGTAGTTTTTACATACAGTGCCACTCCTCCTCCCCTTCTTCCTACCCTGTCCTTTCTGAATAAAGTACAGCCAGGTATAGTTACATCCCAGTCATGGTTTTCTGTGAACCATGTTTCTGTAACTGCCACTAAATCCAAGTCAGCCACTCCCACCAAAGCTTCAACTTCAGGGATCTTATTTCCCATGCTACGGGCATTAATACACACTGCTTTCCATATGTTACCCATTTCCATAAAGGTATTTAATGTAACAGGGGTATCACCTAACTGGGGGCTTTCACTTACTTGGGGGCTTTCACCACCCATCCCCAACGAATCTAGTTTAAAGCCCTCTTCAGTAGATTAGCCAGTCTACTACCGAAGATGCGTTGACCTTTCTTGGACACATGGATGCCATCTCTGCTCTGCAACCCTTGGAACAGCATCCCATGGTCTAGGAAAACAAAACGCTCTCGATGACACCATCCACGCAGCCATGCATTCATCTCCAGGATGTGAGCCTCTCTGCCTTGGCCTTTACCCTCAACAAGGAGGATTGAAGAGAACACCACCTGTGCACCTAACTGCTTCACCCTCTGTCTCAGAGCCATATAGAGTAGTTACTCACCTGTAAAGCACAGTTACTTACCTGTAACAGGTGATCTCTGGGAACAGCAGGAATAAGTCTTCACATACGGGTACGTCGGTACCGACGGAGCCTGCGCGGGAACGCTCCCCAGCTTCCCAAAAAGGAAAGCTTTTGGGAGCATCCCACTGCGCCTGCGCGCTGCCTTCCCGCCTTTCCTGACCAGCTCTCCTCAGTTTGAGTTTAAAGCTGAGACAATAGAGAGAGAGAGAGGAAAGGAAAGACAGAAAAGAGGTACAACTCCTAGGGGAGGTGGGAGGGTTGTGAAGACTTATTCCTGCTGTTCCCAGAGATCACCTGTTACAGGTAAGTAACTGTGCTATCTCCAGGAACAAGCAGGAATGAGTCTTCACATATGGGGACTCCCTAGCTAAGATGCCTGGGAGATCCCCCAGGATATGAGACCCTGGGAAGGGTCCTACGTCCTCCTATGGATCTCAAGCATCCATCCAGGGAAGGAGGGTAGGAGTTGTTTAAGAATGGAACAGGTGTTTGAGGACAGCCTGACCAAACAAGGCATTCCGGCGGGAGTCCTTGTCCAAACAGTAATGGGCTGTGAAGGTATGAACCGAGGCCCAGGTGGCTGCTCGACAGATCTGGTCGATGGACACAGAGTTTAGATGAGCCATAGAGGTGGCCATGGCCCTCATATTATGAGCTGTGACATGGCTCTCCAGAGAAAGGTCCTTACTCTGGTAGGCGAAAGAAATACACTGAGCAATCCAATCGGACAGTGTTCTCTTAGAGACTGGAAGTCCTAAATGAGAAGGATCAAAAGCAACAAAAAGCTGGGAAGACTTTCTATGTTGCTGTGTCCTTTGCAAGTAAAAAGCAAGAGCTCTTTTACAATCCAGAGTATGAAGACTCTTCTCTGCACTGGATGCATGAGGAGCTGGAAAAAAGACAGGTAAATATACCTCCTGATTAAGATGGAAAGGTGAGACCACTTTAGGCATAAAGTGTGGATTTGTCCTAAGGACCACCTTGTCATGATGGAACCTTGTATAAGGTGGATTAGCCACTAAGGCCTGCAGTTCACTGATGCGGCGAGCTGAAGTGACTGCAATGAGGAAAATAACCTTCCAGGAAAGAAATTTCAAGGAGGTAGTGGCTAAGGGTTCAAAAGGTGGCTTCATAAGCTGACCAAGAACCAAATTTAAGTCCCATGCCACCGGAGGAGGCCTAATGGGAGGTTTAGTTAAAGTTAGGCCTCTCATGAATCTTGCAATGAGAGGATGAGAGGAAATAGGTTGTCCATTGATGGGCTTAAGGGATGCTGCAATAGCACTCAAATGGACTCTTACTGAATTTGTTTTAAGTCCTGCATTGGAAAGATGCAGGAGATAGTCTAAGAGAGAATTCAAAGGTAGTGCTAGAGGGTCAAGACCCTTTTCAGCACACCAAATGGAAAATCTTTTCCATTTAAAAGCATAGGAACGCCTGGTGGAAGGTTTTCTGGAAGCATGGAGGATATCTTTCACTTGCTGAGAAAGATTCAAGCCTTGAAGGTCTAGGCCTTCAGTAACCAAGCTCTGAGGTGAAGGGACTTGGGGTTTGGGTGCCACAAAGTCCCTTCCTCCTGGGATAGGTGGTCTGGAGCAGCTCCCAAATCCAAGGAGGGGGCTTGGGAGAGATGTAGAAGTAGAGGGTACCACACTTGGCGTGGCCAGCATGGAGCTATGAGGATAATAGATCCTTGATCCCTCTGGAGTTTGAACAGAGTCTTGGGAATCAAGGGAATGGGTGGAAAGGCATACAGGAAGCCCTGACCCCAATGAAGAAGGAAGGCATCTTTGGCCTGAACTCCCTGACACGGAATTCTGGAACAGAACCGGGGAAGTTTGGCATTCCACGGACTTGCAAAGAGGTCTATGTCCGGGGTTCCCCATTCTTGGAAGATTCTGAGTACCTGATCCATGTGCAGGGACCATTCGTGTGGAAGCAGAACTCGACTGTCTGCCCAAGAGTTTTGGACTCCTGGGAGGTAAACTGCCAGGAGATGGATTTGATGCTCTCTGGCGAAGACCCACAATCTTAAAGCTTCGTTACAAAGCGACAGAGAGCCAGTTCCTCCTTGCTTGTTTATGTAAAACATGGCTACTTGATTGTCCGTATGAATGAGGACTGTCTGGTAGCTGAGGAGGGTATGAAAGAACTTGAGAGCTAGAAAAACTGCTCGAAGCTCCAAGTGGTTGATATGAAGAGCAGTCTCCTGTGGGGACCAAGTGCCCTGAGTGGAGAGGTCTTGTAGATGGGCTCCCCAACCTGTTTGGGAGGCATCTGTTGTGAGGGTTGCTTGGGGCAACAGCTGTTGGAAGGGGGACCCCAGCAACAAATTTTGAGTGGACATCCACCATTGGAGAGACCAAAAGAGACGTTTGGAAGTTGCTATTTGGTCTGAGAGAGCTCCTGTAGCTTGAGTCCACTGGGTGGACAAGGTCCATTGAGCTGCTCTCATGTGTAGGTGAGCATAGGGTACCACATGCACTGTGGAAGCCATGTGGCCTAGCAGTTTTAGCATCTCCCGGGCAGTTAAGTGGCTCCTTGACTGAATCTGGGAGGCTAACTGCACTAGACGTTGGCAACGGGCCTGAGGAAGGTAGGCCCTTGCAGTGGTGGTATCCAACCAGGCCCCTATGAATTCTAGGGACTGAGTAGGGGTAAGCTGAGACTTTGGGAGGTTTACCACAAGTCCCAGATACTGCAGAATGCGCCTTGTGCGGTCCAGGGAAATCTGGGCCTCTGACTGAGATGGAGCTCGGATGAGCCAGTCATCCAGGTATGGGAATACAAATATTCCCAGAGTGCGTAGAAAGGCAGCTACTACTGCCATGCATTTGGTGAACACTCTTGGAGTAGAGGCCAGACCAAAGGGAAGCACTCTGTATTGGTAATGTTTTTCTTGGAAAAGAAAACGTAGAAATCTTCTGTGAGATGGATGGATGAGGACATGGGTGTACGCATCCTTGAGATCTAGAGAACAAAGCCAATCCTGACTTTGAAGGTATGGAAGCAGAGTGCCCAGAGAAAGCATCTTGAACTTCTCCTTGCATAGAAATTTGTTCAATTCTCTGAGATCTAAGATGGGTCTGTATCCCCCTGTCTTCTTTGGGATGAGAAAATAGGGGGAGTAGAACCCTGACCCTTGTTGAATTAGAGGAACTTCTTCTATTGCCCCTTGGGCAAGAAGGGTAGTTATCTCCTGACCTAGAAGGTCGAGAAGAGATGTGGGAGAATTGAAGTGTCTCACCATGGTGTGGGGAGGAAGGTCTGAGAAATGAAGTTTGTAGCCCTCTCTTATGATGGAGAGGGTCCACTGCTCTGATGTGATTTGCTCCCATCTGGGAGCAAAATGAGCTAACCTTCCTGGAATGGTGAGAGGTTCTGGTTGCTTCAAAGCCAGAAAGGCTAGGTTCTCTAGCATCAAGTCAAAAACCCTGAGGGGGTTGGGACTGCTGAGTTGCAGCAGCCCCTGTAGACTTAGTCCTGGCCTGCTTAGGTTGCTGACGCTTAGTGGTAAAGCGACCTGTAGAAGATTGTTGGCCAGACGTGGAAGTCTTTTTCTTGGCAGGAATGGAGGTTGACTTTGAAAGTCTATCCAGAGCAGAGTTCTCTGCATCCATTTGAGTGGCTTTTATTTGCCACTCCTTGCCAAATAGATTTTCACCTGTACAGGGCAGATTTCCTAAGCCATCTTGAACCCAGGGTTCTAAATCAGAAGCCTGGAGCCAAGCAATTCTGTGAGCAGCTATGGCAATGCCTGAGGCTCTGCTGGCACCTTCAAAGGAGTCAAAGGCTGCCCTGTTGGAAAACTTTGAAATGTCTTGAGTATGCTTAAGTAAAAGGAGAAATTCCTCCCTTTTATCCTCTGGAAGAAAAGGGAGGAAAGTGTGCAGCTTTTCTGCAACTTCTTTTAGAAACATACCCATGTAAAGACTATATGAGTTGATTCTGGCAATAAGCATACTGGCTTGGAAGATTTTCCTACCAAAAGCATCCAAGGTTCTGCATTCTCTTCCTGGAGGAGCAGAAGTGTGTCTCTTTGTACTCTTTATCCTCTTCATAGCTGACTGCACCACAATGGAATGGTGAGGAAGCTGAGTTTTTTGAAATCCAGGACAGGGAGGGACACGATACATAGTGTCCAACCTGCGAGAATGAGGAGAGAGAGTGAGAGGAGTCTCCCATAAATCAATCATGTGTTCATAAAGAATCTCATGAATTGGTAAGGTGACTGCTTCTCTAGGAGCCTTAGAGTATCCTAAAATATCTATTTTTTTTGCTCTAGGCTCTGATTCAGAGGTGACTGAAATAGAAAGTCCTTTAGCTACTTCTCTTATGAAGTCTTGAAAGGACAAAGTCTTCTGGAGGAGACATTCTTCTTTTTGGAGAAGAAGGCTCTTCAGGAAGGGCTATGGATACTTCAGGAGATTCATCCGATGAATCAATCACCAGAGGAATCGAAGTACCGTCTGTCAGGGTGCTCTTCCAACGCTCGATACGCGTATCAAGCGGTATTGACATCGGGCGTCCTCGGGACCGGATCGGTACCGAGAAATAGCCCTGGACAAGGAACTGCTGCTGCTGGTATCCTGGTCGATGTCGATGCAGTCGGTACCGGTATGGGCGCTGGTGCCGGTACCGGAGCCGATACCGACAACGGAGCTTGTTGCGGTACCGTCGGCGTCGCAGCTTGAATGAAGGCTGTAATAGCCCGCTGCATGGACAGAACCTTCTGATCCATTGACGCCATGAATGCCTGGAGTTCGGTATCGGGAGATTGTGCCGGTACCCCAGAGCAATCTAACAGGTGATCGGTCGAGGCCGTGCCATCGATGTCAACCTGTAACCCCATAGGAGGAGCTTTGGAAGCCGGAGCTTCCCGCCGGGGTTGTTTGGCTGGGGCAGGATCCTCGAGGGCAAGCCCGGAGGCATCTCGATGCTTAGAGGGAGAAATACCCTTCGAGGACCTGCTAGGTTTATGTTTGGTTACCTGAGATCCATCAGGAGAAGACCGGGAAGAGGTCGATGCTACCGATGCTGCATCAGCGGGAAACAGCACATGGAGCTTAGCTGCTCGGTTCTGTAAACCCCGTTTAGACATTAGAGAGCAGGACGGACAATCCAGAATGGAGTGTTCAGGACCCAAACATTTAAGGCACCATTCATGGGTATCTGTAACAGAAATAGTACCGCTACACTTAGTGCATTTCTTGAACCTGGAGGCTGGTTTTTCCATGAGGGAAATTTTTTCTTGGGCCCTGAGGCCTAGAAGAAAAATTACACTAAGTGAGGAAAAGTATAGATTTTTTTTTTTTTTTTTTTTTTTTAAAGAAGAAAGAAAAGACCGGCGGTACCGGTCTGGAGTCAGGAAAGGCAGACACGCGACCAAAGAAATAAAATAAAATAAATAACTTCTTCAGCGGTGACAGGACTCGACCTGCTGGCTCCGTGGCAAAGAAGAACTGAGGAGAGCTGGTCAGGAAAGGCGGGAAGGCAGTGCGCAGGCGCAGTGGGATGCTCCCAAAAGCTTTCCTTTTTGGGAAGCTGGGGAGCGTTGCCGCGCAGGCTCCATCGGTACCGACGTACCCATATGTGAAGACTCATTCCTGCTTGTTCCTGGAGATCAGGTGTTCTCCAGGAGCAGCAGGAATCAGTCCTCACATATGGGTGTCATCGGCGCCGATGAAGCCCCAGCGGAGCATTTCCCCAGCTTTCTATGAAAGCCTTTGAGAATGCAGGCACGCATGCGCGGTTCCCTTCCCGCCTAAAGGTGCCATCTTACCTCAGTCTCTTTTTTTACGTTAAGCCCACCGGACGTGTGTCCTGTTTTCCCGGTTAAAATTAGATTTTTTTTGGCCATTTTCGCTATATTTTTCTCCGGTTCGACGCCGGTTCCCCTCCCGCCGGGTTCAGTACACCGGTATCGAGCCCTATTCTTCTTTTTCGGTTTTTGCCCTTTGTGGCTGGCGTTTGCGCCCTTTTTCCTTTTTCCCTGGAAGGCCGGTCCTTTGACCTCGCGGGGACTTTTTTACCCGATGGCTTCCAGCGGTTTTAAAAAGTGTGATCGGTGTATGAAATTGATGTCTCTCACCGACACACACGACTGCTGCCTTCGGTGCCTCGGCCCCGACCACGACCCTAAGTCGTGCGGGCCATGTGGGAAGATGTCTTCCAAGGCACTCAGAAGTCAACAGCAGCAAAAAGAAAGGCTTTTCTCGGACTCAGCCTCCGGCTGGGCCCGGACCTCGTCTGAGGCCTCGACATCTCGGGATTCCGATCCCGAGCGCCGAAGCTTCTCGGACAGGAGGTCCCCCGACCGGGAACGCAAGAGGAAGAAGCGGCTCGCGAGGGCGTCAGAGGAGGAGGTCCCTGGCTCTTCGAGGGCCAGGTCTAAGACCCCCGACCGTCGCCCCAGGCCCGTGGAACAAGAGAAGCCTGCAAGTGTTCCTCGCGTGGAGCCGGAGTCTGCTGGACACGTAAGCCCCATAGTCCGAGGACTCTCCTCCCAGGGAGCCGACGTCGGGCCCGGCGCCGCCAGGGCCCGAGTCAGTGGCTGCTGCGTCTCCCGAGCTGAGTCTCAGGATGACAGCCTTGGACAGCAGATTGTCTGCCTTCATGGGGCAGCAGTGGGCACTGATGGCCAGCCTGTCTGGCGCACCTGCCCCGACTACCAGGACATCAACTTCGAAGTCGACCCCGGAGAACTAGCCGATACTAGAGTCCATCTTGGCTCGGAGTCGACCTCGGTTGCGGTCTCCTTAACTCGGACCCTGACTCTTCCTCGGACGAGTCAGCTTGGGAGACGGAGGACGAGGAGTCCCCTGATACCTTCAAGACTCGGTGCGTCCCGTCGGACTCACCGCAGTCTGAGCCCCGGAGTAGGTCCCCCCCCGGAGGATACTCGGTTCTCGGAGTTCGTCCGGGATATGGCCGCTGCCTTGGCTATTCCGGCCGACCCCGAGGAGGAGCCTCGAGCTGAAGAGGTCGAGGCCCTACAGTATGACTCTCCTCCGAAGGAGGCCTTTACTGTTCCGGTTCCTCCGATGCTGGAACAGCTCCTCTTCCGTATGTGGGAGGCACCGGCCTCGGTGCCGGTTCTCAGCAAGCGAGTTGATTCGATCTATCAACTCCGTAAGAGCCCTGGTTTTCAAAAGGCACAGCTACCACACCATTCTATGGTTGTGGAATCGGCCATGCATCGTCTGAAGAGCCAGAAGATGCACTCCGCGGTGCCCCCTGGCAGGGAGGCCAGGAACCTCGATTGCTTCGGTAGAAAGTGCTTCTAGGGCTCGATGCTTGCTTGCCGTATCCAGTCCTACCAGCTGTACATGGGCATGTACTTGCGGAATCTGGCAAAGGAGTTGGCCGGGTTCTCTGCTGGTCTCTCCGGGGAACCCTTGCAGAGATTTAAGTCCTTGTCCTCGGGAATTCGGGACTGCTCGAAGTTCATGTCCCGCGCCGCCTACAATGGCTTCGAGGCTTCAGCCCGAGTTGCGGCAGCCGGCATTGCGGCTCTACGACAGGCATGGCTGCAGTCATCGGACCTCGAGCCATGGGTTCAGGACAAGTTGGTCGATGTCCGTTGCCGAGGTGAAAACCTTTTTGGCAAGCCCATGACCGAGAAGGCCGCTCAGCTCGAAACTGAGCACCTCACACGGACAAGGCTGTCGAGGAAGACCTCTGCCCCTTCTCATAAAAAGAAGGGCTCGGGTAAAAAGCCCTTTTACCCGAGGAAGGGCACTGCCTACAAACAGTACCCGCAATATCAGGCTGCACAAGCTGCCCCCCAGGGTCAGCAAGCCAAGGGCCAGGGTAATGGGCCCCGTAGGCAGAGGACCCCAAAGCCTCAGGGCCCTGCTACCACTCTGCAGGGTGGGAGTTTTTGACTCCTTGAGCGTAGCCTCTCCTCCGCTGCTCTCCCAACCCTGCACAGGAGGTCGCCTCGCCCTCTTTGCCTACCAGTGGCCCCTTATCACTGGGGACAGTTGGGTGCTGGAGATAGTCCACAAGGGCTATGCCCTCCATTTTCACTAACTGCCTCCACCATATTTTCCAGGGGAGCCTCCCAGGCCTCCCCTGCACACAGACCTTCTTCTACAAGAGCTTCATGGTCTCTTGGTGGACAGGGCGGGGGAGCCTGTGCCTCCCCACTTACAGGGTCACGGTTTCTACTCCAGGTATTTCCTGGTGCCCAAAAGAACTGGTGGTCTTCGACCCATTTTGGACCTCAGGAACCTCAACAAGTTCCTAGTGACGGAGAAATTCAAGATGCTTACTCTTGGGACACTTCTACCCTACCTCCAGCAGGGAGATTGGCTATGCTCTTTAGATCTAAAGGATGCGTACACTCACATTCTCATTCATCCAGACAACAGAAAGTACCTCAGGTTCATTGTGGGAGGAAACCATTATCAGTAGAGAGTGCTGCCTTTCGGCCTCACCTCCGCCCCCAGAGTCTTCACAAAGTGCCTAGCAGTGGTGGCGGCCTACCTGAGAAACCAGGGCATCTTTGTCTTCCCCTATCTGGACGACTGGCTCATCAGGGGTCAGACGTGCCTGGAGGCCAAACAAGCCACCCTCAGAACTATTGCTCTTCTCCAAAGGCTGGGGTTTGTCATAAACTTCGCAAAGTCCACTTTGCTCCCCTCCCAGAACTTGGAGTTCATAGGAGCAAGGCTGGACTCTCTGCTGGCAAAGGCTTTCTTGCCAGCAGACTGGGCCCAAAGGTTGGTGGCCTTGGCAAATCAGTTTCTCAGCAGGTCCCTGGTCTCTGCCAGACTCTACCTGAGGCTTCTAGGACACATGGCTTCGACAGTACATGTGACCCCCAATGCCAGGCTCCATATGAGGCCTGCACAGTGGTGCCTTCGGGCTCAGTGGTCCCAGGCCACTGGCAGTCTCAGAGACAGGATAAGGGTGTCCAGACCATTTCTGCACTCCCTCAACTGGTGGCTGCACCCTCCCAATCTACTGAAGGGGGGGGTGCCTTTTCAGATTCCAGGGTATACAGTAGTGATGACTACAGACGCCTCCCTGCGAGGCTGGGGAGCTCATTGTCTGGACAATTGCACCCAGGGCCTCTGGTCTCCATGGGAAGCTGCACAGCAGATCAATATCCTCAAACTCAGAGCTATTCGTTTAGCACTCAAAGCTTTCACTCCGAACCTGGCTCACCAGTCTATCCTGATTCAGACAGACAACCAAGTTGCCATGTTTTATGTGAACAAACAGGGCGGAACTGGGTCCAGGATCCTTTGTCGGGAGGCTCAGGACCTTTGTTCTTTTGCACTCAAGCACAACATGCTCCTCAAGGCTGTGTACCTTCCAGGCCAGGACAACTACCTGGCAGACCAGATTAAGCAGAATACTGCAGCCCCACGAGTGGCAGCTGCATCCTTCAGTGATTCAGTAGATCTTCCTGAAATGGGGTCTCTCTGTGATAGATCTCTTTGCCAGCCCAACGAACAAGCAACTGCCCAAGTTCTGCTCCAGGCAACCGCATCCCCTGCGGATAGCAGCGGATGCTTTTCTGATATCCTGGTCTCAGGGCCTCCTCTATGCGTTTCCTCCCACGCCCTTGGTGGCCCGAACTCTCTTCAAGATTCTTCAGGACAAGGCCTCGGTCCTGCTGGTGGCTCCCAGGTGGCCGAGACAGCCTTGGTTTCCACTTCTACTTCAACTGGCGGTGGATCCGCCACTGCCTCTGGGGTTGCAACCCGACCTTCTCTCACAGGAGCAGGGTTCCCTTCTGCACCCCAATCTCAAAGCTCTCAATTTGATGGCCTGGAGGCTGCAAGGGTAGTTTTGGCTCCCTGGGGCCTGCCTCAGGATGTTGAGGAGGTTGTCCTAGCCTCTAGGAAACAGTCCACTAGGAAAACCTATGCTCTCAAATGGAAAAGGTTTTCTGTGTGGTGTCAGCTACGTACAGAAGATCCTTTCTCCTGTACTGTGCCAGTGGTCCTTCAGTACTTACTGCACCTGTCAAATCAGGGTCTTAAATCCAATTCTGTTTGTGTCCACCTCTCAGCTCTAGCAGCTCACCACTCTCTGGTGGAGGGACATTCTCTGTCTGGTCACCTCTTGGTGTCCCGCTTTCTTAGGGGCTTGCTTTTGCTCAAGCCTCCCATCCGTCCTCCTGCCCCTGAATGGGAGCTGAATGTGGTCTTGCAGCAACTGACTCACCTACCTTTTGAGCCGATGGCTACTTGTCCACTACGCTTCCTCTCCTGGAAGACACTCTTCCTGGTAGCCCTTACCTCGGCTAGGCGAGTAAATGAGCTTCAGGCCCTGGTCTGTGATAGGCCTTACACCAGGATTTGTAGGAAAAGGGTAGTCCTTAGGACTCATCCAAAGTTCCTCCCTAAGGTTGTTGCCTCTTTCCACCTCAACCAGGAGGTGGTTCTTCCAACATTCTTCCCTAGGCCTCATGCAAGCCAGGCTGAGGCAGTCCTGCATACCCTGGACTGTAGGAGGGCCTTATCCTGCTACCTTAACCATACGGAGGGGCATAGAAGGGCTACCCAGCTCTTCGTCTCCTTTGACCCCAATAAGTTGGGGTTGGCTGTGTCCAAGCGTACCTTGTCCATATGGGTAGCTGATATCACCTGGGCTTACAAGGCGGCTGGCCTTCCTTTGCAGGGTCAGGTTACGGCCCACCGAGTCAGGGCAATGGCTGCCTCAGTGGCTCATCTCCGCTCTGTGCCCTTGGTAGACATCTGCAGGGCTGCAACTTGGTCTTCAAGCCAGACTTTTGTGGCCCATTACTGCCTGGAGAGGGAGTCCCGTAGGGATAGTGCTTTTGGCCAAGCAGTACTCTGGAATCTCTGAGGTTTAGGCAACTCCTGCCCTCTGTTGGGCTACCGGTGGAGGTTGTGTCCTTGAAAAGCCTTTCTTTGCTGTTGAGACTAGAGGGAGTTCTCTTGTTCAGCCTGGGTTCTTCGGTAGCCCAGAGCTAGGGAGTCACCCATATGTGAGGACCGACTTCCTGCTTGGTCTTGGAGAAAGAGTAGTTACTCACCTGTAACAGGTGTTCTCCAGGAGCAGCAGGAATCAGTCCTCACAACCCTCCCTCCTCCCCTTGGAGTTGCAGTTGTACATAGTTTATTTTTCATTTTTGTGTGCTGTTCTTAGCTATGTCATTTGACTGAGGTAAGATGGCACCTTTAGACGGGAAGGGAACCATGCATGCGTGCCTGCATTCCCAAAGGCTTTCATAGAAAGCTGGGGAAATGCTCCGCTGGGGATTCATCAGCGCCGATGACACACCATGAATATACCTACACATATAGCTATATACACATCGATGCACATCCACATATACGTCCTTCCCATGACTAGAACTTTTATATGCTTGCCAGTTATCGCTCATTTGCTTCAGGCCCTAGCTCACAGAGATCAGGGAGGGATACCGGACTAGACTGGCGTTCCTCCAGGAACTACAATTAGCAGGTAAGTCTAATTTCACCTTCCTGATCATCCCTCCAGTTTAATCCGGAAACCTCTGGGTATGTAACAGAGCAGTGAAATAAATCAACGGGAGGGACCTGCCAGACGAGCCTGAAGCACTGCAGATCCAAAACTGGCATCCCGTTCCGGCCGAACATCCAGGCGGTAGTGCTGCACAAAGGAATTGAAGGAAGACCAGGTAGCTGCCTTACAAATATTCACCGCTGGCACGAACTGGCACTCAGCCCAAGACGCCGCCTGCACCCTGGTGGAATGTGCTCTTAGCCCTTCCGGAACCACCTTGCCCTTCAACACACAAGAGGACACGATGGCCTCCTTAATCCACCTGGCAATGGAAGCTTTTGACGCTGCCTCCCCTTTCTTTGGTCCTCCAAACAAGATGAACAGCCTATCGGATCTGCGGAAACCCTCCGTCCTTCGGATATACTTTTTCAATGCTCTATGACCATCCAAGAGATGTATTCGTTTGTCAACCGTACCCCTCAAATTCTCAGAGAAAACTGGCAACGTCACTACCTGATTTACGTGAAAATCCGACACTACTTTAGGCAAAAAGGACGACACGGGTCTCAACACCACCTTTGAACCTTAAAAGGTTAAGAAAGGCTACAGACACGATAAAGCTTGTAACTCAGATTCTCCTCGCTACCAGGAACACTACCTTCAGAGTAAGATCCTTTAAAGATGCTTTTGACAGAGACTCAAACGGTGCACTTCGCAAGGCCTCTAGTACGAAAGGGAGGTTCCACTTCGGTACTGTCTGTCTACGTGGTGGTCGCAAAAGCGAAACTGCTCTTAAAAACCTCTTGACATCTGGATGACTCCCTAAACCCTGCCCTGCTATCTTACCTCTATAACAGGACAGCGCTGCCACTTGCATCAGCAAGGAAGCTGCCACCAATCCCTTATCTAGACCATCCTGCAAGAAGGCCAGCACTCCCGGAATCGATGCTCTCAATGCTCCGACCTGTCTATCTACACACCATGCCTCAAATACTCTCCAAATGCAAATATAAGCTAGAGAAGTAGATCTCTTCCTTGCTCTCAACAACGTAGCAATCACTGATGTAGAGTAGCCCTTCTTTCTCATCCTAGCCCTCTCAATAGCCAAGCTGTAAGCGAGAACCGATCCACTTGCGGCATAACTAGAGGACCCTGAGACAAGAGATCTGCCCGAACTGGGAGTCGCCAAGGCTTCGCCACCAAGAGTCTCCTCAGATCCGCGTACCATGGCCGCCTCGGCCAATCCGGCGCTATCAGAATCACTTGCCCTTTGTGCTACTCTATGCGTTGCAGTACCCTTCCTATTAGCACCCAGGGTGGAAACACGTACAGGAGCTGTCGTTCTGTCCACCCCTGAATGAGAGCATCCAGGCCTTCCGACATTCTCTTTCTCTTCTTCTGCTGAAGAAATGGCTTGCCTTTGCCGAGTGAAATGTTGCCATGAGATCCATTACCGGTGTTCCCCAACGTCTCACCACCATCTCAAACACCTCCGGATGGAGGACCCACTCCCCCGGGTCCACCTTCACGCGACTCAAGAAGTCAGCCTGTACATTGTCCACTCCTTCCACATGAGCTGTTGACAACGCCAGTAGATGCACCTCGGCCCAATCGAACAAGTGTCTGGCTTCGGCTTCCATCGGGACACTGCTGGTCCCTCCTTGGCGATTGATATAAGCCACCGCTGTCGCGTTGTCGGAGAACACCCGAATGGCCATGCTGAGAAGATAGGGTTGAAACTCCTGCAATGCTAGCGTCACTGCTCTCAACTCCAACCTGTTGATTGACCATGCCTTTTCCTGCTCGGTCCATTGACCCTGAGCGAACCTTCCTTGGAAATGAGCTCCCCAGCCTGCGAGACTGGCATCCGTTGTCAGTGGAACCCAACACGGCACTTACAGCGGTATCCCCTGCTCTAGGCATCCTGCCCTTAACCACCACTGAAGCACTGTCCGCGTCTTGGGTAGACATTGCAGCCTCTGTGACAGAGGATCGACCTGATGAGACCAACGCCTGAGCAACGCCCTCTGTAATGGCCTTATATGCGCCCTGGCCCACGGAACCATCTCCAGAGTTGCCGCCATGGTCCCGAGCAACTGCAAATAATGCCACGCTGTGGGCGCTGCTCTGCTCAGAAACTGTCTGAGCAGCTTGCGTAACCCTTGTTGCGCCGGCAGAAACATACTTCGAGTTCATATCGAACTGAGCTCCCAAGTATTCTAGTCGCTGCGACAGCTCCAACTTGCTCTGACATATTGACCACCCAACCAAGCCTCTGTAGAAACCCTACTACTCTGGCCGTGGCTGCTTCGCTTTATGCTTTTGACTTTGCTCTGATTAACCAATCGTTTAAATAAGGGTGCACTAGTACCCCTTCCTTTCGCAACACCGCCGCCGCCACTACAACCATCACCATGGTAAACGTCCGCGGAACCATAGCCAGACCGAACGGCAGGGCTCGAAACTGAAAATGTCCCTGGGGAACCGCAAATCTGAGAAACTTCTGATGTTCCTGTCTGATGGGAATATGTAAGTACGCTTCTGATAGTTCGAGGGAAGTAAGAAAATCTCCCTTCCTTACTGCCACTATCACCGACCGCAGAGTTTCCATAAGAAAATGAGACACTCGCAGGCAGCGATTTACTCTTTTGAGATCCAAAATTGGCCAAAAGGACCCTTTTTTCGGGACTACAAAATAAATGGAGTATCGACCAAAACCGCACTGGTCTGGAGGTACCGGTACCACTACGTTGAGAGAGAGCAGCCTCTCCACCATCTCTCTCACCGCTGCGCATTTGGCCGGCACCTTACACGGCGACCGAACGAAGGACTCTGTTACCAGCCGCTGTAACTCCAATGCGTAACCTTCCCGAATGACCTCCAGCACCCACCGGTCTGATGTAATTTGGACCCAGGCAGTGTAAAAATCCCGTAGCCGACCTCCTACGGGCACCAGCTCTCCCTGGGTCCTCCTGACTTCACTGTGACTTTCGCAGATTCGTGGAGGAGGGAGGGGCTCCAAAACCTCTGCCCACTCCCCAAAATCCACAAAATCCCTGGTTTCAATTGGCAAAACGCCCCCTCTGCGCCTAACTGAACCGTGGGAAACTAAACCGAAACTCCCTCTGCTGCCCCTTGACTGTGGGAGTCAACCGCCCCTGCTTCTGCTTGTCGTCCAGAAGTCTACCGCCTTTGGACTCCACGAGATCCTTCACCAGCTTTTCCAGATCCTCTCCAAACAAGAGCTTACCCCTGAATGGAAGCTTACTGAGCAGAGACTTAGAAAAGCCATCCGCTGCCCAGTTGTGCAGCCAAAAGGTACCTGCGAGCCGCTACCACCGAAGCCATACTCTTCGACAACCCTCGAATGAAGTCATAATGTATATCTGCCAGGTAAGCTGCACCTGATTCCAATTGTACCGTGCCTCCGCTGTCTTCTCCCTGCTCATCCTTAATCCTCTGCGACCATCGGAGACAGCCTCTCGCTACCCATGCTCCACAAATCGCCGCTTGAATAGATAGAGCATTAACGTCGAACACCTGTTTCAACAAGGTGTCTAGTTTCCTGTCCTGGGTGTCTGAGCGCCGCACTGTCCTCTACTGGAATAGTAGTCTTCTTAGTAACCGCTGAAATGGCGGCATCAAACTTAGGAAACTAAAACACCTTATCCTGATCCACCAGCGGATAAAAGCTGTCCCATCACTCTGGATCCCTTCAAAGCTGCCTCTAGCATGTCCCACTCCTCCTGGATCATCTCTCTGAGCACTCTGTGCACAGGAAACATTCTCTGATTTTTCTGAAAAACCTGTAGCAAAGGATCTTCCAGGGTAGTATCTTCTGCAGGACCCGGGACCGGCATATTCAGCACCTTTAGCGTCTCCGCAATGAGGGCCGTCAACTCGTCCCTCCGGAACAGGAGAACCGCTCTAGCCTGGTCTTCCTTGTCCATGATCTCTCCTCCTTCCTCCATCTCGTTGTCCAGCTCCTCATAGGGGTCTCCCTCAGACTGCAGACCCTCCGAGGCCACCGACTGATCCCTCTGTTCGTTTTCTATCCTGGCTCTCTTTGTCAGGCTGCCTGCGGCTCCTACACCGAGCGGGGTTCCCGGTCTTTTCCCCCTTTGCTCAGCTACCTTAGACCCAGTGGAAAGGCCCTCCTGCCGTCCTCCAAAAGCCTGCTGAATAACCGCTACAAACTCCAGAGAAAATATTGCCGCCAGGCCCCCTGGCAAAGGCGGCAGAAGTGTAAGCAGATCCGGCGTCGAGGAAGGCCCTGCTAACGGCTCCCAACCCGGGGACTCCTGAGGAACTGAATCCTGCTACGCTATTAGGGCTCCCTGCGACTCAGCAGCACCTTCCAAGGTCTATTCCATGGCTTCCGCCTTTTGGACGCAGCCTCTGCAGACGCCTGCTTCAGATACTGTCCCCCTTCTAGCTCCGCAGACTACACAATGCGGCCTAGCCGGCATTCCACCTGAGCAAGAAATAATGTCTCATGTCAAACAAAATTTCTTTTTTTTTTTAAATCAAGGCAACTGAAGAGAAGCGCCCTAAACCAGAAAATATAACTTGTACGCTAAAACGAAGCTCCCCCCCCCCCCGACACAAGACACTTTAAGCAGGCTCGAGGCAGCCCCAGCCGATTCCTGCCCTGCTGCCACACGGCTAGGCCCACTGCCGCAAACGCGGCTCGTGCTTGTTTTCTCACGCTCTTTCAGCGAATGCCTCAATTTCTGACCTTACCGCACAGCGTGTTGTCTTCCTCCCGCTCAATCGAGCTGTTTGCAATACAGCGCCGGGAGCCGAAATTGACAGGAATGACGAGGGAGCATGTACTCCGTGTCTGTCAGCCTGCACGGCACCGCGTGCTCCACAGCGCTATCAGGCAATGCCTCTGAACGCGCTGGCTGACACTCTGCCGCTCCTGTTCCTCACCCTTTGCAACAGGATCGGGAACCGAAGCCCTGCTGCCACCGTGGAAAGCTTCTGCTTGAATTACCAGTATGGCCACGATCGCGAGCAGGACAGAGGAAGAGAGGTGGGGGGGGGAGGAGGAAAGGCCTCAGCCCAGCCTTAAAGGCAGACACCCCCTTAAATTAAACTTTCCTTTTGTATAACTGTCCTCTTTCCTTTTCCCTTCTTACTGATCCTAATCCTCTATTCCTTAATTTTTCCTCCAAACTGAGCCTGGACCTCCAGCTGCTTGGAGACCGAGGTAACTGGTGTGAGGCGGCGGATCTGGAGAGGATATACCAGTGTCAGACAAGGATGACATTTCCCAGTCTCCAAGCTGCTGTGAGAGGAGCACAACCCCAGAGGTTTACGGACTAGACTGGAGGGACGATCAGGAATTCCAGAGTTTGATTACACGTTGAATGAAAAAATATTTTCTCTTATTAGTCTTAAATATGTTACCCTGTAGCTTCACTGCATGCCCCCTAGTCTTTCTATATTTTGATAGCGTAAACTACCTACGTTTACCTGTTCCACTCCACTCAATTTACAGACCTCTATCATATCTCCCCTCAGCCGTCTATTTTCCAGGTTGAACCTTTTTAGCCTCTCTTCATAGGGGTATCTTTCCATCCCTTTTATCATTTTGGTGGCTCTTCTCTCTACCTTTTATAATAATGCTATATCCCTTTTAAGATACGGTGACCGGAACTGCACAAGATATTCAAGGTGGGTTCGCACCATGGAACTATACAGAGGCATTATAATATCCTTTGTTTTATTCTCCATTCCTTTCCATATGATACCTAGCATTCTATTTGCTCTCTTGGCCGCTGCTGCACACTGGGCGGAGGGTTTTAACAGGTTATCCACGATAATGCCTAAATCTTTTTCCTGGGTGGTGGTTCCTAATGTGGAACCTTGCATCGTGTAACTATAGTTTGGGTTTTTCTTTCCTAGGTGCATAGCTTTACACTTGTCCACATTTAATTTCGTCTGCCATTTGGATGACCAGTCTTCCAATTTATCAAGATCCTCATACAATTTTCAACAATCCTCATGGGTTTTAACAACAGTCAATAATTTTGTGTCATCTGCAAATTTGATAAACTCACTCATTATTCCCATTTCCAGGTTATTTATTTATATGTTAAAAAGCAGCAGACCCAGTACAGATCCCTGGGGTAAGAGTAGTTACTCACCTGTAACAGGTGTTCTCCAGGAGCAGCAGGAATCAGTCCTCACTTATGGGTGACGTCAGCGCCGACGGAGTCCTCACGGAGCAATTTTCCCCAGCTTTCAAAGAAAGCCTTTGGGAATTGCAGCGCGCATGCGCGGTCCCCTTCCCGCCCAAGGGTGCCATCTTGCTCAGTCTGATGACATAGCGAAAAGACAGCAAAAAAGTAAGCAAAAATATATAATAAGAATGACTGCAACTCCAAGGGGAGGAGGGAGGGTAGTGAGGACTGATACCTGCTGCTCCTGGAGAACACCTGTTACAGGTGAGTAACTACTCTTTCTCCAGGACCAAGCAGGAAGTCAGTCCTCACTTATGGGACTCCCGAGCTGAAGGCTACCGGAGACCTCAAGCCGAAAAAACGAGCTCCCTCCAGCTCAACAGTACAGAAGGAAGGAATCTTCTCTGAATACGAATCCGGCCGGTAGCCCAACACCAGGGCCGGAGGGTAGGAGTTGCCTAGACCTCAAAGAGATTGTGGAGGACTGCCTGTCCGAAAGCACTGTCCCTGCGGGACTCCCTCTCCAGGCAGTAATGAGCCGCAAACGTCTGGCTTGAAGACCAAGTAGCGGCCCGGCAGATGTCTGCCAATGGAACAGAGCGGAGATGAGCCACTGACGCAGCCTTCGCCCTGACACGGTGAGCCGTGACCCGACTCTCTAAGGAGAGGCCGGCTGCCCCATAAGCCCAGGCGATACAGTCAGCTACCCAGATGGACAAAGTACGCTTAGAGACAGGTACCCCCAACCGATTAGGGTCAAAAGATACGAAAAGCTGGACAGCCTTTCTATGCTCTCGCGTACGGTCAAGGTAGAAGGATAAGGCTCTTCTACAGTCCAGGGTATGCAGAACAGTTTCAGCTCGGCTGGTATGCGGCCTGGGAAAGAAGGTCGGAAGAACCACCTCTTGATTGATGTGAAAAGGGGAGACCACCTTTGGAAGAAACTTAGGGTGAGTCCATAAGACCACCCTATTCTTGTAGAACCTAGTGTATGGGGGCGCCGACACTAGGGCCTGTAGTTCACTAACGCGCCTAGCGGAGGTAAGGGCTACCAAGAAGAGTTTTCCAGGAAAGGAAACGAAGAGGGCAGGTAGCCATGGGTTCAAAAGGCGGACAGGTAAGCCTTTGCAAGACCACATTGGAGATCCCAGTCAGGAGCTGGAGGGTGCAACGGAGGCTTAAGCAGAAGGCGGCCCCTGAGAAAACGCGCCACCAAGGGGTGTGAGGAAAGAGGCTGGCCCTTCACCGGCGAATGATGTGCAGAGAGAGCACTGAGGTGGACCCTGACAGAGTTGGATTTGAGGCCTAGATCGGAGAGGTGAAGCAAATATTGCAGTACCACCGATACTAAGCAGGCGAAGGGGTCCTCAGAGCGCTGAGAACACCAGACCGAGAAGCGACGCCACTTAAGGGCGTAAGATTTCCAGGTGGAAGGTCGCCGAGACGCCAGGACAACAGCTTCCACCTCCGGAGGAAGTAAGAGCAGAGCTAGGACTACCCTTTCAGCAGCCAGGTCATCAGATGAAGGGCCCGGAGGTTGGGATGCAGGAGAGTACCCTGATCCTGGGTCAGGAGATCGGGCTGAAACCCCAGAGGAAGAGGGGTGTCCACCGCTAGCTGTAGGAGTAGAGGGAACCAGGGTTGTCTCGGCCACCTGGGCGCTACCAGGATCACGGAGGCCCTGTCCTGGACAACTTTGAACAGCGTCCGGGACACAAGTGGCGTGGGAGGAAAGGCATACAGTAGGCCCGTGGACCACAAGATGAGGAAAGCATCCGGCGCTACTCTGAGAGGATGCGGGTGCCGGGAGCAGAACCTGGGAAGTTGCCGGTTTAGAGGACTGGCAAAGAGATCCACGGTGGGGAGGCCCCACCGGCGGAAGATCCGCTGGACAACTACAGGGTTCAATCTCCATTCGTGTGGCTGCAGAATCCGGCTCAGTTTGTCGGCCAGGCAATTTTCCTGCCCGGGCAGATAAACAGCCTTGAGGAGGATGTCGTGGTCGACTGCCCAAGAGCACAGTCTCCGAGCCTCCTGACATAGGAGGGAGCCCGTGCCCCCCTGTTTGTTCACGTAGAACATGGCAACCTGATTGTCCGTCTGTACCAGTACAGACCGACGAGAAGTGAGGTGAGAGAAGGTCCGCAGAGCTAGGCGGATTGCCCGCAGCTCCAGGAAGTTTATCTGCTGAGCAGCCTCCCAAGGTGTCCAAAGGCCTTGAGTGCATGTTCCCTGGCAATGCGCTCCCCATCCCAGGAGAGAGGCATCTGTCGTTAGCACTTGGGAAGGTGGAGGAGACTGAAAGGTCATGCCGAGTACCAGATTGGGCAGGTGAAGTCACCATTGCAGAGAGGAGACCAGGCGGTCGGAGATCTGTATTAAGTCCATCAGTCTCCCTGTGGCCTGATGCCATTGAGTGCGAAGGCTCCACTGAGCAGGTCTCATATGCAGACGGGCATTCGGAGTGACATGGACCGTGGAGGCCATATGACCGAGCAGTCGCAGGAGTTGTCTGGCAGAGACCGGTGACGCGCTGTGGAACCTGCCGGCCAGAGCTATGAGCCTGTTGGCCCGTTCCAGAGGCAAGAAGGCACGAGCCTGCAGAGTGTCCAGCCGTGCTCCTATGAATTCGAGATCCTGAGAGGGGAGCAAAGTGGACTTTTCGAAGTTTATGACGAAGCCCAAGTGCTGAAGCAGAGCCACTGTGCGTTGAGTGGCCTGAGTGACCTCTAGGGAAGACTGTGCCCGGATGAGCCAGTCGTCCAGGTAGGGGAAGACGAAGAGGCCTTGAAGCCTCAGGAAGGCTGCCACCACTGCCAGGCATTTCGTGAACACCCTGGGAGTGGAGGAGAGGCCAAAGGGCAGTACACGGTACTGATGATTCCCTGCCACCACAAATCTTAGATATTGCCGGTGGTCCGGATGAATAAGGATGCGAGTATAAGCATCCTTTAGATCCAAGGAGCATAGCCAATCTCCCTGCTGGAGGTGGGGCAGTAGGATTCCAAGGGTAAGCATCTTGAACTTTTCCCGCTGCAGGAACTTGTTGAGGTTGCGTAAGTCCAGGATGGGTCTGAGGCCTCCTGTTCTTTTTGGTATCAGGAAGTACCTCGAATAAAACCCGTGACCCCACAGGTGTTGGGGCACTGGCTCCACAGCCTGTTCCTGAAGCAGACTTTGCAGCTCCTGAAGGAGTAAGTCCCTGTGCAGAGGGGGTCTTGGAGGCTCCCCTGGAAAGTAGGGAGGAGGCACCTGGTGAAAATGTAAGAGGTAGCCCTTTTGAACCACCTGCAGCACCCAGGAATCGGATGTTATGGCTGACCACCTGTGGGCAAAGTGGGTCAGCCAGCCCCCTGTGCTGAGCGAAGGCCGCGGAGGGGGAGAGGCTATGCCAGCATAGTCAAAACCCCCCACCCTGCTGAGCAGGGGCCTGTGTAGTGGGCTTGGGGGCCTTCTGCCTACGGGACCCATTACCCTGTCCCTTAGCCTGCTGGCCCTGATGGGGAGCTGCTGATGTTTGATATAGTGGGTGGTGTTGTTTATAGGCAGACACCTTCCTCGGGTAAAAGGGCTTTTTCCCCGAGCCCTTCCTCTTCGGTGAAGGGGCAGAGGTCTTTCTGGATAGGCGAGTTCTGGTGAGAGTCTCGGACTCTAGTTCTGCCGCCTTTTCAGCCATGGGCTTACCAAAGAGGTTTTCACCTCTGCAGGGGACATTGACCAACTTGTCCTGCACCCATGGCTCGAGGTCGGATAACTGAAGCCAAGCCTGATGGCGAGCACCGATGCCGGCTCCGGCTACTCGAGCCGATGCTTCGAAGCCATCGTAGCCTGCTCGAGAAATAAACTTCGAGCACTCTCGAATACCAGTGGACAAGGCCTGGAACCTCTGCAAAGGTTCCTCGGAGAGACCAGCAGAGAACCCGGCAATTTCTTTTGCCAGGTCTCGAAGATACATGCCCATATATAGCTGGTATGTCTGGACTCGGCAAGCAAGCATAGAGCCCTGGAAGCACTTCCTACCGAGGGTATCCAGGTTCCGGGCCTCCTTACCCGGAGGCACCGAGGAGTGCATCTTTTGACTTTTAAGTCGATGCATGGCCGATTCCACCACCATGGAATGGTGCGGTAGTTGTGCCTTTTGGAACCCGGGACTCTTACGGACTCGATACATGGAATCAACCCGCTTGCTTAACACCGGCGTCGAGGCCGGGCTCTCCCACATGCGGAAGAGCAGCCGCTCCAGCATCGGAGGAACCGGTACAGTAAAGGCCTCCTTCGGGGGAGAGTCATACTGGAGGGCCTCGAGCTCTTCGGCTCGAGGCTCCTCCTCCGGATCCGTGGGGAAGGCCAAAGCTTTGGCCATGTCCCTCAGGAAATCGGAGAACCGGGTATCCTCCGGGGGGGGGGGGGGGGGATCGACACCGTGGCTCCGACGCGGGCGAGGCGGAGGGGACGCACCGAGTCTGAAAAGACCCGGGTGACTCGTCCTCCTCCGTGTCCCAGCCCGACTCCTCCGTGGAGGAATCGAGTGGCTCCGTGCGGGCGGGTGCCGAGGACCTCCGCCCCGACCGGCGTCGACGACCTCGGTCCCGAACGGGAGGCCGAGGGAGACCTTGGCCGAGGATCGACTTGAGCTCGTATGGACTCTAGGATCGGCTCGGCCTCCGGGGTCGACTTGGACGTCGACGTCCCGGTGGTCGGGGCAGATGCACTGGCGAGGCCGGTCATCAATGCCCGCTGCTGGTCCATGAAGGCAGCGATACTGCACTCCAAGGCCGTCAATCTGAGACCAAACTCAAAAGACCCAGCAGCCCCCGACTCGGGCCCGACGTCGGCTCCCTCGGAGGCGAGTCCACGAGAACTACAGTACTCACGTGTCCAGGAGACTCTACTTCGAGACGAGGATGCTTCGAAGGCCGCCTCCGAGGACCCTGGGCGGCTGACGGGGCTATGCGACCTGGCCTTCGAGCGACAAGGAGCGTCCTCCGACGCCACCCTCGCGGGTTTCTTCTTCCGACGATGTTCCCAGGCGGGAGACCCCCGCTCAGAGGAACTCCGACGATGCTCGGGGCTGGAGTCACGAGACGTCGAAACCTCTGACGAGGTCCGGGCCCGACCGGACACGGAGTCAGAGAAGATTCGTTCCTTTTGTGACTGCCGACTCCTCAATGCCTTCGAGGACATTTTGTTGCACGGACCACAACTCATCGAGTCATGATTGGGTCCGAGGCAACGGAGGCAGCAGTCATGTGTGTCGGTAAGAGACATGAGTCTGGTACAGCGATCACACTTTTTAAACCCGCTGGCAGCCATCGGGGGAAAAAGGGCCCCTGCGAGGTCGAAAGACCGTGCTGCCAGGGAAAAAGAAAAAAGTGGCGGGAACGCCCGTTACAAAGGACAAAAACCGAAAAAATGTGAACGGACTCGATATAGGAGTATCGAGGCCGGGCGGGAAAAGGACACGGCGTCGAACCGAGAAAAAACAATGAAAAAAATCAACTTTTTCAGCGGTGATCACAAACTACGTCTGTAGGGCTCCGCGGAAAAAAGAAGACTGAGCAAGATGGCACCCTTGGGCGGGAAGGGGACCGCGCATGCGCGCTGCAATTCCCAAAGGCTTTCTTCGAAAGCTGAGGAAAATTGCTCCACGAGGGCTCCGTCGGCACCGACGTCACCCATAAGTGAGGACTGACTTCCTGCTTGGTCCTGGAGAACTCCACTATTCACTTTTCTCCACTGGGAAAAACTGGCTATTTAGCCCTACCCTCTGCTTTCTATTTTTTTAACTAGCTCCTGATCCACAATAGTACACTGCCTCCTATCCCATGACTTTTTAAGTTTGTCAAAAGTCTCTCATGAGGTACCTTGTCAAAGGCTTTCTGAAAGTCCAAATACACTATATCAACCGACTCACCTTCGTCTACCTGTTTATTCACACCTTCAAAAAAACATAACAGATTAGTAAGACAAGATCTTCCTTGTCTAAAGCCATGTTGGCTGTCTCCCATTAAGCCATGACCATCTACATGTTCAGTAATTTTGTTCTTTATGATGGTTTCTACCATTTTTCCTGGTACTAACATCAGGCTCACGGGTCTGTAGTTTCCTGGATCACCCCTGGAACCTTTTTTAAAAAATTGGCATTATGTTGGTCATCCTCCAATCTTCAGGTATTACAGATGATTTTAATGATAGTTCACAGATTGCTAATAGGTCTGCAGTCTCATATTTCAGTTCTTTCAATACCCTCGGATGCATACCATCTGGTCCAGGTGATTTGCTACTCTTCAGTTTATCAAATAGTTGTAATACATCTTTCCGGTGTATCAATATTTCTTTCAATTCTTCCACAGTGTTACCTTTAAATACCATTTCAGTCATAGGTAATATACCTACATGTTCCTCAGTAAAGACCGCAGCAAAGAATTTGTTCGGTCTCTGCTATGGCCTTGTCCCCTCTATCGTCTAATGGTCTAACTGACTCAGGTTTTTTTTGCTACAAATGTACTTGAAAATGTCTTTATTATGCGTTTTTGCTTTCACAGCAAGCTTCTTCTCAGATTCTCTCTTTGCCTGCATCATCAGTGCTTTGCATCTAACTTGCTAGTGCTTGTGTTTCCAGTTTTCCATTTAGCTCCTTTTTCCATTTCCTAAGAGATGCTTTTTTGGCAACAGCAGCCTCCCTGACTTCACTTTTAAACCATGCTGGCAGCTTTTTGGACTTCCTTCCACTTTTCTTAAAGCATGGAATACACAGCTGGTAATATTTTTAAACACCCAAGATAGTATTTTTAAACACCCAAGCTTCATGTAAATCTTCAACGTTTGCAACTGCTCCTTTTAGTTTTTTCTTAACTATTTTCCTCATTTTATGATAGTACTACCTTTTAATTTTCAAAAGGGAGACTATGAATTTCCTTACCATCCCTTCTCCATTTATTAAATCAAACGCGATCGTGCCATGATCACTACTGCCAAGTGGCCCCAGCACCCTTATCTCTTGCACCAGATCTTGTGTTCCACTAAGGACTAGGTCCAAAATGGCTTCCCCTCTAGTCTGTTCATCAACCAACTGCTCCAAGAAGCAGTCATTTATTTCAACTAGAAACGATCTCCCTAGCATGTCTTGCTGTGACACTGACCCAGTCGATACCAGGGTAATTGAAATCACCCATTATTATTACTGTGCTGTAACTTTTGTTAGCTTCCCTGATTTCTTTGAGCATTTCATCATCCATTTGTTCATTCTGGCCAGGCGGTCGATAGTACACCTCACTGCCATCACCTTTCCCTTCCCATTTCAATCTATAGAGATTCTACAGTGAATGTTTTTTCCTGCAAAAAACTTTAATCCTTTGTGACTCAATCCCCTCTCTAACAGAGCGCAACCCCTCCACCAATTTGATTTGCTCTATTATTACAATATAGTTTGTACCCAGTTATCACAGTGTCCTACTGGTTGTCTTCCTTCCACCATGTCACTGAGATACCAATCATATCTAACCTCTCATTTAGTGCTATATATTCTAACTTTCCCATCTTACTTTTTTTTAGACCTCTAGCATTTGCATACAAGCATTTTAGATGCTGTATTTTATTCATATTAATCTGGCTATCAGTAGGCAGGAGTGATGATAATAGTGCGGTATATAAGAGATGTTAAATAAATAAATTAAATTAAATAATTTGGAATCTTTAAGCTCTGTCTGCTCTGTACTCAAGAGCATTTGGCTACTTTTATCTTTATTGGAACCTCTCTGCTGTTTGTTTGAAGTCTTTTCTATACCGCGCTCTTTAAAATCAGCTCGGTTTACAATCAACAGCAGATTTGTACAGTGCAGGCAGCACCCGTACTGTACTTACAGAGAACAGGTTTTGCAACTTGGATTAACTGGGGAAACTATGTACAGGCTACACAGTAGCTTGGCTACTCATTTAAGTAACTATATACAGGCTAAGCAGTGACTATCTACATGTGCATACCAGGGTGACTGGTTGTGCTAATTAATAGGGCTGGGACTTCATGCTGTGGGTGTTTTTGAATGGCTGTCTTGGTGGTTGCGTATGGCTGGATGTTGTGTGTCCCCATTGTGAGAGTAGTGCTGGAGGAAAAGGTGGTGTTTCAGTCTCTTCCTGAAAAGGGTAAGGTCTGTGATGGCCTGGATGTTGGGCGGGAGGGCATTCCAACATGTGGGTGCATAGTATACGAAGGCTCCGTTTCTTGTTGCTTGAGAGCACTTCATGCTTTTGTTAGGGATACTCAGTGTGTTGGCAGCGACAGACCTTCTGACTCTGTTTGCAGGAGTGGGGAGGACAAGGTCCATGATGGAGGAGGTGAGGCTGTTGATGGCCTTGAAAGTCAGCAGTAGAATTTTGAAGGTGATTCTGCAGTGGACCGGCAGCCAATGGAGGTGTTTCAGGATTGGGGTTATATGGTCCCTCCTGGCGGCTCCATGTAGTATTCTGGCAGCTGCATTCATTGCAAGCTGAAGTGGGTTCAGCGTATTTTTTGGAAGTCCCTGTAGGATTGAGTTGGCGTAGTCAAAGTGGGGGATTACCAAGGCTTGGTAGATTGACCGGAAGTCGTCTGGCTCCAGTAAGGGTCATAGATGCCGGATTGTCCGTATTTTGTGGTATACTACCTTGACAATGTTGTGTATGTGGGCCTTCATGTTCAACCGTTGGTCTAGTGTGATCCCTAGGTAGCGAATCATGGGCTTACTTTGGAGCTCGGCGCATTTTACTTTTAGTGATGCGGGAGGGGTGAAAGCTTGGCTCCTGGTGATGAATAGCGCCTCAGTTTTCTTGCAGTTTATCCTGGGATTTTGAGTGTGGAGCCAGTCAGCGACAGTATCGAAGCAGGTGGTTAGTGAAGAGAAGTCCGTCTGGTCGGTTGAGAAAGGCATGTAGAGTAGCACGTCATCAGCGTATATGAGGCATGAGATGTCGAAGGAGCGGACGAGTGCGCAGATGGGCTGCATATATGTGTTGAAGAACAGTGCTGAGAGAGAGGAGCCCTGTGGTACGCCCTGTTTTTGTTGGAACGGTTTGGAGGTTGTCGGGCCGGTCCGTACATGTTGCCATCTGTCTGATAGGTATGATTTGCACCAGCTTAAGGCTGTGTTGTGGATCCCTTTCTCTGTGAGGCGCCCTAGGAGTAGCTCATGGTTGACGGAGTCGAATGCTGCGGCAATGTCCAGGAAGATTAGGGTATATCCTCGTCTGCTATTGTCCAATTCAGTGATGAGTGTGCTGAAGAGAGTGGTCAGGAGCGTCTCAACTCTGTGCGATTCCCTGAATCCATGTTGGCATGGGTTGAGGGGAGCTGTGGTCTCGATATGGTGTGGATTTGCTATTGGACGACCTTTTCAATTTCTACAGTAAATGCCCTCACTTCAATCTTTTGCTAGTATCCTTCAAGGATACATTGTTCCGAACTATGTGCTAATGGGAGACTGTCTGTTTTCCCCTATTATCTAGTTTAAAAGCTTCTCTATCTCCTTTTTTAAAGGTTAATGCCAGCAGCTTGGTTCCATCCCAGTTAAGGTGGAGCCCATCCCTTCTAAAGAGCCCCTCCTTTCCCCATCTGCATAGCCACTAGACCTCATTTGTATAAATTCAGTTTGTTTTTATTTAAAAAAAATATGCTGTCCATCTAAAATTTTAGGCCGCTTTCAAAGGAGCCCTTCACAAGCCTTTTTTTTGTCCTGGCAACGACTTAGGGGCATGTTTACTAAAATACTAATGTACGTTAAATGCCACTGTTCCAAGAGAAATAAATGGGTGTTGCTGCACTTAGTGCACATTAACATTTGTGAATGTGCATTAACATTTAGTAGACATGCCTCTTAATGAGCATCTCAATACCATTTGCAGGGGGAGCGAGAATAAACAGACTACCAGATTGCTACATTATTATACTCAAGTGTCAACTGCCAGGCACATTAGGAAGTACTATACACCCTGCTCATTTAGAATCCATAGTACACCAGCTGTATCATAATAGCACTTCCAGGACCTCCAAAGTACCAAGCCCTACCTATCAAAAGGTAACACTGCAAATATTAAACCAATACATCTCCTACTGGGGAAAGAGAACAAGTGGGACTGTCACATAGAAACTGCATGAACAAGAATACCTCAGTTTGGTTGCACATGCAGAATATAGACCATCAAACATAGAACAAGGGATCACAATTTAGAAATATTAAGACAATTAAAATGGGAACCCTAAAAACTAAACTTGGAATGTACAACGCTGGAGAAATGAAACAATAAATTAATTACTCTTGTACTAAACAAAATGTTAACATTGCACATTTCCCAGAGCTGACATATTCCAGTTAAAAACTATTTTATTTTGAATATATTTTCTACCTTTTGTTGTTGGGGCATTTTATTTTTCAGTTGCAATTGCTCCAGTCACTTTCTTCATGTCTTCTTTTAACTCTCCATTGTCTGCTGTCCATTTGTCCTTTTTTCACTCTTCTGTTTTTTTCCATTCTGTCTACATCTGTCTCTAACATACTGATTTTTCCCCTTTTGCTCTTTCCTCCATTTTTTATTTATTCCTTTTTTATCCACTCAAATTAAAACCCTCCAACCTCAATCCACACTTACTCTAATACTTAGCCAATCTGATTTTTCTTTTCTCCCACTCAAAATATCTGTTCCCTCTCTCCTGTCAGTCCCAGTCTCACTCCTTTCTGGTACTCCACCAGCATCAGCTCCCTTCTAGTTCCAGCCCTCCCAGCATCCACTCCCTTCCAGTCCCATTCACCCATCCCCAACCATTTCCAGTCGTAGTCCCCCAGTATAAGTCCTCCTCCAGTCCCTCACAGCATCCGCTCCCTCCCAGTCCACCATCTCCCATCCCCTGGCCATGTCCAGTCCTAACCCCCAATATCAGTACTCTCCAATCCCTCCCAACATCAGCTTCCTTACAGTCCCCCCCAACATCAGCCCATTTCCAGTCCTAACCCCCCCCTCCCAGTCCCCCATCCACAGGCCATTTCCAGTCCCAATCCCTCAGTATCAATTCACTTCCAGTCTCCTCCTAGCATCCGCTCCCTTCCAGTCCCCCCAACCCCAAAAATCAGTTAATTTCCAGTCCTGGCCACCTCCCATTCCCTTTTAGCCCCCAGTCCCCTCCCCACCACACATCAAAAGGGGCCCCGTGCCTGATCGGCTTCAGAGGGAGCCAGGGAAGGCCTGAAGCCCCAGCTCAAGTCTCCTCTGAACAGCCACAGGAGTAAAGAATGGTGTTTGCCTTCACTAACGTGGCTGTGACAAAAAGGAGTACACCAGTGCGTTGAGTGCCTGGAGATCAAAAGTGCCAGAAAATCAAAAAGGTTTAACCTCCCAGCACTCAGCATGCTGGCAGGCTCCTTTTTATCAGAGTCTTGAGAGAGAAGGCAAACACTGTTCTTTACTACTGAGGCTTCAGGTCTCCCCAGTTCCCTCTGAAGCCAATCAGGCATGGTGGCCTCTGAGGTGCAGGGCAACGTGCAGCCAACTTTCCCGCACAATGGACGGGTCGGTCCTGGGAGTAGTACAGTATAGGGGGTGAAGTACTTCTGTCCATGAAAGAAGAGCAAGATTTGGGCTTGATGGTTTCTGATGATCTTAAAGTGGTTAAAGGGGTAGAAAAGGCAACAGCGAGTGCCAGGACGACACTTGGGTGTATAGGGAGAAGAATGACCAGCAGAAAAAGAAAAAGGAGGAGAGCGTGCCTCTGTATAAGTGTCTGGTGCAACCTCACTTGGAGTATTGTGTACAATTCTGGAGAACACACCTTCAAAAGGATATAAACAGGATAAAGTCAGTGCAAAGGTTGGCTACTAAAAGGATCAGTGGTCTTCGTTATAAACTATATGGGGACAGAAAAAGATCTTAATATGTATACATTAGAGGAAAGGCGGGATAGAGGAGATATGATAGAGATGTTTAAATACCTCAGTGGCATAAATGCACAAGACAGTAGTCTCTTTCGATTCAAAGTATGCTTTGCAATGAGAGGGCATAGGACGAGGGTGATACCCAAGCACCACGAACAGAACAATGGCTGGGAAACATCGCTAAAGCTGTTGTCCCCGTTACAGCTTCTGCCTCTGTCCAGACAGAGGTCCCAATGCCAATTGAAGGACCGGTTCCATGTGCAGGGTGCCTGCATACTGAAGCTCTCAGGAAACAAGTGGAAGAACTCAGAGAGGAAGTGGTGAGGCTGAGGAGCATTCAAGACAGTGAGAAGTACATTGATGAGATGCTTCTTGCAACAACCAAGCTCTCCAGCAGAAGAGAAGATGGGTGCCTACAGAATGACGAAGATTGGACACAAGTCACCAGGGCCTGCAGAATCACCAATCCAACTTCTCCATCCCTTGAACTGAAGAACCATTATGCAGCCATGGACGTGGAGGAGGTGAAAGCATCCCTGGAAAGGGAAGAACAAGAGCTCAAGTACCCCAAAGTTGCAGAATCAGTGACCACAAGGAAGCGAAGGGTAGTGGTGTTTGGTGACTCTCTTCTGAGGGGTACTGAGACGTCCATCTGCCGACCAGACTTTATGTCCAGAGAGGTATGCTGTCTGCCAGGTGCCAAAATCCAAGACGTTACAGAGAGTTTGCCGAGACTCATCAAGCCCACTGACTATTACTCAATGTTGCTAATCCATGTCAGAACAAATGATACTGCCAGATATCCCTTTGAGCGTATCAAGAGTGACTTCATGGCTCTGGGACAGAGGCTGAAGCAGATAGGTGCACAGGTGGTGTTCTCTTCAATTCTCCCTGTTGAGGGTAAAGGCCAAGGCAGAGAGGTTCGCATTGTATTTAGTTTCCCCTACTTCGCCAAGTTATACTTCCTGTTAAATGTAACGACCAGACACGTGTAAACTGTCGGATGTTTTCTGTTCAATGTAAACCGCGCTGATGTCTAATAGTGCGGTATATAAGAATTGTTAATAAATAAATAATAAATAAATAAATAATCCTGGGGACAAATGCATGGCTGTGTGGATGGTGTCATTGAGAGCGTTTTGGTTTCCTGGACCACGGGATGCTGTTCCAAGGGTTGCAGAGCAGAGGATGGCGTCCATCTGTCCAAGAAAGTTTGACACATCTTCAGTAGTAGACTGGCTAATCTACTGAAGAGGGCTTTAAACTAGATTCGTTGGGGATGGGTGAAGAAAGCCCCCAAGTAAGTGAAACATTAAATACCTTTATGGAAAAGGGTAAAAAGGGTAACATATGGAAAGCAGTATGTATAAATGCCTGTAGCATGGGAAAAAGATCCCTAATGTTGAAGCTTTGGTGGGAGTGTCTGACTTGGATTTAGTGGCAGTTACAGAAACATGGTTCACAGAAAACCATGACTGGGATGTAACTATACCAGGCTATACTTTATTCAGAAAGGAAAGGGTAGGAAGAAGGGGAGGAGGAGTGGCAGTATATGTAAAACATAATATTAAAGATATGGAATTACAGAGCTTAAAAGGGAGAGAGGAAGCACTGTGGGTTAAACTAGAAAGAGGGAAAGAGAAATCTATTTGCATTGGCGTGATGTACAGACCTCCTTCACAAGAAGAAGAGGACGACAAACAGTTAATTGAAGACATATGCAGTATTGCTAGGAAAGGGGAAGTGCTACTAATAGGGGATTTCAATATGCCAGATGTTGATTGGCACAATCCTGCTGCAGTATCATCTAGAAGTAAAGAGATCCTGGATTCTCTACAGGGAGAGCTATTCAGGCAATTGGTAACAGACCCCACACGTGAAGGAGCCATACTGGACTTGGTGCTTACCAATGGTGAAAGTGTTTCTGATGCTATAGTGGGAGATAATTTTGCATCCAGTGATCACCAGATGGTGTGGTTCAGTATTAGGACTAGGGCTGTTAGACTTTAGGAAAAACTAACTTTGCCCAGATGGGGCAATACTTCAGGGAGTCGTTAGCGGAATGGGAACAGCTGGGGGAAGTAGAAAAACAGTGGGCAAAACTGAAAGGGATATTTTAAGGGCAACCAACCTTTTTGTTAAAATGGTAAATAAAAGGTAAAAAGGAAAAGACGACCACTATGGCTTTCGAAAGAAGTAGCTGAAAAGGTGAAGAAAAAGAGGGAGGCTTTTATGAAATACAAGAGATCACAGAGAGAGGAAGACAGGCATCTATATTTGGAAAAAACTTAGAGAAGCTAGCAAAGTAGTCAGGAAAGCAAAGATTCAAAAAGAGGAAGAAATAGCCAATGCAATAAAATGGGGGGGGGGGGGGGGGGGGGGGGAGATAAGACTTTCAGATATGTTAGTGAGAAGAGGAAGGGCAAAAGTGGTATTGTCAGACTCAAGGGTGAAGGGGAAGAATACGTAGAAGCTAATGAGGATAAAACGGAATTGCTTAACAAATATTTCTGTTTTGAGTTCACAGTTGAAGAACCAGGAGCAGGACCTCGACCTCAGAAAACACCCACAAACAGAAATAGAAGCGAGGGGCATCTTGAAGAATTTTCAGACTGCTCATGAGAAACTAGCTGAACTTAAAGTAGACAAAGCGATGGCCCTGACGGGATACACCCTAGAATACTGAGGGAACTTGGGGACATTCTAGCAGCTAAACTGACTGACCTTTTCAATGCCTCGGAGTCGGGAGTGGTGCCAAAGGACTGGAGAGAGAGGCTCATGTGGTCCCTTTACACAAAAGCGGAAGTAAGGGATGTGGTTGAAAACTACAGGCCGGTTAGTTTAACTTCAGTGGTGTGTAAATTATTGAAAATGCTGCTGAAAGACAATAGTGAGGTTTCTGGAGTCCAAGCGGATTACAGGATCCGAGGCAGCATGGATTCACCAGAGGCAGGTGTTGTCAGACAATTCTGATTTCTTTCTTTGACTGGGTGACCAGGGAGTTGGACTGAGGGAGAGCCCTTGATGTGGTGTATTTAGATTTCAGTAAAGCCTTTGACACTGTTCTTCAGACGACTTATAAACTAACTGAGGACCCTAGGGATGGACCCTAAAGTTACTGCTTGGGTTAGAAATTGGTTGAGTGGGAGGCAACAAAGGGTAAAGATAAATGGAGCTCGCTCTGAGGAGATGGAAGTTACCAGTGGTGTGCCCCAGGGATCTGTCTTTGGTCCGATTCTGTTTAACATTTTTGCTAGTGATATAGCAGAAGGGCTGTCGGGTAAGGTTTGCCTCTTTGCGGATGACACCAAAATCTGCAATAGCTACCCAGGAAGGTGTAGATAACATGAAGAGGGATCTAGCTCAGCTTGAAGAATGGTCTAGAATTTGGCAGCTAGGATTTAATGTTAAAAAATGCAAAGTCATGCGTTTGGGCTGCAGCAATCCAAGGGAGCAATATAGTATAGGGGGTGAAGTACTTTTGTCCTCTAAAGAAGAGCGTGACCTAGGTGTGGTTGTATCAGATGATCTTAAAGTGTCTAAACTGGTAGAAAAGGCGACAGCAAAAGCTAGAGGATGCTTGGGTGCATACGGAGAGGAATGGCTAGCAGTAAAAAGGAGGCGATAGTGACTCTGTATAAGTCTTTGGTGCGACCTCATTGGAGTATCGTGTGCAATTCTGGAGACCGCACCTTCAAAAGGATATAAACGGATGGAGTCAGTACAGAGGGTGGCTACCAAAATGGTTAGTAGTCTTCATTATAAAGCATATGAGGACAGACTTAAGGATCTTAATATGTACACCTTAGAGGAAAGGCGGGATAGAGGTGATATGATTGACCTTCGTGGCATAAATGCACAGGGGGAGAGCCTCTTTCGATTGAAAGCAAGTTCTGCTATGAGGGGACATGGGATGAGGGTGAAAGGGGATAGATTCGGGAGTGATATGCAGAAATATTTCTTTACGGAAAGAGTGGTGGATCTGTGGAGTAGTCTCCCAGTGGAGGTGGTAGAAATGAGGAAGGTATCTGATTTCAAAAAACCATGGGACAAACACAGAGCATCTCTAAAGAAAAAAAGGGGACTATTGTAGTTATTGATATGGAAGGACAGACTGGATAGGCCATGTGGTCTTTTTCTGTCATCATTTTTCTATGTTTCTATGAAAGGAGATAGACTCAGGAGTAATATGCAGAAATCTCTCTTTATGGAAAAGAGTAGCAGATGCATGGAATATACTGTCTCCACTGGGAGACAGTAGGGACAAGGACAGTATCTGAATACAAAAAGCATGGGATACACACAGAACTGTAAAGGGGGGGGGGAAGGACTATAGTATTTGATATGGAAGGGCAGACTAGATAGTAACAGAAAAAGGCCATATGGCCTAAGTTCCTATGTTCCTCACTCATAGAATTCTTTCCCTGCTCTGCATGTGCATACACATATCCATCTGTTTGTATTTGTGTCGCCCATGTGTATGTTTCTCTGTTTGTGTGCGCATCTCTGTTGGATGGTATGCATGTATCTGTATTTGTGCATGTGCACAATCCACTGCTCCATGTGAGTAACCAAGGTGATCCAATAACTTTACCTGCCATAGACTAGACCACCTTAGGCTTGCTAACCCTCAACCACTCACTGAATCTACCACACTTACCCAATCCACACTGCACTGCTCACAGCCCCTCACCCACACCAACATGCCCAGGCTTCTGGCACACCCTGGCATTCTCATACTTGCTCTGCACACTAACACACATTTGCCTTTTCTTCCTTCATTCCCGTCATACCACTCATACAACGGCAGACTTCAGCCCCCCTTCCCCAATCCAAGCAACAGAAACCACTATAACCTAACATCCTGCCAGTCCCCATTCATACCCTCCCACCCCACCCCTTCCATTCAACCTCTCAAATATGCTCTCATTAAACATTTGCTCAGTCCGTAACAAAATCTCCATTCTGGTCAACTACATTAAGGTCAGCCACGTTGACAAATTGTGCATCACTGAATCCATGGCTAGATGATTCCGATATAGACCTTCTAAATCAACTGGCCCTCCCCTCATATCAACTAGCAGCTCTAGAGCATCCAAAAGAGGCAAAGGGATACTCATACTTGCCAAACAGGACCTCCAGGACAAGACTACCAGCTCCAGCTCTACCAACGAATTGGACCTCATCACTATCTCCAATGCCCACTTGTCACATACAGATCTGCAACAGCAGGATCCTCCAACCTCTCCCCTATCATTGAGGAAGCATACTCTAACATCCACAAAAAAAATGATTCATTATTCTTGGTGATATCAACTTACCATCCTAATTCAGCAAGCACTCCTCACCTTTTCTGAAGCGATGGAAGCTCTCCAACTCAGGCAAATTATCTAGCAATCAACTCACTCAAGAGGAGGAATCCCCAACTTAATATTCATAATCACATGGCTGCACCAATACCTGACTCCATGGCCTAGAACACACCAGTACCCTGGTATGACCATAATCTGCTTACCTTCTTCCTCCCAAACATTACCAACTCGCCCATCCACCACATCTCCCCCATCTCACTCACACAGATTTTGAGTCTTTGACAGAGACACCTTCATCACCACCTTCCTACCTATCTCCCATAACAATCAATCTCGATTTCATAATATCCGAATGGAACCACCACATCTCCTCATACGCCACCACAACCAACAGCACAGCTCTGATTCCAAGAGCCAACCATGTTCCATGGTTTAGCCATGAACAAGCTTAGGCAACTAGAGCACAAATAGAGGCGCCACAATTAACCAGCTCTCCACTCGGCATACACGTCTGCCAAGGAGAGTGCTGCTTGCTCACTCACCCTCTTGAAGAGAAAGTAATACCACACCAACCTGTTGAGAGGGATTTGAAATGGGGTACCAGAGAACTTTGAAAGTTAATATGGAGAATGGCTTAGAATTCACTAGCAGCCTGGAGAGATATGTGTACCCAAAACCAAGTTACTCAACCCCCCCCCCCCTCCCACAGTACTATACTATATTAATTAAATCTAATAAAGTTGATTACTAAGCCCTCAGGAGACATCAGCAAACAAACCTTTTTATTATCTAAACACTATTTTTGTAATTATAAATAGAGAAAAGACCTCATAACATAATATCATCTGCCCGAAAGGGATGCGCCATATTACATCATCATAGGTCTAAAAAAAACCTCCTCAGTTTTTTATACACAAGTCTAAATAACTACTCAAATTTTAATTCTTTCAATAGAGTATTAATAAGAATTAAAATTTGAGTAGTTTAGACTTGTGCATAAAAAAATTGAGGCGTTTTTTTAGACCTATGATGGTGTAATATGGCGCATCCCCTTCAGGCAGATGATATTCTTGCTGCATAGAGGAAGAAGTGGCTCCACTGGTCTTTTCTCCTCTATTTGTAATTGCAACAATAGAGTTTATATAATAAAAAGGTTTGTAAGCTGGTGTCTCCTGAGGGCTTAGTAATCAATTTTATTAGATTTAATTAATATAGTATAGTACTGGGGGGAGGGGGTTTGAGTAATTTGACTATAGACCCCAGTGGATGTTATTTTGATTGAGTAGTACCCAAAACCAAGGCCATGTTTAGCAGAACGGGACAGAATGTTTTTGCTTCTTCTAATTCAGCTAAGCAATGTCGTCTCTGCTTACTTTGTCCCATAACAAGACTTGTAACAAAAGTGGTGCTGGTAACGCAGTTTTTCTATCAATAAATGAGGTGCTCTGGTCTAGCCAGGTTGAAGGGGATTTACAGGATCTGCTTGAGTTTGCAGGACTGTGGACTCCCTTCCCTTAAGGCCTTAAGAGTATGGTGTTTTTAACATAATTCTGTATGTGAATTATTTTATTACATATTATTACTCTCTCTCTCCCATTCCTTTAAGCGAAGAGATGAAGCCCAAGAACCCAGGTTCTGTTGCTGTTGAAGGGTGAAGCAGGGTACATTAACAACCTAGTCAGATCATCTCTCAACAGACCTAGAGAGCTCTTTGACATAGCCCTACAGCTACTTAAAGACCCCACCACAACCTAATCCTGTGCTGCCCTATCCCCAGCAGACATGGTACAATTTCTTCAATCCAAAAAATCATCCATCACCAGAAATCCTGGGCTCCCCAACAAGTCCTCCAACTTCCCAAGCAACCATACCTGAACCTCTTTCAGCCCCTTCTCCAAATCTCAACTTGAAGACATCAGAACAAACCTCAAAAGCATCACTTCCCGTCTTGACCCTTGTCCCTTCTTCTGAATCAAAATGACCAATCAAGAGCTCTCAATCATCCTACACATTGCTCAGACCTGGTTATCCTCTGGTTATATGCCAATTGCCCTCAAACATGCTTCCATCAGACCCCTTCTAAAAAAACATGCTGCAACCCACTCTCACCATCCTCTTACAGACATATCTCCAGCATCCCCTCTCTCACCAAAATCATTGAAAAGGCAGTGCAGCTGCAATTGCAGGACTTTAGAGACTCCCACGCTCCCCTGGACAAGCATCAACATGGCTTCAAGCCCCATCACAGTACTGAAACCCTGCTAACTTCACTACTAGACATGCTAATCAAGGGCATAGAAAAAAAACCCCACACACTTCACAAGGATTCATCCTCATCGTCAATGATCCAACAGTTGCCATCACAACCCCAAGAGACTACAAAGCTAAGCTTTAAGTTTACTATTCTGGCTCGTTTTGATATAAATTTTCCTTGTCTATTTGTTACCCCTTTATATTCTTTTAGATCTGAGTGTATCCTCAGTTCATAGATCTACTCTCCAGGGACACTTAAATTTCCATTATTCTACCCCTCATACCATCCACCCCAGGGTTGAATTGCCTATATAGTCATATAGATTGGCATCTGTGCTCCAATTAGGTGTAACACTCACCTTTTTTCCTTGTCCTAGAACCATTTTATAACCATCTTAAATCAGCATGTCGTGTATTCAATGCAATAGTTGTGATGCCTTCATTCTAAGCAAAATCATTTGGAGCCTAAGAGCTTGCCCTATATGTCTCAAGTTATCTGTCATGCATAAAGAATTGATTCTATTAAGGGAAGAATTAGCTGCAAATAAACACATCTCCTCTAGGGTACAAAATGAAAAAAAAATTTGCCACCACTCCCACAAAGAATTAAGCAGCCCAAGAACAAATGGATCACAGTTGGCTCTGGTAGGTTGTAACCTGTAACATGGAGACACCCTCTCCATCAAGAGATATCCCTGCATAATGTCTTCTCTGCATTGGGAAATTTGAGTAGAAACTGAAGTATCCTTAAACGAGGAGGTTAACACCCAGTCTACTGATAATGCATTAAATATGAAGAAACTATCACAAAAGAAGAAACTACTAATACTAGGAGATTTCATCAGAGGCACCAACTTGGGAACACATTTCAAAGGAGAGAAGATGGTTAAATGCCTCCCAGGCACTTTAGCCAGCAGGAATACAAGGAAAATTGCTGGCATAGTGCAGAAAGTGAGCACTCCAAAAAGCATAGATACTCACCTGTAACAGGTGTTCTCCAGGAACAGCAGGAATGAGCCCTCACATATGGGTGATGTCAGCGCCGACAAAGCCTGCGCGGAGCATTTCCCCAGCTTTCAAAGAAAGCTTTTGGGACATGCTACCACGTATGCATGGATCCCTTCCTGCCAAGGGAGCCATCTTGCTCAGTCAGATGACAACTAGGATGGCAGTAAAAACTAATCCAAGGTAGGGAGGCAACTGCTAGATGAAGACCGATTCCTGCTGTTCCTGGAGAACACCTGTTACAGGTGAGTAACTACGCTTTCTCCAGAAACAAGCAGGAAGTCCGTCCTCACATATGGGACTCCCTAGCTCCAGGCTGCTGGGGACTGAACCATGACAACAGCGATCCATCAGGTAGCCGTGAGTTGCAGAAGTTGAGTCCCCACTGAGAGACACTGAAAGATCTTAGCATCCAGCGACACTATCATTCCAGTAGCCTGAACACAGAAGGGTTGGAGGGCAGGAATTGCTTACACCCCAAGAATAGCAGAGTACTGTCTGGTCAAAGGCACTGCCCCTGCAGGACTCAATCTCCAGGCAGTAGTGAGCTGCGAACATATGAACTGAAGACCATGTGGCGGCCTTGCAAATTTCCATCACTGACATTGAGCAGAGGTTGGCCACTGTTGTGGCCATCACCGATATGCAATGCGCTGTGATCCGGTGCTTAAGGGAGAGGCCAGCTTACTCATAAGAGAGGGCAATACAGTCTGCACCCAAGTGGACAGAGTTTGCTTGGTCACTGGGAGCCCCAATCTGCTGGGGTCTTAGGATACGAAAAGCTGAGGAGCTTTGCAATGGGCCTGTCCAATGCAAGTAGAAGGACAGGGCCTGCTTACAATCCAGTGTATGAAGTATTAGTTCCTCCCTGCTGGCATGAGGCTATGGAAAGAAGGTGGGGAGGACCACCTCCTGGTTGAGGTGGAAAGGAGATACCACCTTCAGGAAGAATTTGGTGTGTGCACGGAGTACCGCCCTGTTCTTATAGAACCTCTTATATGGTGGCTCTGCCACCAGGGCCTGGAGTTCGCTGACCCTACGAGTAGACTTGAGGGCCACCAGGAAGGCCACTTTCCAAGACAGGAATCTCAGGTGGCAAGTGGCTAGGGGCTTGAATGGTGTCTTGGTGAGCTTGGAGGGCACCATGTTGAGGTCCCACTCCACCGCTGGCTTGGATAACAGAAGGCCCAGGAGGAACCTGGAGACCAGGGGCTGGCTGGAGAGGGGTTTTCCCTTCATAGGGTGGTGGTGCGTAGCTGTGGTGCTCAGATGCAGCCTCACAGAGTTGGCTTTCAGTCCGGTGTGCGACAGTGCAGCAGGTACTGGAGGACCAGTTGCACGTGACAAGAGAAGGGATTCTCGTTCTCTGGTGTGTGGAGAAGCTTCTCCACTTAAAGGCATAGGCCCGTCTGGTGGAGGGTTTTTGGGAGGCCAGAAGGATCTCTTAGACTTCCCCAGGAAGGTTGAAAGGGGCAAACGCTATCCTTTTAGCAGCCACGTCATTAACGTTAGGGACCCCAGGTTGTGGTGCAGAAAAGAGCCCTTCTCCTGGGACAAGAGGTCTAGGGCCCAGCCCAGTGGGACTGGGAGTGCCACCAACAGGGAAAGCAACAGGGAGAACCAGGGTTGCCTGGGCCATCTGGGTGCAATCCGTATAACCTACACCCTCTTGCACTGGACCTTGAAGAGGGTCGGCGATTGGGGGGAGGGGCACAGTGGGAACAGAGTAGGCCCTACGACCACACAATCAGTGAAGAGTCTGCCGCCATTCTCCCTGGATGCAGCTGGCATGAGCAGAAATAAGGTAGCAGTGTGTTGTTCGGGGAGGCAAACAGGTTTATCACAGGCCTGCCCCAGTGGCAGAAGAGTTGCTTTGTTACCCTGGGGTTCAAGCACCACTCATGTGGGCGAAGGACTCTGCTTCGTCTGTCCGTTAAGTAGTTATCCTAGCCTGGCAGGTACACCGCTTGCAGGAGCATGTTGCACATTGCGAAAGACAGGAGGGCCATTGCCTCCTGGCAGACAGAGTACGAGCCCATGCCCCGCAGCTTGCTGATGTAAAAGATGGCCACCTGGTTGTCCATCTGTATCAGCACAGGTTGGTGCCGCAGGTGGTGGCAGAAGGCTCGCAGAGCCAAGAAGATTGCTCCGAGTTCTAGGAGATTGATTTGCAAGAATGACGACTCCTGGAACCAGCTACCTTGTGCGCGGTGGTCCCCACAGCCCAGCAAGGTGGTATCCATTGTCCGGGTCCTCTGCAGTGCGAGTGCCTGGAATGGCATTCTCACCTGGAGGTGGTGCAAGTTTTGCCACCAGGTGAGGAACCCTGCCAGTTAGCGGGCGACTCTGACCCTCTCCCATAGTCAGTCTGTAGCTTGAGTCCACTATGAGCGGAGGCACCATTGGGCTGTCAACATGTGTAAGCGGGTTAATGGTGTGACGTGGACCGTTGAGGCGATGTGGCCCAACAGGCGGAGAAGGCGGCGAGCCAGTACCAACTGGTGACATTGCACCTCTCCTGCCAGTTGCTCGAGGCATCCCGTCCTCTCTTGCGGACACATTACAGGTCAAGGCTGTTTTCAACAGAGTCCCTATGAACTCCAGACTGAGTTGGGGTGAGATGGGATTTGGGATATTTAATGACGAACCCCAGGTGCCGCAGGAGGAGGGTTGTGCGCTGTGTCCCCTGACAGATCTCTGAGGCTGTATTGCTCCTGATAAGCCAGTCATCTAGGTAGGTGGAAATGTAGGCTCCTTGGAGGAGCAAGTGGGCAGCTACCAGCAGCAAGCATTTGTTAAAGACTCTTGGTGAGGAGACTAGGCTGAAGGGCAGCACCCTGTATTGGTAGTGCTCTCTTCCCACCACGAACTTCACGTATTGTCTGGAGGAGGGGTGGATCAGGATGCGAGTGTATGCATCCTTTAGGTCCAAGGAGCACAGCCAATCTCCCTAGGGCATCAATGTCCCAAGGGAGAGCATTTTGAACTTCCCACACCCGAAACTTGTTCAGGTTTTGCAGGTCTAGCATGGGCCTGAGGCTTCCTAGTCTTCTGGGGACAAGGAAGAACCTTGAATGGAAGCCCTTTCCCCATAGCTGTTTGGGTACAGGCTCCACTGTGTTGTCCATGAACAGACCTGTGAACTCAGAGCAAAAGGGTCTGGTGAAGGACAGGTCAAACTGGCTCTCCTGGAAAGAACCCGGGTTGTACCTGCTGTAAGTGTAGGAGGTAACCCTCCCTTATCAACTGCAGCACCCACTGATCTGAGATGATCCTGGCCCACTTGAGCAGAGTGCCAGGCTGCCCCCTGTAGGCTGGGAAGGGGATCCCTGGGGAGAGGAGACCCTGCCCCGGTAGTCAAAAGCTCCCCCCGGGTTGGGGCAAGGGCGTGAGGCTTCTGAGCTTTTATTTTTTTGGCCCATGGGCCTGGCCCTTAGGCCTGAGAAGGGCTGGTAGTGACTGATTGAAGGACCCCTTTTTCCTCAGGCAGAGGGGTTTGCCGAGCAAGTTCTCCCCAGTACAGGGGACATCAAGCAATTTTTCTTGGACCCATTGCTCGAGGTCCAGGATCTGTAGCCAGGCCTGGCATGGGCCACCAGTGCCAGCTGCTGCCACTGCTCGAGGTCCAGGATCTGTAGCCAGGCCTGGCATGGGCCACCAGTGCCAGCTGCTGCCACTGGGGCTGCTGCCTCAAAGCTATCGTAGGCGGCCTGGGAAAGGAACTTACAACAGCCTCTGATCCCTGCTGCCAGGGATTAGAAACACTGGAGGTGTTCCCCGGTGAGCCCAGCTGAGAAGCCGGAGAGTTCCTGGATTAAGGCCTTGAGGTACATGCCTATGTACAGTTTATAGGCCTGAATCAGACACCCAGGCATGGAGCCCTGGTAACATTTGTGCCCCAGGGCATAGATGGCCCCTAGTCTCTCTGCCCCAGGGGACGGAGGAGTAGTTCTGGCTCTTGAGCTTCTGCATGGCTGACTCTACAACCATGTAATTGTGGGAGCTGAGGTTTGTGGAACGCGAGGCCCTTCCTGATGCAGTAGATGGCGTTGAGGCATCAGCTGACCACCAGCAGAGGCCAGGGCCTTCCACATACTACGTAGTAGCCGCTCGAGGATCGGTGGCACTGGCACCGTGAGAGTATCTTTAGGCGGGGACTTATACTGGAGGATTTACAGTTCTTTGGTATGCAGGTCCTCCTCCGACTGTCGGGACCAATAGGGCCCGGGCCATATCCCGAACAAAGTTGTGGAAGGCCACATCTTCTGGAGGAGAATGGTGCCGGGGGGGGGGGGGGGGGGGGCGGACAGCTCTGAGGGAATGTCTCTGTGCCGACTGGTTTCCGGGAAGGCCTCGACCTAGGCCTCCCACTCTGAGCCAGAGGGTGTCGATGATTCTGAGGCTCTGCGGTCTCTTGCCTCGAGGAGCTGGGGGCCCTCCGGAGGATCTCAGGTCAGGTTTCTGGAAACTGGTTGGGGAGGGCCGGATACCCTAAGAATGGGATCGGGACCTTGACCAGTGCCGAGGACTTACCCGAGGCTGGTGGTGCTCTGAGCCTGGCTTGATGCCCAAGGACTCCCCGGCAGTCTGGGGCCCGGCTGTCGGGGCAGATGATACGGATAAACTGGCCATCATTGCCTGCTGCAGGGCCAAGATAACAGATGTTGTGTTTCAAGGCTGCTATTCTGGTTTCAAAGTCAGAAGCCCCGCAGCCTTTGGCACGGGCACAGAGGGTCTCGTGCCTGACGCTGGCACTCTTGCGAGTGGGTCCTCAACGAGGACCATGGCCTCAGGGAGCCTTGCACGGTCTCTGCCAGCTAAGGACTCCCTCTTAGAGAGCTTAGTGGGGCGCTGCTCGGAGTAGCCCGAGTTCCTCTGCAGGACTTTAATCGGGTTTCACCGGTGCAATCTCGATGGAATTTGAGGATTTTTTCTTTTTTTTCTCTCGGGGTCTGGGATCTTTCCGAAGGAGCTGCCACCACAGGACGCCAAGGATGCTTGGGCCTCATGGGAATTGCTGGGCTTCAAGCTTGGCGTCAGGGAAGCTGGTGCAGAGTCAGACCTCGGGATCATCATCTCCTGCAACTCAGACCTCTTTTTTGTTGGTTTTTGGAGTCATGGCCTGGCAACAGGTCGCAGGTGGTGCTATTGTGGTCCAGGCCCAGACAACGTAGGCAGCAGTCATGGGTGGCTGTGATAAACACTGTTTGACTGCAGCGGTCACGTTTTCTGAACCCACCGGGTGACATGGTAGGAGACACCTGGCTGGAGTCAATGACCCCTGGGCGAAAAAGGGTGCGAATGCCGGGAGCGGCAGGCCTCGACCAAAAAATAAGGAAGGAGCCAAGGACAGCACCAGCTTGAGGCAGGAAGAGGAACCGGTACAAAACCTAAAGGATGTTAGGAAAACTTTTTCCAGGGAAATGGGAAACATCCATTAGGCTCCGTGGAAAAAAGGAGACTAAGCAAGATGGCACCCCTCGGATGAGAAGGGGACCATGCAATCATGGTAGCATATCCCAAAGGCTTTTTTTGAAAGCTGGGGAAATGCTCTGTGCAGGTTATGTTGGCGCAGATGTCACCCATATGTGAGGACAGACCTCTTGCTTGTTCCTGGAGAATTGATGTTATCATCCACTTGAGTACAAATGACTTTGCTAGAAACAGTGCCTCTACAGTTCAGAGGGACTTCCAAATTCTGGGAGAGAAACAAACTAATTGATAACACTATAGCATTCTCAGTTCTACCTATTCTTGGTAAGAGGGCAGAAAGGTTGCATCGCATAATCAACTTTAAAACATGGCTCCAAATTTGGTGCAAACAAGGATTTAGATATATAGATGACTGGGAAAATAGATGGAAAGACAGGATATACACAGATACAGACACAGATACAGTGATCACCAACCAGCTAAAACCTCCTGGGTACAATGTTCCCTCTAATTTTCTGTAGGGTGTGCGCGCATAAAATATCAGCTGTGCAGCTTTTGAAGGAAGGTTACATTTTTGTGCGCCACATAACGACGCTCGGAGTTATATACTTTAAAATTTGACTACACGTCAGAATACAGTATGTACACCACATTGATTTTAATCAAATTAAATGAAAATAGATTACTAAATGAAGAGGAAAATTTCTAGTAATTACAATCACAACTTTTAAATTTTAAGACGTCTGTGTTTTCTATCAGAATCAGAACCATAATTTTTGTGCGCTCTGTTGTAAAGTATGTGCGCTCGCTCGGCGAGGTGTGTGCGCGCGCACATGCGCACAGCTTAGAGGGAACAGTGCCTGGGTACCACCTCTTCAGCTGCCCCAGAACGAGCCAGCATGGAGGCTGGGTCCTAATAATAGCCAGAAGCAACCTCCATTTCCATTGTACCTTAACACAAAGCTCTACCAACTTAGACATCATCCAAATCTCCAACAAGACCTTAACAATCTGTTTCCTATACCGCCCACCCTCTTCAAGTACCGATGAGTTGGCCACAATCCTTGATCAAGCATGCAACAATATCCAACAGAAACAGCTCTGGATCCTTGGTGACTTTAATCTTCCCTCTCTCCCTGTCAAACACTCCACAGCATTCCTGGAAGCAATGACCACAATGGGCTACCACCAAATCGTTCACACTTCTACCCACACTGGAGGCAACACATTGGATCTAATTTTTGCTCCGCGATCTCGCAACACCTTATGCAATCAGTACTCTCCACAGGTACACCCAGTGCCATGGTCCGACATTCCACAAGATAGTAAAGAACAGCAATCTACCGCACCAAGCATTCTTGTTCACCGCCGATTCAGGCACTTCGACAAGGAAACCTTCCTCAGCAACACGCTACATCACCTCAACCCCGAAACTAATGACCTGGATAATCTACTAGACAGCTGGAACAACCACCTTTCCGGAGCTGCACTCCTCCCACCATCCACAAAGCCTGCCCACAAAAACCACACAGCAGTATGGTTCACCACTGACCTGCACGAATCACTAGTGCAACTCAGGAAGCTTGAACACCGCTGGCGATGCTCCAAACTGATTAGTGACAAAGATGCCTACCTGATCAACACCACGACCTCCCCAATGGACCCTTGTCCACCATTCTGGACCAAACACACACAAACCTACCTCAGCCCAATCATAGCTAGAATCGCCAACATATCACTATCTGAAGGCATCCTTCCTCCCACTTTGAAAACTGCCTCTATCAGACCTCTGATCAAGAACAAACAACTTGACCCATCAGATATCAAATCCTACAGACCTCTCTCAAGCCTCCCCTTCCTAACCAAAATTATAGAAAAGATAGTCTACCAATAGACCCAGGACCACATCGACTCCTACGCACCTCTAGACCAGCAACAGCACGGATTTCGGCAACAGCATAGTGTTGAAACCCTTCTCACAACTCTCCTTGACAGACTCCATACAGGCCTTGATAAGAAAAAAAAGCACAGTTACTTACCTGTAACAGGTGATCTCTGGGAACAGCAGGAATAAGTCTTCACATATGGGTAGGTCGGTACCGACGGAACCTGCGCGGGAACGCTCCCCAGTGTCCAAAAAGAAAGCCTTTGGGAGCATCCCACACGCATGCGCGCTGCCTTCCCGCCTAAACACTTCCCTCTCATCAGTTGGGTTCGTAGCTGAGACCGAAGGAGGGAAGTAGACAAATTAGAAAGAGAGAGAGCAAGCGAGAGAGAGCAAGCGAGAGAGCGAGCGAGCGAGCGAGAGAGCGAGAGAGCGAGAGCGAGCGCAACTCCTAGGGGAGGTGGGTGGGTTGTGAAGACTTATTCCTGCTGTTCCCAGAGATCACCTGTTACAGGTAAGTAACTGTGCTATCTCCAGGAACAAGCAGGAATGAGTCTTCACATATGGGAACTCCCAAGCTAAGATGCCTGGGGAAGGCCCCAGCATGTTGCAAATTTAATGGATGGGCCATGTTTATTCCTCAGAACCTCAGGCATCCAAGGGATAGAGGGTAGGAGTTGAATTAAAAAAGAAAAAAAGGGTGCCGTGGAACAGCTTGACTAAACAAGGTATCCAGAGGGGAGTCCTTGTGTAGATCATAATTGTTAAAAAAAATTGAATCCCAATTTTCTAACGTGGATCTTACTCAAAAGTATTGCGAAAGTATTTGCTGAGGCTAATATGGGTCTGCAGTTGAGAGCTAGTACATTATCCTCAAAGAAATTCCCTCACTGTGAAGTAGAGGAAAAATAAATTTTGCAATACAGGAAGAGATAAGAAGCCTTAATGGCTAGAACTAACCCCAGAAGAAAAAAGTGGGGGAGTTTAATGAGGTTGGACTTTACAGAAGCTTTAGCTATTTTCTCCAAAGTCCAAAGTTTGAACTCCTTATCCTTGGAGCAGAATAAGGCCCTAGGAAAGAGTGGAGATAAGTGACTGGTTTGGATGAAAAGGTAGAAATACCCTTTGCAGAAAAAAAGGATAGGTCTTTAAGACCCCCTTTATCCAAAGACATTTGTACTAGGCGTTGGGCCTCCAATTTCTTGAAGATCAGTAAAGTCTTTCGTAAGTGATGTCACTTATGATACTGACTTTATATAGAGAACTTCAGATGTGACGTGACCGAAAAGGTAACGGTAAAAAAGGTATTTCCTAATTTACCATAGAAATTGGTTGTCCATCAAGTTTTATGATATGCTGGGACAGCATTAATATGGACAGTAAACAAATCTTTCAAAGTCAGATGTTGTATAGAGATTGACCCAATAACAAGAAGGATTAAGACCTACTTGAGAATATTGATAGAGAATCTCTGTCTGGTGAAAAATGGAAGAACTATAGAGAAACGTTTCATAGAAACCGGTATTATGTTCTTCACTTACAAGACGACTAGATTACTTTAAAAAAAGATCTAGCCCCTGAACAACCAGGTCTCGAGACATACGTGAAGGAGTGCAGAGGAGATCCTTAGTCTTAAGACAGCAAGTCTGGATCCTACTATAACGTCAAGTAGTAGCTGGAGAGAAAGACGCAATATAAGGGGATACCATGTTTGCCTCTCTGAGGGCAATATGAGAATCATGCGCTCTTTTGTTCATCATAAGCTACAATGAAGTATAGGGAACTAGAAGGAAAGTAGTGAATAAGGACCGACTGCAGTGAAAAAAATGCATCTCTGTTGTAGAAGTTCCAGTGAGATGTGGAACAACCCAGGGAATTGTGCAATTCTCTACGCTTTCACGTGGTCTAAGCCCTGGTTACTTTTCCTTAAAGGAAATTTTTAAGGAAGATGGTAAGATTAGGAAAAAAACAGTAATGTAGGAGCATGACTGGGCAGAGTCTACCAGCTGAAGCCCTTTTTAACCATCTGGAAGCTACCTACTAGGAGTAGCTCTGAGGCTCTCTGGCAAAGGCCCATAGTTGCAGAGCTTTCTTGTATAATTGCAGAGAGCATGTTGTAGGTTGCTTACATCTGGCTGTTTAATTGCCAATGTGCAACCTAATCATAAGAACATAAGAACATAAGAACATAAGATATGCCATACTGGGTCAGACCAAGGTCCATCAAGCCCAGTATTCTGTTTCCAACAGTGGCCAATCTAGGTCATACGTACCTAGCAGTTTCCCCAAGGGACACAGGTTCCACAATGCTTGTATTGGTTCAAGCATTGATACCCTGGGTCCCTTCTTAATGGTTTATGGACCTTTCCTCCAGGAACTTGTCCAAACCTTTTTTAAACCCAGCTATTCTGTTGGAGCCAAAAAGAATTGAAGATGGCTAAGAATAGTAGACAGGCCTGATGCCTGCAACAATAAATTGTCCAAATGGATTCTGGAACCTGTCTTGGAGTTATCTGTTAAGGCAGCAGAAAAAAAAAAAGTTAGGTCCTATAGGTTGGAGAGAACCGACAACATAATTTGGAGTGGTAATACTCAATTTCTGTCTGATAAGCTGCCTTAAAGAAGTATCTGAGAAGGTTAGCTCAAAGATACACAGAGAAGATGGACCACAAAGAGGAAGAAAACTCTGTATGGAAATTATTTACTGGAGTAGGTATTGAAGAAAATCCTATGGGCTTAGAGGATAAGCCCTCCAGTTGATTAGTAGTACTCTTAGAGACTGAAAGTCTGGACTAAGAGGGATAGAAAGTAATACAGAGTTGAGAGGACTTACAATTTGGTAAGTCTTTGAAGAGGTAGGGCCCCCCCTTGTGGTTAAAAGTATAAGATATGCTCGTACAGAAAACTGTCAAGGTGAAGGATATAGCTCACCTTGTTGTTAGTTGTTAGGTCTCCCTTTCTTTTAAAAGGAGAAACCTATTAATCTCTAGGGTATGATGGTCTTTAATAGCTCTAAGGAGCTAAAAAGATGGATTTCCCTTGTAGTAAGAGATTCATGCCCAGAGTCAAGGATTGAATCAATGTATGACTGGTATCTCAGCATGGATGAGATGAACCTTAGATACTTCTGTTAAAAAGAAGTAGGCTCAGAGGTTCTAAACCTCACACAGAAAAAAAAACAGAATAGAAATATCAGAAACCCTGCGACTGCTGGGCTTGCTGAGGCTGTTGAAGTCTTGATTTTCTTAGCCTGGTTTGATGTTGCCTGTCTTTGGAAACATCTGCATGATGGGAAGGACATGGATAAAACTTTTTTTTCCCCTAGGGGGATAAAGCTTTTTATTGGATGGGATAGAGGAAATTTTTGACAATCCTCTAACAGTAAAAGCATCAGTGTTTAACTGAGTAGCTTGAAATATAGCATCCTTGTTAAAGAGATTTTCACCAGTACAAGGAGTATTTCCCAGCCTTTCTTGTACCCATCTGTCCAAGTCTGAAGCTTGGAGCCAGGCCAGGCGTCGTGCTCCTATGGCTATAGCAGAGGTTCTGCTAATAGACTCAAAACAGTCTAGGAAAGCACGATTAAGGAACTTAGAGATATTTTGAGCATGACTGACTAGTAAGAAATAGTTTGCTCTCTTATGCTCTTGAATGAAAGGGTTCAAAAGCTCTAAGCTCTTTGTGACCTCTTCAAGAGACAATCCCATATAAAAAATATATGAGATAATCCTTGCTGAAAGCATGGAGACCTGGAAGCATCGACATCCAAAGGCATCTAAAGTCCTAGACTCACGACCTGGCGGATAAGAGGAGTGCTTCTTTGCATTCTTAATATGCCTCATTGCTGATTCTACAACAATAGAATGATGAGGAAGTTGAGTCTTTTGAAAACCTGGAGAAGGTGGCACTTTGTACCTAGTTTCAAGTGTCCCAGAATATGGTGATACCGTTAAAGGAGTTTCCCACATCTTTAAAAGTAGATCTTGTAAGATCTGATGCAAAGGAAAGCACAGTTACTTACCTGTAACAGGTGATCTCTGGGAACAGCAGGAATAAGTCTTCACATATGGGTATCGTCGGTACCGACGGAGCCTGCGCGAGAACGCTCCCCAGCATCCAGAAAGAAAGCTCTTGGGAGCATCCCACAGCGCTTGCGCGCTGCCTTCCCGCCTTTCCCAACCGCCTCTCTCGAGTTCGAGTTTTAAGCTGAGACAAAGAGAGAGAGAGGAAAGTAAAGATAGAGAGATACAACTCCTAGGGGAGGTGGGTGGGCTGTGAAGACTCATTCCTGCTGTTCCCAGAGATCACCTGTTACAGGTAAGTAACTGTGCTATCTCCAGGAACAAGCAGGAATGAGTCTTCACATATGGGGACTCCCCAGCTAGAGATGCCAGAGAGATCTCCAAGGTTGTGAGTCCCTGAGAAGAGCTCTACCTGCCCCCATGGATCTCAGGCATCCAACCAGGGATGGGGGGTAGGAGTTGATTAGGTATGGAACAGGTGTTTGAGAACAGCCTGACCAAACAAGGCATCCTGGCGGAAGTCCTTGTCCAAGCAGTAATGGGCTGTAAAGGTATGAACCGAGGCCCAGGTGGCCGCTCGACGGATTTGGTCGATGGACACAGAGTTCAGATGAGCCATAGAGGCTGCCATGGCCCTCACATTGTGAGCTGTGACATGGCCCTCCAGAGAAAGGTTCTTACTCTGGTAGGCGAAAGAAATACACTGAGCAATCCAATTGGACAGAGTTCTCTTAGAGACTGGAAGTCCAAAATGAGAGGGATCAAAAGCAACAAAAAGAGTTGAGAGAACTTTCTATGTTGCTGTGTCCTTTGTAAGTAAAAAGCGAGCGCTCTCTTACAATCCAGGGTATGGAGATTCTTCTCTGCACTTGATGCATGAGGTCCTGGAAAAGAGACAGGTAAATACACCTTCTGGTTCAGATGAAAAGGTGAGACCACTTTAGGCATAAAGTGTGGATTAGTCCTGAGGACTACCTTGTCATGATGGAACCTTGTATAAGGAGGATTAGCCACCAAGGCTTGCAGCTTACTGATGCGGAGAGCAGAGGTGACTGCAATGAGGAAAGTAACCTTCCAGGAAAGAAATTTCAAGGAGGTAGTGGATAAGGGTTCAAAAGGTGGATTCATAAGCTGGCCGAGAACCAAATTCAAGTCCCATGCCACTGGAGGTGGTCTAATGGGAGGTTTAGTTAAAAGAAGGCCTCTCATAAATCTTGCAATAAGAGGATGAGAGGAAATAGGCTGTCCATTGAGAGGCTTAAGGGATGCTGCAATAGCACTCAAATGAACCCTTACTGAATTTGTTTTAAGGCCTGCATGGGATAAATGCAGCAAATACTCTAATAAAGAATTCAGAGGTATTGCAAGAGGGTTAAGACCCTTCTGTGCACACCAAATGGTAAACCTTTTCCATTTAAAAGCATAGGAACGTCTAGTGGAAGGCTTTCTGGAAGCATGAAGGATATCCTTCACCTGCTGAGAAAGATGCAAATCTTGAAGGTCTAGGCCTTCAGCAACCAGGCTGAGATGAAGAGACTGGGGATTTGGGTGCCACAACGTTCCCTTCTCCTGGGACAGAACGTCTGGAGCAGATCCCAAGTCCTGGGAGGGAGCTTGAGAGAGATGCACAAGTAGAGGGTACCACACCTGGCGTGGCCAATGTGGTGCTATGAGGATCATAGACCCCTTGTCTCTCTGAAGTTTGAACAGTGTCTTGGGAATTAGGGGAATGGGTGGAAAGGCATAGAGGAAGTCTTGCCCCCAATGAAGGAGGAAGGCATCCCTGGCCTGAACTCCCTGACACGTAATCCTGGAACAGAACCGGGGAAGTTTGGCATTCCACGGACTTGCAAACCAGTCTATGTCCGGGATTCCCCAAATTTGGAAGATCCTGGCTATCTGGTCCCCATGGAGGGACCATTCGTGTGGAAGCAGAACTCGACTGAGTCTGTCTGCCCCAGAGTTTTGAACCCCTGGAAAATACACTGCCACGAGATGAATTTGATGCTCTCTGTGGAAGGCCCACCATCTCAAAGCTTCGTTGCAAAGCGACAGAGAGCCAGTCCCACCCTGCTTGTTCACGTAGAACATGGCTACTTGGTTGTCCGTGTGGATGAGGAATGTCTTGTAGCTGAGCAGGGTGTGGAAGACTCAGAGCTAGAAAAATTGCTCTGAGCTCCAAGAGGTTGATATGTAGAGATGTCTCTTGTGGAGACCAGATGCCCTGGGTGGAGAGATCTTATAGATGAGCTCCCCAACCTTTTGGAGAGGCATCTGTTGTAAGGGTTGCTTGGGGTAGCAACTGTTGAAAGGGGGACCCCAGCAACATATTTTGAGTGGACTTCCACCACTGGAGAGACCAAAAGAGGCGACTGGAGGTTGCTATTTTGTCTGACAGGCACCCTGATGCCTGGGTCCATTGGGTGGACAGAGACCACTGAGCAGCCCTCATGTGAAGGCGAGCGTAAAGAACCACATGCACGGTGGATGCCATGCGGCCTAACAGTTGTAACATCTCTCGAGCAGTTAAATGGGACTAACTGAATTTGTGAGGCTAACTGCACCAAGCGTAGGCAACGGGCCTGGGGAAGATAGGCCCTTGCAGTTGTGGTATCCAGCAAGGCCCCTATGAACTCTAATGACTGAGTAGGGGTGAGATGGGATTTTGGGATGTTTATCACAAGTCCCAGATACTGAAGAACACGCCTTGTGCAGGCTAGGGAAGCCTGGGCCTCTGACTGGGATAGAGATCGGATGAGCCAGTCGTCCAGATATGGGAATACAAATATTCCTAGAGTGCGTAGAAATGCAGCTACTACTGCCATGCATTTTGTGAACACTCTTGGTGCAGAGGCCAGACCGAAAGGAAGCACTCTGTATTGATAGTGCTTTCCCTGATAAAGGAACCGAAGGAACCTTCTGTGTGTTGGATGGATGAGGACATGGGTGTACGCATCCTTGAGATCTAGAGAACAAAGCCAATCCTGACTCAGAAGGTATGGAAGGAGAGCACCGAGAGAAATCATCTTGAATTTCTCTTTGCATAGAAACTTGTTCAATTCTCTGAGATCTAAAATGGGTCTGTAGCCCCCTGTTTTCTTTGGAATAAGAAAATAGGGGGAGTAGAACCCTGAGCCCTGCTGAAGAAGGGGTACTTCTTCTATTGCCTTTTGGGCAAGGAGGGTAGCAATCTTCTGACCCAGAAGGTCTCACCACCACCAAAAAGTTGTCTAATAGACAATATTTTGGTGGTGGTGAGAAGTGAGGAGGAATGTGACACATTCTATCTAACCTTTTTGATGTCTTGGACATCTTCACCTTGCCCACTCACAATCTTAAATGACAGAGGTGTAAGGCAGGGGTCTCCAAATCCAGCCCTGGAGGGCCACAAACCAGTCAGGTTGGCAGGATATCTCTAATGCATATATATCTCATGCATATTCATTAGGGATATCCCGAAAACCTGACTGGTCTGCGGCTCTCCAGGACCAGGGTTCCCCACCCCTGCTTTAGATCTAGAGAGCATAGCCAATCCTGACTCTGAATGTAAGGAAGAAGTGCTCCGGGAGAGATCATCTTGAATTTCCTCTTGGAACAGATACTTGTTTAGCTCCCTGAGGTCCAGTATGAGCCTGTACCCCCCCCCCCCCTGTATTCTTTGGAATGAGGAAGTAGGGGGGAATAGAAACCCATGCCCTGTTGAGATACAGGTACCTCCTCTATTGCCCCTTGAGCAAGTAGTGAGGTGACCTCTTGAAACAAGAGAGTGGTGAAGGGGGCCCGAGAATTGAACTGTCTTGTGATGGTGGGAGGGGGCCATACTGTGGAAATGGAGTTTGTACCCCTTGGTTACAATGGAGAGAGAGTCCACTGCTCTGATGTTATCTATTGCCACCTCTCGGCAAAATGACAGTCTGCCTGGAATGGTGAGAGGCTCTGGACCCTTTAGAGGTAGGATGACTAGATTCTCTAGGAAGGAATCAAAGACCCTGAGGAGGCTGTGCTTGCTAAGCTGGTTGAGCTCTGGGGAACTTGGGCCTTCCTCCGTTTGGGTTGCTGCTGGCCCTTTTGGGGAGCATGGACTGGGAAGTGGTCAGTATGGATGTAAGATGGATAGAATTTGTTTTTCTTGTTGAAAAAGGGTTTCTTAGCTGTCTTTTTCTTAGCTGGGTTAGCAGTGGTCCTTGATAGTCTGTTCAAGGTGGTGTTTTCAGACTCAAGCTGAGAAACTTTGTCCTGCCAATCCTTGCCAAAGAGGTTTTCTCCTGTGCAAGGAATATTCCCCAGCTTGTCTTGCACCCTTCTGTTCCAAATCAGATGCTTGTAACCAGGCAATGAGATGTGCACCGATGGAAATAGAGGTTCTGCTAATGCATTCAAAGCAATGAGTGAGGAAGTCGGCCCTTTTGTCATTGGGAAGAAGTGGAGCCATGAGTTCCAAATCTCTTGCGACCTCCTGAAGAAACATACCCATATAAAGTAAGTAAGAACTTATTCTGGCCGATAGCATCGAGGACTGATAGCATCGATGCCCAAAGGCATCAAGCGTCCTCGCCTCATGACCTGGAGGGTTGGAAGAATGCGTCTTAGCACTCTTGATTCTGTGCATTGCCGATTCCACCACCATGGAATGGTGTGGTAATTGTGTTTTTTGGAAACCGGGACATTGAGATACCCGGTACATTGTATCGAGTCTCCTAGAATGTGCAGACACCGTCAAGGGTGTTTCCCACATCCTAAGTATAAGGACATGCAAACTTCGGTGAATGGGAAGGGTAGCAGCCTCTTTGAGAGCTGCCGGATACTGAAGAATTTCTAATTCTTCAGCTCTCGGTTCCTTCTCAGGGGTCATGGTGACTCTGTGCTACATCACGTATGAAGTCCTGAAAGGAAATATCCTCTGGAGGAGACATCCGACGCTGTGGTGAAGGAGAGGGATCCTCCGGAAAAACCACTCCGGTACCGACAGAGTCCTCGGAATCATCGGAATCGGAGGACTCGAAGTATGTATGCCTTGATGCCAGAGACCGATTCTAGGGCCGGCATGGGAGGGAGCATGGGGAGAGGCGCATCGGTCGATGCAGGTGCCTTCGGTACCAGTATCGGTACAGATAACTGCGTTGATTGTAGCGGCTTTAGCGGTACCGTGGCTGCTAATAAGGCTGCAAAACTGCGCTCAATGGCTAGGATACGTTGATCCATGGAGCCTGCCGATATTTGGGTGTCGGTACCGGCGGAGCAGGCCATGACCCCAGAACATGGCACTAAGAGTTTTCCGGAGGTGGAAGCCTCGGGAACATCCTGGAATCCCGTTAATGCTTTGGAGGCAAGGACCTCCCGCCGGAGCTGTTTGGCCGGTGTGTTTTCCTTGAGGGCAACGCTAGTAGCATCTCAATGTTTAGAATGAGATCTACCCTTGGAGGACCAGCTGGGTCTTGGAAGACATGGGTTTGGTTACCTGATATCCATGGGAGGAAGATGAAGACCCGGACGACGTCGATGCAATGGACATTGCATCTGAGGCAAAGAGGGTGCCACGTTTTGCAGCTCTGTTTTGCAGGCCTCTTTTGGTCATCTTTCTACAAAGGAGACACTCCGATGGCAAATGATCAGGACCTAAACATTTAAGACACCAATCATGGGTGTCGGTAGCAGAAATGGTTGTGGTACATTTTGAACATTAACATTTTTTGAAACCACTAGATGGTTTCTCCGTTTTAGAAGAAAATGCGGCCCAGTGCCCAAAATGGCACATAAGCACCAAGAGGGGACAGACCCTCAAAAAAGAAGCTGCTGCTTTTTTTTTTATTTTATTTTTAGAAAATTAAATAGAGACAACACCGGTTGTACCGGTATAGGTGTCGACGGGAAGGCAGACACGACCACAAAAAAGAAAATTTTCTGCGGTGACAGGGTTTGCTGCCTGTCGGCTCTGCAGAAAACAAAGATCTGAAGAGGGAGAGTTAAGGCAGCGTCGCAGGAGCAGTGGGATGCTCCCAAAAGCTTTCCTATTGGACGCTGGGGAGTGTTCCCACATGGGCTCCGTCGGTACCGATGATACCCATATGTGAAGACTACATTCCTGTTTGTTCCTGGAGATTCAGTGTTACATTGTGGAAGTATAAGTTTTAATAGCTGCAGCAGAAATCTACTGAGAAATCTTGGGGGAAAGGGCTTCATTCCTTTTCCATTTCAAACCATATGCAAAAAGGAGAAGTTTTATATACTTGATAATTTTATTTTCTTGAATCCTGCTAGACTTGTGCAAACATATGGGTTATGTTCTCTTGCCAATAGGTGGAGGCAGGATGTGAGCAATTTTCAGTTAAGAACATAACATATAAGATATGCCATACTGGGTCAGACCAAGGTCCATCAAGTCCAATATCCTCTTTCCAACATTGGCCAATCTAGGTCATAAGTACTTCGGAGATTTCCAAAAAGAGAGACAAGTTCCACAATGCTTGTATTGGGGCAAGCAGTGGATTTTCCAGGACCTCACTAAGTATATCTGCCGGTGCAGCACAGAGAAGCCAGTAAGATACTTGCCAAGCAGTAAGCAAGACCAAAAAAATCAAACACCAGACAAAACTCAAAACGAATGTTATAAGTAAACAGCCTAAATTTGGAACATTTAATTATTTGGCTCTTACCACAATGAATTCTGCTTCAGAACATAATATTGACAATGTACTCGACAGCAGCCTGACTTCCAAGCCTATAGAAAGGAGAAGTCTTCCTCTGAGAAGTTTCTCCAAATGGGTTAGTTTTGTGCATACCGTGACAGTCGAGAACCTCACTTATAAGCCAGGATATGTGAAATATGAAGTCAAGTCTCTCAAATTTACTACTAATGCTTAGCAAGGTGTCAAAAAGAGAGCCTCCTGCTGGACTTTATAAGATTTAACATGTATGGGAAATATTTCTGTATCTTTCTTAAACATTTTCTTGGTTTCTGTCTGTATTTCTTTGTACTTAAGAATCTTCTGCCTCTTCAAACGTGTCACATAGTTGTCGCTTGGAACAGACACCTCTATTGTCAATGCAGTTCCTCCCCCACCCCCCTTAACCACTATATCCGGTTTCCTCGCAGTCAGCCTTTTAAAATCAGTCGGAATGGAGTATCCCAGGCGATTATAACTTCATCATTCTCTGTATTCTCTTAACAGTCATCATCCCAGTGCTTTTAGGGCACAGTGATGTTTTATTTATTTATTTATTAGAGTCTCTTTTATACCGCGCTATTCAGCATCCTCTCACTTGGTTTGCAGCTTGTCGTGCTGTGAGGGCTTGCGTGCATCAGTGATGCTGAGAGCTAAACTATCGGTAGTTTAACTACTGGCAGGGTCTCCCAAGATGGACAGGTCTCAGCTGAGGTGCCAGACGAAGACAAACCACCCATCTGGGCAGCAGCAGAATGGGATAGTGTTGACGGCGGAGGATCACATTTCTGTGACAACGGCAACAACACCAAACTTAAACTGCGCGGAAGGAAGGCCCGGCAATCTACTTCTGTATCTTGCCATGAAAACCCAATGGATAGTTACAACAAAACAAATTGTGCTATGGTGCTGGAAGAGGAGACTCCCAGGTCGGAAGGCACTCAACTAGCTACTGGGGAAGAGCTGAAGACTTTTCAGAGTAAAGCCAGCATTTATGATGTGGTTGGATCAAAGCCCTCGGGAAGTCTGACTGCTGATGTAGCTGCGCATGAAATGAGAGTCAGAAGCTGTAAAGATGTCTTACACATTGGAACATGGAACGTACGAAGCATGAACCAAGGGAAGTTGGAGGTGGTCAAGAATGAAATGGAACGTGTACAACTTGATCTGTTGGGTGTCAGCGAACTGAAATGGACTGGCATCGGGCACTTTGCATCAGATGATCACATGGTCTACTATGCTGGAAATGAAAGACAAAGAAGAAATGGTGTTGCATTTATAATAAAGAAGAAACTTGCAAGAACTGTAATGAAATACAATGCAGTTAGCGAACGCTTAATCTCTATTCGTCTACGAGGATTGCCTATCAACACAACTATAATTCAAGTATATGCCCCAACAACAGCTGCAGAAGAGAATGAAATTGAAGAGTTCTATGAACAAGTACAAGCTGAAATTGACAGAACATGCAAACAGGATATCCTGATAGTCATGGGTGACTGGAACGCAAAAGTTGGCAACAAAGAAGAAGGCAAAGTAGTTGGAAAATATGGACTTGGCAACAGAAATGAAGCTGGAGAAAGATTGATAGAATTCTGCAAGACCAATGATCTATTCATCGCAAACACCTTCTTCCAGCAACACAAGCGACGACTGTACACATGGACTTCACCCAATGGATTGTATAAAAATCAAATTGACTACATCTGTGGAAGTCAACGATGGAAAAGCTCTGTAACATCTACAAAGACAAAACCTGGAGCTGACTGTGGTACAGATCATCAACTACTAGTATGCAAACTCAAGCTAAAGTTGAAAAAGAGCAAACCACTCATGAATGCACCAAAATATGACCTTGAGAATATACCACTGGAATTTAAAGACTGCCTGCAAAATCGATTTGCTGCTTTAGATACAAATGACAGAGCTCCGGAAGAGTTATGGAATGACATCAAGAAGGTTGTGCTGGAAGAAAGCGAGAAGTCTCTACAAAAGGTTAAAAGCAAAAACGGCCAAAATGGATGACGGAAGAAACTCTGAAAATTGCCCAGAAACGCAGAGAAGCTAAAGCCAAAGGAGAAAGAAAGACAATCGCAGAACTCAACAGAGATTTCCAACGTGCAGCAAGACAGGACAAGGAAAAGTACTACAATGACACTTGCAAGGAAATAGAAGCAGAAACTATTAGAGGAAGAACAAGATCGGCTTTCCTAAAGCTGCGAGAGTTAAAGAAAAAGTTCCAGCCTCGAATTGGAATGTTACAAGATGCTCAAGGTTCTATGTTGAATGATGCTGAGAAGATCAAGAAAAGGTGGAAGGAATATACAGAGTTTTTATATGATAAAGATCAAGTGGACCAACAGCCGTTTCAACCTATACCTTATGATCAGGAACCATTGGTGATGAAAGAAGAAGTTGAAGCAGCATTGAAAGCCTTATCAAAGAACAAAGCACCAGGCATTGATAGCATTCCCATAGAAGTATTGCAGCAATCTGATGCAGCTGTTACCGTACTTACAAGGCTCTGCCAAGAAATATGGAAGACAACATCATGGCCAACTGACTGGAAAAGATCTGTGTTTATACCAATACTAAAGAAAGGTGATCCAACTGACTGTGGAAATTATCGCACAATCGCTCTGATCCCACATGCCAGCAAGATTCTACTGAAGATTATTCAAAAGAGACTACAGCCATACCTAGAACAAGAACTACCTGAAGTGCAAGCAGGGTTCAGGAAAGGGCGAGGAACGAGAGACATCATTGCGGATGTGAGATGGATCCTTGAAAAGACTAAAGAATACCAAAAGGATATCTATTTGTGCTTTATCGACTATAGCAAGGCTTTTGACTGTGTAAACCATGAGAAACTCTGGGCCACATTAAGAAGCATGGGTATACCAGAACACCTGATCGTTCTCTTGCGTAATCTGTACATTGATCAAGAAGCAACAGTTCGAACGGAACAAGGAGAAACAGAATGGTTTAAAATAAGCAAAGGTGTAAGACAAGGCTGCATACTTTCCCCCTACCTGTTTAATTTATATGCAGAACAAATCATCAGAGAAGCAGGACTGTATGAAGACAACAGAGGTGTGAAGATTGGTGGAAGACTCATCAACAACCTTCGCTATGCTGATGATACCACATTACTGGCTGAAAGCGAAGATGATCTGAAACATTTGCTTCTCACAATCAAAGAACATAGTCTCAAAATGGGCCTGCACCTTAATGTAAAGAAGACAAAGATCATGACAACTGGCATAATCAACAGGTTCATCGTTGAAGGAGAAGAAATTGAAATTGTGAACAACTTTAACCTACTTGGATCAACTATCAATAAAGAAGCAACAAGCAGTCAAGAAATCAGACGACGCATTGCTCTTGGCAGAATGGCTATGAAAGACCTAGATAAGATTCTCAAGAGCAGAGATGTGTCTCTCCATACAAAGATTCGACTTGTTCAAGCCATGGTATTTTCAATAACATCATATGGATGTGAAAGCTGGACAGTGAAAAAGACAGACAGAAAGAAAATTGATGCCTTTGAATTATGGTGCTGGCGGCGAATACTGTGTATACCATGGACTGCCCGAAGAACAAACCAGTCGGTACTAGAGGAGATCAAACCTAAGCTTTCTTTAGAAGCTCAGATGACAAGACTTCGACTTTCATACTTCGGACACATCATGCGAAGAGAGAGATCATTAGAGAAAGACATCATTCCTCTTACCATCACTCAGCACAACAGCCACACCATGCTAGGCACTCTCATCTACTATATATCTCCCTCAATACTACTGGTAGCTTCAAGTCCAATCCTACTCCCTCACATACCAACCTAAATTGTGCACTCATCAACGCCCGCTCAGTACGTAATAAGTGGCCAGTCGTTACTGACCTTATCACAAAGCTGAACTTAGACATCCTCCTGGTCACAGAATCATGGCTATCAGACACAGACAATGTCCTCATAAACCAACTCATTCCTCCAGCATACTCAATACACACCTGTCACAGAACAGACCGAAGGGGAGGGGGAGTATTCATCCTTTCTAGAAGTAACCTTCAATTTAATCTACTTTCCTCTAGGAGTACCTCACACATGGACTTAATTACTATAGCTAACAAACATATCATCCTAAATCTTATATATAGAGCTCCTTCTTCACCACCAGAAGACCTATCTAGTATAATAGAGCTTGCATGCAACCCAGAAAGCCCACACAAATCCAACTGGCTAATGGGTGACTTTAACCTCACCTCACTTCACCATAGTCACTCGTCCACATTCCTTGATGCCATGGCTGATCTTAACTACTCTCAACTAGTCAGCTCCCCTACACACCTCAAGGGTAACACCCTTGACCTCATTTTTGCGCCCCATCCTACAACAACTACCAACTTTAACCTTTTACTTACCCCTGTTCCATGGTCTGACCATAACTTGATATCCTTTCAAGTCCCATATCTGCAAAACAGTATCCCAACAACACAGACAAATACAGTCTCATCAGGATCAGCAACCCGCTTCAAAACGCTCGATAAGGATGACTTCATCAGCCGTACCCTTCCAGCTCTTCGTCTACCAACCAACAACCTTGATGAGCTGATCAACAACTGGTACACCACCCTAAACTCCTCTTCACAATTACCCTCCTTGAGTAGACCACCAGCATCCAGCACATCACCAAAAATTAGAAGCCCAAAACCTTGGTTCTCGGCTGATTTACGACTGTCCCTCCAGAATCTAAGAAAACAAGAGAGAAAATGGCGCAGATCGAGATCTCCATCCGACCAAATGGATTATGAAAATGTCCTAAAGAAGCACCGGGAAAAAATAGCTGAAAAGATGAGAGAACACCACACACAAACCCTCCTCAGATCATTAAACAAACCACGAGACCTCTTTAACATTGCCAAATCCCTAACTAAGGCACCATCTTCCAACCAAACAATTTCAATTCAGCCTCAGTCTTTCGCAGACTACCTTCAATCCAAAACCATTAACACAAAATCAACACTAAGTTTTATACCCAACCCTGTTTCAATTACACAGCCTCTAAAAAGTTTTGTCGCCCCTACAGTGAAATACATCACTGACCTTATTGCTACCTTGAATACCACCACAGCCCCAAATGATCCATGCCCTGCCTACTGGATCAGAGCGTTGCGTGCTGAACTGAGCCCTACACTTACCCTTATCATGCAACTCTCCTTCACAACTGGATCTTTCCCAACATCTCTCAAGCAAACTTCAATACGCCCTCTCCTGAAAAACAATAAACTCGACCCAGCAAAACGGACTCATATCGTCCCATTTCAAGTATACCCCTTCTAGCCAAAATCATAGAAAAGGTGGTGCAAATACAATTGCAGCAGCACATTGATATTTCAGCCCCTCTTGACCCCTGCCAACATGGGTTCCGTGAATCCCACGGCATAGAGACCCTACTTACATTACTTATCAACACCTTAACAAGAGGGATTGACAAAATTGAAAACGGATTCATACTCATCTTCCTGGATATCTCGGCAGCTTTCGACTCGGTTAACCATGTTCAACTCCTACACCGTCTTCAAGAAAAAGGAGTTCAAGGATCAGCTTGGGAATGGTGCAGATCATACCTAACTAACCGATGGCAACAGGTCCGGATAGGATCCTCAACATCCGATCCCTTCCATCAACAACAGGGTGTTCCCCAAGGATCCTCCTTATCAGCTTTACTATTCAACATATATATGCAACCAATTTGTGAAATCATCAGAGCATTCAACGCCGCCAGTTTGATCTACGCAGACGACGTTCTCATATTCACTCCAATAAAAATCAATGCCCCTGACTTCTCCCCAATAGTTTCATGCTTCAATGCGATTACAGACTGGCTCTTATCCCAGAACCTACGAATAAACTTCAAGAAAACCGAAGTCCTATTCGTAACCAGGAATAAGAATTTCTCACCCCCCACTACATTAAAGGTGAGGGATGCGGAACTTCCGTGTAAATCATCGATCCGCTACCTTGGAGTCATCATAGACCAAGAACTGACCTTCAAAGATCATATAAAGCAGACCGTCAAATCCATTTACAACAAAATAAGAACTCTGAAACCACTAAGACCTCTACTCTCCCCGAATGACTTCAGAACAATCTTCCAATCCCTTGTAACACCACATTTTGACTATGCCAACGTCATCCTGCATGGTCTGCCCAAGAGCACCCTCAACCCACTACAATTGGCAATAAACTCAGCAGCCCGCATCCTCTGTGGTACCTCCAGAAGAGATCACATCACCCCCATACTAACAGATCTTCACTGGCTACCCCTACAAGCCAGGATAATTTACAAAGCGCTATTACTGTCCTTTAAAGCAATCAATCAAATAGCCCCACCCTCCCTCTCCTCACTTCTTATCAACACCCCCACAAACAGGCTGAGAAGATCCGCAGCCGCTAATACCCTCGTTGTACCAAAAGAGTACACTAAATGTCACCAAGCAACCAGAGACAGGGCCTTCACCTTCTTCGCACCAACCTGCTGGAACAATCTCCCTCCACATATCCGTGCAATAAAAGACCTCTCTCAATTTAGAAAGACCCTTAAACACTACCTTTTCTGTCTTCACCTTTTAGACCCTAACACTACACCCCTTCCCCCCATCTCTCAAATCACCCACACAGCCTCAGACATTCCAACAACATAGCCCTGACAGAACACGAACCAAACTTTCTGCATTCCCAAAGTCATGATCCCAATATGTTACCTGAACTGTAAATTCAGACACTGATAATACTCTGTTTGTATATAATTTGTATATAGTTTCCCCTGTTATCTCCAAGTTACCAACCCTGTTATAATGTAAGCAAAGGATTGTCCCAATGCAAAATTTGTTAACTGTAAACCGCACTGGTACCAAAGAGCGCGGTATATAAGAACTGTAAATAAATAAATAAATAAAATAAATCATGCTTGGCAAGATAGAAGGTCAACGCAAAAGAGGAAGGCCAGCAATGAGATGGATCGCTACAATAACAGCAGCTACGGGTACCAGTCTGTCATCAATGAGCCGCCTGACTGAAGACCGAACACAATTTAGGATAGCTATCCAGAGGGTCGCCATGAGTCGACTCCGACTCGACGGCACTTAACAACAACAACAACATTCAGCATCAGTGCGGTTTACAATGAACAATAAAATACACATTTCCGATGGTACTTTGTGTTTACAGTTGAACAGGTAATGCAACTTGGATAACAGGGTAACTATTTACAATTTAAGACATAATTGGGAACTCTTGACTTCAGTCAAGGGGGTTCCGAGAGGCTTGTGAGGATGGTGCAGCATCCACACTGGCTTCTGGGTAAAACTGGAGGAAGAGGTGAAGTTTTAAGGCCTTTCTGAACTGAAATAAGTCTTGGATTGTTGTAGTGCATACAGAGTTTCCAATGGATGAGGCGCACTAGTTTATTATGTCTTTCTGCATAGAAATTTTCTGCCATCAGAACTTCACAGCCAGCTGTGAGGCGAGTCATTGTTTCCAGGTCTCTTACAGAATCAACATACACCTGTGTTGCTAGTTTTCTCAATGCTCACTGTAAACCATCTCATCCATAATCCGCTGTCCTGGGCTGCAACTATCAACATCTCATCCTTTGGTTTAAATTCACCTCTTCTCAACCATTCATGTGTCCATTCTTGATCGACAAAGGGTTCCTGGAGTAACATATTTACCACTATATTTGTGCATTTGCCACTTGTTTTTCCTTGTCTGTTGATCTAATTCTTTGAAGAATTTCTCTTGTTTTGCAAATTCTGTTTCTTCCTTCCCTATGTATGCCTGTGTATTCTCACTCATTCCTTCCAGTCATCGTAATGCTTGTCCAAGTTTGATGGAGACAGATTCTGGACATTTACTTTCTTATTTCAGCACTTTTTGTGCATTTGGATCAAATTATGCAGTTAGGTAGGCCTGGAGGCCTAAGATAGAGATTGATTACACATACAGAGCTACTATGAGGCCCAGCCCTCCTTTAGGGATGCACTATCTTGGCATACACTGATTTTTACAAATTAATTCATGGGCATGAAGCGGTCTTCTTGTTCGCACATCCAGTTTTTCAAGATCTTTGAGAGGCCAGTCCACAATCCCAAAGCTGTATGAGAGCACAGGAATTGCCAGCTGATTAATAGCCTGTATCTTATTCCGTGATGTTAAAGCACTTTTCAATTATTTTAATCTCCTATAGTATTCTTTACTGATCTTTTCTCTCAGCAATTTCTGCTTGCATGTTCCCTCCTCTACTCCGAGATACTTATATATGCCTTCCTGTTCAAGATCCTTGATATCACAGCCCTTACAGAGGGAGAGTCAGTTTTGTTCAAATTTTTCTCTAAAAAGTTGCCTCAGCACAATTGTCATGGCCAAAAGTCATTCTGATGTCATCAGAAAAGCTTTTCACCACATGGAGTTGCTCTAATTGTTGGTCACTGGTACTGTACAGTTTCAGATAGTCTACAAATAAATGAGATGTTTCTGGGTTGTTTGTTACCTTCTTTAGGATTCAGGCTAAATCTGTATCCCAAAGAGTTGATATGAGTACTCAATGGATTAAATGTCACACAAAACATAAGGAGCGAAAAGGAATCTCCCTGAAATATTCCTCACTGAATCTTAATGTTAGGAATGTACTGACCATCTTCATCTCTCAAAGAGAGTGCCATTTGCCATATTGTCATGGTGAACTTAATGTATTCTATCAGACCAAGATTTATTTTATACATTTCAAGGCAATTTATTATTCAAGAGCATGGGACACTGTCAAAAGCTCTTATACTCAAGCCATGCTATACTAAGATTTCTGCTTTTCTTAGCACTCACCATGATGATCTTATTCAGCATTAACTGGTCCTTTGTTCCATAGGCTCCTCTTTTACTGTCCTTTTGTTCCACTGCCATGATGTTTCTGGACTTTATATGATCATATATTTTGTCTCCATTTATTGTAGTGAACAGCTTATAGTTTGCAGGTAGACATGTTATTGGTCTATAATTATTGGAAGGAGGAATGCTCTTACTGTAGTAAGCCATTGTGGTACGTCTGGCGGCCTGAACAACTGATTTTTGCAGTTCACCGGGTATCTTGGTGGAATGATGGGAAGTGTTTGAGCCAAAGGTTGGTTAACCCATCTGGGCAAGGGCTCTTCCAGTTTGAGGCTCATTTTAACCTGCTTTTCAGCTCGTTCACTCTTACTGCAGGCCATTCCATAGGTCTGATGTTTGCTTTTTCTAAAATGCTCCTGTATGCAGGGTAACCATTCTGCTCCTTGATTGTCCTCTATAGGGTCCTCATATAGGTTTCTCCAGAAGGTTTCTGTTTTAACTTTGTTTGGTGGTACTTTTACCATATTAATGCTCTTTCCCGTTTCCTTGTAAAATTTATTTAACTGTATTTAAATTGCTTTGGGATCTCTCTGAATAGTTTATTTTGATATCTCTTCTTTTCTTCTTCATATTGTCATAGTTTTTGCGCTTCTGCTGCTACTTTCTATTTGTCTGAACATATAAATTTCAGGTCGTCTTCTGTCATTGCAGTACGCTTCAGCTTGATGTCTTTGATCTTCCTCAATATCCTTGATGGTCTCAATTCTTTTAGATACCTATTTCTGCACACGATTGGGAAAAAAAGTACATTGAAGGACAATTACAAAAAGAGAATGTTATTGTTCTCTTTTTCTTCTAGCCCTGCACTTTAGTTGGTAATATTTTGCAGTAATAATTTTAGCCGTACAATATCGTATTCAATTTCTTGCAGTGATGTCAACAAGTGGTCCTTTTATACTGGATATGGCCTTATTCACCTCAATTATTCTCCTAACTCTAGATGTTGAATATACTGGGTTCCAGGCAAGGGAAAAATTACCCAAGCTAAATTTATTTTTTTCCATGTGGACTAGGAGTTCAGTTTTGAATTCCTCCACCTCTGGGTCGTCGTCCTCCCTTTCTTTCTCCTCTTCAGTTGGTTTGCTGGCCTGTCCTATAGTTCTCAGTCACCTGCAATTCCAGATCTCTGTGCTCCAATCTCCCCCCTCAACTTCTCTCTTTCTGTGTAATCCTGTCTGCTAGTACTCTCACCTAGATCGCCTCCTCCCTGTAGTTTTGCCACAGAAGCTCTTAGTTGCTTCAAGATGTTATCACTCACATACTTCTTTACTTTGATCTGCAAAATTAACAATCTTAAAATTAGCATCTGTTGCTTTTTGCAGTTTCTGTGGCAATTTTCCTCTTCGTTTTTGGCAGATCTTCTTTGTATACCCTCTCGATTTAAATATAGGGCTTGTAACAAAGTATTGCCATTTTTTCATCTCCTCTTATCTGTATTAGTCCACTTAATCGCAGCTAATCCTCTGAACAGTCATTTTCTGTGGTTTATCTACTGCCACATTGGGTCCAGGAACAGCAGGACTGGCCCAACGGTTTCTGCCACCCTAGGCAGAAACGTCAGCCTCGCCACCAACCACCCCCCCCCCCCCCACCTCCCCTGTCACCAATTCTTTCCTGGGAGGGGGAGGGCAAGCAGTGGCAGTATTCCAAAAAAGCAGCGACTTTTTGCCGCTGCTTTTGGGAATTCTGCCCACCTCCACCCCCACCCCAACAGAATCTGGAGCAGCTGGAGGGGGGCGGCACCACCCTCCCTAGGCAGCTGTCTAGCAAATGACTGAAACAGGCTCACCAAGGCCTTTAATGGTGGCAGGGATGGTATCTACATCTACAGTGTTTGTACTATCGCAACCCGCCATAGTGCATAAGCTACAGTTAGGTACCTTTTTATCCTGTGTGACGTGTGGCCAGTACATATTTTTCTTTTTTGTTCCTACCATATACTTCAACTGTTCCATACTTCCTGTAGCGTCTGAGATTTTGTAAAGATATTATACAAATGGGATCACTTGAAGGTAACTCAGCAAGACTTGGAGGAAACTTTATTCTCTTCCCCCAAAGAAATTTACATTCACTTTAACCCCAGTCTTCCCAGTGTGGAGCCTAGTCTGGTCTAGCAGGATTCAAGGCAAAAAAATTATAAAAACGGTATGTAAAAATTTCTCCTTCCTTATCCTGCTAGACCAATTCAAACATACATAATGTACCCAAGCAATCAGGACTCAGGATGAGAGGAAGACACTGCTCTGGGAAGAATTACCCTGCCAAAAGGTGCCATCTGCTCCAGTTCTCATATGCAATCTGTAGTGATTAATCAAAGGTGCTCAGAAAACACCAGGTAGTCAATCTTGCATATGTCCCCTCTAGACACGGCAGACATCACTCAAGAGGACCTGTGCCCTAGTGGAATGAGCTCTGACTCCATAACTACTTCCAGCACATGCTTATCAGCCAGAAGGTATGCTGAATCAATGGCCTCCTTAATCCACCAGGGGGCCACTGTTGCCTGCCTCTTGTCCTATTCAGTGCTCCAGAGAGAATGATCCGACTGACGAAAGGAAGGGATAGTCATCTTCAGGTATCTTACCAAATACCCTCTGCAAATCTATCAAATGCAGAACATAAGATATGCCATACTGGGTCAGACCAAGGTCCATCAAGCCCAGTATCTTTTTCCAACAGTGGCCAGTCTAGGTCATACATACCTAGCAGTTCCCACAAAAGACACAGGTTCCTCAATGCTTGTACAGGGTCAAGCAGTGATATCTCCTGGGTCCCTTTTTAATAATGGTTTATGGACCTTTCCTCCAGGAACTTGTCCAAACCTTTTTTAAACCCAGCTACACTAACAGCTTTTATTACATCCTTCGGTAACAAATTCCAGAGTTTAATTACACGTTGAGTGAAAAAATATTTTCTCTTATTTGTCTTGAATAGTTTACCCTGTAGCTTCATTGCATGTCCCCTAGTCTCTATATTCTGATGACGTAAACAATCGATCTATGTTTACCCGTTCCACTCCGTTCATTAATTTATAGACTTCTATCATATCTCCCCTCAGCTGTCTCTTTTCCAGGTTAAAGAGTCCTAACCTTTTTAGCCTCTTCATAGGGGTATCCTTCCATCCCCTTTACCATTTTGGTGGCTCTTCTCTGAACCTTTTCTAATAACGCTATATCCTTTTTAAGATATGATGACCAGAATTGCACACAATATTCAAGGTGCGGTCACACCATGGAACGATACAGAGGCATTATATCATCCTTTGGTTTATTTTCCATTCCTTTCTTTATGATACCTAGCATTCTATTTGCTCTCTTGGCTGCCGCTGCACACTGGGCGGAGGATTTTAACAGAGAAGGGTCTGTTCAAAGATCCTCCTCCAAAGAGGGCAGGATGATTGTCTGGTTAAGGTGAAATGGAAACGGCACATTTGGGAAAGAGGACTGATTAGTTTGCAAGGAGACAAAAGCCATCAAGATGACAAAAGTTTCCTGCAGGACACGGTATGCAGATAAGACACCAACCTGGTGGACACAATAGCCACCAGAAAGGGGCTCATTCATTGTCAACAACAGACACACTCCTCTTAAGAACAACCAAATGTACTGTGGGCAGATCTGTTTTACTCCCTTGAGGAAGCAGAAAGCATCAAGGTGCATTGCCAAGAACATCCCTTTAATGTATAAGCCTCCCCTCCACCACCTTCCCCCACCCCCCCCCCCACCACAACCACCATCACGACAAAGGAGATGAAATAATGCCCCAGACCTGCTCTGCTGAGGGGATAGGTAGAATAACCTGCAATTTCCTCCATCATCACCCACCTTAGTAGGGATCCGCAGGGAGTGTCCACAAAGGTATCCCATAGAGGCTCTAAACTCCAGGGCTCAAGGACCTATTGTTCGAACAAGATCTAGATCTACTCCCACTGGCACTCCTTGTGACCCTTGGGCAAAACACTTACCCCTCCATTGCCTCAGGTACAGACTATAAACCCTCTGGGGACAGGGAAAAGCGTAGGTCTTCTCTGGGGACAGCAGAAATCAATCCTCACATATGGGTGACATTGGCACAGACTGAGCCCTCGAGGAAGCAACCCTCCAGCTTTCAAAAAACGTTTTTGGGAGATGCCACCACCCATGCACGGTCCCCTTCCTGCCTAAGGGTGCCATCTTAGAAACATAGAAACATGATGACAGAAAGAGACCACATGGCCTATCTAGTCTGTCCTTCCATATCAACAACTACAACAGTCCACTTTTTACCTTTAGAGATCCTCTGTGTTGGTCCCATGCTTTTTGAATTCAGTTACTGTCCTCATCTCTACCACCTCCACTGGGAGACTATTCCATGGATCCACTACTCTTTCCGTAAAGAAATATTTCCGCATATCACTCCTGAATCTATCTCCCTTCACCCTTATCCCATGTCCCCTCGTAGCAGAACTTTCCTTCAATTGAAAGAGGCTCTCTCCCTGAACATTTATGCCATGGAGGTATTTAAACATCTCAATCATATCACCTCTATCCCGCCTTTCCTTTAAGATGTACATATTAAGATCCTTAAGTCTGTCCTCATATGCTTTATAATGAAGCCCACTAATCATTTTAGTAGCCACCCTCTGCACCAACTCCATCCTGTTCACATCCTTTTTGAAGGTGCGGTCTCCAGAATTGCACACTATACTCCAAATGAGGTCGCACCAAAGACTTATACAGAGGCATTATCACCTCTTTTTTTCTGCTAGCCATTCCTCTCCGTATGCACCCAAGCATCCTTCTAGCTTTTGCCGTCGCCTTTGCTACCTGTTTAGCTACTTTAAGATCATCAGACACAACCACGCCTAGGTCCCGCTCTTCTTTAGTGGACAAAAGTACTTCACTTCCCATACTGTATTGCTCCCTTGGATTGCTGCAGCCCAAATGCATGACCTTACATTTTTTAACATTAAATCCCAGCTGCCAAATTCTAGACCATTCTTCAAGCTTAGCTAGATCCCTCCTCATGTTATCTACACCTTCCTGGGTGTCTACTCTACTGCAGATTTTGGTATCATCAGCAAAGAGGCAAACCTTACCCGACAGCCCTTCCGCTATATCACTAACAAAGATGTTAAAAAGAATCGGACCAAGGACAGATCCCTGGGGCACACCACTGGTAACATCCTTCTCCTCAGAGTGAGCTCCATTTACTTGTACTCTTTGTCGCCTCCCACCCAACCAATTTCTAACAAGCAGTAACTTTAGGATCCATCCCTAGGGTGCTCAGTTTGTTTATAAGTCACCGGTGAGGAACAGTGTCAAAGGCTTTACTGCAATCTAAATACACCACATCTAGAGCTCTCCCTCGGTCCAACTCCCTGGTCACCCAGTCAAAGAAATCAATTAGATTTGTCTGACAAGACCTGCCTCTGGTGAATCCATGCTGCCTCGGATCCTGTAATCCGCTGGACTCCAGAAACCTCACTATTTTCTCTTTCAGCAGCGTTTCCAATAATTTACTCACCACCGAAGTTAAACTAACCGGCCTGTAGTTTTCAACCACATCCTTACTTCCGCTTTTGTGTAAAGCTCAGATGACATAGCTAAAAGACGCCAAAAATATAAATGATGATAAAAGGAGCAACTCCAAGAGGAGGAGGGAGGGTTGTGATGACTGATTCCTGCTGTCCCTGGAGAACACCTGATACAGGTAACTACGCTTTGGCTGGGAACAAGCAGGAAGTCAGTCCTCACATATGGGACTCCCCAGCTACAGGCTACTGAAAGCGCATAGCAAAAATAGGAGCTCCCTCATGGGGAGCCGCAAGCAGCAGCAAATGCCAGTGTCCATGGACCTCAGTAGGACCCCTACTGTCTGACGACATCAGCATTTCGGTAGCCTGAACACAGAAGGGTTGGAGGGTAGGAGTTGCCTAAACCCTGAAAGGGTTACGGAGCACAGCCTGGTTGAAGGCACTGTCCTGTCAGGGCTCTCTTTCCAGGTAGTAATGGGCTGCGAAGGTATGGACTGAAGACCAGGTTGCGGCCCGGCAGATGTCCACCATCGGGACAGGAGCGCAAAATTTGCCACTGATGCCGCCATGGCCCTGACATGGTGCGCCATAACGCGGCCTTCCAGCGGGAGCCCTGCCTGCTCAGAGACAAAAACGATACAGTCCGTCACCTGGTGGACAGCATACACTTGGTCACCGCCTCCTCCAGCCTCCAGGGTCATAGGAGATGAAAAGCTGGGAAGCTTTGTGGTGGCCCTGAGTGTGTTGGATATAGAAGGACAATGCCCTCTTACAGTCCATGGTGTGAAGGACTGGAGTGAGGTCTTCGAAGGAAGGTAGGGAGCACCACTTCCTGGATGAGAAAGGCGATACTACCTTTGGAAGAAATTTGGGGTGCATGTGCAAGGCACCACTCTGTTCTTGTAGAACCTGGAATAAGGCGCCTCCGCCTGAAGTTTGCTAACTCTGCAAGTGGAGGTGAGTGCAACCAGGAAAGTCACCTTCCAAGAGGGGTAGCGAAGGTGGCAGGTAGCCAGAGGCTCGAAAGGTGGAGGAGTGAGCTATCCCAACACTACGTTGAGGTCCCATTAGGTTGCCGGAGGGCAAACCGAGGGGCTTTGATAAGAGCAGGCCCCGAAAAAAACAGGTCACCTATGACTGGACGGAGGAGGACTTGCCATCCACCAGGTGGTGGTGCGCCGCCAGGGCACTAAGGTGCATCTGGACGGAGATAAACTTGAGCCCGGATTGAGAGAGGTGGAGAAGGTACTGTAACACCAGTCCCACCGAGCAGGAGAACGGGTCAGCCCCATGCTTGGTACTCCAAGACGAGAACCAGCACCATTTGAGGGCATAAGCCTTCATATAGTAGAGGCCTTGCGAGAGGCCAGCAGAATCTCCTCCAAGTCAATCAAAAGGTTGAAAGGGGTCAGAGTCACCCTCTCAGCAACCATACTGTCAGCGACAGGGACCCCAGATTCAGGCGTATAAGAGAGCTCCCCTCCTGAGACTGGAGTCCCAGAGCTGTCCCCAAGGGGATGGAGTCTCCATCGTCAACCAGAGGAGCAGCAGGAACCATGGTTGCCTGGGCCACTGAGAGACTATCAAGATGAACAAGGCCCTGTCGTGGAATGTTCTGAACAAGGTCTTGATAAGCAGCATGGGAGGGAAGGAGCAAATGAGGCCTTCCGACCATGAGACAAGGAACAGCCCACTGCAACCCTGGAGGGGTAGGCTTGCGGGGAACAAAAGTAGGGCAATGAAGTTGTCTGGGCTGGTGAAGAGGTCCATCACGGGTTCCCCCCAGATGTGGAAAAGTCGACTGGCTAACCTGGAGTCCATCTGCCACTTGTGCAGCTGGAGGACTCTGCCCAGCCTGTCGGCAAGAAGGCTGTCCTGGCCTGATAGGAACACCACCGGCAGGAGCATAACCTGTTGGATTGCATACAGTGGACCAGTGCCTCCTGACAAAGGGTACGAGACGCCACTGCCCCCCTGTTTGTTCCCAGAAAACTCCTAAGGCCGAGTATATGGCCTGCGGCTCCAGGAGATTGATCTGCTGGGTGCTCTCGTCTGGTGACCAGATGCCCTGGGTGCTGAGCTCTCTGCCCTGGGCTCCCCAGCTGAGCAAGGATGAATCTGTGGTGAGGACCATAAAGGGGGCTCAGGGCCTGAAAAGGCATGCCTGCCTCGAGATGCTGGAGAGATTGTCACCAGACCAGGGAGTCCTCCAGTTGGCGGGTTTACAAAGCTGTGCTAAAATGTTGCTGTTAGCATACACTGGTTACAAGAATTAATGTGCAGTAACTGCACAGTCAGTTGTGGACACGTTCAGTATCACATGAAGTTAGTGCAGAAATACCACCCTTAGAGGGCAATTTTTGCAAGTAGGTGGAAATGCATGCACTTTATACACATGGATTAAGGTATTTTTTTCATATACGCGAATATGTCCCAACTCTACTCATGGTCCCCCCCCAACCAGGAAAAATGGTAGAAACCATTATAAAGAACAAAAATACTGAACATGTAGCTAGTCATGGCTTAATGGGAGACAGCCAACATGGCTTCAGCCAAGGAATGTCTTGTCTTACTAATCTGTTATGTTTTTTGAAAGTGTGAATAAACAGGTAGACAAAGGTGCGTTGGTTAAAATAGTGTATCTGGATTTTCAGAAAGCCTTTGACAAGGTTCCTCATGAGAGACTTTTGGCGAAATTAAAAAGCGATGGGATAGGAGGCAGTGTACTATTGAGGATCAGGAACTGGTTAAAAGCAAAGGGTAGGGCTAAATGGCCGATTTTCCCAATGGATAAAGGTGACTAGTGGAGAACCCAAGGAATCTGCCGAGTCCGCTGCTTTTTAACAGATTCATAAATGAACTGCAAATGGGAACAAGTGAAGTAATCAAATTTGCAGACAAAATTATTCAAAGTTCTTAAAACCCATGAGGATTGTGAAAAATTGCAAGACTGGATGTTAAAATGGCAGATGAAATCTAATGCGGACAAATGCAAAGTTATGCAACGTAGGATGGTACAACCCAAACTATGGTTACACGATGCAGGGATCCACATTAGGAACCACCACCAAGGAAAAAGGATTTAGACGTTATTGTGGATAACGTGTTGAAACCCTCCGCCCAATGTGCAGTGGTGGCCAAGAGAGCAAGTAGAATGCAAGGTATCATAAGGAAAGGAATGGAGAACAAAAAGGATATTATAATGCCTCTGCATCGTTCCATGGTGCAACCGCACCTTAAATATTGTGTGCAATTCTGGTCACTGTATATTAAAAAAAAGATATAGCATTATTAGAAAAGGTACAGAGAAGAGCCATCAAAAAGGGAAAGGGGATGGAAGGGTACCCCTATGAAGAGAGGCTAAAAAGCTCAAGGCTCTTCAACCTGGAAAAGAGACAGCTGAGGAGAGATATGATAGAGGTCTATAAATTAATGAATGAAGTGGAACGGGTAAACATAGATCGATTGTTTACGCCATAAAAATATAGAAAGACTATGGGACATGCAATGAAGCTACAAGGTAACCTATTTAAGACTAATAAGAGAAAGCGTAGTTACTCACTTGTAACAGGTGTTCTCCAGGAGCAGCAGGAATCAGTCCTCACTTATGGGTGACGTCGGCGCCGACGGAGCCCTCGCGGAGCAATTTTCCCCAGCTTTCAAAGAAAGCCTTTGGGAATTGCAGCGCGCATGCGCGGTCGTCTTCCCGCCCGAGGGTGCCATCTTAGCCAGTCAGATGACATAGCTAAAAAAGACAGCATAAAAATTAGCAAAAAGAACATAAGCAGACGATTGCAACTCCAAGGGGAGGAGGGAGGGTAGTGAGGACTGATTCCTGCTGCTCCTGGAGAACACCTGTTACAGGTGAGTAACTACGCTTTCTCCAGGACCAAGCAGGAAGTCAGTCCTCACTTATGGGACTCCCAAGCTCAAGGCTACCGGAGACCCTAAGCACAAAAATGAGCTCCCTCTAGCTCAGCAGCACAGAAGGATAGAATCTTCGCTGAATTATCACCCACCGGTAGCCCACATCCGGGATGGAGGGTAGGAGTTGCTCAGACCTCAAAGAGATTACGGAGGACTGCCTGTCCGAAAGCACTGTCCCTACGGGACTCCCTCTCGAGACAGTAATGGACCGCAAAAGTCTGGCTCGAAGACCAAGTAGCGGCCCAGCAGATGTCTGCCAGCGGAACAGAGCGGAGGTAAGCCACTGACGTAGCCTTTGCCCGAACGCAATGAGCCGTGACTCGACTTTCTAAGGAGAGTCCGGCTGCCCCATAAGCCCAAGAGATACAGTCCGCAACCCAGATGGACAGAGTACGCTTGGAGACCGGGAGCCCCAATTTATTGGGGTCAAAAGAGACAAAAAGCTGAGCAGCTTTACGGTGCTCCCGCGTACGGTCAAGGTAGAAGTTCAAAGCCCTTCTACAGTCCAGGGTATGGAGGACCGTTTCAGCTCGGCTGGAGTGTGGTCTGGGAAAGAAGGTTGGAAGTACCACCTCCTGATTGATGTGAAAAGGGGAGACCACTTTAGGCAGAAATTTTGGGTGAGTCCGTAGGACTACCCTATTTTTGTAGAACCTAGTGTAAGGGGGATCAGACACGAGGGCCTGCAATTCACTTACGCGTCTAGCGGAAGTGAGGGCTATCAAGAACAGTGTTTTCCAAGACAGAAAACGGAGAGAACAGGTAGCCATAGGTTCAAAAGGCGGACAGGTGATCCGCTGCAAAACCACATTCAGGTCCCAATCAGGCGCTGGCGGCCGCAGAGGTGGTTTAAGTAGAAGGAGACCTCGGAGAAACCTCGCTACGAGAGGGTCGCTTGAGAGAGGTCTACCGTCCACCGGCACATGATGTGCCGAAAGAGCACTGAGGTGAACTTTGACGGAGTTGGACTTAAGTCCCAGATTAGAGAGGTGTAGCAAGTACTGCAAGATCACCGACACCGGGCAGGAGAAGGGATCCTGAGACTGTTGGGTACACCAGACCGCAAAGCGACGCCATTTAAGGGCGTAGCATTTGCGGGTAGAAGGCCGTCGCGAAGCTAAGACGACCTCCTCCACCTCCGCCGGCAGGAGAAGGGGAGCAAGGACTACCCTCTCAGCAGCCAGGCCATGAGGTTGAGAGACCTGAGGTTGGGGTGCAGTAGGGACCCCTGATCCTGAGTGAGGAGATCCGGTTGTACCCCCAGAGGGATTGGATCCTCCACCGCCAGCTGCAGTAGGAGCGGAAACCACGGCTGCCTGGGCCAGCGAGGGGCCACCAGGATCATGAAGGCCGTGTCTCGGAGAACCTTGAAAAGAGTCCGAGAGACTAGCGGGATGGGAGGGAAAGCGTACAGAAGGCTCCCCGACCATGAGATCAGAAAAGCGTCCGCCGCAACCCGAAGGGGGTGTGGCTGACGAGAGCAGAAGCGAGGAAGCTGCGGTTGTGAGGACTGGCAAAGAGATCCACCGTGGGGAAGCCCCACTTGAGGAAGAGCTTCTGAACTACCAAGGGATCCAGACGCCACTCGTGCGGCTGGAGGACCCTGCTGAGTTTGTCCGCAAGGCAATTTTCTTGGCCCGGGAGATAAACTGCCTTGAGGAGAATGCCGTGACTGACGGCCCAAGAGCAGAGCTTCTGTGCCTCCCGGCAGAGGAGGAAGGAGCCCGTGCCCCCCTGCTTGTTCACGTAGAACATGGCAACTTGATTGTCCGTCTGGACAAGGACGGACTGGTGGGAAGTCAGGTGGGAGAAGGCCTTGAGAGCTAGGCGGATCGCCCTGAGCTCCAGGAAGTTGATCTGCTGAGCAGACTCCCACGTGGTCCAGAGGCCCTGAGTACGTGCCTCTTGGCAATGTGCTCCCCAGCCCAGGAGGGATGCATCGGTGGTCAGCACCCGGGTCGGCTGAGGTGACTGGAAAGGCATTCCGAATAGGAGGTTCGGCTGCCGGAGCCACCACCGGAGAGACGAGATCAGCGGCTCGGAGACGCGCACTAGGTCTGCTAGGCCGCCTGTGGCTTGACGCCACTGCTGGCGGAGACACCATTGAGCAGACCGCATATTCAGGCGGGCATTGGGGGTCACATGGACGGTGGAAGCCATATGGCCGAGTAGCCTCAGGAAGCGCCTGGCGGAGACCAGGGGCTGGCTGCGAAAGCGGTCGGCTAGGTCCATGAGCCGTTGAGCCCTGTCGAGCGGTAGGTATGCTCGCGCCTGAGGAGTGTGCAGCCTTGCGCCGATGAACTCGAGATCCTGTGAGGGGAGCAAAGTGGACTTTGCGAAGTTTATAACAAAGCCCAAGTGCTGCAGAAGAGTCACCGTGCGGCGCGTGGCGTTGGTGACCTCCCGAGCGGACGCTGCTCTGATGAGCCAGTCGTCGAGGTACGGAAAGACATAGAGGCCGTGAAGCCGGAGATGGGCTGCCACGACCGCGAGACATTTTGTGAAGACTCGCGGTGCGGAGGACAGGCCAAAGGGCAGTACTCTGTACTGGTAATGATTTCCTGCCACCACAAACCTTAGGTATTGGCGGTGGCTTGGGTGGATGAGGATGTGCGTGTAGGCATCCTTTAGATCCAAGGAGCATAGCCAATCTCCCTGCTGGAGGTAGGGCAGAAGGATTCCAAGGGTAAGCATTTTGAACTTCTCCCGCACAAGGAACTTGTTGAGGTTGCGCAAGTCCAGGATGGGTCTGAGGCCCCCTGTTCTCTTTGGTAACAGAAAATACCTGGAATAAAAGCCTTGACCTCTCAGGTGGTGTGGCACCGGTTCCACCGCCTGTTCCTGCAGAAGACCTGCTAACTCCTGAAGGAGTAATTCCCTGTGCAGAGGGGGGTCGCGGAGGTTCTCCCGGAAAATAGGAGGGAGGAACCTGGTGGAAGTGGAGAAGATAGCCTTCTCGCACGACTTGAAGCACCCAGGCATCTGCGGTGACGCTGGACCACCTGTGGGCGAAGTAAACCAGCCGGCCACCGGTGCTGGGAGGAACCAGCGGGGGGGGAAAGGCTATGCTGTGTGAGTCAAAAACCCCCACCCTGCTGAGCAGGGGCTGGTGGTGCAGGCTTGGGGGCTTGCTGCCTACGGGACCCGTTACCCCGTCCCTTGGCCTGCTGGCCCTGTTGGGGAGCTGCAGGGGCCTGATAATGGGGGTATTGTTTGTAGGCAGCCGCCTTCCTCGGGTAAAAGGACGTTTTCCCCGAGCCCTTCTTTTTCTGGGAAGGGGCGGAGGTCTTCCTAGAAAGCCTGGTCCTGGTGAGAGTCTCAGTCTCAATTTGCGCAGCCTTTTCCGCCATGGGCTTGCCAAAGAGGTTCTCGCCTCGGCAGGGGACATCGACCAACTTGTCCTGCACCCAGGGCTCAAGGTCTGACGACTGAAGCCAAGCCTGTCGGCGGGCACCGATGCCGGCTGCGGCCACTCGAGCCGATGCTTCAAAGCCATCATAGGCTGCTCGGGACATGAACTTTGAGCATTCCCGAATGCCAGAGGACAAGGCTAGGAACCTCCGCAAGGGTTCCTCGGACAGACCAGCGGAGAATCCGGCTAGCTCTTTAGCCAGATCCCGGAGATACATGCCCATGTATAGCTGGTAAGTCTGGACACGACATGCGAGCATAGAGCCCTGGAAACACTTCTTGCCAAGGCCATCCAGGTTACGGGCCTCCCTTCCAGGAGGCACCGAGGAGTGCATCTTCTGGCTCTTAAGACGATGCATGGCCGATTCCACTACCATGGAATGGTGTGGCAGCTGTGCCTTTTGAAAGCCAGGGCTCTTGCGGACTCGATAGATAGAATCGACCCGCTTGCTCAGGACCGGCGAGGAGGCCGGACTCTCCCACATGCGGAAGAGTAGTCGTTCCAGCATAGGAGGAACCGGTACAGTAAAGTGTTCCCTCGCGGGAGAGTCATACTGGAGGGCGTCGAGCTCTTCGGCTCGAGGCTCCTCCTCGGGATCCGCAGGGAAGGCCAAAGCCTTGGCCATATCCCTAACGAAGTCCGAGAACCGGGCATCCTCCGGGGGGGACTGCTTCCAAGGCTCGGACTCCGGTGAGTCCGATGGGACACACTGAGTCCGGAAAGAATCAGGCGACTCTTCCTCCTCAGACTCCCAGACCGACTCCGACGAGGACTCGGTGGGGTTGGCCCGGGCAGGGTGCGGCGCCAGCCGCCCCGACGCCGAGGGAGTCGGCGTCGGCGACCTCGGTCCCGAACGGGAGGCCGAGGGTGACCTCGACCGAGGATCGACTCGAGTTCTCATCGACTCGAGGATCGGCTCGGTCTCCGGGGTCGACTTGGACGTCGATGTCCCGGCGGTCGGGGCAGCGGCGCCAGCGAAGCCAGCGAGCAGTGCCCTCTGCTGGTCCATGAAGGCAGACAGTCTGCTCTCCATCAACCTGAGTCCGAGCTCAGGTAACCCAGCAGCCCCCGACTCGGGCCCCGACGGCGTCGGGCCCGACGTCGGCTGTCGCGGAGGCGAGTCCAGAAGGACCACAGGACTTACCCGGGCAGGCATCTCCGACTCCAGGCGAGGCCGCTTCGGGATGTGTTCCTTCTCCAAGGACCCGGGGCGGCTGTCGGGGCTATGCGACCTGGCCCTCGCGGAACCAGGAGCGTCCACCGACGCCGCCCTCGCGGGTTTCACCTTCCGACGATGGTCCCCAGAGGGAGAAACCCGGTCGGAGGAACTCCGTCGACGGTCCGAGCTGGAGCCTTTCGACGCGGAGGCCTCCGACGAGGTCCGGGTACGGCTGGGGTCAGCGAAGATTCTCTCACGCTGATGCCGCCGACTTCTCAACACCTTCGAGGACATTTTGCTGCAGGGCCCACAGATCAGTTCCTCATGATCCGGGCCCAGGCAGCGGAGGCAAAAGTCGTGTGTGTCGGTTAGTGACATATTTCGGTCACACCGACCACACCGCTTAAACCCACTGGCAGCCATCGGGGGAAAAAGGGCCCCTGCGAGGTCAAAGGACCGGGCTGCCAGGGAAAAACCGAAAACGAAAGCTGACCAAGTCAGAAAAACCGAAAAAAGTAAGAGGACTCGTGACCGGCGTCGCGAGTCCGGGCGGGAAAAGGATCGGCGTCGAACCGAAGGAAAAAAGGATAAAATAAAGAAGAAAATCGACTTTTTCGCGGGGACAAGACGGGGACGTCTGTAGGGCTCCGCGGAAAAAAGAAGACTGGCTAAGATGGCACCCTCGGGCGGGAAGACGACCGCGCATGCGCGCTGCAATTCCCAAAGGCTTTCTTTGAAAGCTGGGGAAAATTGCTCCGTCGGCGCCGACGTCACCCATAAGTGAGGACTGACTTCCTGCTTGGTCCTGGAGAAAGAATTTTTACACTCAGCATGTAATCAAACAATGGAATTTGTTACCAGAGGATGTAGTAAAAGCATTGCTGGGTTTAAAAAAAGGTTTGGAAAAGTTCCTGGAGAAAAGGTCCATAAACCATTATTAAAGGGGACCCGGAATTTCCCCTGCTTGCCCCAATACAAGCTTTGAGGAACCGGTGTCTTTTGGGGAAACTGCTCTAGATACTTGACTTAGATTGGCCACTGCTGGAAACAGGATACTGGGCTTGATGGACCTTGGTCTGACCCAGTATGGCATATCTTATGTTCTTATATACAGAGAGACTGTCTCGGAGGTGACCCGTGGCCTGAGACCCCTGGTCCCGGAGACACCACTGCACCACCCTCATGTGGAGGCGAGAGTTTGGGGTGATGTGGGACTGTAGAAGCCATGTGCCCGAGGAGGAACAGAAGAAGCCGAGGAGGCACCGAGGGACAGTAATGTATGTCCCGGGCCAGAGTCGCGAGACGGTCGGCCCGGTCCCTGGGCAAGAAGGCCTTCGACTGGAGAGTGTCGAGCTTTGCCCTGATGAATTCCAGACACTGTGCCGGGAGGTGGTGAGACTTGGGGTAGGTTATGACAAACCCTAAATGTTGCAGGACCTGGATGGTGCATGCTGTGGCCTGCTGCACGTCTGAGGCCGTACCTCCCTTTATGAGCCAGTCGTCCAGGTAGGGGAAGAGGGAGTTTATAGGGAGGAGTGGCCTAGTGGTTGGGACAAGGTACCACAGGCAGGGAGTGGCCTAGTGGTTGGGACAAGGTACCACAGGCAGGAAGGTCGGTGGTTCAAATCCCACTAGAGGACAGCAACCTTGGGCCGGAAGGACTGGGGTTTCTAGTCCCACAGGTGCTCCCCCTTGTGGTCTTGGGCAAGCCACTTAACCCTCCATTGCCCATGTTCCCTGTAAGTATTAATGTATGTGTCTCATATCCCCTCGTGTTAAATGTATCCCCCAACCGCTTTGACCCGGTGAAAAGCGGGCTATAAATGCAGCTAAATAAATAAAGACCCCCGTGGAGGTGAAGGAAGGCAGCCACAACTGCCAGGCATTTTGTACAGAATCTTGGAGCAGAGGCTAAGCCTACAGAGAGCACCCTGTACTGAAACTGTCTGCCCCCCACTACGAAATTGCCTGTGTGTTGGGGTGAATGAGGATGTGGGTATAAGCATCTTTGAGGTCTAACGAGCATAGCCAATCTCCCTGCTGGCAGCAATGTTCCAAGGTAGAGCATCTTTAACTTTTACCTCAAGAGGGATTTGTTGAGGTTGCGCAGGTCGAGGATGGGCCTTAGGCCCCCCTGTTCTTTTTGGCACGTGAAAGTACCTGGAGTAGAACCCTTTGCCCTTGAGATAGTGGGGCATCGGTTCCACCGCTTTGTCCTCGAGAAGACCTGCCAACTCCTTCAGTAGAAGGTCCCGGTGTAGGGGAGACCTGTGGGGTTCTCCCAGGAAATAAAGTGGAGGTGTCTGAGTCAGGTGGAGGAGGTAACCCTCCTTGACCACCGGAAGTGCCCAAAAGTCGGTGGTGATGGTCAATCACCTTTGGGAATATTGGGTCAGACATCCCCTTGTGGGCTGCTGATCTCCTTGGGGAAGATATGCTATGCTCAAGGAGTCAAACTCACATTCTGGCTGGGCCAAAAGAACTTAGGACCATAAGATATGCCATACTGGGTCAGACCAAGGTCCATCAAAGCCCAGCATCCCGTTTCCAACAGTGGCCAATCTAGATCACAAGTACCTAGCAGTTTCCCCAAACGACACAGGTTCCACAATGCTTGTATTGAGGCAAGCAGTAGATGTTCTGGGTCCACTTTAATAATGGCTTATGGACCTTTCCTCCAGGAACTTGTCCAAACCTTTTTTAAACCCGGCTATGCTTTTACTACATCCTCTGGTAAATTCCAGAGTTTGATTACACGTTGAGTGAAAAATTACTCTTATTAGTCTCAAATAGGTCACCCTGTAGCTTCATTGCATGTCCCCTAGTCTTTCTGTATTTTGATAATGTAAACAAATCGATCTATGTTTACCCATTCCATTCCATTCATCAATTTATAGACTTCTATCATATCTCCCCTCAGCCATCTCTTTTCCAGCTTGAAGAGCCCTAACCTTTTTAGCCTCTCTTCATTAGGGGTATCCTTCCATCCCCTTTACCATTTTGATGGCTCTTCTCTGTACCTTTCCTAATAACGCTATATCCGTAAGATACGGCGACCAGAATTACACACAATATTCAAGGTGTGGTCGCACCATGGAATGATACATAGCCATGCCCATGTCCCTTCTTGGCCTGTTGACCCTGTTGGGGAGCTGGGGAGGCCTGAAAAGGTGGGTAGTTTCTGTAAGCAGCCCCTTTCCTCGGGTAGAAGGGCTTTTTACCAGAGCCCTTCTGTCGGGGAAGGGCAGCGGTCTTTAAGAGCCTGGTCCTCGTCATGAACTCGGTCTCCAGGCTCAGCAGCCTTCTCGGTCATGGGTTTGCCAAAGAGGTTCTCTCCTTGGCATGGGACATCGACCAATTTGTCCTGAACCCACTGCTTGAGATTGGAAGACTGTAGCAAAGCTTGGTGCCGTGCACAGATGCCCGCCCCGCTACTGTAGCCGCAGACTCAAACCCATCATAGCCCGCTTGAAACATGAATTTGGAGCACTCAGACTGCCTTGGCCAGGTTCTTTAACCACTGCAAGGGTTCTCAGAGAGACCAGCTGAGAATCCGGTGAGTTCCTTCGCCAGGTCTCAAGTACATGCCCATGCACAGCTGGTAGGCCTGGATGGGGCCTATGAGCACTGAGCCCTGCCGAGGGTGTCCAGGGTGCAGACCTCTCTGCCGGGGGGCACAGAGGAGTGCATCTTCTGGCTTTTCAGCCAATGCATGGCCGACTTCACCACCAAGGAGTTATGCGGCAGCTGTGACTTTTGGAAGCCCGGGCTCTGGCGGACTTGGTACATTGAGTCAAGCCATTTGCTTACCACCGGTACCAAAGCCAGTGTCTCCCACATTCAGAGCATCAGCCGCTCCAGGATGGGATGGATGGACACCATGAGTGATTCCCATGGAGGAGCCTTGTACTGGAGAATTTCCAGCTCATCCGCCCAAGGATCCTCATCTGACTCCTTAGGGAATGCCAGGGCCTTTGACATATCCATGATGAAATCAAGGAAGCCCATATCCTCTGAAGGCGACTGCCGTCGAGGCTCCAAGACAGGAGAGTCGTATGGGATGTCACAGTGGCGATGGGTATCGAAAGACTCCTCATCCGCAATCTTCCACTCGGAGTAGTCTGTCGAGAACTCATAGGAGGGCTGCTCCGCGGGCCTCATGGCTTCCGATGCTCCATGACTGGTGACTGGCATACTTGCTGGGGATGACTGCGGTCCCATCAAGCAGGACTCTGAGATCTTTGCCGAGGATAGACTTGAGGCCGAAGGACCTCAAGGATCGGCTCAGCCTCCGGGGATGTCTTGGACGTCAAGGGCCTGGTGGTCAGGGTCGATGAACCAGTTGTGCCAGACAATAGCGCCTGCTGCAGGTCTATGAAGGCAGACAAATTGCGCTCCAGGGCCGCCATTCTGGACTCCAGACCAGCAGGCTCCGCAGCCTTCGGCATGGGCACAGATGGACTCGGGCCTGACACCGGCTCCCCCGAAGGGGAATCCTCGATGAGGATGGTGTCTGGGGACCACAGCCAGTCGACAGCCGAATCCTTTCAGGAGACCTTTTCAGGCCCTTCCCTTTCTAAAGCCTTGGACAAGCGTCTCAGACTGCAGGACTGGGCTCGAGGGGCTATCCGGCTGGTCGAAACCATCCAAAAATGCTGCCTTCGAGGGTTTCTTCTTCTTCCTGGGTTCCTTCGAAGAAGACCCCCTTTCTGAAGACCCACAATGGGGCTCAGGTTTAGGAGGTTCAACCCAAGCTGTTGAGGCCTCAGACGAAGCCCTGGCTTTTGGAGGCACTGGGGACTCAGGGAAAACCTATGCTGCTGCTGCTGCTGGCAGCTCTTGAAATCCTTACTGGACATCCTTTTGCAGAGACCGCAGGCTGCTGGGTCATGGTCTGTCCCAAAGCAATGGAGACAGCAGTCATGTGCGTCAGTCAAAGAGCACTGATCACACTTCTTAAAGCCACTGGTAGCCATGGGGGAAAAAAGTACCCCTGCGAGGTCTAAGACTCTCCGGGCTGGCAGTTGGAAAAAAGGCGCGAAAACGCCAGGAAGAGCGAGAATGTAAACTACAAAAATAGACCCAAACTTGTCGCCGAGGCAACAAAGTTGGGGGGGGGGGAAAAAAGAGTACCCGTGCGATACCGAAGAAGAGTATAAAACGTTAAGAGAAAAATCAACATTTTCCGGGGACAAGCCAAACGAATGTCTGAAGTGCTCCACAGAAAAAAGGAGACTGAGCAAGATGGCACCCTTGGGGCAGGAAGGGGACCATGCATGTGTGGTGTCATCTCCTAAAGGCTTTCTTAGAAAGCTGGGGGGATGCTTGTTCCCGGAGAATACCTACGCATCTTAATTCAACTCACCTTGAGCTACCATTGGAAAGGCAAGAGAAATAGTTTAAAGAAAAAAAATTAATAAATAAATAGCCAGAGCCATCCCTCATCCTGACGGAGACCTACCAGATCACACTATTGGGCCTTACTGACTACAGAAGGGGCTGCAGATGACTCTTGAGACCAAGAGCTCCAAAGGGGATGGCTCTGCAATAGTGTGAACCTGAAGGAGGCATAGGCCATACCAGCAGTCTCGGGGCATCTCCACCCAAGACCCTGCAAGAAGCAGACCTAATGCCCCCAGACCTGAATTCCAGGATCTTCAGGGCAAGCCTTCCCAAGGTTGTTACCAATATCTCCAGGTCTTTATCAATGAGCTACCTACCCTCAAAAAAGGGAAGTTTGCTCAGCTGTAACTTGAGGGCAGCATCAGCCGACAACAAACATTTGAGCCAAAAGCTACCACCAAAACACTGACATCGCTTTGGACGTGGAAGATGCTTATCAAGTCAAACTGAGCTGACCTACCTGGTTCACAGCCCAACACTCCAACCACTGGGCCACTTCTCAGCTGTCTAACCTCCAGACTTTGTTAGATGCTGAACCCAGCCTACAAAGGCTTGCATCACTAGTCTTGAACACAGTGTTGCCGGTGAGTCTAAACAGAAGGATGCCAAGACACTCCTAAAGGAGGGCCTCAACTCTGATGCAAGACTCCTTGGGCACATCATCCCCATCCTCCAAGAGAGGGCCCATCTGCTAACTGCACTGAAGAACAGGCTCAACAACATGCAGAACTGCCATAGTGTACTGAAAAGGCATAGGAAGATCCCTTATAGAAAAATAGGCAGATTACAGAGTCCTCACTGATTTACCACATGGATTTCTTTACAGCATCCCAATCAACCCCACAGATAAACAACTAGGCTGTTGCCTAATGGTTAGGCTGGCCCTAAGGCAGCAGCTTCTTTGGGGGAGGGAAGGAGGAGGAGGAGGGAGGAGCAATGAACAGGACATTCAAAGCTAAATAATATATTCTGATAGCTGGGGGGGGGGGGGGGGAGGGGGAATAAGGCTTAAGGCTTGCCTAGGGTGCTAACACCTTGAACTAACTCTGGAGCCAGCCCTGCCCACAAGGATAAGGTGGGGTTCCCAGAGGAATGAATGAGTGAAAAAGGTGAAAATAGAGGCACTTAATTCCCTTACAGTCTGCAACAAAGATGCTCAAGGGTACCAGAACTCCCATAGGGGAGGGCCTGGACCTTGGACTATTGAGAAGGGAACTGTAAAGCAGCTAGAAAAAAAACTGAAAAAAGAGAAATTAGACTTACCTGCTAATTGTTGTTCCTTGAGGAACTCCAGTCCAGTCACGCACCTCTGGGCAGTGTACCTCTTCCAGCAGCTTGGAGGCTGAGTCTGTCATCTTTTTGATGACACTAGTGTACATATGCAGCTGGCACCGCCCACCAGTCCCAGTACCTATTGACAAAGCAGACTCAGAGGAGCAACAAGATAAGTAGTTAAACATGCAACAAACTTCTACATCTAAATAAACTAGTACCCCCTCCATCCCCTGGGAAGGATACCCCATCCCCCACTCCAGGATGAAGAGGCCTGCCTGTTGAGCACCTGATCAACTCCAACCAGCAGGAAGCGAGCAACCAACAGCTCTTCTGGTCTGCCTCTCCCCCAAAACACCGATTACACCCCCCTCCCCAGCTCATCCTGGCCACTTCCTCCACCAAGGGATCAGGGTGTGCACAGATCACCACAAGATGCACTCAGGGAGGGTTCCGGGACTGGACTGGAGTTCCTCAAGGAACAACAATTAGCAGATACGTCTAGTTTCTCTTTCCTTATCGTCCCTCCAGTCCAGTCCCGCACCTCTGGGATGTATCAGAGCAGTTTAACTAATGGGAGGGACCCGCACAACCAGCCTGAAGCACTGCTGATCCTAAACGAGCATCCCCTGGGGAGAATTGATCCACCTGGGGCATGCGAAGTGGCTCCTGCATCAAGAGGTCCTTCCGAACCGGAAGCCACCACTGTCAATCCGCCAGTATCCGAATCAGGTCAACATACCACGGGCATCTCGGCCAGTCTGGTGCCACCAGAATCACAAATCCCTGGTGCACCTCTAGCCACTGCACTAACCGGCCTATTAGCGTCCATGGGGAAAAACAGAGAAGACCCTCTTCGAGCCACTGCTGATTTAGAGCATCCAGGACCTTGGAGTTTTCTTCTACTGAAAAAACAGCCTTGGCCGACTTGAACATTGCCACTAGGTCCATGACCAGTGTGCCCCATCGGTGGACCACCTGCTCGAACTCCTCCTGATTGAGCTGCCACTCTCAGGGATCAAGGCGCACTCGGCTGAGGTAGTCTACCATTACGCTGTCAACGCCTGCTACGTGCGCCGCTGATAATGCCTGGAGACGAACTGCTGCCCATCCGAACAGACCTTCAGCTTCCTCCTCCAGGGCTGCACTGCCCATGCTTCCTTGCCGGTTAATGTAAGCCACCATGGTCACATTGTCTGAGAGGACTTGGACCACCTTCCCCTGCAACCATGGCTCAAAGCTTTCTAGAGCCAAGGTCACCGCTCGCATCTCGAGCCTGTTGATTGACCACAGGGCCTCCTGCAGACTCTTGTCGTTGAACAAAGCGTCCTTCGCAATGGGTTTTCCAACCTCACAGACTGGTCATCCGAGGAACCCACACCAGGGACTCCTTCCACATGCAGCCACCAACTGAGGGCTCTCCTGGTGCTCCGTGGGCAGGGGAGTACTTGAGACAGGGGTTGACCCTGATGGGACTATTGACGGAGCAGAGCCCTCTACAGCAATTGCATATGCGTCCTTGCCCATGGGACTAGCTCGAGAGTGGTCGCCATGGTCCCCAGAACCTGCAGATAATGCCACACTGATGGTCTTGCCCTCTTCAGGACCTGCCATATCAACTATTGTAGCTCCTATGCCTGGCGAACCGTCAGGAAATTCCTGCCCATGCAGGTATCAAAGCACGCTCTCAAATACTCTAGCTCCTGGGCCGGCCATAACTGGCTCTTGGCCAGGTTGACCCCAACCGAGACTTTGAAGAAACTATCACCTGCACTGTTCCTCTCTTTGCTATCGTCCCTGGACTTCGCCTGGATCAGCCAATCGTCTAGGTACTGGTGGACGAGAACCCCTTTCCTTGTGGAGAGCTGCCACCATCACCACCATGACCTTGGTGAAGGTACAGGGGATGGTCACCAGACCAAAGGGCAACGCTCGAAATTGGAAATGGCCCCTTGGCACCGCAAAGCGGAGAAACTGCTGATGTTCTGAATGGAAGGGAACATGCAGATCTCTGAGAACGAGAGTTACCAAAAATCTGTTTCTTACCGCCATTACTACTGTGAAAATGCGGTATCTGGAGACCGTAGTTCATGCCCTCAAAGTTGAGAATTGGGCGAAAGGAACCTTCCTTTTGGACAAAACGAAATACATGAAGCATCGACCACAGACGTACTGGTCTTGCGGAACCAGTTCCACAGCTCTCAGCTGCAGGAAACAAGTCAAGGTCTCTCCTACTGCTGCCAACACCGCTGCGCCCACTTTGGGCAATCAAAGGAGCTCATTCTTGCTCCGGCAGCGGGAATAGGCATGTCATGCATTGCACCCCTTTAAGGCCAACTTCTGGCAGATCCCACACATCCTGTATCATCGGTCCTACTACTCCATGTACTGGTAAGACTTTCTGCGATTTCCGTACCACCTGGAACAGTGGATCCTACAGCACCTCCTCCTCTGCCGGGAGGTTAGCAGGCATATTATGGGTCTTGAGGGTCGCCAAGGTACACACAGAATTTGAGCCCTTTGGGGACGAGGAATTTTATCAGTACCCGCTTGCAGTGATTGTAAACCGCCCTGATGGCCTTCGGCCTGGGCGGTATAGTGAGAAATTGCATAAACAAAGATGAGTGCCGGTAGCTCCTCCCAGCGGAAAACCCGAACAATTCGGAACTGATCCTTCTGTTCTGGGCTCTCTCCTTCTTCCAACTCCTCCTGCAGGTCTAGCTCCGTGTCAAGGTCTTCCCCATCCAGACCCCCTGACAACGGCGATTGCTACCACTCCTCTAAGCTTCTAGCCTGCTTAGATGCCACTGCTCCTGACTCGTGCTCTTTTGCGTCTGAATCCTCTTAGCCCTGTGTTCCGGGGTCGAGGAGCCACTTGGTAGGCAAAACGCCTTATGCAAAAGTAAGACACTCCGGTGAGAACTCCCGAGCCCCCTCCCCTGGGAGCCCTATCGCTCCCTGGGCTTGAGAGGTGGATGGTCTGGGCATCGTGCAGGAACCAGGGGCCGGATCTGTTGAAGGTAACATGGCACCCCCCACCTCCAGGGTCTCAGGCAACTGGGAGGGACTCTCCTGCCTCATCTCATCCTGCAGGTCCTGCTCCCATGACCACTTCCTGTATGCAGTTCAGACAGACACCTGCCTCCGAGACCACACTACATCGGGGACTGCACATCTTGAGGATTTTTAGGTTGCACTGCAGTGTTGTATCTTAAAGATATGAAATGGACCTTGCCCTGATCCAATCAAACTGACACATTTTCCAAGTTTACGTTTTTATTTTAATACTACTAATGGCGATTTGTTGGCGTATTTAGATACTTGGCATCAAGATGGGAACTTGTATTTGTTGGTCACTATGGACATAACATCGCTGTATATGAATGTTCCACAGCAACAGGGGCTTAATGTGGCCATGAAATATTTGTCAAGTTTACATTTGTCCCCATAGCATAGGTCCTTTTTTCGTCAATTATTGATCTTAATTTTATATGGGAATTATTTTGAATTTAAGGGGAACTACTATTATCAAATAGAAGGAGTTTCTATGGGGGGCCACAGTGGCCCCATCTATAGAGGGACTGTATGTTTGACATTTTGAAGAAGAGAGTTTCAAAATCAGAATACTGGTTTGTCTATAGTGAAGTGGGTTAGATTCATTGATGACTTAATTTGGCGCGGTTCGGAGAGTTATAAACGTGAATTTTTGAACTGGTTAAATAATCAAGATATACATTTAACGTCCATCTGGGGAGAGCGTGATATCCAGGGCGGAGGAAACCAAACCGGAACCCGAAGGTACCTCCAAGCCCGCTCGTATCCCCGACACTTGCTCCTCGGACAACCGAACAAAACGATCCATGGGTCCTGCAACAGAGGGTAAAGGCTCCGCGGGAGGAGCTTTAACTTTACTTTTTCTCCCCCAGTCCCTCCTAGACCTCCAGCAGCCCAGTCGCTGAGCAATGACGTCTCGTCTCCTGTAGGGGAGGCGGTTTCGTCGTCTGTGCGGGGCTCACTGCTGTCTGCTGCTCGAGACCGAGTGGAGGAAGTACAGGCTCCTGGTGTTCCAGAGTTGATATCTCTGCCTGGTACCGAGGGAAGTGCTCCTGCTGTGGAAGCTTTCAAGGATTCGAAGGATAAGTTAAGTCCTATTGTATCTGCACCCCCCCTAATTTCCCTTATTTTGCCTCGTCCGGCTTCAGTCACTCTGGAGAGCATTTGGGATGCAATTTCCAATCTTTCTACTATGGTTGCTACCCAATTTACTGTGTTATCTGATCGGGTAACTGTTACAGAAGACGCCCTTTCCCAAGTTTCATCTTCTTTGGCTACTATTAACACTAAGCAAGTTTCCACAGACCGGCAGCTTGAAAGTGTAAAGGATTTATCTGATTCCTTGGTCAAGGATAATATCTTTTTGCATGCCAAGATAGAGTCTTTAGAAAATGCTGTTCGTGCCACAAACCTTCGTTTACTAAACTTCCCGATTATACCTGGGACTTCGCCGCTGGATCTTTTCAAGAAATACCTTCAAGAAATTTTATTAGTCCCTCCGGATTTGTTTCCTCCTGTGTCTAAGATTTATTATCTCCCTTTAGGGAAAAGAGAGCGGAAAGCTTCTGGGGGGGCTTTGGAAATAGATATGCTTAATGTGTCTGCCTTATCTATCAACTCCTGGGGAAGAGGATTTAGCTGTGTCCACTTTATTAGTTACATTAGCCCTTTCCTCAGATAGAGAGTGGCTATTGAAACTATTCTATAAAAAGCGTTCTACTCTGTTTTATGGTAAAAAAGCTTTGGTGTTCCCTGATGTGGCCCGGGAAACGCAGAAGCGGAGGAGGGCTTTTCTTCTGTTAAAACCTGGGGTGGTATCTTTGGGTGCCTTGTTCACTCTTCGTTTTCCTTGCAAATGTTTAGTCACCTATAAAGCTCAGAAGTATGTGTTCTTTTCTCCTGTTGATCTTTCCACCTTTTTGAGTTCTCAGTTGGTGGTTGCTTCCACTCCGGGAACACACACTCCATCATAAGTTTATTACTCCTTGGTGCTCTGTTACCATCTGTTTTCTTGAGGTTGATATTCTATGATTAATTTTGTGGTTAATCCCTCCCCATTTTGAGGACTATATTTTTGATCCTTGCTATTGTATATTTTGAAAATGTTTTTTGTATTAAGCTGATTTTCTGCAAGTGTCATTATTCTGTACAAGTTTTTGCTTGGTTCATTGTTTAAAAATGCATAAATAAATAATTAAAAGAAAAAAAAAGATATACATTTAAAATTTACACTGGAGATATCTCCCATAGAAGTCAATTTTTTGGACATTAAAATTGTTCTAAAAGATAGTGGTTTCCATACATCTATTTTTACTAAATCTACAGATAGAAATAGATTATGAGAGTTTTCATCCACGTCACTTATGAGACAACATACATGTAGGGCAGTTTTTACGTTGCGGAAACTGTTCTACTCGTGAAGAGTTTGTAAGTCAAGCACAACATATGAAAAAGCGATTTCAACAGCGGAGATATCCTTCTAATATAGAGTTTATAAATGAGCCTATAATGTTCATCGTGAGTGGTTTTCTTTTCAGCATCAGAGAAGGATGGTTCCTTCTTTAACTTGTGTATTACCGTTCTCTACACAGGCGTGTCATGTGCGAAATTTAATTCTATCTCATTGGTATATTTTGAAGGTTCACCCTATTTTTACAGATCTGCCTATTTTTTTCATTTTGTAGGGGACGTAATTTGAGAGATAGATTAGTACACACTCGATCAAAACTTAGATACATCGATTACAGCACATCGTGGTCACACAAAAAGTGTAACCAATGTGCGGTTATGCTGGAATTGCAATCCTTTCAACATCCCACTTTGGGATTTATGTTTGAATTACGGGGTACAACAAATTGACTAGTGGAGTGAGATATGCGGTATTGTGTCCATGTTCCTTGTTGTATATTGGCCAGGCGTCTCGTCCTTTTAAGACACATATAGAACACTTTCGGTGATTCGCCGTGGAATAGAATCAGCACCTTTAGTTTCACATTGGAAGCAAAAAGGTCATTTATTAGAAGAATTTTGTTGTTTCATATTAATGCACATTAGGGGTGGAGAGGGTGGTAATTATCAGTGGCTTTTGTGCCGCAGAGAACAGCAATTTATATTCTGTTGGAACACTATGGAACTGAATGGGTTAAATGCTCAGGTGGAATGGCATTGGTTTTATTCGTTTGTGGGAGTTTTGAATTTGGTTATAAATGCGCAAGCACTGGCGTTTCTCCGTCTACTGCCATCTGTTTGATCAAGTTACTTAGAACTGAGACTCATGATCGTGGTAGGCTTCGTCTTTATTAGATTTGGTGTGTGTGTTGATTAATGTGCTTTAGATTTAAGTGTGGTTCATTTTATATAAGAAGTTTCCCAGAAGAAACCGTTAATCCGGTGAAACTAATGATTTATGGTGTTTATATGCATTTCGGTGGAAAGCCGTACGGATTCTATTGAATGGTTTTGCGATCGCCTCCATGTCTGATTCCTCTCCTCAATATCTTTTGAGTGCGTCCAAGCAGTTCTACATTTTAAAGCTTGGTAGGTATATTTTATATAGAAAATCTAACATTGAAGTCTGGTAAATTTGGTTATTAATTTGTTTTATATGATTCTTTTTAGCAACCCTGAAGAGGTGTTGTGACTAATTTATTCTTTAGAGATATTTCTATTTGTCATGGTTTTGCAACAATCTGTTTGAGGCTGTGATATTGTGCAGATATATTCGATAGTTCCAGGAAAACATCACCATAATCGATGGTTGGATCTACATATGTATTTGAGGGTTCTACACATATTTGAGAATTAACGTATTTGAGAGTTATCCAGCTGAATATAGCAGAGTATAATTAGATTATGATCATGGTTGAGATAAAAATATAATGAAGATTAAATTAGCATAAATCGGTAGAGATGGTTGAGAACAATTAATGAAACATTTGGGTCACTGTAAAGTGGGTGATTGTGGAAACTTTGTGTGAAACTTGGATGTATGAATTGGTGTATAATTATTTAATTAATAGGTATTACTGTGATATTGTATTTATTGTAATGTAAAGCACAGTTACTTATCTGTAACAGGTGATCTCTGGGAACAGCAGGAATAAGTCTTCACATATGGATACGTCGGTACCGATGGAGCCTGCGCCGGAACGCTCCCCAGCGTCCAAAAAGAAAGCCTTTGGGAGCATCCCACACGCATGCACGCTGCCTTCCCGCCTAAACACTTCCCTCTCATCAGTTGGGTTTGTAGCTGAGACCGAAGGAGGGAAGTAGGCAAATTAGAAAGAGAGAGAAAGAGAGAAAGAGAGAGAGCATGAGCAACTCCTAGGGGAGGTGGGTGGGTTGTGAAGACTTATTCCTGCTGTTCCCAGAGATCACCTGTTACAGGTAAGTAACTGTGCTATCTCCAGGAACAAGCAGTCACATATGGGGACTCCCAAGCTAAGATGCCCGGAGGAGGCCCCAGCATGTTGCAATCTAATGGATGGGCCATGCTTATTCCTCAGAACCTCAGGCATCGAAGGGATGGAGGGTAGGAATTGAACTAGAAAGAAAAAAAGGGGGCTGTGGAACAGCTTGACTAAACAAGGTATCCAGAGGGGGTCCTTGTGTAGATTATAATTGTTAGAAAATATTGAATTCCAATTTTCTAATGTGGATCTTACTCAAAAGTATTGCAAAAGTATTTGCTGAGGCTAATATGGGTCTGTAGTTGAGAGCCAGCCAATTATCCTCAAAGAAATTTCCTCACTGTGAAGTAGAGGAAAATAAATTTTGCAATACACGAAGAGATAAGAAGCCTTAATGGCTAGAACTAACCCCAGAAGAAAAAATGGGGGAGTTTAATGAGGTTGGACTTTGGAGAAAATAGCTAAAGCTTCTGTAAAGTCCAAAGTTTGAACTCCTTGTCCTTGGAGCAGAATAAGGCCCTAGGAAAGAGTGGAGATAAATCTGACTGGTTTGGATGAAAAGGTAGAAATACCCTTTGCAGAAAAAGGGATAGGTCTTTAAGACCCCCTTTATCCAAATGAAAGACCAAGACATTTGTAATAGGTGTTGGGCCCCAATTTCTTGAAGATCAGTAAAGTCTTTCATAAGTGATGTCACTTATGATAATGACTTTACATGGAGAGCTTCAGATGTGAGGTAACCGAAAAAGTAACGGTAAAGAAGGTATTTCCTAATTTACCATAGAAATTAGTTGTCCATTAAGTTTTATGATATGCTGGGACAGCATTAATATGGACAATAAACAAATCTTTCAAAGTCAGATGTTGTATAGAGATTGACCCAATAACAAGAAGGATTAAGACCTACTTGAGAATATTGACGGAGAATCTGTCTGGTTAAAAATGGAAGAACTATAGAGAAGGTTTCATGGAAAACTGGTACTATGTCTTCCACTTACAAGGAGAGGACTAGATTTCTTTAAAAAAGATTTATCCTCTGAATAACCAGGTGTTGAGGCATTTATTTATTTATTTTTTTATTTTATTTAACAGCATTTCTATACCGTCTTATCCTAAAATCAAGGCGGTGTCACAACAAGACAATCAAAAGTAGTGGAGGTGTAATTCATGCAGTGAAAGAAGTGTTATAATTTGCGTGTGGGGGGAAGTGTATTAGATTCGGTTGAACTATGTACAGTGTGCGCTAAGGTACAGCATGGCTATT